>CM051647.1:6519007-7119007 GCA_028020825.1 Podargus strigoides | reverse complement strand
TTATTTTGCTCAATACACAATCCGTGACTTACAGAAAGACCTTGCTTATCACCCTAGACCATTCTCCACTCACCTGGTGGCTCTGTTAAGTGGATCTGCATTACTGTAATCAGACTGGCATCCAAATAATCTGTCTCCGGCTCTTTTGTGTACAGAATTTCTACTGGGTATGTTCTGCCAGGAATTGTGAAGATTGGTGCTTCGTAGAAATACTGAGAGAATTTCACAGCATCCAGCGTTGCTGACGTCACTATCAACTTCATATCCTGCCGTTTCTGCACTGTCTGTAGCAGGATAGAAAGTTCTCAAGTCATTTATTGCCCTTGGGACTACTAACATATGGCTCTTCACTTACGTCAGAGAAATATGACCAGTAATATCAGTAATTTTCATGTCTGCGTAGAGGGGCAGCTCATGCCAGTATCCAGAATTTCAAACAATTGACTGCTAAGGTCACATTTCAAATCTTGCTTAGCAGCACTTATCACAGAAAGCCTTTGTCAAAGAAGGAAGGGCAAAGCAAGAACACTCCTCTGCTCATCCATCATTATGAGCATCCTGGACTGTCAATTCTCATTGTTTCTGCTGAATTTTGCATGCTTTATCTTAACACAGAGGCTCATCTTCTGAAAATTTGGACCACAAACCCTTAGGAGCATTTGCTTTGCTTCAGAAGAGACTCGTAGAGCACATGAATGAACTTGACTTGGATGACCTTGTCTTTCCCTGGGCACTCCTACCCATATGCAGCATACAGAGGACGCTGAAACAGTAAAAATCAAATGTTACATTACCTTCTTCAGGAGTCCAAAGAGCACATCTGTATGTATGGTCCTCTCATGAGCTTCATCCAGCATGATAATGGCATACTGAGTCAGATCAGGATCTATCAAGCACTCCCTCAATAACATACCATCTGTCATGTATTTGATAACAGTTTCAGGGCTAGTGCAATCTTCAAATCGAATGGTGTAGCCAACCTAGAAAGAAGAGTTGCACAGAAACTGAAGCTACAGAATTAAGTTATTAACAATATTAATTTCCAGTTTGATTAGTCTGCAAGCTCATTTTACAGCTTATGAGCTAACAGACACATCGCAAGCAAACTAGCTCCAGTACTGATTTTTCCTACTTTTCCTCAGGCTTATTTTGGAATGTTCTTCAGCACAGAAATTCACCTCTTGTCCCAGGCAGCAACCAAATTCCTCCGACACCCTCTTCGCAACAGACATTGCAGCCACTCTGCGAGGCTGAGTACATCCAATCTTTCCTCTTGACGTATATCCTGCCTCAGCCAGGTACTGGGTAATCTGTGTTGTTTTCCCAGATCCTGTCTCTCCAATAACAATCAGAATCTGGTTGTCATGCACAGCCTAGAAAAGGTCATAATAGATACACTTGTCAAAATTTAAAAGCAAAAACCAAGCAAACAAAAAAAATCAACACAGTATATCTAGCACTAGACTGAGCACCTACCGCTCTGGCTCCAGCTGCCCCAGACCAAAATCATGTCAGTGTTCTTACTGATCAAGTCAGCAAACTGCTTAACCTTAGTCAGTTTAACTGACTCATCCCTTGCCAACATGATTCTAGTTTCAATTTTTACTTACATTAATAAATATCTGGAGCTTTATTAAAATACACAGATATATAATCCTTTAAATAATTATTCTGAATTACAGTTCTTCACTTAAAATTATCAACTGGCTATTCACTTGTCAACAAGTTAAACTAAAAATATTTATTTTAAATTACTGTTTGCTCAAACAAGAATGCCATTTCAAGAGTCTTACTTGTATCAGCTGCTCCTTCAGTCTGAAGATTGGGAGACTCTCTCTCTGCTCAATGATGGAAAGTTGGGTCTTCTTACCATAAGAAGCTTTGTTGCCACCAAATGCATGTTTCTTCCACTCTGGGATATCATTGGGCATCATCCCAATACCTCGCATGTTTGCAGCTATTTGCCTTCCATCCACTAGAGAAGAAACAATTCCACCATTACATTTAGTTTCACACAGCACACACCCTGATGACCCTGCTCCTATTGTTCCACCACCCATGCCTTCTATACTTGTGTTTAAGTTTTTTTTAAGTTCCTACACCTATACACCCACTATTACATTAATTTACACGTAAATAATTGCTTTGCCATCCATCATACCTTTTAGTAACATCTCTGACGGACAGCAGGACATACCTGTACATTTCCCTTGACATTCGTATTTTCATTTCAGTGGAAAAGCATTTCTTCTTTGTCTTGCTTTTCAAGTGAGGCAGACAAACAGTATAAATACATTTCTCCTGTGTTGCTTAACTATCACAAAAAAGGCACAGTTCACAGTTAGATGTGTTCAGACTTACCATCAGGGAGAGGATCCACCCAATGTGTGTTGAGTCCCATGGGGATAGAATCCATCTCTGCTTCTCTCTGGGCTTGTTTAAGTTCTCGTCTTTCTTTAGCTAAAGCACTTTGCATCATTGCAGCCTGGGACAAGGAACCATCTGGATTCTGAAAGGAAGTTTTTAAAAGTTCAGATTTCAAGCACTCCCAGTCCTTCAACTTCAATTATCTCTCTGTCACCACTGTCATTTAGAAACCTTGTCTGAAGATGCTTTGAAATATTAACTTTTTCTCTATTTGAGTTCCAGGATATTTCCATTAGTCCAGCCTTATGAACCTCCATAGTCATGACTAATATGGAACATCCCTACACTACCCAGTCAGAAGGATTGTTGGCACAACCAAAGAAAAATAAGAATTTCTCTGCCACCTTCTAGGTAAGAAAAGGCAGAGCAGAAAAAATATGTTCTAACACACTTATATGAAATGGTTGCTGCTGCAGGCTAATGTGCATTTCGGTTCTATTATTCCATATAATTGTCACTAGTTAAGTAAGAAAACAACTTTATAAGTAAAGAAAGGATCTTCAGTTCAGTGGTAATCTTTTTCAGGGCTCTCAGTAACATCCAAGTGGAAAACTGGTTGTTAAATTCCCTAATATTTAATTATTTACATTAATTATACAGGTTTTAGTCCTGGAAATCTCTTACCTTTACTATTTTGATGGGACTCATATCCATGCTCTGTTTAGTATGACCTCGGAGGAATGGCGGTTCTTCTTCAACTAACTCAATCTCAAGATCCTCATCTAAAATTCACAAGTGACATTCTTTATAGAAAAGTTAAATATCATCTTTCAGGTACATAAAAGTACCTCTTCAAACAGTGCGTCCTGTGTGTTCTTGATTATGATGTGATCAGATAGTTTTAGAAGTGAAAACACTACAAACAAAAATGCGGCACAGACAGGACACATCCGAATGTCACTACTAATAAAGCTAGAGTAACCCTAGTTCCAATTGCTTAAGATGACAGCAAATAGTGAGAAGTTTCACATCCACTTATATCATCATCTCTTTTTGAATAAAAACATGTCCAGAAACACAAGGAATTTACAACAACAATAAGACTACTTGGAAATACTACCTTCTTCATCATCAACTTTAGGAAGAATCCCAGTCTCCTCATCAAAGTCAGGAAACTCTTCCTTGGAAAGCACATTAGCTGCAATCATCTGGGAACAGAATGAATACAACATGAATTTGTCCCCGTGAACAAACACAACTCACGCCTATGAGGTCTCTGTTCTAATGCTATTGTCAGACATGTAAAACAGGAACAAATGAATTCTGTGATTTCAGAACAAAGGAATGGTTCTACATTCTGGCATAGTCTCCCCAAGTCATCCAGCCTCTGAGCAAATAGTTCTTTTGCTGTTCTAAATACTGTCAGTATGAAACAGCTGGCTTATACATGGCAGGACTGCACTGATAATCAACTACCACCTAAGTGTCACTGGATAAAGTTCGTGATCCCCCAGGTCAGAGTGATCTCTGGAGGTTTCCTGGTCCAACCTGCTCAAAGCAGGGCTAACTTCATAGAACTAAGCTAGAGGTTCCAAATCGCAATAAGACAGCAATGTAGAGGTAAGAAATAAGTTACATAAACAATCAACGAGCTGCATTCTAGTTCACAAAACTCTCTAGCAATTTTACTGACCAACACCCTATTTCCCTGAATACAAAACACACCTGTTTTATTTCCCATTTCTCTGGGTCTGAAATTCGGGTGAGGCGCTTTCGTTCAAGGCTATCATCCTCCACCTCCGGGGCATTCACCAGTGAGAGGTGACTGGGTCTGTCTGGGTTTCTCATAGAGGTTTCTTCATTAGTTTCTCCAACCAGGTTTCTCCTCCGTTTTGGGTTCAAGTCTTCCCCAGTGTCTTGATCAACATCCTACATTAGATTAATTAATCAGCTCTACCTATATTGCACTTATCTATTAACACTGGTGCTTCCTCTAAGACAACAGGAAAAGCAGTGTACATTTCTCAGAAAGACTACTGCCAACAACAGGCCATAGAAAACACTATTTTGCATGCTTTTTTTTTTCCAGCTGGTATTGTGAGGTAAGCACACCCCAAGGCCTGGAACACTCTACTCTGCCTTGGCAATGGCAGTGATTTAATTTAAAATGAAATGCTTCTCTCGTACTGAAAAAGGAAAACAAATATAGCAACAACTTGAGGTTTGCCTTATCACTTAGCTAACACATCAAATCAAAAAACTGGTAGGAACACTACATCAAAAACAAGAACCTACAGAAAATGAGTAAAAAGTAATAGGCCACTTAAACACAGAAGAGTAACTCTATTTTTTAACTCCCACTGGAAGGGTTACTAGTTTTCAGCAGGAAAAAAATAGCAAAAAGAGGTCTAATTTTAAAAAATTTTGGCACCACAAACAGTATTATAAGCACTATAGAATGGCCTCCATACCTTCATGCTCAGGCTGGTTTTGGATCCAGTGAAGGACAACACTTTGACTTTTACTCTTTGTCCTTTACTCACAACATCGGCAACATTGGCAACCCGTCCTTCTCTTCGAAGCTCTGAGATGTGGACCAAGCCCTCCCAACGCTTCCTAAAGGTGAAACAGAAGAGCACGCAACGTTGTACATTATTACTTCGACAGCCCTTCAGATCGTTAAGAGTCTGGATTAAAATACTCTGTTGTCAACTGACTGTTTGTGTATGTTTATAAACTGTCTTTTATGAGGAGAACATTCTCTGCTGTCAAATTTATTTTTCTGAAACATATCTTCCTTTTGGCATCAAAACCCATCATACTTTATTGTAGCCTCACAAACCCTTTAAGATACCAGCAAAAAAGAGAACGCAGATGGGACAGTACCAGATTTATTGTGAACCACAGAAAGTACCTTAGTCCTTCCAGCTGCACAAAGCATCCAAATTGCATTATACTTGTGACTTTGCCATTGTAAATGTCTCCAATGGAAGGCTCCTCAGGTGGTGGACGGTCTATGTGCTTGTCTCTCCATCTCTCATTGCTCTTCTCAACATACTTATCTCGATCCTTACGGTCCCTACTGGGACTCTGACTTCTGCTCCTTGACTGGTATCTGGATTTTCCCCTGTTCCTATCTCGAGTCCTAGAACGAGACCTAGAGCGAGATCTGTGTCTTCGTTTCCTGTCCCTGCTACGACTTCGGCTCTTCCTCTTTTTCTTTGCCCTAACAAACAAACATTACATATTTGCAGCGAAATTTCACATAAGGAGAGTGAGCAGGCAATACCAACTGCCAATACTCAGCCCCCAAAGACATACTAGAAACCTACCGGTGGTCACTGATTCTTTGCTTGCCTTGCCTGTCTGCATTAGGCATCAAAGCCTCAAGTTTTTTAAGTGCATCAGCTGCCACTTTCACATCATCTTCATCCAGCATATTCTGCAAGAACAGAAACTCTGTAAAATGGATGGTAAAAAGTCTGTCACAGAGAATTAACCTACAGAAAGGATATTCACATGCATATCTATTTAGAAGGAGCATAAGATAAAAAAAGATCAGACATACGTGATATAGGAAAAATATAATAAAGTATCCCCCTATTTTGCCACAATACTGAGACAATTCTACTTTTATACAAAAGACAGCTTCATATCAACACCTCAGATTATTACAGGAATATAAAATGCAAGTCCCTCGTAGCATCTGAATGTCCAAAATTTTTATCTAGTTTGTAATCCATTGTTACTTTGAACATTATATAAGAAAGGCCAGGCTACAAATTTCACATCACAAGAGCCTCATCTTCCAGGTGTTCTGCAAAACAGTATCAGCATGGCCACTGCTATAACAGCTATTCTTGATAACTATATGCAATAGTACCAGCCTTCTGCCTTGTTTGCATTTCATTTCTCACAGTCCACTTTTATCCATGCAATAGCAAGAGACACTCAGATTAACATGAAAAAAAACTTGAAACTAAGAGAAAAGGAAAAAAAATAAATTAAAAAATATATTTTCACGTGCTCACAAAAGAAATCTGAAATTATGACCTTACCCTGATGTTGGGATTGTCGGGCCTGCAAAGGGCTGGAAACAATTCCTTCAACTTTTCCTTCTCCGATTTAGGTTTGACAACTGTCTCTGATTTTGAAATTTAAAACAAACAACAAACAAAAAACCCACAAAACTTGGAACACCTAGAATGATTCACTCTGGATTTTTCTCTAATTGAATATAAAGTTTACCCTTCATCTGAATGCAAAGGTTGACATGGATTTTACTGAGATTCCACTCAACGATTACAATGTTACCTTCCTACAAATAAGATTCTGATTGTTAGTGAATCTGTGAAACACATAAATCCTTTGAATAGTGTTCTCAGTATGTTTTTTGTACCTAAACAGCTTTGCTAATCTACCACTAACAACAGAGAGATTCCAACTGCAACAATAAAATATTAAGTCTTGCCTTACAAGACCAGAACAATAACTACATCAATCCCATCAAACACGGCCTAAAACTGCAACAGACTAAGAGTTTTGTTTTTCTTTTTACACTGAACTGACAAGAGGAACAAGATTATGCATACCTTTGCTTGTAGATGGTTTTGGTGGAGGCCGCATTGTCTGTATGAGACGCAGCAAATTACTAATAAGGGAATCCTGAAAAAAATAATAAAATACTTCAAGAAATGACTGCAACACTGTTTTTCATTATTACAAGGCATAAATGAGAGTTTATTAGCAGGACAAAAGAAAAGCTCAACTTTGAAGATACAGGTTCATTTTTAGAAAGTGTCGCTAGACTTCATGTACATCCTAAAAAGATGTAAGTTGAATCAGAAAACAATTATGATAATTCCACCAAGTGACTTTTCTATTTGTCATTTTCAATCATCTGTTTAACCCAGCTACAGTTACTTCTGAGAAACTCATGAACATAGAATCTAAGTATCATACGACAACATTTGCCTTCATGAAAAGTTGTTTCTTCCATATTTTAAATGGTCAACGAGACAACAAGCAGTTCAAGTCCTCAGAAGGATGCCTTGCAAAGTTTACAAGTTTGGGGTGGTTTTTTTTTTTTAAAAAAAAAAAAAAAAAAAAAAAAAAGGAGGGAGCAGCAAGCTTGGCTTGATGAGACAGGTAAATTCAAAAGCTAATTAGTGCATAGTTTTCCAATTGAAGACTAGCGATAATCACTCCTCACACCTCTCTCTTTAAAACAAAGATCTCTATAAAATATACCAGGACAAAAAGAACATGCAAATAACAAACAGATCTTACTTACAGTGAACTCAGCACCGTTCTTTAGAAGAACTGCTTTAAAGGTGTCAAATGTAGTATTTTTCTCAGCAAGACTTATCACAAACTCAGCTGCAAAGAAAAAGCAGAAAATAAGTTATAACAAATAATTAAAAGGCAGTATAAATACTTCATATTTGGATAAAAGCTGTTCTCCTGGCAACGCAGTGACCACCTATGGAAAAGCTGCAATGCTGCTCACAACAGCAGCTGCTTTCTTTCAGAGTCCTTTCATAGGAGCCCGGACAGAAGCATTTTCTCACGTCCTGGGCGCGTTTTTTGAAGAAAAATCATGGGCTTTTTCTGAATTCGAAAAGCCCCTTCGCAAAACGCGTCCTGGCCGACAGAAACGGCTACGACAGCTCTTCCCACAGCTGTCGTCAGGCCCGTAACGCGACACCGCCTGCTCACCACGGAAACCCCCAGGGCCGCGCGGCCCGCTGGGGCCTCGCCTCACTCACCCAGGTCCTTGTCGTTGATGCCCAGGTGGTTGTCCAACTCGGTGCAGACCTTGGAGACTAGCGACAAGTATTCAAGCTTCGCGAGCTCCTCCAGAGTCGCCAGGTCCGCCATGTTTCCTCCCCACCCACGCACGCGCACACCCAACTTCCGCATCCGGGGCGCGACGAATGTGGAGGTGACCGCGCACGGGTCGCGCCGGCACTGATCATAGAGAGGACGGAGGGTGCTAGAACGACTCATGACCAGGGCCAGTCTATGACAGCAGCTCTGTGATTTGTGGCTGACCAGGAAGGCAGCGGGGGTACGGAGCCCGTGCTCGCTCCGTTTCCTTCGCGGAGGAGTCGCACCCGGGCAGGAAAACCTGCAGGGGTCGCAAGGATACGGGCAAGGAGAGCAGGCTGCAGCTATGGAGGCTTTGTAGCTCGCACATAGAGTGAGCTGCTCTTTCTCCACTGGGATGCCTACATCCACGTACAGCAAGTGCCTGGCCAGCCAGATCTGTCCACTTCAGCCTCGTGTACCATCCAGGGAACGGCTACACCCTGGTCTCAGCTCTCCATCTTTCTTAAAACTTTCTCCCCATTCAGTGTCCCATCTCTCCCTTCGTGCCCATGTACTTGCAGCATCGCTGTAGCTGTACAAGGGTGAAGACCCGCTGCATGAAGACACGTCACCCATCTCTGGTTCACAAGGCCCTTTATTGGTGAACAGATAGCAGTACAAGTGGTAACAAACAGCACTATAGAAGCAGACCTGGAAACTCAACAGCAGGGGAGGAAGTGCATAGCAGAATCAACAATATGGCAAACACAAAAAGCACAAGAGATGCAACAAGCAGGGAGGGTTGGTTTCAGAAGGGGACATGGAGCTTCTTCATCCCCACTTCAGGGAAGAAGCTGACTAGTTACTATTTCAGTGTGATCTCAGTGGATGATATAGCGAGGCATAATGCTCTGCAACAGCTCTGTAAGAGGTGCTGGTTTAGAAAGCATATTTTGAAGACAGGATCAGAGAATTTCTTCAACCTTCAATAGTCTTCAGCTATTCTGATACTTTGGTTCTATCCTTCAGTGGGACAGATACAGGAAAATGCTGAACTGGCTGAGTAAAAAATTTAGTCCACCAACTCCCAGGTTCCTAGTTCACCATCTAGAATGCATCAGGCAGCATCTAATCTAGAACCTAAGGAACAAAGTTTAACCTCTCCATCACTGGGGGGATATAACTGCCAGCCCTGGGAGGTGAGAAGGAAGCCACAGCTGTTCCTTCTGTAAAGTCTGTTGGGTAGTTTTGGAGCTTTAGACAAACGCAAAACCAACCAACCCCAAAACCAACCAACCCCAAAACCAACCAACCCCAAAACCAACCAACCCCAAAACCAACCAAAACCACACTCCAAAAACAGCTTCTTCCTGGTATTTGTGCAAACTAAGCTTTTCCAGTCAGAGATTCTCTCTTTCATACTTCTTCAAGTTGAAAGCATTAAAAGCCAAAGCATACAAGAAAGCAATACAACAAACAGTATGTGCTGGCCACCACACACCACTGGCTGGAAAGCAGCAATCTTTGGTTCATGATACAAATGCATTTTCACAGAGAAATGGATGCCACTAAGGAATAGCCAGTGGATGAGCTTGCTCTAAAAAATATATATATGTATATACACACACAAATGCATACTCTCACCTAGCATACTGGACAGCTTAAAACAGCAGTCACCCAAGAGCTGCTCTCAAAAGGTGTGTTGGCATGACATGCAGTAGTTTTTCTTAAGAATCAGATACAGCAACATTAGTCCTGTTTCTTGCTCTTGTTGTGCAAGTGTCATTAGATTCTGGTGATGCAGATGCGATCCAGCCAAAAAGTCTCATCACGGTCCTTTTACAAGTTATGAAATACTTACATTTAGGACAGAAGTGCAAAATTATGCAAGGATGAAATAACTAGAGTTAGCCTTACTAATAGGGCACTGCCTCCAAAGTAACAGTGAAACAGTGTGGCCCACTCCAATCAACCACACATGCATCAGTCACTCTGCTGAAGCGTCAGCCATGATAACGCACTGAAAAAAGAAAGCTGCAACCTGAGGCCAGCAGAGTCTACATTCAAAAGGCCAAGTATGTTACCATCTTCACATGAGAGATGGAAGTCTTATCCAGGAAGCACCAAGACTCCTGTTTAAGGCACAGATTGAGAAGCCCCAGAAGTTTGTCTCCCTATGACTTGCCTTTGTGGTGGAATATGCTGCACCCAAAAGCTCTGTCAACCTGGCCCTGTCATGGCAGGCGGTGGTACAATGGGTGAGTCAACATGGCATTCCCCCGGCAGTCCACGTACTGGTAGTCTTCAAAAGCCAGCTGCTCTGAATGACACAGGTATGCGCAGGTCAGGGTACCCCTGCAAGGCAAAAGCAGACCAGAACTGCACTTGTGATTGCCCCAGATGAGGCTTCGCATAATGTAAAGGTCCCATGGTGAGCTACCCCTGCCATTCTGTTTTGTCCCTGTTACATAGCCCCAGAACACAACAATCAAGATACTCTCAGCTCAATTTCACATGTTGGAGAGGGAAAGCATCTTTCAGACTGCACTAAAGAAAGCCTTTACAAGATCACTACCATCTCAAAAGATGCATTGGCCATTCTAGAAGCCCATTGAGACTTCCCACCCCGGCATAACACTATTGGGCCATTTCACCATTTACCTGTTTCCAAAGTGCTAGCGCAAGTCACAGTGGGTGGCTGCTTATGGAGTTAGCTAGACAAAAGCGTGTATCCTTCAGTCACTATCTTTCCGTGCCACTGCAAGGGCTGTTTGCATCAAGTAGTCTCTCCTAAAACAGCAGCAACGTGTCCCAGCAGAAGCTGTGTTACAGAACTGCAGTTGTGCTCCTTCCTCCCTGGCAGGGAGGAACAGCCAACCTGTGTTTGCTTTCCCAGCAGGGCCTGTCATACTCTAAAGCACAGTCAAGCTGAGTGTGGTCCTCTATTCCATCCCCTGAACAGGAGCTGCCTCAGGCAACAGGATCCACAGAAGAGCCTGCTTTGTCCTGCCTTGCTCTCAGCAGCTGCTGTAAGAACACTTGGAGGCAATCATCCACACATCTGCACAGCATCCAGGCTGAATGAGTCTGCCCCCAACACCACAAGGCAGGCAGAATCAAATCAGTTAGTACTTCTAGCTCTAGACCAAAGAATTACTTCCCAACAGCTACCTTCAGTAATCCAGAAGGAAGTTTGCCAGGCCAGCTTGCCTTAAGCAACAGTGACAGCTCAAGCTGTCAGTCAGCCTGAATCCAGGGAACTTCTCAGGGCAGCAATGGCTGTGGAGAATTATCTCCTCCTTGCACCTCAGCACACCTATCTGGGTACCTGGTCTTCAGCAGTCCTGGTCTTGACCAATGACTGCAGACCTTCTTGAAAGGAGCTGAGAAACAATGCAGGTGACATGGATGTTAGTTATAGCTCTGAACCAGGCATCACTTACTGTATATGCAGCAGAACATTGTGAACTTTGACTTTTGTCCAGGTGCAAATGTTACTACAAGAGAAAAGAGAGAGTTAATTCCACAGGAGCTGCCTGTACCATGTGTCTCCTGTCCTCAATTATTCCACTGCTTCTCTGCTTCTACAAAAAGGTCTGTCTTTGCAATATCCTGACAACAGTCATGCAGACAAAGTTCTTCAAGCACAGCAGTATCTACATCAGTAAAACAAGTTTTTGCTCATGTAACTCTGCAACTGTGGATCTAGTAAGCATGGGCCTCGTAAATATGCAATACACCACCCTGTCTGCACAGAAGCTTTGGTCGCTATGAACTTCACATAGTTTGCCGGTCATTTGCAGAGAAGTGCAGTTTGTACAAGGTACTTTTAGCTGCTCACAAGTGGAGCATTTAAAGTTGACAATCCAGACATCAAATTGGTATCATCACTTACTCATCAGAACATATGGCTAACAACATTGTTGAGCCAACATTAAGCAGAGAACACCAATACATGGAAAAGAAAATAAGTTTAAAATGGATGTGCTAGACTTATGTCCAGATCATCTCCATGCATTAAACTGAAAAGGACATGCTCACTCAGCTCGCTTTACAGACAGGACCAGCACAAGAAATCTAGTCATGAAAAGCCTATAAGCATTAACTTTACTTATCAACCAAGGGAAGAAATCTTCAAGAATTACTCACTAAGTGTTGTCATCCAATATTGTACTGGCCACCATGTAATAGATCTGCAAACATGAGCACAAGAGAAAGCAGGAAGTGCACAAGAACTGCAGTTACATTTGAATACAACTCAGAGAGCTGAAAAAGGGAGAACTGGACTTTCATTACGTGTCTGAACCTGAATTTCAAGACCTAGCCTAACTGTTTTTAACAGTAGGTAAGAAAATAGAAGTTACATCTAAAGAGGCCTTTAAAAGGTCATCCGGGCCACACACCTGACCTTTATACCAAGAATGGATCAGCTGTACTCAAACAGTTCCCACCGGGGTTTTGTCTAATCTGTTTTTAAGCTTATCATCATTTTACAGCAAGCACATAAATCAGCCCACTACCCAAAGAGCAGATAGATGTTCCTTGCCCAGGAACGTATTAGCTTCAAACTCAGCAACATGTATGTTCTTTATAAGACCTCTTCCCCAAGTGGGATGACGGAAGCTGCATGGGGAAGAGCTTTAAGTATGTGGCAGGCAGATGACAAAGGAGTGGATCAAGCACAGGATAAGCACCTGCCTGTCCAGGACATCCAGATTAATTTAGAAGAAAATGCAAGAAATAGCAGAACTCACCTGGCTGCTCTGCAAAGGGCTCATATTCAGCAGGGTTTTCATGGTGGTCTTCCCTACTACTAGGGACTGGTGTAAAACCTCTATGTCTAGCTGCATGACAGTGACCAAGTAGAAGTTGTTATTTGTTATGTTCAGCACGTTCTAGGGAGAGAAACACAAACCCAGAACACAAATCACCTTGTAGCAGAGCCATACATTACTGTGGCAAAGCTCTTTTAAATATATCCCTATTATAACCTTACAGCAACACTGGACCACATTGTCCCTTTCATATCCTCAGACATACATCCAGGCCACAGAGGCATGTATGCTGCAGTGTCTCCCATGAGTCACAAGGGGACAACCAAGCAGCTCAGGGATGCACACCAAAAAGGATTCCCAGAATTAACCACAGTGCTTCTTCTACACAGACCCTTTGGTCACTTTGTGTGACTCACTCACAGCCAGGCCAGCCATACCTCTGGTGCTGTAACACACTCTGGACATTGATTCCAAGTAGTCAGAGAGTGGACCGAGATGGTGCGAATGACAAGACTAACTAACTCCAGACAGTGATCAGTTAGCCTGCACATGGAATGGCACAGGAGACAGGCAGGGAGCCCTTCAGATCAACCCTTTGACTGCAAGCTGAGCACTTACCGTCACGTTGAGGTAAATACTGGTGGTGGTGGCATTAAAGCTAATAGAGGAGGCATTCAGCCCTGCAGGCAGCACAATAATGGAGCGAGGAAACAAGAAGAAAATGCTGAGAGATGTTGTCAGCAGGCAGATCATCACAGCAAGACATACATAGAGTTTCCTGCAAAACAGCACCAGGGCCACAATCATTCCCTTGGTTTTTCAGCTGCAAGCACCTGCAGGTCTGCTCCAGCTCAAAGGGAGGAGACAATAAAAGCTTGGTTGCCAGAAAACTGGGATGGGTTTGTGCAGAACTATTTGCCAGCTACCAAATCACAGCAGAAGCAGGGTAGAGTCCCATACTGACATGGTACATTACAGTACAAATTGCTGGAGATCTCCAACAACTGCACACAGAAGACTGTCCAACATCTGCTGTTGCTGAAAAGACACTGTAAACACCAAACTTACTGCAAGTCAGAGCACACAGAGGAAAACACCCAAAGGACTGAGGCTTTCCTTTATATGCAGATGCAACATTCAAAAGGTGAGAAGAGAGGAAAATTTAACAGGACTTACGTTCGTCTAGGCTTCAGCCTCTGGTCACCGTATGGTATCAGAGCCACCAGCTGCTTTTCTTGTTCTGAAAGAGGTGGTGGCAGATCAGAGACCACACTAAGCACACAAGTAAACAGAGCAAATCACATTGCAGGACATCACACAGCAGCCTAGTGTCCATATGCACTCACTTCACAGGTGATGCTGTCCAATTAGAAGGCAAGCATTAACGCAACTAAGATTTCAGTTTGAGCGTTCCTGTGCCTACGAAGAAACACCACCACCCCAGGGGCCCCAGGGTGGGCTTTGAGTAATCACACAGAAACAGCACTACCTGCCTTCCCACACCATCCTCCCCCAATAGAGGCAGCCCACAGAAGTCATAAACGAGCTGGAGGTACCAAGACAGGACATTCTAGACTGGGTGCAGTAAAGACCAACCGGTTCATCCAAGGTCTTTGAGCATGAGACACGTACCAACCTCAGAAAGCTCAAAAAGTCCTGACACAGCACACAGAAGAATCACCTACCCCTGGGGATCCTTCCTGTTCCCTGACATGTTGGACAGTTGACACAGCTTTGACGTGCAATGCCCACGCAGGATGTAGCAGTCTCACAGATACTAGCATAATTGGCTATTTCCTCTTCACCATCCAGTTGTCTGGGTAAGATCAGTTTGCCTTCGCTCTCCTTTTGGTCAGGTGTTTTCCAGAATGGTGAAAGTTTTCCACCCATGGCTGAAAGAAAAATTCTCACTAGGTGTCCAACACAAAAAATCATTAAGAAAATTGTCTCTGTGAACCAACCTTCCAGAGCAGCACCATTACAATTTGCAGTAGATCACAAGTATCCTAACATTTAGCAAGTTTCTTAAAGCACAGCTCTGAATTTGCTTTAAAAGCTGAGTTACTGCAAGTAACTCACTTTTTTAAACATTCAATCTTCTAGACACTGGCTACAGGAAAAGTGTCTCAGAACACCACCCTACAGAACAGCACACCAGATTCTTTTTTCTCTCAAAGTATTTGGTAAGAGAGGGGAATGCCGACTCAAGGCTTCTGCAGGTTTTGAGATGACAACATAGCCCAGAAGAACTGCCAAGTTCTTGACTGGTCCTTATTCACCTACATCCAACAGGGAATTCATCTGAACCTCAATGCTTTGGCATTCCCAAGCAAGCACAGTGTCACTAATAGGAACAGTAGCCTGACTAAAAGCAAATAGAATCTAAAAATAGATAAATTAACAGAATCTAGTCTATTTTTAAAATTTAAAAATACAGTTGAACTCATTTTCTCAGGCTTCTGACAATCAAAAACTTTTACATCAGCTCCTAGAATTCCTCCCAAAAGCATTAATAATGCCAAGCCAAGGAAAAGCGACAAAGGCATCAGTTGAATGCAATTTCCTACCTGTGCCAGTCTTTCCTCTAGACAGTCTTGTTTCAGCAACTCAGATATAGGCAGGATGTTCAGCTTCGATTAACAGCAGCTTCTACATTTGCCCAGATGATCTGGAGGCTTTGCATGAATAACTCCTTCGGGCTCTACTATAAAACATTCTGGGGATGAAAATCACCTTCTGGCAGTGGAGAACCACCACGACAGAGCCACAGAACATAGGGCTCATTCCACAGCCCACAAACCTGGGCCACAATGGCAGGACATGGGCTGATTCCAGGGGCAGCTACTGTTTTCCTTGCTGACAAAGGAAGAACCAGGATCCCAGTTACCTAGCAGAGGCGAAGGGCTGCCTCTCAGCAGCCCGGTACCCCAGACTGAAATTCTGCAAGACACTGCTTGGAGGCTCAGGGTAACTCAGTGCTCCCCCCCCACCTTGCAGCACGCATGGGGGAAGGTCAGGACAAAATGCCTGAAGGATCTGGGCTTTTCTAACACAGGGAAGGCCTCATTGTATGTACACCACAGGTCCCCATCTCTGCAGTCTCTGGAGGGCCCCAGGCAGCTTTACCCGGCTCTCAGGTAATGTTCCCTAGCTTTTCAGAAACAAGCAGCGAGGAGGAGTGGCCTTTTCACAGAACTGGGACAACCGACCAGGAAAGCTGAGGCGGTCATGAGCAGGTACGAGAGACCGAGGGAAAGCCGCAGTGGGTGAAGTTTAACCCCCTCATGTCCTGCCCTCAGCACTCCTTCCGGCTGACCACAGCCCGTCACCACCGCACCAGTACTGCTGCGGAGAGCCCCGGGGTCTGCAAGGGGAAGCAGGACGCCACGAAACGCCACCAGCCCAAGGGGCGCCACCGGCCCCGCCGCTCGCAGCCCGCTTTTCCGGGCCCCCGTTCCCCGACAGCCCCGCTTCGCCCCATGGGCGCTGCCGGGCCCCACCGGCCACCCCTGCTTACCCCACCGAAGCGGAACCGAAAGCGCGGCGGGGCGGACCCGGCGGGCCCCAGGGCACGTGCCCCTCGCGGAAGCGGCCGCGGTCCCCACACGGGGTAGCGCGCAAGGGCGGGGGGGGGGGGGGGGGGCGGCGGCCGGGGCCGGCGGCTCCGGCCCCACCGCTCCCCGCGTGTACAGAGCCCGAGGAACAGCCGGAAGGATAAAGCGTTTTATTGTAAGGATGGAGGAAAAGGTGCCCCCCCTTCTCCCCACTCAGTTGACTTTAAAGTGCTCACCCTAAATAAGATAGAGGTCGTATCAGCACTATAGAATATATTATAAATTATAACATGCATCCATTAACAAAATATACAAAGCCAACAGAAATATATCTTAAGCCTGAGCATACATTATCTAAACCCTAGGAAAAAGTAACTAAGGAAAACGGCATTTCACACTTCACATTTCAATCCTCCTCAAGCGTTTGTGTGTTTTGTTAACTTACAGAACACATCAACATTCTAAGTAGGAAGGTACACACAGAAAGAACCCGTGTCCTGCTGGACCTTCCAGATCAAAGCGGTCAACCGCACTACACTCAGAAATTTTACCAGCTACTGCACTTCACCCAAGTCCCTTCCTCCTCTTCCTCCTTCCCGAGTAGGCATAAACCAAAAGGTACTCAAAACAGTATGCATAAGTTCAAGTGGGAAAAAACCCAAGTAGTTTCAAGTTACAGAAAGATTTTTACCTGGTCCACAGCAAACAGCTGTACTGGTGTACAGAGAGATGGGAAACACTGCAAAATAGTTCTACTGTATTTCAAAATAAACATTTAAGAGTATATCTTCCACAATCTATAAAAATAGGTTTAAAACAAAAATGGCATGATACATTTTTTCTTCAATTATTTTAATGGTATCTTATCTCTGAGGGCGTTATGTCTTTTAAAAAAATTACTATTACAGATCACCTGGTCAATCACAATACTGATACTGCTTCAGCTTCACTGGAAGGAAACAGGAACACCTTAGAGGCTGAGGCAGCAATAATAAAATATTTTAGGATCAATGGTCTCTTACTGCAGCAAGGAAAAAAGTTTGCTTGAAAGTAAGAACAAAGCCAACACTGCTGTCACCTTCAGGGGACTGGATTCAAAGTTATCTATGGATACACCACTGCACAGCAGTGTATGTTGTTCATTTCTCATGATTCTTCAGAATCAAATCTCTCTCAGCACATTTAGAAGGGAATTCTTGGATATCTAAATTAAATATGGGCATCTAAAGCAAAACCTTGTGAGAAAAATGAATCCTACAGATATGTCTATGGTAACACAGGAGCAGCTAGAACCACCACAGAAGACCATATGCTTAAAACTGCTAAAGTTAATGCATTTTTGAAACTACAACATTAAGTCACACAATCCCTACCTCAAGTACTCTTCCCATTCTTAAACATTACCAGAACTTGTACTCAAATTCAGGTCTAGGTTTCTACACACAGTTCTATCTGGTATTAACAGATTAAGAGGACTGCACTACACTGAAAATGATAATGCTCAAATTTTTAACATTTTTACAAAAAGCCTGCAAAGATCATTAGAAAGGCCTTTTCTAACCCTTACACTCCACTTTCAACAAAACATTTTTCGTAGACTGTATTTTCCTGTTACAGCTATGTTTTGCACTGTCACTGCTTGAGATGGCTGAATTGCTGCTGGTTCACTCTCCTGCTTCATTCTGCTACAAGACACAATGACTTTCCTGGTATCCATCAGTTTAACAGCAGTTATACTCTCAGACTTCTTTCAAAAGCTGTTTCATAGCTCCAGATGGCTTCTGTGTATGAGCAACCTTCTTCTTCTAAGAATCATTTGTACAGTTTAAGTCTGTTACATTACTATCATGCATTGGACAAATCAATTACTAAATCATATCAAAAGATACAACTTGCTAGTTGTGGTCATCTCCTGTAAATTAGGCAGGACTACATTTTACAGCAGCATTTTACATTGGTTCCTATTCCAAAGCTTGTTAAAAGTCAACAAAACAAGTTTCCAGCTGCCTAAAAAAAAAACAAACCAAACAACAAACTCTTATTCACAATAAAAGGAAAAGTTCCCATCTGGGTGAAAGTTTAAAGTAATTCTACAGGATTCCCTGATAACAGAATTCAGTATGAAATTAGAGACTTGAAGACTGTTCATTTAACTATGCAGTCCAAGTAACAGTTGAAATTCTGGTCTCCAATTCATAAGATGCTGTCACAAGCACTGTTTGACATTTCCGTGAGAAAAAAAAGTCAAAAGCTCAAAGAAAAGCCAGAATTTTAGTCACACCTCCAAACAGAGAGCAGCTGAGGAACAGCCTGCTACTGTTAAAGTATTTAATAAGTTTACTCAATGAAGACAATTCCTCCCTCCACTAGGAAGGTTCAGCGTCTACTGCAGTACCAGTCACTGTTACTGATCTGAAGCAATTCAGTTATCACTTGAACCATGTTATTATTGTGTTTCTTCAGCAGCTGCAGGTTTAACTGCCTGTCACAGAATCCCATCTCGCACAGACTGGACAGCAGAGTGGCCGTGTGCTCTTCTGTAGCTGCAGGCTGCTGGAAACAAAACATAGGAAGATAAGCTATAAAAAGATAATTTATTTTTGCCATTTGAAGCAGTGCTTCTGCATTATACTGGAATATAAATAAGGCACAGAGGCCCTTTTACCCAGAACTGAGCAGTTTATATTCACTTCCACCACTCACAAAAAGGTAAATTACTACTCTTACACGACACCAAGAGAGACATGTTTCTATCCCCACGGTACAGATTTCCCTATCTGCTGATGGAGCAGCATACTTCAAAGACGCCATCAAGCTTAACATTTTAGTGTCACATTTATTAAACAGACCTATAATTTTAAGGTTGGCATTCTATGAACCTCACAGCACATACAGGAAAGACATTTACCTGTTGTATAATGGGTGGTCCAGCAAATAATGCTTTGTAGGCAGAAGCAGCAACTGACAAAGCTCCTTTAACTAGTTCTCCTGCAATGCTGCTTCCTTGAGGGTATCTGCAGAGAAGTCTGGTATTACTTCAGGGTCAGTAAAGCCAAATGTTTGTTTCACATGAAATGCAAGTCTCTCCCTGTTGATGTGCCAACTGAGGTTTAGCTCTTGTTAGAGAGAACAACCTATGATCTAAAGGAATCACGGCTGTTTGGGAATTGAGCTCCAGGAAGCTCATTCCTTCTTTCTTGATATCTTCTATTAAATTGTGGTTTTATGCTAAAGTACATTAGTTTGTTTTCCATAACATGGCTGTTTTTTAGGGAATTAAGTAATCTCACCCAGACAAGAACACCCATACAGGAAAGCAGTGCACTGTGACACATCCACTCAGGCCAGAGTAACTTCCACTTGTTTTCCATCAATTCTTAAGTCACCTAATATTCTGCTCAATATTGTCTTATTCCTCCAGTCTCACCATCTTAAGATGCTTAACTTTATAGCTAACTTACAAAATTCCTATTTTAAGGATCCTGAGGTTTTCAAGAAAAAAAAAACACAGAATTTTCAGATTCGGTTTGAGCTTTTCATATAGACTCCCGCTTGCCAATTCTGCATCCTTCATATTCGTGTTTAAGTATAAACTGACATCTTATGAAAATATAGCATTATATAATTCGGCATACATTTCCTTTAAGGAGGGAAGCCTTTCTACCAAAATACTGTCTACATGAATTCTGTAAGCCGGTGCTTTTTCCCAGGTGCCTAATTTAGCAGCTCGTAGTTAAAAAACAGAATCTGTGAAGTCACAGCTTCAGTTTCATTACCTTGGATATTCTGAGCACTTTTCTTTACTAGTTAGAAACCCAGAAGATCCTGGTCCCTGACTGTCTTCACCACTGGGTTCTGGAACAGCAAGAAAAAAATATCAACATGTTGAGTTAATGAGAAGCTGAATAGATGCAACATATGCATAAACGGAAAGGAGTGGGCTTCAGTCCAAAATTAATACTTTCAAGTTTAGTTACCCAGACACAAACTAGGCATACAGGATTCTCACTGCAGTCAAAACAAAAGAATTTCAGAAGTCATTTGGCTGATTAGTCAATGAGTATTTATAACATGACAAACTGCTGTCTGAGCTCCCAGTGACTGTAACAACAGCTTAAATACATAGCTCATTAATTCCAGAGCAAGGTAATTTTTCAGATGTCTACAAATACTTCTGAGTACCCTCCTACCAATTCTAATGAACAGATGCTCTTAGGTGATCCACAGAGCCAATTATTTCTTCATTCAAATCTTCTATACAGTAAAGTTCCAACACCCAGAGAAAAAACAACCATTTCTTGGTAGATTTCTCAAGAAGGGGACATCAAATCCAATACTAGGCATAACAAATAGGTGGTAGAAATTGTGGATGCACTCTTCAGTAAGTACTGTTAATACCTTCTCTTAGTTGATTACAAGGAGTGGAAGAGCTATTCTCTGAAGCTGACATGTTTGGTTCTTGGAAGATATGGTTCTTAAGAGATGCAAGGTTCCTGAGAACATAACACAAATTACTTTTACTACTTTCATTCTATACGTAAACACGTAGGTAAGTGAAGGACAAAAGACAAAAGAAAAAGCTTCACATGCTCCCTTCTTTCCCCCTCTTGCACTCACCCAATCAGTGAGCACAGACTTTATAAAAAGTTGCAGGATTTAGGATATTCACTGCAGTGTGGCAGAACTTTTGTTGCAACAATTTCTGTTTGGACACGGAACTTAAGCACAACACCCTGCAGACTCTACAGCAACACTAGCATAACAATTTTGTTCTTGTGCAAGAAGCATACCTCTGTGTCTGGGGTGAGGTGTCCACAGTTTCTGGGGTTAGTGGTACTACAGCCAGTGTTTGTGAAGTTGTCAAAATATCATTGACACTGTGGATCTGTGGCTGGCTTCCCCCTTCTGGATTCTCTGCTGCTGTTTCAGGTTCTCCCATCTTTTCCAAACTGGGCTGAGAAAGAGCTGAACTATACATAGACTCCCCTAAAGGACGACTGGTGTCAAAGCACTCAGGGAGAATAATGATATAATCCTCTGATGAAGCAGAGGAGCCTTGACTTTGAACATCATCTTTATCATCATCTTTCTCTTCATCAGAACTCCCAGTATCACTACAGAGGTTTGCTCTCTCATCAGACAGCAGAAGGTCCCCTAACAGGGAAAAAAAAAAGCATTAAGAATTGTCCATTTTGTATGGATAACAGCAAAGACAGTATTCTCTCAGATAAAAAGGCAAGTAGTCAGAAACAACTGTAAACCTTTGCTGCTGATATTAATGGCAAAATTTTCTTCGTCTATTGGGAGGAGGGTGGGGGTGTAGTTTGAAAGAGTAATGTAACTTACGGTTAAGCCTATGCAGATATGCCGATGATATTAACGCTTACAATAAAAACAGGAGTAAGAGCTACACTGAGAATTTAAACAGTAGTTTTCAGCTCCTAAATTACATACACCAGAAAGTTCAAAGCACTGATTTCAAGCTACACATACAAAGTATGGAAGCACCAGCCAGGGTCAACATGAGCACTTTTATGTGAACACCCCACTGAAACCTTTATGTCTCAATTCCACTTCTTAAAGAAAAAAAACAAACAGCTGTTAAACTAGCTACTTATTCAGAGTATTGACATCAATTTTCTGATCTAGTAATGATTCTCTTGATTTAAGGAAGATTAATTTCCTACAAGAGTCTCAGATCTTTTTATACCTGAGGTTTTTTTGTAGCCCTTATTACAGTTTTATCTTGAATTCAAACCTGTTTTACTTACCAGAGTCATTTTCAGTCATTGCCTCTGACTGATGAATCTTTGCTTCATTTTTGGAAGTGGAATTGTTTTTTATTCTAGGAGATTCTTCATTTACCATATTGCAACTGAAGGTGTCTTGCGATGTTTGTAAAGAGTCTAATAAAACAATTAGGAAAAACAATTAAAGCACTACCACCACCTACAGTGCAGGCCAATTTGTGGCCAAGACCTGGCTGCAAACACATAAAGCCACAGAAGCCAGCTAAGGACAGTACTTACTCTGGAGGATTTTCCTTTTTTGTGGGGGTTTATGGTCAGGTGCTGCATCCAGGGTTAGAGAGCGAATTACAGTTTCACAGACAAACTGAGTCCCACTCATATCTTCCTCCCCTTCCTCCTGGTTCAATGGATGTTCAGCTTTTACTTTCACAGTATCTGCAGGAAAGCAGGCTTCTATCATTCCTTGGAAAGTGAAATAGATTTTAGCACCACAAGGAAATTAAGTATAAGAAGAATTGTTTAGGCTACCCGAGGCTAATATTGACTTTATGTGTTAATTCTTTTTAACAATTGAAACATGTTGGACTTCAAGTTCAATGTGAAAGTGATTGAGAAGTATGGGGGCCATACCTGGAGTGTTTGAATATAATCTAGTCTATAAAGGGCAAATTGTTAATTCTCCCAACAGTTCTAGTCATCAGACAAATCTAAAGCAGCATGTGTATTTCTGAATTCTACACTCCAACCTCTACAATCAGAGTTGCATTAGACTACAGGTTTATGAGCCAAACAACTGTTTGTTTTTCCACAGAAGGGAACAACAGGAGTTAGAATCCTTGTTAGAATGCACGACTGGTGACCACACAGAAGTGACAATATCCTCCTCCCCTCACCCCCAAGCTCCCTACAACTACTGCTTACCAGTCACTGGTTTAAATCCACTCCCCTCATTCTCCTCCTCTATCTGACCTAAGCCAGGTTTCTCCAGCAAGAGGCTATCATGTGGCAAAGGGGACATGCATGGAGTCATGTCTGAAAAACAAAGGTAGCAAATATAATTGGCACTAATGGAGTAGGAACCTCCCTTCCTTCAGCAGGCAATCTTTTAAGAAGTTACCCTTTAAGGGATATTCTTCAAAGATTGAAGAAACCCAGTTATCTTACAAGATAATTTGGTGAAATAAACAACTAGCTTTGCATTACACTAGCACTGGTTGAGCACAGAAAATGGTGACTGCCTTCAATGTCTGGAATCTTATAGTCTTGGGGACGTGAAGCTGAAAAGAAGCCAAGACTCAGAAATAACAAAGGATACAAAGCACTACCAAACTTTTCCTCCAAGACTGCAGCCAGAATTAAAATGAAAAGACAGGAGAGCTGGGAAGACACTCTAACCTAAAGAGCAAATAATCCTTTTGCACAAATTAGTTCAGCTAAAAGGGTAAACAGTTAACACAGAATGCTAGAGAAAGCATGCAGAATATAAGAAAAACCTTACCAACAGGAGTATTGTGTGGAACTCGCTCCAATTCCTGCACAATATTGATGTCCAACAGCTCAAAAGACAGCAAATCCTACAAAAAGAAACACCACGCAGCTTTCGTCAGCAATCTGTGAAATGGAATCTTAAGCTGTACTTTCCAGCATCAGATCCCATTACCTTACAAGTCTACTCCACTTTGTTAGTTACTCAGCATGATCTCAGACAGAGGTTAGTCTTCCTGTAACATATATCCATGTCACAAAATATGGTACACAAATTAGGGCAGCAAGAGGCAAAGCTAAGCACTCCCTTGTTAAGGGCCAGAGAAAAACCCAACCCTATGACTCTTTGAGAATCTTAAGTCTCTCCTGCACATGCCTTCCATATAGTGACAATCCCCAATACTGATTCAAGAAAACAGTTCTGCTATATAAAATGCAATATACTCTTCCTGAAAATACACTGGCTATTTTAGAGCGCAGCAGCTTTTCATTCTTATGGATGTCTATGTATCCAGATATCAAACCCAAGGTGGTTTATTTTATCTCCGAGTTTTAGCACTTCACCTGTGCAGTAAGGAGATCAACAGATGGGATATAAAATTCTCTCTCATTTGGTACGTTTTTGATCTTTAAAGGAACAGTTGGCAGAGGTATTTCAGCCTGCTCCATGATTTCACCCATTAGTTGAGTGCCTGCTTCTGTCTTTAAGGAAGCATCCTGCAAAAGCAAAAAAATAATGTCCCAGAAGCCCCTTAGGCAGTCAGCAAATAAAACAGTTACATAAAATGCAAAGCCTGAATATTGTGTATAAAACCACGAGGAACTTAAAAAGAGTTTAATTCAACTCATTTTAGAGCCAAAAGGACACAATCCAACATAAAAGAAAAATCCTGCAGTGTGTCAGTTCAATCAAAGAACTAGACAAACAGCTGCAACAAACTGGTAACTAATCCCATGCCTGACAAAAAGAATGACAATTTTAGAACTTACAATTGCAATGAGTTGTTTCTTTTCTATTAAAAATAAAAATTAGAAGCAACTCTCCTTCTACTAGGTAATTCAAACACTGTGTAATTAACTTGCCTGTTTGGTGCTGGAAGCTTTATTCTTCTGACAGGAGTCAGAATCCTCCCAATTGCCTTCTAGATAGTCAGTAGCTGTGGATGGGTCCACAACAATACTGCACCAGATCCTGGGCCCGAACTGTTCCCCTCTGTGTGATAGTCTCCAGTGAGAGGTGTAAGTTCCTTCTATATTTGGAGCTACAAACTCAACTGAAACGGTTCCTACTTGTCCTGATGGAAGGGATGGCACTAACACATCTTTTTTTTCAGAAGATGACAAGGTCAGATTTCCCCACATAAGTTTCAGCTGAAATACACAACAGAAAAACCAGAAGTTAACTTCACAAGCTTCTCTGCTAACTGTGGGCAGTAAGGAATGCTTAAAGTTCCTCTGCTGAAAAGCCTTGTAGATACTAGGCATGGAGAAGAAAGGCTGCAAGTGAACATTCTCAGATTAGTCGCTGTCACCACAAAGAAAGAAGATACCCCCATCTTTCAACATGAGCCGAGTCACTCACAGAAATAAAGCTTTTTGAAGTCAGAAAGGCAACACCCCTGTTGTAAACAAGGTTGAACTGTAACATTATACCATCACTGGAACACGCGTTAATCTTGATTGCTTTCCTCCTATAGTCTGCAGTTGTAAGGAGTACTCAGGCATCTTATCGCCCCAGAATTCCCAGCTTGTGAATTAACAGGGCAAGTGAAATCCTAAACAGGTTCTGACAGAGAATTCAGATTACTAACGCATACAAATATTCTCTTCCAGAACTGTTTTAGCATGTAAAGTAATAGCAAAGGAAAGATACCTTTGTCTCTGAGCTCCATTCCACATTGCCAGTATTTTTCATTCGCCAGTGTTTGATAAACTTGGTTCCTGGTTGCAAGTGGGTCCCATCTGGCAAATTCTCATCCACAAATACTGCACTTAGTGTTGGGACAATTGCTTGGAAGGGCTGACCAGTACTTCTGGTACTGGGGGGAATAAAAAAAAGAAACAAATACACCAAAATACACCAAAATAGAGGAAGTCATTCAGTTGCTATTTCATCAGCTAAATATGGAAGAGGCCATTTAGTTTAGGAGGCCATTTTTCTTCTCAAAATTCTAACATTTTAGCTACTGTTTTCATCTTAAGTCTAAGCACCCCATAGCAGTTTGCTTTCCTTTGCTTAAGGTAAGAAGAAACACAAACCAAGGTTTGCTTATTTGGAAGATTATTATTATAATTACAGAATTCAGGTTTAACAAAGAAGAGTTCACTGTCCTTCACTTGGTTTGATTCAGTCTGGCAGCACTTCAGGCTATGCTATTCTTTTAGAAAATGGAGTCATTATCTTCATGATGTTGAATCAAAAAGATGGTGCCATAGCCTAAGCACTGGTGTCTTATTTGGCCTTACAAGAAACATTTTTCAGCAAGATATCATGGGTTTTTCCATAAAGGGGCTCAAAAATAGATTTAATCCAAATCTTTACTGTTAATTTGGGTGCACTGAGAAAGGACTGGTAAAGCAGCTCATACACATGCCAACTTCAAAAGATCTAAAAAACTCAAGTAATTTGGATTTGAATTAGCAATGGTTTTGTTCCTGTAATAGGTCTGTTCAGCAAAAAGGGAAGCAGAGAGCTATTTCAAGCTCCCCACAAGTGTAAGCAATTAATGTTAATTTGACTTTTAAATGCCCTAAATGGAAGGAATGAATTAAAGAAACTAGAGCTATAGAAGTTTTACACCTGTACGTTCATAAAACCAAAGGGAACAGAAAAGGCAAAGTGATTGCCTGCAAAGGCTGCTGGTCTAGTGAGCCTCAAAGCACATAAAAGAAAAAAAAGAACACTGAACACAATGCAAGCACACAGAATGTACTTGACTTTATGCAGAGACAATACAGCAGGAAGACAGACTTTTTAATAACTGGCAGTAACATTAATTCACACTGTACGTGCATGCATCCATATATATGTAAACCTAGGCATTCCTCTTCCTCCTAAATCTATATAAACCTGGTAATAACCAGAAGTTGCTTTTTTTTTTTTTTTTTTCCTTTTCCTTCTACTCTCCTCCCAAGTAAAAACAATAAAAAGACTCCACCTTGCCAATTCCATTTAGACAGAACTGTCACAGGGCCCAATGACAAATGATACTTTAAGTGATTTCATGACCTTCTTCCTGTTACTTTAACTTGGTCTCATCATGAAAGGACAAACAACACAGCTAAGAAGAGCTCAGCTAACAACATCTCTTACAGGAAGGCATTAGGTTGGAGACTCTCAGATTTCAGAGGAGGCGAGCCACTAGTTTCCAATACATGGACAGAGTTCCACAGATGAATTTTCCTGTGCAATTTTAGCTGCTTTTTGAGCTCTCGGACCTCTGCCTTTCGCTGTTTCTTCTCTGCGCGTAATCTTTGCTTTTCTGCCTTCAGAAATCTTTTGTCCATCTGCTTCTGGAGCCTGCAGAGAGAACAAGCCACCTTGTTACAATACATTAAATTGATGAGAACTTAGCTTTAGCCAACACAGTCTCAAAGGGAACACTTCAGGAAATGTCTCATGCTTCTAGACTGGATACCAGATATTTTAAAATAACATCTTCATAGTTGCTTGTCTTTCATACTTTGTTATTAAAAAAAAAAGCTGTGAGATTCATTACTTAGTCTGTTTATAACTATGCAGCTATTTTTAGCTACTCACAATAAAGTCTGAGTACCACTTCCATTTCTTATCTCTAAATCTAAAATAAGAGCTGAATATCAACCCCAATACAGGTGTTTCCACTTTGCTACAAGGATAATCTTGTCAGGTACTGACAGGTGTGACCACTTACCTAACTTGCTCCAGAGTAGCAGGCATGCGAGGTGAAAACTCTGCATGGCTGTAGTTCTCAGCAATACACAGTACAGGTCTTCTCAGCTTTAACAAGACATGATTAGGATCATGTGCATATGTTCCTGCTTCACACTGCTCACAGATATTGTAGGCTGGACAAAGGCTGCAAAGCAGAAGACAGAAGGTTATCAAGAGACTGACAAAGAATTAATGCACTAGAAAAAGACACTGTAGAAATGTAAGGATTAGTTATCCTTCAGAGAAACAATTCTGTATCATATACTACCATTGTATGCAATGCCCAAGTGGAACAGAAGCTGGTTCTCTCATTTGGCAAAAAGGCAACACAGTTCTCACTTCCTTCTTGAATATACACTGGAAAAAACCTAATACTTTCTTTAGCATAGGTAACTAACAATTGTTGCTATAAAGGAGACAACATTATAGTTAAATCCAATGTCAGAAACAGCATCATACTTATAAAAATGCAGAGGATAAGTCAACTGAAGTATTCAGGGATGCAAAGCAGATGGCTCCTGCAGGAAGAGGACCGGTAAAAAAAACAGACTGTCAATTCCTGCCAACAAGACAAATATACATCAAAAGAAAAAACCCTGTTGGCATTCTATTCACTGCTGCTGCCTAGTCCTGAAACACTCACCTTTAGAGCAAGTGCCTCATTCAAATAAAAACCTCACTTTTGACACTCACCAAAACTTGTTTCATATTATTAAATTGACAACAGTGAGATCATTACAAAAAAAAAAAGCATGACCTGCCTTAGTCTGTCAGAACTAAATAAAGGACTATTACAAATGGGTGGCTGTAAGTT
The DNA here is from genome assembly GCA_028020825.1 of Podargus strigoides. Lineage (NCBI taxonomy): Eukaryota > Metazoa > Chordata > Aves > Caprimulgiformes > Podargidae > Podargus > Podargus strigoides. Next base: position 7,090,538 of record CM051647.1, on the reverse strand, counting down.
TTGATTTTTTGTGTAGTTAACTGAACTAAACTATACCTTCAGTTTCATTCAGTTTCAGGTAAAGTGTTTGAGAATACAGCAAGTGTTACAAAGTTCTCTCACTTTATTTTAATAATATTCTAAGAAAACCCGATTGTTAATCTTGCTCTTATGCAGATAAGGTCTAGTCACCACATCAGAGAACATAAGCTGTTTGTCAGACACATACCAGAGGTTATGAAGTGTACAGCACGCTGCAGATTAGAAATCTAGAAGTCTATGACACCAAGACAGTTTCTCAGACTCATTCACATACCCTACCTGTTAGGTTTCCCACACTCCCATCTCTCATCATATTCTACCTGCACTGGTAGCGAACTCCAACAATTCGGGCTTGGCAATTGCAGCAGGAGATCAGCCAGTCACACTGGTTGCCATTCCCTGAATGGCTCTCTGAAGTTGGAGGTGCTGCTGTAATGGAACTCACAGAAAAGTCTGGAGGCTGACTGTGATGAACAAGCTTCTCATACAGCTTCTGTTCCAGTTTCTCAACAGTTTCCTTAACTACTTGTTCCCTGAACTGGAAAAAAAAAAATAATTAAATCAGTCATGGATGAGACCCACCTCTGCAGCTTCAGAATACTAAAGAATACCTTTAAGAATACTAAAGAAAACAGACTTACTGATTCCAAGTAGCTAGTAAACCATTCTGGAGGATTTTCATTTGTTCTTCCTGTTCTAGCATGATTTAACTTTTGCTAAGAAAAAAAAACAAATAAAAGTAAGTCACAAGCCTTAAGTATGCAAAGCTGCAAAAATACTCAATACACCAAGTTAACCACTTTCAAACAGCTCTCCCTTCAAGTGTCTTCACAAAGAAGTAAGTCAAGTTCTTTGGAAAACAGTGGAAAAACAACATAAGGAAGCCACTGGCATTTTCCTGAAAGATTTCTGTCTCATTAGCATTTGAGTGTAATTATACATTAAAGCCAAAGGAATTAAGTCAAACATAAGTTACTAGATGGCAATCAGGGCTTCAGGAGATCAATTGCTTTTTTTATCTAAGTACTTAAGAACTGTCTACATGAAAGAATCTGTGTTTCTAAATGCAGCATTAAAATATCCTCTTGAAGACTTTTAAACAATTTTGCGAGCTTCAGTGGGTGCAGGTAGATGAAAATGAAGACCAACTTCTGAACTCAAGAGTTTTTCATCTTTACCCATACATAAAAATCAGTCTATAAAGCAAATTACACTTATGAATTCTTTGTTTTAATGAACATACAATCCAGTTCTGCATCCTACCTTAATTGTCAGCTCCTTTTCATTTTTTATGTCTTCCTCTAACCCCTGAGCTAGGATGGAATGGTGCAAAAGAGGTTTCTTCTCATCTTTAGGAAATGCCAACATTTCTGTCACCGTTTTTTCATGTAGTTGCAAAGAATGAGTATACAAAGTTTCTTTCAGAGAAGAGTTTTCTTCATACACATTCATCTGAAGCTGATTTCCTTGTTTAACTGCAATCTAAATAAACAGTACATACATGCACCATATTTACTCCACTTACAACCAACATACAAAATGCTGCAAAAATACAGCACTACACTGGAGAGGTTAGGGAAACACTTAACACACAAAAGGAAAAACTGAGTGAAATGCCAAGGTACAGTCATCTTATAGTCTATTCTGCCTTTCTTGAATGTTACCAATATGCTTATTAAAAAAGTTTATTATCAGCAAATGGTTAATTATGCAGATATTCTGCAGGAATTTTTTAATCTACAATTAAGCTATTCATATGACCCAGTAAACAGATTCCGTCCAGGAACATACAGTAAAGTTTAATTTATGATTATTTTCAAATTATTATCAGATTTGAAATTCAGATCATGAGCAAAAAGTTCTGAAAGCATCAGTATTGCACAACTGGAATATAAAGGAATGCAATTCTTACGTTGCCTAAGTAAAACTAACTGCTTATAAAGTAGCTAAGCATTGATACCAGTTAGTTTTATTGCCAGTTTTATTGCCATGGCAAGACTTTTAAAGGGATCTCATTAGAGTCCAGTATCTCCAAACATGGGATTACTCTAAATGTATGAGAAAGCCAGTCATGAACCAATGCATTAGCTGCTCAGGGCCCTGAGCCACAACTGCCTTTGCAACTAATTTACAAAAATCAAAAGACTAGTCTGGATGAAAAAAAATGTAGCAAAACATTCAAACTAGTGTTCAAATCTAGAAAACTGAGCTATTCTGATTTCCAGAGCCATTCTGGACCAGGTAATGCTGTTTTTTTCTTCTCAGCTACACCAATTTTAATTGGAGAAGGATGAATATATTGAAAAAAGTTAGAGCATTTACCTTCAAAGCTTCTTCATATTCCTCTAAAGAAAAAGGGAAAGAAATGTCAATTCTCCCTGTCTCAAACAGTAGATGCAAGTTTAGCACATAGTATTTAGGGACCCTTACATCAAGGAATGTCTCCCATACCATCTGTAAATTCTTCTAAAACAGTGCTACTGAAGGAAGAAGTTATATGTACGGCAACAAGTAAATAAGTTCTCAGTCTAGAGACTTAATATTCCATTAATTTAGTCATTTCCAATTTGTTCCTATGGATCAAAACCTCCTTCCTTCGGGAAGAATTTGATGCGCAACTATAAATGAAATCAAAAATCAAAAAGCAAGCATTCTCAACTGCTTCTCCAAAACCACGAGCAACAGTTTGGGTCTCTTTACTGATTTCAGTTAAGTGGCAGCTCACCTTTGCTATTCACAGAGACCTGCAAAGAGAAATAATAGTGAGTAATAGCCACTGATATATTTTTGTGATTCTCTTAAAATTAACACACTTTCAGAATAAATGTACTTTTATCCATTGTTTTTAAAATACCACTCCTTCAGATATTTGTTATTGCTGCCATGTGTAATCATTAATCATGTTGTGGTGTTCTGGAGTAGACCATGTTCCTTATTAGATTTGCAGAATAAGCAAGGTCTCTGGTATCTGCTAGCACCCAGAACAAGTGTGATTTCACCTACTCAAAGTAAGCTGGCACCAGTATCACTGGGTTTGCTATAACAGTACAAAGAGGTTTGACTCGGTTGCTTTTAATGCCCAACATGAAACACTTAACTGTTCTTGTGACTTAGATACAAGCCAAGCCCATCTTGTACACCTGCTCATTTATCATTTTTGCACATAAAAGTTACTAATAGAAGAAGCTATTTAATCACTAAAGCATTGCATGATTCTGAACAATGACTACCCTATTAGTATGATGCAACTGTATCTTTAGATAGATATAGGCTGGAAAATAAGGGCAGAATATTTCCCTGAAATGTTTCTGGAAGCATTTTGACATTTTCCCTTAGGGGAAAAAAAATAACAAAGATCCCCATCTCTGCAATTTAGCAGAGCCACAAACCAAGTAGTGGACTACAGAGTTTGATAAAGTTATGTTTCATCTGAAAGATACATTCCACTCTAAGTCTCTAGATAAACAGAAAGAATACAAGAGGCTGAGGTTATGTTAAGCAGGAAGTTACTCAACAAGGACAACTAGAAGTAACCAATTTGTTTTCTGAGTCAGTAATCTGCTTGGAGATTATAGCATTTGCATAAAAGAAGTAGAGGATTTGATTACACCAGATCACAGAAGTAAACATATGCTAAATGACAGGGGACCTACATTTTTCAGAGGAAGGAGTGCAGATTGAAGAGACAGGGCCTTACCATGGCTGTAAACACAAACAGCTATAACTACCTTATTCTGATAAATTGAAAAATAAGTAAGTCCCTCAACAGAAGCATCCCTCCCTCAGAGCACACAGAACCACTGGCTGTTTCTATGAGATGGGAAAAAGAAAGGCTGTAGCATTTAAAGAAAAATTTTAAAATAAGTACGCTACATTAAGAATGAAGCCACAAAACTTTTTCCTTATCAAAGGGGCAAAAACCACCACACCTGATCTGCACAACACACTCCTGAAGACCCACTACAAATAATCACAAGGCAGAAAGGCTCACACCAGTCGTATTTTGGTAGACTTGTTGGGAGAGTAGGGGTTATTTTACCTCATCATTATCCTCATCAATGTATTTGATCTGGATGTTGTCCAGGTCAAATGAAACTTTAACCTATAAGGAAAAAAAGAACACAAAGCCACAATGAGACAGGACTACAGATGTCTTCAGTTAATCATAACCATTAGTAGGGAAAAGTCTTTTAAGCTTTCCACCCCTCCCTTCAGTTTCTCAGTTGAAATAAACACTCTTACAAAATCCATTCTTCTGGAGTTGAATAACTCGCTCCAGTGCCTTGCACCTCGAACCTTCACCAACCTTCTCTAATGAAAAGAAAAAACTAATTTATTTCATGTTTCACCTTCCCTAGTTAATGTTTACCCCAAAATAAATAACAGCCTTTCCATTATAAGAGAACTAATTCAGGGTTAATGAACTCAGTCACGGTAAACACTGCAATACACAAAGGCTAAAGCCAACAATCACTGAATACTAACTTTTACACAAAAAAGCACCAGGAATACAGCTCACAGAGATGAGCAGCCTGTTCTCCACAAACCTATTTGCTTTTTGAGAAACCAGGATTAAGACAGTTGTTACCCTTGTGTTGAATAACAGTCTTTGAAGCTCATGTGCATTTTTGTATCATTTACCTACACAATCTGTATTTTTCTCAACAGAAACTCTCTCTAAAAAAGTTCTGTATCAGAGACACACTTTGCTAGCCCGGACCTCACAGAAGGGCACTAGCAGCCTTAGAAGACAGCAGGTGGCTGGGACCTACACAGCACCACAAGACCACAGCTCTTACACTGCAATGAATGTGCTACAGATAGATTCTTCCAGTGATATATCTCAAATTAATTTTGGGAGTGCAGTGAGAGAACCAACTCAGCTTCTCAAGAAGAAACTGTGGTCTGTATCTACACTGTCTGGTGCCACAGACTGGTCCTCTAAAACTCAAGTTAGAACCAGAGATTGGGTTTTCCCCTATAAACACCAGACACATCTAAAAATAAATTAAAAGATAAGACAGTTTAACTGATACTACCTTGAAACAGTATCTCACACAACATAGTGCAGAGACACCCAGCGGTACTACCGTGGTTAGACGAACATTATTGTAATTGAAGACCACGCCTTGAACAAACACACCCTTACTCTCCAACTACTTAAGAGTACGGGGAACACTGTGTTTACATAGCAATCTGCTTCCAGCTTTGATACAAGTAGGATTCTGACTAATTCAGTCATTCCCACTCAGTCTACTTGCCATCAAGTATTTTAAGCTGAACTACCACATCTTCTAGAAGACTGAAATACAATGAGTGAAGATGATACAGTTCAAATTTTGAATTTAAGCAATTCACAACGCAAGAATCTCCTACAAAATACACTGGAATATGTTAGCTAAAAAAAAAAAAAAAAAGCTAACTGAAAAAGAGCAAATAAAATACTGGCAAGATCTCTTAAGATATAACTTTGAGAGTAAGCTAAAAAACCACCAAAACAGTAACTACAGAATTAAAAAAATAAAAATAGAATCAATGCAGCTTCATCATAACCAAGAGAATCCTTACTACACAATTTCAACCTTAGCCAGTACAGAAATTCTCATTAAATTGCACTGGAAATAAACAGCCAAATAAAAGCTCTTCCATATACCAGGTGGATGATACGCAAAACTTCCTCCGCAACCGCCCATCCATGCACGGCCCTCTAACAAAACCACTTACATCCAAACTAGCACAATTAACGCACCAGGAAGCATGAAACCAAAAATGTACGTTAGTGACTCAGTACCCTGAGCAGAGAGCAAAGATAAGTCTTCAGGAAAATTTTCCCTAAGCAACTGAAGCGCGTTACTTCACTATATCCACTTGAATGAGGCAGACAACAGGAGAGAAGAGGCACAGACTGTGCTTTATAGGCGCACAGTGTCAAAATCAAGCGTCTGTAACTGTGGAAAAGAGCAAATCACATAGCTAAGGCCACCTGCTCACACAGTAAAACAAGCGACCCATAAGAAGCTTTATCTAAAACAGGTTTTTCACGCCACTGTAAGTATGTAACAGGAGCAAAAGTTACAGCCAACGCTAAAATAAAACTGAGACCGCAGCAGAATAAAACACCAGTGCTGAAGGCCTGTGAAATGGAGGGCACGGCTTACAAAGCCGAGAGAGAAGATGCTGGGCCCTCGAAGAGGCGCTTACGCCCCCGGCGCCTCACCGAGACGGCTCCCCACGGCTACAGCAGCGCTACCCCGCGGCGGGCCCTCGGCTCTGCCTCCCGTGGCGAGGCGAGACGGGCAGCGCTCACCATGGCCTCCACATCCGCCCACGTCGTGTGCGCCGAGTCTGACACCAGGAAACTCTGCGTCTCCCCACGGCAGGTGACGCGGATGTTCACCTGCGGCTCCATGCCGCGCTCCTGCGGAGGCAAGGGAAGCCCTGTTAGGTGGCCCGACGATCCTAACATGGCGGCCCGAACGCGGCCCGCCCCGCGCCCTCCGCGCGATACTACTGGCGGCTCTGCCTGCCACTCATCCATTCTCACCGCCCTGGTTGGCCGCCGAGGGCGGGGCCAAACAATGCGGAAGCACAACAATAAACAGAGCTGGGCAGCGCGCAAGCGGGGCAACGGGGCGCGCCGCCCACGGACACGCACTTCCAACGCTACGCCACAGCTCCCACAATGCACCGCGCTGGCCCCTGCGCACGCCGATGAAATACGTGAGGCGGGGTCACGCAGCTGAGCCAATCGGCCATGCTCTTCCCTGCACCGCCCCGCCGCAGCAGGAGCGGGAGCGTCACGCGCCAAGAAGGAGCTAATAGGAGGACGCTTCTCGGCCCACGTGCTGTGGCCCGGGTGTAGCATTGGCTGCTCCAGTGCGCTCGTTCCGGGGTGGCGGAAAGGGCGCGAAATGCGATGCTGCGGGGCAGCTCTTGAGGGTGGGTGAGTGGCTCTAGGCCGGGCTGCTGCGCCTTGTCTTTGCCTCGGCAGCGTCCTGGTGGACCGCACCAGTGGCGACCGGCTCTCCTTGCGGCGGTGGGACAGTCGGGGCCGGACGGCTGGAGCGCGGCGAGCTTGGGGCTGGGCCGCTTCGCTTCGGCGGGCTCATAGGCCTCGCTGCCGAGCTGCCGCCGCCTGACGGTCGAGTGGTTTCTGTTTTCAGGATCTGCGATACTTGCTGTCGGCTCTTACCTGTGCTGGTTGGTGTAGGCAGTCCCCAGGATCCTTTGTGTAAGCACGTCTGCTGTCTCCTTTACGTCCTTTGCACCTAGAAAGCTTCCCTTTTTTCGCTGTTATGCTTGTGCGTGCCCTTGCTGAGTTTGTGCTGAGTGCTACTTCCGTAAAGCCTTTCAGTTTTCCCCTTTGACCGCGAGAGACCTGACAGGTTTTACCTGTAAACAGTCACATTAAGAGCTCCACTGATGCTGTAAAGCCTCACTCAAGAAACAGTAGCTAAGTGTTTGGTGCTGTTGCGCATGTTATAGAAAAGCCACACAGGAGAAAACGTGGTCGTGGTGTGCAACAGGTCAGAAACGAAGCTGATATTTTTTTTTTTTTTTTTTTTTTTCCTGCCCTGTAGAGTATTTTCAGATGTGAAGGATGGCCTTCTCAGTGATTGCTATTGGAGATGTACAAAATGTGCTTTCAGCTATGCAGAAGAACTTGGAATGCCCAATATGGTATGCTGGCATAAGCATAAAGTCAACTCTCTATATAGTATAGTTAATGAGCCTTTTATTTTTCCCTCTCTTTTTGTTTATTTTCAAATGCTTTGTCAGTTCTGTGGGTTATCAGAAAGCAAAAAGAATTGTATTTTAAGTCTATTGGTGTTTGGTAAGGCTCAAGTGAGAAAGTGCAAGACACTTGTCATGGGAGGTCAGTGTTGAAAAAGAAGACATCAGTGTTCTAACACCAAGTTTCCTGCCCCACTGAACTGACGTTTCCAAAAAATGCAGTCTTTTTGCCAGAGACCAACAGAGATTGTGAAGTAGACATGTATATATCACATAATGACAGTATGTGTTACTATTATTTTGTTGCTCCTATTTTATATGTAACTTCTGTGTTCTTGTTTTCCTTCACTTTTCTTTTTGTAGCTTGGATGTGGTAGAAGAGCCGGTTTCAACAAAATGTGATCACATATTCTGCAGGTAGGTTTGAAAACTTGTAATTGCAATGCTTAGTCAATCTGTTCTTATTCTCCATGTATACTTTTCTTCAGTGCTAATGATGTATACTTTGTTTTTATAATTTAATGTGTAGCTGGTTTAGGGGAAAAATCAATTCTGAGTAAGAAATAACTGCAGTTTCACAGATGTACCAAAAGGAGTTGATTAATTCATAACACCAGAACAAGAACACAGGCATTCAACTTGGTGATGAAGGGTTCCTACTAAGTGGTGCACGCCTGGGCTCACTTTTAAAGAAAATAAAATCCTGCCTTTTTTACCATCATGCTTATTCTTTTTTCCTAGGTTCTGCATGTTCAGACTTCTCAGCAAAAAGAAAAAAGGTGTGATACAGTGTCCTCTGTGTAAGACTGAAGTTACCAAGAGGTAATGCATCTTTGCAGTGGGCTTGAGGATAAGTTTGAACTCTAAGGAAAAGTTAGTCATTGTCTTCAAAATATCTTAGCAGAAGACTGAAATAAACAAGAAAATTTGGTTATTAAGTAAACTGTCAATTTCAAAAGGAATGACTCTTTAGCGCCTTAGAGAGAAACTTTTTTCAAGTGATCACGAGTGAAGACACCATTCTTAGCAAATGTTTGTGCTATCAAATATCGGATGTATTATTGTTCAATCATTACAACTAGTGCTCTGTGCTAAACTTACGTGAGGAAAAATATTAAATTTTCACTTTGTGATAGTTTTAATACCCATACTAATGGTGGTTTGGGGAAATTGTGGTGGTGTTCCTTGGCAACAATTTCTCGTCTTATCTTCCACTTTGGGGTTTTACTCTTTTTTTTTTTCTCCAGTCTAAATTTTAGGAGAGCTATTAATAGTTGACCCATACATTTGTCTTAAAACAACTCACGTGCTGATGTTATTTCAGAAGTCTGAAAGAAAATTCCAGATTTAAGCAACTGATTGAAGGATTGTTGGAAACCATCCATGCGTTTGAGCTTGACACCGAAGTAAAGTGTAAGTGTTGGCCTTAAGTTGTGCCAGAGGAGTTTTAGATTAGACACAAGGAAAAATTTCGTCACTCAAAGAGTTATCAAACATCGGAACAGGCTGCCCAGGGCAGTGGTGGAGTCCCCATCCCTGGAGGTATTTAAGAAACTTGTAGATGAAGTGCTGAGGGACATGGTGTAGTGGTGAATTCGCAGTGTTAGGTTAATGGTTGGACTTGATGATCTTAGAGGTCTCTTCCAATCAGGGCTATTCTATGATTCTATGTTGTGAATACATAGTCCCCACTTATTTTAAAAAAAAGTTTTTGACATTTGTGTCATAATTATTTGCAGGGTATGGCCTTTACTGTGCAGTGTTCAATATGGGAAGAACTATCAAAAGTTTTTTCTTAGATGTAGAAGCATAAGTTCCATTAAGTTCCCCAGGTTTTCCTACCATAATCTCTTGAACAATCTTAAGGGGTTTTACTGTGCATTTGACTTGAACCATTCTTATTTGCAGTTCCTGAAATATGGCTGATTATGTATCAAATAATCTTTAATCTATAATTGTGTGGCAAAGTCCTGCTTTTGATTATGGCCAACCTTCCAGCTTTAACTTCTTAGACAGTCTTAGAGCCTGAATGAGGAAGTGCTGTAACAGTGTATGTATGTTAAATTGTCCCACTCGGATATATCCTTTTGAAATCCAAATTTATCCCTTCTAGTACTCAGTGCCTTGTAAAGAGTGTTGGCAAGTCAGATACAGGCTTGTTTATATTTTGGGAAACAAGGTAGTGTTGTTGAGGGCGCATGGTGGTTTGTGGGGTTTGGTTTGGTTTGTCTTTTTTCTTAGTAAATTGTGCTATAACAAAAGTTTCTTTTCAAATTGTTCAGTCATTCTAAAATCACTAGTATTAGATCCTGTTCTCACTAGATTGTTCATATAAGCAAAATTGGTTGGGAAAATTAGTTGGCAAAATCAAGATTTTACTTAATAATTGAAGAGTACTCATAAAGAATAATCAGACTAATAAATCAGTCGGATTTCTTTCTTTGATAATTGTATTTTAGCTGTATATGTACTAGTTGCATAGGGTCTGTACAAGGCTATTTTATTAATATATAATGCCTGTTGTCATACTTGGTGTAAAACAATATTTTTGCTTTTTTTTCCTATTGACATTTTTCAGTTTTAAGCAGTCATCACTTTCCTAAAACATCCTCAGAAGCCGGCGCTGCTGCTGAGTTCCTGTGTAAAGAAAGCTCTGTCATCCAAAGTAAGGGCTTCAGAAACAGGAAAAAAAGCGCTAAAGAAAATGGACAAGAAAACCATACCTTGGTATTTTTATTTTTTTTCCCTGACTAATTTTTGTGGATTGTTTAGTGTTTTAGTTGGAATGTGTATAGGAGCTTATCAATATCTAAAGGGCGGGTGAATAGAACGTTAAGTAAGATAAAACTGTTAATGATTTGAGCTGTTAAATGCATGATAACTGTTTCTATTAACACATTCCATTACCAATAATAATATGATAAATTACATGTATTGGAGGCTGCCAATTTAAATACTTAGTTCATATGTATCAGCCTCCCCTTGCTGCAGTTTAAATGATTACCACTTATTTTTTTGAAATAGGCTACTGTTATAAATAACTATTCCTTTCTATTGTTTCTGTCAGCAGGAAGCTAATGTGGATACACAGCTTACAGGTACCAAGGTCAAAAGGTGTCCCCTAAGAAACAAAACCCAGAAATGTGACTCTGAAAAAGGGATTTATATAGAGTTTGGTAAGATCTGTTGTAGATTGACACAGGTTGAGCTTATGTGCGATGCTTGCAAAGGAATGAAAGGTGATGAAGTTCAAAGTCTTTATAAACACTAATTTCTCCTTAACACCCAAAATGAGAGCAAAGGGTTAAATTATAGACAATTCACAGTTGGTAAATCAAAGTGTTTTTTACATAATTTATATTGTTGGAATTACAGCTGCTGTAGCAAACCTTTAAGGCTTACTTAAAGAGGAGATGCTTACAGGTGTGAAAAAAGTTATCGTTATAACTAATGATAACTACTGTTTTCTAAAGAATATTAAGCCTTGTCATTAGTGCTTGAGGCTCTAATTAATAAGAATGAAATCTAATTGAGAAAAGAATATTTCATTTCTGTCTGTCATAGCTTTTCAGAACTTCCTTTTCATCTCATGCTGACTGCTGTGAGAAACAAGATAGGTCCTGTGTTTAGTTTGCTTTATTTTCTCCCTGTTCCTTCAGGGACGGAATGGCTCCTTTTAACAGATAGTGTTCATTGCCTCTCTTTTTTCTATATTGTTTCTGCCAAGATCAGTCAAAGGATCTGAGACAGATATTCGAATATATTGCTCTGACTTCCAGTGCAAAATTCTAAATACTAGCAGGTGTTTCAGGTATAAATTTAGAAATTGGAAACTAATTCTTAGCTAATTAACTCATAGTAGCTGCGTTACCCGTCACTGTATTTGAACGGAATTTTATGCTGGAGCCATGTAGCTATCTATACATAGAAATCACTATAATTAGGAAAAATACAGCACCACTGAACTTAGTTTCATCTGGTAAAAGTTGAAAGCATCTACCTCTAGAAGGAACTAAGCATGCATGCTTCTGTGGTGATAATCACTTGACCTGGCAAGTCTCTGAATCATTTCAACCAGAATAACAGCTGATTTGTTTTTAGGCTCCGATTCATCTGAAGAGCTTTTTAAACAGGCAAGCAAAACTGGGTAAGTAAAGGTGATTAAGAGATTCATATTTTCTAAAGGTAATAGTTCAGTAATCTCCTTTCTGCTTTAGTTTCTTAGCATAGGACTGATAAAATTCTTCAAGCTGAAAAATGATTTTCAACTTTGAGGGCATCAGGGTAGAATGGGTAGCTGACTCCCATAAGTTTGTCATAGCATATGCTTTAAAGCTGTTTTCTAAATGTTTTGTTGCTTACACAGACATTAGATTGTCAAGAGAAAAGCAGGTCCTATGCTTTTGTACTAAAGAAATGGCCTGAAACTGAAGGGATCTAGTTGTGGCAGTGTCAACCATGCAGCCTGACTTCTCCAAAAACTATTTCAGAGAGCAAAAAGGGAAAATTAAATATCATCTTCCATTATGTCTGTGGTGGTTTTCTCTGTAATGAAAGTAGATTTCCCTTCCCAAAAGGTTAGAAGATAAAGAAGCACTTCAGATGTCATCTCAGGAAAAGCCAGAAGATCTTAAGAGTTCTGAGAAGGAAAATGAATATTCTTGCAATGCACAGCCCGACAAGCTGGATGCTAAAGATATAATTCCACCAAATGTTGTAGGTGTGTTTGTTATTTTGGAGACAATATTGATTAAGCTTGAAAGAAAGTGTGCAAGTTAACATTTTGATTTCACGTGATTAAATATATATACTCGCTGTCTTGTATATTGTAGTTTTATTGATGCCTACAGCTAGTGACAGTGTAATACAAGACTATACCTGTAGACTAGATGTGGATATTCTGTGCACAGGAGCAGAAGGGAAAAAAGCAACTTGATCAAAGTGCAAAACTTACTCTATTCTACATAAACCATATTATCCCTTCTAATACAAGTTGAGAGCACTGTCTGTAATTCATGTAAGAAGTTGGATGAACATGTGTCATATGTAATTGATCTTTCTTCCTTTCTCTAGAGGGAAATTCGTGCAGTGTAATATTCTGGGTTGGAAGGGACATGATATAAGAACATTTTTTTTAAAACAAAGTAGCCATTAAGCTTGTTGTTGGTTTTGTGCATGTGTAGTAGGGCTTAATAATTTATAATACCTATAAATCTTCAGGTGAAAGTGATTTCGCGAAGGAAGACTTGAGCAAGAAAAGCGCTTGGAGCATCACTGAATATGGCAAACCTGGCCAAGTGAATATGACTGAATACCAGAGTTCTCCTTTAAATGTTCTTTCTGTAGACCTACTTATAGAGCAGTGTGGCAGAACAGGTAATGCCACTCCCTTAGGGAATGGCGACATATCTTTCTTTAAGAACACAGAAGAAATGGATGCAGAACAAACTCACTGCAATAGTAAAAGTGAAGAGTTTTACTTAAAAGATGGGTCAGAGAGCAGATTGGATAAAAGCAGGGAAATAGATATTGCTGTACAAAGTGTGGAAGCTGTGGAAATGTGTGAACCTGAGAATGATTCTTCCCATGAAAACAAACTTCCTCTGGAGAAACTACTTCAGCCAGAGACGCTTCACTCTCCTACCCTGAATCAAGTCTCTGGGAAGAGACTGAAGCGAAGCATTCAGAAAGTCAATGAATGGTTTTCAAAAAGCAATGAGATTCTGTCTTCCAATTCTTCCCAGGATGATTCTGCTAGAGCCGCTGATGTTTCAGGTGAAGGAGATATGTGTTTGTCAGATAAAGATTCCTGTATTTCAGAAAAGACTGACGTTATGGTAGACTCCATGGAAATTGCAGTGGTTGAAGGAAATAAGAGACGGTCAAAACAAACAGCAGATAGCATCAAAGACAAAATATTTGGGAAAACGTACAAGAGGGAGAGGAAGTCAGATCCCTGTATTATCTTGACAGACATTTTACCTACAACAAAGAAGGAAGATGTGGCTGCTAATAAGAAGTGCTTGAATAATTCTAGCAGAGACAGACTAAAACGAAAAAGGAAGACTGCCTGTTTCCTGCAACCTGAGGATTTCATCAAGAAAAAACATATAGAAAAAGCAGGTGGGTGCCCTCAAAGTGTTAACCAGTGCCTTGGAGATGCTGAAAAGAAAAGATGTGACAGAAGTTCTGTGGTTAATGAGAGTCGCCTCTCTGAGAATAGAGAAGATAATACATTAGCAGAACTTGAGAAAGGAGGAGGATCCGTATGGAAAAAAGCTACTGAAAAGATGACTATCAAGGGCTGTCATGGGGAGCTACAACTGAATAACTGTCATCAGAAAAGCACTAAAAAAAGTAGTTCTGCAGTGAAAAGATGCAGGCGTTCTACTAGAACCATGTGTGCTCTACAGTTAGTAGCAGATAGAAACTCTGTTTCCCCTGATGCAGCTGAGTCACAGATTGATAGCTATCCGAGCAGTGAAGAACTAAGGAAAGCTGATTCTAAGCAAAGACAAGTCAGGCGCAGCAGGCGGCTTCAGTTACTTGCTGAAGAAATGACAGAAGAAACAGAAAAAGGAGTAGTTATTCAGGGAGCAAGAAAGTGTGACAGTGATCATGAAGGGTCTTTCTCTGGAGTCCAAAGGAATGTATTAGCTCACACTTCTGAATGCAAAGATCTGTGTGAGCACCAGGGCAAGCTGAGTTACAAGCCATTCACTAATCTGAAGGGTGGTTATCTGGAAGCAAATGAAATACAGATTAGTCTAAAGAATTCATCTGACACTGCAGAAACTGGAAAAACTCTCTTCAATCCTACATCTTCATATCAGCATTCAAATTGTAGTTCCTTTGGACCTGATGCAGGTTCTCAGGCTGAAATACCAGGTAGCCCTTTCTTCCTGCAGTTTCCAATGACTGTTGTGCAAAGTGCTTCCCACCTGTCTGAAGAGATGACTGAATCATGTACTATTTTTCCCAAGGATAGTGGACACAACGCACAAAATGTTCCAGGGGCCTTTGAAACTGAAAATTTGCCGATGACTAAAAATATGTCAAAATTGACCAAGGAAGCTGAAGATAGTGACTTAGACACACAGTATCTGCGAAATATATTTAGGCATTCAAAACGCCTATCATTCAGCCTTTATCCTACTCCTGTGAAGACATGTACAGTAGAAGATGCTGCTTCTGAAACTGTAAAGATATCGTGTGCTGATTGGATAGAAAATAAGCATAGCAAATGTTTAGAAACAGAAAATGTGCAAGGAGAGAAAACAACAAGGAGAGAAAGCTTGAGTAGGGTTTGTGAAAAAGAGAAGCTTAAGACCTATGAATCTGCTTGTGTAAGTCCTGTGCCTTGCTTTGTCGGCAGCACTGACTGTATGCACACAGGGGAGCATCAAGAAGATGTTTCACAGGTTGCAAATCAAGGGAATCTGACACAAAAAAGAATGGCTACTGCTAGAACTGAAGACAAAAACAGACTGCAAAAAGGAGAGCAGGGAAATGAAAAGACAGTATCAACTGACATAGGGATAGAAAGTGAGTTGAGACAGAATCCAATGAAAAGTATAAGAAGCCAGAGTGATCAGAGTAATGCAGAAGGGCATGTTTTCAAAAGAACTGATTTAAACACAGTCAATGAAATATGCTTCAGTTCAGAAAAAGATCAAGCAATAAAAGCCAAAGTTGTTGACAGCAAAGGACAAATACTAGATTTTCAGTCTAGATCAATGATTTGTCCTACAACTTGTCAGCAAAGGCCTGCTGAATTCAGCTGTGAAGTCACTGGAAAAAAAAGTAGCAAAAGAGAAAGAAAACAAGTAACGGAGAATGAAGAACAAGCAACCCAAACTGCTAGCACAGGGATGTCTGAGTGTTCAGTTACAGAGGCTCTAGAAGAACCTCTTAAAGAGAATAGTGATTTTACAGGTTTGTCTGAAACCCCTGATGGCTTATTGTGCTCCAATGATGATATTGAAGAGAACGCCAGCTTTTCTGTAACTGATAGGCGAGAGAGATCTGCTGTGTTTGTAAAAAGAAGTGACAATGCCCTGGTAAATGAACTACACAATAAAAGTGTTAGTTCTGAGCCAAGATCTAAAGGCATTCAAAGATCTCGAAGAAGAGCGCGGAAACTGCAATCTTCAGATGAAGAATCTAGCGAGGATGAAGATTTACCATGTCTTCAGACACTGATATTTGGCGAATCGGCAAGCACACCTTTGCACATCAATAAACAAATGACATCTGTGATAGAGTCTTCAGTAAGTCCCATCGCATTGCCTCACAGTGGAAGTCATAATGACAACGTGCAGAAAATGCCTGAAGGTGCCTTAAGTAATGAGTGTGTTTCACCAAGCCAGGAGTCAGAATGCTCCATCAACTTATTTTCTTCCCAGTCTAATGTGTCTGAAGAATTGGTTGATGGAGCACAAGAGCTGAAGAAACCTTTAATACAAGTTCATACTTCCAAACAAGTGAGCAATGTGAATGAGAGCAAAGAAACATTTCAAAGTTGTAATGGAGGGCTGAAGAGAAGCAAAACTAACTTCAAAGATGAATGCCAAGAAGACCCAAACGTGGGAGCAAACCTAGGTACAAACCAAGATTTTTCTCTGCAGCTGTGTTTGTAATGTCATTGCATCTAGGTTTGTGGTGTTTGCAGGGGAACTTTTTCTGTATTTGTGATGCTTGCCCTTTTAAAGGACTGTATCAGCCCTAACCAATCAAACAAAAAAACCCTCAGTGGTTTATTTCCTGAAAATTAAGTTCTCCCAGTATTCTTTGTTCAGTGCAAAAATGAATAAACTGGGCACTACAGGCTGGACTGAGTCTGTCTGATGGGAATTATTTTTTGAGTTAAAGGCTAGCTTTCTTACTGCTGTGTGATACTTGTATCTCTCAGCAGCCTTTCATAAAGCCCACCTAAGCTGTTTCCCCAGGTGAAATGTTTGTTAAAATTGGCTGTAGAATTCCGTAGTATTGTTTTGATCTTATTTAGGACTCGTTCATCACTACTGAAACACTTTGAAGTTCTCTTTACTTTGCCACATGTATGACATGGTGTTCTTCAAAATGTTCACTTAGAGTAGATCCGTCCTTCTAACTTAAGTGTTTTCAAAACTTGTTACTTTATCGTTATAGTTAACAGTTGGCTAAAAGGTCTGTGTGGTAAGACATTATGGATAATGATTTTCTTCTGCTTTCCTTGAGGTGAAGCATCTGGATATGACAGTGAAACAAGTAATGTAGAAGATCTGTGTGGACCATTCTCTCAGGGTGAAATCCTTAGTACACAAGTGAGTTTATGCACTAAATTCTAAAAGTGGTTTTCATTCTAGGATATAAGCAAGTACATGAAAGCTGTGAAGTTAGTCTAGTAGGAAGCTGCTTGCATTGTAATTCTTTATCTCACTAGATTACTTCCAAGAGCATAATTAATGAAGAATTGTAGAACTTCTATTCCGTTATTTGTCCAACTTGCCTTCCATGGTAACATGACATCCTAATGGCCATAACTTGTTCTGTGGTATTGGTTACAGGGCTTAATTGTGGGAGATAACAGTTAATGAATTCCTATGTGACCCATGCTGGAAACCTCAGCTTCCTATATTTAAAACCTTAATTGACAGGAATTTATAATGATTCGTGATAAGGATTGGATTTGCTACATTATATTTAGAAGCACAGAGAATCAAATCATTCCATATTAGAATATTATAGATATAAGACCCAACAGGCAGTTGGGTCTAGCACAGTATGTTTTCTCTATTATTAATTTCCTGATTACTGCTTCATGGACTGACTTTATGCATTGGGTGATGGCAGGGATAGTGTTGGTTGGGGCTGTTTGAGTTTTTCATTGTGTGTTTTGGTTTTTGGGTTTTGTTCTGTTTGGTGGGGGGTTTGTTTGGGGTTTTTTTTTTCCTCTCTAGCTTCAAGGTAGGTTTTATGCCAAATCTCTCTCTTCAGCATTAACAGCCCAGTGGGTTTTAATGTACGTCAAAGAAGATTGAATTTAATTTTTGTGCTTTCTGGGTGGTTCTTCTGTTTACTGCATCAGTGCAAAATGTGGTCAGCTGGCAGGACATTGCTCCCTGATGTAGCTTCATTGATAGATTCCAGGATACACCTGGGTTGAATGGAATAGTGGAAGTATGGATTGGTGGGGATTTTTTTTTTGATTTGTTTTGTGGTGGGGCGGTTTTCTGTTTGATTGGGGTTTTTTTATCTATTCAGTAACAAGAAAGTTCCACATGCTGCCAGTGCTAGAGCTACAGATGTAGTATTCCATGCTGTGGAAACTGCTTTATTCTGCATGGTGAAGATTTTAGGTTTTTAAAAGGATCCTAGGAAGCCCTGAGGAGGTGTATATGGCATGTTTTTAATAGAGGGTATTATAACTTTTGAGAGAGAAAGTAAGGAAGAGTAGGATGAAATATTTTATTCCTTTTAAACAGCCTTTGTTGCTTTCAGTAATGGTAGAATCTTCCAAGGCTCAATATTTGATGTTCATTATTAAATTTTAAATTAAGTGGCTAATGCAGTTGGGGCACAATGACTTTTGAAGAAATCTCTGCAAAACATGTTTTTTTCCTGACCGATGAAACACTGGTGAGCCATCTAAGCTGAAATAATTCGAACAGCCAAATGACTGTGCAGTTGTTTGGGTTTTTTTTGGTTTTGACATAGCATGTGTGCATTATTTGTTACAGTTGAAAGCACCACAGTCACCATTTGAACACATGGTAAAACCCAATTGAAAATAATTTTGCTCTTTCTAATTTTCAAGTGTTTGTTAAATAATTAAGCTTACTGTTTAAAACTAAGTGCTAACGTTGGCACAATTGTGTATCCTTTGCAGCAGAAGAACGCTATGCAAAATAACCTAAAAAAGCTTCAGCAAGAAATGGCTGAACTTGAAGCAGTGCTAAAGCAGCATGGAAGTGAGGACTGTGAATTTTTACCTATCCATAGCATACTGCCACATTCCAGTAGAGAAGAAACACTTGGAATGGAACAAAGGAGACAAGAAAGAGGTAAATAGCAATGAGAAGCTTTCCCAGCTTGCTTACACACAGTTCTGTAACTATTACTAGTTCTTTCTCTCTACCGCAAATTATAGTGTTAATTTAAAATTGATACATTAGCAGAATTTTACCTAAAGTCAGATGCTTTGAGACATACATGTTTTATTTTTAACTTAGTAGGCCAAATTCATAAGATAGCTATAGATAGACTGCTTGAAGATTAAGTCTGCAAATCAATGGTTAGTTTCCTACAGATGGGAAAACTATTTAAAATAATTTCATTAATACAATGCCTATTTACATTGTTATGCTAGAATATGGATTTCTGACTTGTAAAAACTTAAACTGATTAGAGTTACTGATGATTTGATAAAAATTACAGGCATCTTTAGCTATCACATAAATGTCTCTGCTGCTTGTGAACAGAGATATGGTAATGTGTGGAGGGGATTCATAAACTGCACTAAATACTGTAAATTTGCCTTTGGCCTATTTTATATCCTGCTCTTTCCACCTAATACATAGCTGACATCTTAGTTTTGTAGGTGATTTAATATGTGAAATGAAATGTAGTTGTTAGCTGTGTTTCAAATGGCTTAGCATTTTGTGTAGGTTTCTGGTTTGGGACATTTGCCTCTCTAAAGTGTATCTGGATTGAGATTTTGGAGAGTGCTTGACTTCTTACCTGAAGAAACAATTAAGAATAGTTGCTTTTACTTTGCTTGTTTAACAATTATTTTTCCTTTTTAAAGGGGTAGAGTCAACCTCAGAAGAAAATTTTGAAAATCATAAATGCTGCAGTTCAAAACAATTTTCAGCCAATGATGTTCATGTTTTGCCAAGTGATTCTCTCAACAGTAAAATCAAAGTGTTAGAAAAAGAAAGGTAAATGGTTTCAGTTAGCTTTGGTTTTGAGTTGTTTAGGGGTTTTTTCCTTTTATTTCTAATCCTGTATTTTTTTAAGAAAGAAAGAGAAAATCTTGAAATAAATACTTCTCAGCTTTTGAGTAATTACAATAGCTTAGTTGTTGCTGCATCGTTCTGATGCTTACAAGAGTAAAAAAGGTATTGAAACCAATTTCCCTCTCAAGGTCTCCAGAACTGTCACTTCCATCTTCTAAATCCTGTTTGTTAAAGAGACCCAATTTGGAGAAAGACCTTCAGTATGACAGTGTTCTGAAGAACAAAGCTCCTTCTGAAGAGACAAAACCTGTGCTGGAAACAGTGCAAGAATATAGTCAGTGTCAGCTTGAAGCAGGTAACATTCTTAGAGGGATCCAACACATTTTGATTTCTGCTTTTTTCCTGTTTTTTTCATGTTTTTACATACCAACAAGATAGAACTTTTTCTTGTAAATCAAGGATTTTAATTTATATATTCTTGGTCAATTTAAAAAGGTGTTACTTCTTTGGTTGGATTTGTTTGGTAGCTCAACTGTATAGCTGCCCATCAGGATGGGGTTGGACATTTTGACGGTAATGGGAGTTTATTATTCGCCTCCCATATAAATTAGTATTTCTTGACAGATACGCTGCTAAAAGTTTCGCAGGTGTTCTAGTGTAATGATAGAGGCAAAGGTGAAGTAATAAACAAGGAGAAGAAGTGACTGCAGCATTTAAACATAAAAGGTAGAACAACAGCCTTCCACTGTGACTACAAGAAGGATGAAATTGTTTCAAGAAGTAATTTCTCTTTTCCTTCAGAAAATGCAGATGAGCAGAAATCTGGGACCAGGCTAAACAGTGCATCTATCTTATCAAATCTCTCTGGAAATGTGACCAGGAGTTCGATTAGCTCTTCTTCCTCTGTAAGGCTTCTTAACCCTCAAACTGCAGAAGCAACAAATAGTTCTGTTGTAGCTAATAAAAGCTGTGCTCAAGAATGTAAATCGAAGAGAAGTGTGTCTTTTCCTATATCTGTTCTGCACAATGCAACTGGGAAAGAAAATGCTACAAATCCAGTTGTGACTAAGAGGAAAGAAATGTCAATTGTGGCATCAGGTCTGAACCAAAGTGAACATGTAAGTACATTTCAGAAGTTTTAGAGGTCACTTATTAGTTGTTCCTGATTACCACTATAGTCCTCAACATAGATCTAAGTATAGTGGAAACTAGTCTTCCAGGAATTGCAGATCAGTAACACAGCAACCCAAGTAAAACTTTTTCTCTCCTAAAAATATGAAGAATGCTGCCTGTAAACAGCACTATTAAGCTTAGTGAAGTTTTAAACTTTTTAAATGACTGCCTAATGTCTAGGGGGAAAACACATTATTCCAAAGCAAGAGGACTTTATTTCTAGAAAGCCTTGGGGATTGGAGTGGAGGGGGCTGTTTGGTTGGTTAGTTTCCTTAATGTTTTCAGGTGCTGCTTCTTTATGCAAATTCTGATCCATAGTGAGGATTTATGTAATTCATCAATTCTGAACTGCTAATAAACCTATTTCTAAGATCTATTTGCAGGATATGGCTTTTGGTTTATAGACTACAGACCAAGAGCTCCTCTTTACTTTAGCCTGTTGAATGGTGCCACAAGTAGTGACTTTTAAGGAAAGTTACATTCTGTGTGCTAACACAAATGAAACCATTATTTTACAGTAACTGTCTTATTATGTAACTATCTTATTATGTTATACTCCTATAAACTGGAGTTGTTGGGTTTTTAAATGTTTCTCTAGCTATTAATTTTCTTAACTACTTTTCAGTTGGTGGTCCAGAAGTTTGCACAAAAAACTCGGAGCACTTTATCTAATCGCATTACTGAAGGAACAACCCATGTCATAATGAAAACAGGTTTGTTGGGAGCTATGTGAACAAATCCTATATTTACACACCATACAAAATTTTAACTCTAGGCTAACCAACAAGCAGACAGTTCAGCAATAAATTTGAATAAGTTTGGGCAGAAGGTATTGTTTTCTTCTCTATCATATTTTTTTTGTTTAAGCTTGGGAATCTTTCTTATTCTGTTTCATAGAATCAGAATAAGGGTATGTTTTGTTTCCATGTGTGAAGTTAATGTTAATTTTTATTATTTTTTTTTTCCTCCAACTGTTTGGGCACAATTTTCGGGTACTTACAGCACATCTACATGAAGTAGTTCAGCCTTCTCTTGCCTCTTACCTTTACTGAATAACTAAAAAAGGGTTCAGAAGTTGTACATGTAATTAGTTTCTGCTCATTTCCCTCAGCTTAGTAGAATCAGGACACTAGAATTTCAGAACCTTTCTGTAGATGGTCTTGATATTTTGCTGCTACACTTAGCAAAAAAACCTTTTGCTTTTAGGTACAAATAACCTGAGCTGGTTTTTTTGTGGGTTTTTTTTCCACTAATAGCAAAACTGAAAGAGATCTTATTCTTGTTTGCTCTGCAGATAAGGAGCTGGTGTGTGAACGGACACTGAAGTACTTTCTGGGTATTGCAGGAAGAAAATGGATAGTTAGTTATCACTGTAAGTATAACTTCTTTTGGAGCTTAATGGTCTCTGCCCTTCTATCACAAATTCTATCACTTATTCCAGTTTTTAAAAAAAAAAAAAAAAATAATCTCTTCATGTCTTGGCATCTGATGTTTTGCAGTTTCTTCTAAATACTTAAATTAAAAAAAAAAACCAAAGGGAAACAAACAGCAACATCAGGCTTCTTTCTCTTCTGAATACCTTTCCTGCTTTCAAATAACCTTTCCTGCTTTCAAATAACCACATTGGATGGCTCCCCACCCTGACAAAAGCCTTTTCTCCCTCTTAATTTAAATCTTTGAGATGCATGGCATCAGTTAGTGCAAAATTAATATTATTTATAAAATATGAAACGATTCTTTTAAGTTCTTTCAGACATCATAGAGCATTCAGTTTTCCTTAGTTCAAATACCTTCTATTTAATATAGCAATGAAGTCACACTATTTGCAATGGAAGAGCAATTTTGCTAGATAAAATGACTTGTCCTGTTCTGATCTTTTTATTTAGGGGTAATTCAGTCTTTTAAAGAAGGAAGGATACTGGATGAGGTAGGTGTTTTATCTTGAGTGAGGATGTAGGCCTGAAATTATCAATTGCAGCACTATATTTGTTATTAATCTGTATACTAAGTGAATGCCTTGAAATAAAATAGATGTTGAAGATCTAGAGGTTGTGTACTGCTATTTAATTTCTATCAAATAAGACTTTACTGGTAAGTTAATAATAGTCTTAATTGTAAGGCTTCCAGGTCTGAAATATGATAGCTTCTTCCTGTTCTGATGCAGAACTCTGACCAGGAAAGCATTCTCGCCCTCTAACTTCTGATTGCATATGTTATTTTCCAGGAGAACTTCGAAGTTAGAGGAGATGTAATCAATGGGAGAAATCACCAGGGTCCTAAGAGGGCTAGACAGTCTCTGACTGAAAAGGTATGAGTACATCAGGGATGACAGTCCTGTCCTGCTGTGGCTGTTTCAGCTATGTGGCAATGCTAACTGAATATCTGGAATTTCTTCCAGTTTCTCTGCTGTTCCATATATACAGAGCTGTACAAATTAAGCATTTTTATACATGAAAGGTGACCTCTGCCAGCAGCAGAGCAGATAGATTCAAGTGGCTCGCTATGCTTAGAGTGAATGCTATCTTTTTATAACATCGGGATAGGGTAGCACAGGTTTGGGGGGTTTTGATGATATTCTGTCTTTTTGTAGGTTACAGAGAGCTTCAGATATACTTTGTGGAACAGTGATAGCTTGCTAACCGTTCCTATAAGTGCAATTAAACCAGCATATTAAAAGTATTGTCCTTTAAATATACCATATATGTTCTGTTTAACACATTAATTGTTTTTCAGATCTTTAAAGACTTCGAGATCTGTTGCTATGGACCTTTCACGGATATGACTACAGGTGTGTTGTTTTAGTGGAATTAAATGAATTCCTAGCATAAAAAAATATTTGGAGGGGGATTGTGTGAATTCAGCAGAATTTTAGATTTGGCCTTCTCTTGGATACTCTTGTGCCTCTCATACTCTGAAACTTTCGAGATACCTACATGAGATACAGTGTAGGTAAAGAAATTTATCCAGTTCTGTCTCCAGATAGAATGGAAACGGTGTTCTCTTCTATTTGGATGTGCTCAGAGAACTGCTCTGACAATTTTGCTGTATTTCAGAACAGGCCTTTTATCTAGTTTATTTCTGATTCTCTAGCAGTGAAGGAAAATCATTAATATAATGCTGTCTGGTAATTGCTTTAGATGCTATTGAACACTTGTATTTGAGCGTTTTTTTCTTCCATCTTGGTAAACAGTTTCTAAGTATTGTTTTTCTAGCAGTTAACACATCCTCGATGTAACCTTCTCTCTCTAGCAGCAGATGTTAAAAGTGAAAAACACAACAAAGCCAGAAGTTAACATACAAAGAAAAAGCTGGACAGGATAGCTTATTTTTGTTAGTTTAAAGTTGAATAAAGTCTAGTAACTGTTCTGAAAATTTAAGCTAGAATTCTTCTACTTAAAATATTTGTACTTCTCTTCCCACCTCTGTGGCTTATTTAGCAGGCACTTTCTAATTTGTCCAATATAACTTTATTTTTGACTGGGTGAAATATCTTCACATCTCTTGACATTTACAATAATTACTGCAGAGGATGCAGTGTTTTCACCTGCTGCAGTGATCATCAATTATGGCTCTTATACTTGAGAGACTTATTTATCTTCTTCACTATCAATTCAACAAATTGGTGAAAATTAAACACTTCGGCTGCTTTTGTTAATGAGAATCACAGTTCTAACTTCTGGTTTTTAATTTTAATTTCATGTCTTACATCCTTATGATAAGAGGAAATAAATTGTCAGTGAGTTTCTCCAAGTTTTGGGCACGTAGTGTTTTGCTTTTTCAGGGTTTTTTGGTTTTTTTAGTCCTGTCTAGAGGGTGAGGGAAGAGAGTGAGTTGAAGTACCTCAGCAGGCTAGAAAGCGAAAGGACTTATTCTCTACTAAGGCTTATGTTTCTTTCAAATGATGATAGTTTACATCTTGGAACAAACACATGAGGGCTTAGGGAATAGTATCAGTTTCAATGTGATATAAAACATTAAATTAATAGACTTTTTATCTGATCTCTTTCTTTAGAACATCTGGAATGGATGGTGGAGCTTTGTGGTGCCTCTGTAGTGAAGCAGATTCATCTGTTCACACACACACCAGTAAGTGTTAACGAATGTTACACTTCACATAGGGAACAGTCTATAGCTATATAATGAACATGTTGAAAGATTTACATGGCCTTCACGGGCTTGTCAAAGACTGATGCGTACAGGGATGTTGGAGGGAACTGTCTGCACAGTAATGATGCCAAACTGCATGGCAACAGTTCCTGTGTTCTAGCCTCTGGCCACTCTGTATTAGAAGACATGCTAACTTGTAGTGGAAAACTGATTGGACTACTGTATGTAGGCCTGTAGGCCAGATAGCTAATCTCTCCTGGAATCAGCACTGAGCCTCACTTTCCAGGGCAGAAAAACGTTAGTGCCTTAACTTAATCACAGCATTCCTGGAGAGAAATCACAGAAAAATCTTGGGAATGAATGTCTTTTTCTCCCTTCACTACTGCTTACTTTAAGTCCTCTCTGAAGTGATGCACTGAAGCAGAGTTCGCCCACTTATTGCTCCCTGCAGACAGGTGTGAGAGTGACTTAATAACAGATAATGGTAGCATTTTTATTTTCTTATCTTGAAATCCTAGAATTCTACTGCTGTTGTGGTTGTGCAGCCAGATGCTTCGATGGAAAACACAGATTACAGAGGTAAAACAACATACTGTCATGGACTGTTTTATGGTACATATTGAGTGTCTTTATCACCTCAGTCCTGTTAATAGTTAACTATTAAAAAGGTTTGTAGAGAATCTAAATCCTACTGCATCTGGAGATGGAGGTATGTCTCAGAAGAAAAATCTGGAAGGACAAGATATATTATCTCAAGAATCAGCAATAGAATCTTAAAAGGTAGTCTGTCAGACAAATCCTATTCTTGGCTCAGTTGTCTTGCCTGTCATTAGCTTTACAGAAACTCTTCTGATTGGAGATAGTTTCTAAAAGGTAGAGAAGTGTGCCCTTGGAGGACTAGTAAGATCTAGGAGAAAGCCTCAGGTGGGACAAGATTCTCTTGGTCTGGAAAGAATATCTAGCTACAAAGCGTTAACTGATAAGGTGTTGCTTTTCTTTTTTTCTTTTCTTTTTTTTTTTTTCCCCTTTTTTAATTTTTTTTGATCAAGACACTGCAGAGAAACCACGAGACTTTGACAGTGCGAGTATTCCAGACTAACTTACTTTTAAATGAGATAATAGGAGTTATGGGATGAATGAGAGCTAGTTAGGCTCAACTGGAGTGGAGTTCAACAAAAAAATGGAGCAGGAGGATGATGTAAAAACAACAGCTGTTTCTGTGGCACTGGGAAGATGAGAAAATAAAGCAAAAGAGTCTGAAATGGTGAAGAACAGTTTTGGGAGCTTTTCAGTAATTTTCTGTTGCTTCTCTCTTACTGAGGCTCGCTGCTTGTCACATACTCGGTATGCCTGAGCAGAGAGGAACTGAGGCTCTCTCACTGAGGTCCTATGTTAAAAGATAACAAGGACTGCGCTCTTTGCTTTCAGTGATTACGCTATGGTGTTCAGAACTTTCTGCCTGACCATTTGCCGAACAGCTTTTTTTTTTTTTTTTTTTTGAGTAACGATGCTACCTGCATTGTTAAAAGGAGTAGTAGTGCCACATCACTGTTTTTAGACTCTTGTTTTTTATCAAGGCCTTTAAAATGGCAAAGATAAAGCAAATAGGTTAATCTGAAAGACATCAGTAATCTCACTTTAAGATTGCTTTCACTCATTGATAACAATTTTATTGTTTGTGTCTTTGTTTTACAGCAATCCAGCAAAAGAACAATGTTGCCATGGTGACTCGAGAGTGGGTATTAGATAGTGTTGCTTGCTATGAGTGCCAGGAGTTTGATGCTTACCTTGTGTCCTAAGGATGATCTGCAGTTCTTTTTCCATTGCTCAGAAATTTTCAGCAGTGCTGATAGTTGGGTATAAGGACTGAGAATTTTTAAGTCACTTATGCAGAGATTATGTGTATGTAGTGTTCTTATTCAGAGTAAAATAACTACATTTTTTATTAACAATAAAGTTACTTAAACAACATTACTATATAAAGATGGAATTACCCACCACTGTTCTTTAAAGATTAGCATGTCTAATTTCAAAATAGTCCTTTAAATTAATGTAAAACAAATTTTAAAATTTAGTAAATGTAGAACACAGCCTCCTCAGAGAAATGGTGATGTATTATTTACCATTGCAGCCAGTTTCTGTTTGTACATTTGAGGACATTTTGGGGGAAGTCATTTAAAAGAGCAACATTGGGCTCAGGGTTTGAATTTAAATGTATTTGCACTCTTGAGTAACCTCCAAATTTTCATTTTGCGTAAATACATACTCTGAATAAGGGTGTATACCAATAGAATGGAATATTATTTTGTGATTACTAATGCATCAGTCTGGTTAATTTTAGGCTATGAATTGTAGTTGTGTTTAGAACTATACAAACAGCTTTCCTGTTGTATATAAAAGTGCCAACTTGCCCTAACTAGGAAAATCATCCACAGGTACACCCTGTGAAAAGCCAACACTTGATTCTCAACATAAACCAATCGTTAAAACCACAAGCCTATACCAGTGTTGTGTCAGTCTTATTTCTGAGAATTGTATGTGGCACCTATGAAGAGAGAAGAAACAGATGCACCCCAGTGACCTATAATAAGCCCTATAAAAATCTGCTTCTAATAATATTCTTAAGGAAGAAAATATGTTGCTTGTTTCTGTTACCAAACAGTTCAGCTTCATTAATAATTTTGTACTTTCAGAACAGAAAGAGAACCTGTTTTCATAAAGTTGTTGTTTAAAAAAAAAAAAAAATTGTAACTAAGTTCAGAGAATTGTTTGCTCAGATGCTGCTAGGAAATGTCTTGGAAAGTTATAGAAAGTATGTTTATAAATATTGCAATGCTCAAAGGAAATAAAATTATTTTGGCAAGTATTTTACTTAATTGTTTAGCTCTTCTTATGCGAATTGGCCGCTCAGTCTCTGTATTGAGGCATATATGAAAAAATATCTGAAGTCCAACCTCCTGGAATGGGGAAAGGGAATGAAAACTTACTGGAGGAGGGCAAAAATGTAAATTAGAAGTTCAGAGCTGGAATCAGAATTGTAATTTCCATCAGCCTGGGAAGCAAGTGTGTTATCAAGTGTTTTGCAGTTGCCAAGTGGAGGCGAATGTAGTCTAACTAGGCATTGCCACTGGTAGTGTAAGTGCTTGGAAGGATTTGCTCAGTTGACGTACATTACTGTTTTCTTCTATGTGACAATATTTCATAACTATCAAGGCTGTTCAACACAGCCTCACCTTCAGACTGATGCTCCTCTTATCTCTAGAGCTCACATTGGTTGGTCGTTGTGGCTTTTTTTATATTCTACATTTCAAAAGATAGCTAGGGGGATGACTAATGCTGCCTGATAGATGTGAGTAAAAGACCAAGCAAGACTGTTTGGCATCTGCCATTGTGAAATTGTCTCTCAGATCTTGACAGAAAGGTTGTCCTCTCTAGCAGGTAAGGTACTAGCTCCAGCTAGATAATTGTCTGTAGGAGTGACACCTGTGACACATCTCTTCTTCCTTGGAGGTGACTATACTAGATCTGTGGAAACTATTTCTAATAAAGTGTGAGGGAAATCTTCAAATAATTTTCTATAACATGTTTCTCACCTGGTGATTGTGATTATTTGTCATGGCAGGGAACTAGAGCCTTTACTTGGATTGGAGGGCTTTGACATACCATCAGCCATTGGACATCCCTGTATTCTTGTCCCCTTATTCAGAGGATCAGGTCTGGCTGCCTTCTTGATGGTGGTCTGGGGAACTAAGTTCTTATGTCTAGTGCACCAGATCCTATAGCCTATTAGGATGCCCTTTTTCCTCACTGGGCTTTTGCTCTAGATTAGCAGATGAAGGAAACATATTTTCCCTTGTCTTGGGAAGAAAACTCAATGCTGAGTCCCTATAAAAGATACAGACTTTAGACTGTTCAGTGTATCATATAGAGTTCTGCACCCATTCCTTGAGAGCTGCTGAGCATGGAAATATTAATTGTAATTTTAAAATTATTAATTTTATTTTTCATATGGTCAGTGAATTGTAGAGAGGTTTGTGTGGTGTGTCCTGCAGCTAATATTCCTTTTCAGAGTTGCAGAGGAAGAGGAAAGAAGGCTGAATTGTCTCTACTCTTAGCCAAGCAACCAGACATGCATCTGTGCAAGCGCGTGCTGGCAATACTAATCAAAGAACTGCTGGCGGAACCCTGCCCAGCAAACTCTCTGTTTTATGGTAGCAGCTCATTATTTTGCTGATCAGCATGCAGTTTCCTAAAAACCACTGACCCCTTCTTAATCCTAATTTGGCTCTGGCAACCAGACTACAGGGGCTGTGGTTCCCCTTTGCCACAGTCCCGAAATAAATACTTTCTGCTGTTGTAAGTGAAAACGAAGCAGCTGAGAATCTGGCTAGATTGTGGGGAAAGTGTACATGGGTAAACAAGTAAAGACATGGACTTATATCTGACCTACAAAGCATTTCCTTAAATCTCCACAGTTATGGAGGATTATAACAAAAACAGCTGTAAAAAGCTAAGGGTAAGTCACAGTGCTGGGAGTGACCACGCAGAGAGGCACAGTGTAATTTTCTCATACATCATAAAATCTGTGGAAACAAACCTCTACATGAACTGTCTCTGGTCCTGTAAATGGAGGTAGAAGGCTGGAAAAGGATAGCCACTAACTGGAACTGCTTCAGCTGGGAGATGAATGTCATGACTGGGAGAGGTGTGAACTTTCTCATGAAACAACATGTCCTGGACATACTTCTTGGCCTTGACTCCAAGTAGAAACTCTTCAATGGGCTTGTGATGGGAGTGAAAAAAGATGTTTTTCCTAAGGCACACAGTCTTGCCAACTGTTTAAAAAGGTTTTCCTTTCCCTGGAACATCCAAAAATCCCAAGAGGTGTACAATAGTCACAACATATCCATGCAAGACTGCAGCTACCAGGCAGCAGAGCCATTCTTTGGTCTCAGTTACAACTTCAAAGCAACATACCAAGCTTATTCCACTACCTAGATATCAACAAACTGACTCAAAAACAAGGAGGAAACTTAATCTGTGTCTTGCACATCATTATCTTTCTTATCTGACTGCCTTTGTGCCTCGCATTCCCACCTTTCTGTGGAGACAGATCAAGGGTCGAGAGTGTATTCATGCAGCACAGGCAATAGCAAGAGACTCGAGGAGGAGGTTCTGTTTATGGACTCTTCTCAGGCCAGGGCCTGGCATGCTGTTACCTGCCAGAATAAGCATGTCTAATTATCTGCATTCATATTCAGGCCATGAAGTCATCAGTATTTGTATTTATTCATTTATATAAATGGAACAAGCTTTCCAGAGCACTGCTGCTGACAGCACGTTCCCTCAAGACCCTTCCTGAGAAGCATTTTCCATTTTGCATACATGCATTTCAATTAATTACAACAGGCTGACTGATTAAATGAAATAAGATGATTAATTAAGTGACAGTTGTAGAAATCAGTTGGGGTCAGAGTAAACACATGGAAAAGACAAGTGGTTCACTTGCACTTCAATCTTCACCTCAGATAAATGCTTCTCTGTCATTTCTTAGATACAGGGGTTTTGAGCACTTTCTTGTTTTATCAATGCACTGTTCCAATAAAGAACTTTTATGATAGAGGAAGACACTGTTCATTGAAAAATAAAGCAGTGCTATTCCCTGATCTCTGGGCTTCTCCTGGCCCCAGATCCACACTCTGGACTAGGCATTTCTTTCTCACATTATCTATTTGTCATGACTGTGAAAGGTGAATGGTACTGGCTGGAGCTGAGAACAGTGTAAGAGTCCTATGTTCATCTCTTCCTGTCCAGACGCGTGCACAAATTGCAGCCCCACCCTGCAATACCAACACTGCTGCAGTGTTATACCAGCCTGTCTCTGCATATGTCTGCTGACAGGCTGCCTTTCTCCCTGTGACACCTCCTGGTGAAACCATTCCTGTGCTTAGTATCTGATTCAGTAACAGATCGAGAATGTTGCCGAAGTAGGGATAGGGTCATCTAAAGAGTATGTGCAGCCTAGTAGAGTTGTCTGAGGGTCCAACCTTTCAGTAATGTATGTTTCAAAAAAAAAATAAAAATCAAAAAGCAATAGTCTGTGTACTTGCAAACCCAGCCTGGGCTCATGACACGTTCCTCCTGGAACTGAGTCTGTACTCCACTGTGCCAAACTTTGGTGACTGCTCCAGGTTGCTTTACTGCCCTCGGCGTTTTGGCCAGAGTGCCAGGATCGCTGTGAAGAGCCAGCAAATGCCAAGTGATCCTTGGGCCACACAAGACGTGAGCAAAGCAGTTAAACCACGTGCAGGGAGTGCACAAAACCACGAGACCTGAGAGTTCAGATAATGCTCCTACTATTGCTGAGACTCAAGAAACACGGAGTTGTTCCTTCCCGTATCTCCTTCCAATCTATGAAACTGTGTGCTAAGATCAAAGGGCTTTTCACTAGAAAAATATTACTGAGAGTGTGTCCATAGAAGATCTCAGGAGACCGGATCTGTGTGTCTAAACTCAAAGGCAGAATTTGGTTACCCTGGTACTAGAGGTCATCTACCAGCCCTGTTGCAATGGCTGGTACCAGAAGTGCCTCCTGATGCTTGGTGCCTGAAGTCAATCCCAGTGTGGCATTTCCATTGAGTTTGCGCAGCCAGCTTCCTGCCAGTTAGAGACTTAGAACTGCTCACCTTAGAATTGCAGCCAGCAACCTGAAGTGAGCAGTTGCACTGGACCCTGCCTGGCTCAAAATCTCTGGTTGACCACACAGACCTTCATCTCACTCTGTCCATTTCAAATGTTACAGGCAGTGAGCCATGCTAGATTTCCATTTCAGACAGTCCATTTGAAGAGTCTTTGATGTGAGTTTCACTTCACTGTCAGAAAGCAAAAAGACATTTTATATTCAAATAGATGTTAGGTGTGCTGCATCTCAGCAATCCTACTGTAGCCCTTCCTTCTAATGCAATAGGACCTGAACTCAGTGGTCAAATCTGGGAAGACTTTATGCCCCTGCTGCAGTTCATGAGCTTGAAAGTAAATTGAAACAGAAGAAAGGAACTCTTCAAATGCTTTTGATTTCTTTCTATTTGATCATTCTTTCTACTTCCTTTTCCCTTGGGTCCTCTGATTGTTAATCTTACAGGTCATGGAGCTTTATTAAAATAATACACCAGGAAAATGCTATTAATGATTAATAAAGGCTTTATGTATTTCTTTTCAATAATTTAAATTCATTATGCTCAATGCTATTACACTAAATACCAGATTAATTAGTAGAGATGGGATTGCTGACAGGAAATTGTCACTGTAACCTAATCCTGCCTTGGAAGGTGCCCATTAATTAACATTTCAAACCCACCTTGGAATCATAATAGAGTTTTATTATAGTTCTTGCCATTCTCACATATACTGATTAATTATCTTTCATCAACAATGTTACTGGAAGAAGGACTGTTGCAGAGGAGATGACCCAGTACTGCCTTCACACAGGCAGGAGGGGTCAGAAGCTCCTCTAACCCCTGCCCCATCTCCCTGCAGCATCCTGCAGCACTGGGCTCCAGACACTGCCCGGTGTTTGCACTCAGAGGGTAACTCGGGCTGGTGGCAGAGTCTGGCTGCAGTCAAGACTGATGAGCACCTCGGTGCCTCAGACAGCAGGAACACCAAGGCAGGGTTTAGACAGCTCAAGGGACCTTTCCCTCATGTATGTTTTCTTTGACTTAAATCAGCATTTTCCATTAGAAGTACAGATCTCCTGAGCTCATCACAGAGATCATAAATTGAGACAGTCCTTTTCTGGACTTCAAGGGAATGGTGTTTCTTTTAGTATTTTCCTTCAAAATGCTTTAGTAATTCACCAAAGGAATGATGTCCCTACCTTTTGTTACCACTTTTTGGTAGTATCTTTCCTGGTGACTCATGCACTCCGTCTTTATAATCTAATAATTGTTTTCAATTTCTACATTGTGTCAGATTTAATTATATCTCTGGTGTTTAATCTACTGATTTGATTCTCTTTGAAATCACTATTTTCATTATTTCACAGAGACTTAGATGTGCGATGTGCATCGTAGGTTTTTAATATTGAAGGAAATATCCATTGTTTTTTATTTAGGGCTTCCTAATAAGCAGTTGGGCTGTGGATGTCAGCCAGAATTACAGGCTTCTCCTTACCATATCAGCTGACATGCTGCTAGGAAGTTCGGTGTGTCAGGAATAGACCCTTAATTGTCCTTACGACCCTTTATTTACTAGTCCTAGATCCATCTAGTCAAAACTAGATAGAGCAATACACCTCTTCGTTGATAGTTCATAACAACTTGCTATTTTTTCTGTAGGAAAAAAATAGTTTTGTGTTACTCTGAACCATATTGGTAGTTCCTTGGGGATTCTGGTAAAAGAAAGATGCTTTGAGAGCTTGTGAATAGCAAAGAAAGTACTCCTGGAAAAGGGCTTACAGATATGATGCATTTGTTGATGCAGAAGCCTCACAGGCACAACTACAGCTACTACTTTCAATGGAGAGATAGGCTGCTGTCTTTGGGAATTCCTCAAAAAATATTGTTTTAGACAGAAAACTTAAGTTTGAGCCCAGAGTTGTATGGAACTCAGGTGATGATGATCAAAACATTTGTAAACCCATAGGAACCCTGTTGTTTGAGTCTCTAAGAAAACCAGTATCACCTGATTTTGCAGTTAAAATGTCTTGCTGCTGCTCTGACTTATTAAATAAATGGGTTGCAGCGTAAGTCCTCTGGGACCTGTCATGTGTCCTTTGAGTTCTTTTTAGGCCCTTGTGGGAAAAGGTGGTTGGCAAAGGGAACTTCAGAAATCTTATGTTAACGGAGAGGGTCAGAGTCAGATGAAATACCAGCCTAATGCTCAAACGGAGCTGCAAGTTTCTTGGTGTTTTGTGGAGGTTTAGGAGCTTCTCCTTTTAGAAGAAAAAACCCTTTTCTTCGTACACTCCCTGTTTTCAGTCTTTCTAGGAAGTAGAAATCCTGTAGAAACATGCACATGTGCTTTTCTTGTGACCTTGCCAGCCCCTGAATCCAATGGGAAGCCTATATAGGTAATAGGAAGCTTTATCAACTCTTTTGGGATCTCTGCATCACCAGCAGAGGCCAAATAAGCAGAATGCAGTTAGGATAAAGCAGAAACATATTTGGGCAGACTATAGCAGCCCTTCTGACGTCCAGTAAGAGTTGAGCTGTCAACAGTAGTGAACTGATGAAGGGAAAATAAGGGCTAGAGGTTCCCCATTTGTATTGCTGGCTGCAGTATGTGTTCTAGTTCAAGTGCCTGGGGAGCAGCTCTGCTGCTTTGTGATGCCCTGTCATTGATGCAGCAACAGCTTGTCCTAATCAACCTGCTTCTAGCATGCATAAGGAGCTCCTATGTTGTACCAGGGACATAAATCCAAGAAACCCTGCACAAATGCAGAGAGAAAAGACCCCGTTCCCTGTTGGGGGCAGGCACAGCACTGGGAAGCTGCTTAGCAGTGTGTTACTCTTCCCTGGGTGACATTAGGGGTAGAGAAAGAATGCTGATTTCTACATGCTAATTAGCTACGGCAGCCTGGGCTTAGGGGCTGCAGACAATAGTGCATTTGTGAATGAATCCAGCACACACAAATGCACTTTTCTCAGCATGCAAGGTAACTCAGCAGCCTCTGCTCATCAGCAGCCAAATGCCCCTCTAGGTCTGGAAGCCTCTTATCAGCTTCAGGGGGGTGCACCCTCCAGGGGACCAAAGCAGCTCCTTGCCAGTTTTCTCACATCAGGCTTCCCATTACTTTCAAGAATTAACTGCTTATATACCTGCCAGTCTTACACTGTGAGACAAGAGAAGCAACACACGCTGCACCTGGTAAAAGTGCTTTAGCAATGGAGCCCTGGGAAGTTGTGGGTGCAGTGACCAAGTGCTAGGTCTGTCCCTGGGGCAAGCCACAGCCTCGAGGCTTCCAGCTCTGCAGAACTGTGGCAGGGGAGCAGTGCCTCCCCAGCGCTCACACTGTGCTCCACAGAACATCTGCAGATATCTGACTAGAGCTCAGGTCTCCCAGACAAGCACCACCACTCACCAGGCTAAAATTCATCTATCTCAGTCTGGCTTGCCTGGCTGCATGCCTGTGCCTGTTGCAGTTTGGGCACACAGTCAAGGCATATGCAGGCGTGGGAAACCCCAGGGTGTGCTAGATCAGGGGTCATGACTGTGGGGACAGTTTCTTTTCCTGGCTCTGCCATACACACGCTTGTGACCTGAAATCAGATTTTCTCTGTGCAACTACTTCGTTTATCAGTTTTTCTGAGATGTAAATATTCCCTGTAGTAAGATTCTGATGACAGGAGTAATGAGTTACATACATAGGATATAAACATATTTTGTGAGGAAGCTAATTTACTCCTAGATAGCATGGCTATCCAGAGATCACCCCAACAGGAAAACAGACCTCCTGTGGAGATGAGCAGGCAGCTGAGGACATGGGTTAGTAATGCAGGCTGGCAAGAAGCACCCGTTCCTCTATGGCCCTGCAATTATTGCAGTTAGTCATGGGAGTGCGGGATCTGGAAGCAGCTGCTCTGCCAGTTCTTGCACCTGTGCTTTGCCTCAGTGACTTGAGTCATCCCTCCACTGACTGCCAGCCTATGGGTCTGTCCAGCCTTGGTGTCAGACTTTGTCCTTCCCAGGACACATCCTCCCCCAGTGGGACATTGCCTACTGATGCAGACACCCAAGTCCTTCCTCAGAAGCTGCAGCTCCTATGATGGGGCACTGTCCTTGCAGAAGCAGCTGGTGCAGAGATCTCCTGGGAGAGATCTGGACTTTACGAGAAGTCAGCTAGCTGCTTGTCATATCCACGGATATGGAATACATTTTTAGGCAGGGCACCTGCACTGGCAGTATCGCTCATTAATTTTTCTGCAGGCACTAATTAGAGGCCTCAAGTCCTCCTCGCTTGCTATGTCTTTCATGTGCCAGTTCCACTTCTTCCATCTGCTTGTTTTTGTTTCTCTCTTTTCTGTTCTGATTCATCTGCCGAAGACAGCTTGTGCGTGTTGGAAGACTCCCTGGGTGGCCAGTGGCCGTTGTCCTGCAGTGAGCTCTGGAGGCAGCTGCTCCTTCTGTCCTGTTCCTCTGAGTTGAAGATTTGCACCATGTCAGAACAGGCAGATAAGGCGTAAGCTGGCATTCAGGCAGCCCAGAGGGAGTGGAGAGTTCACACCATATAAGCTACACCCAGCTTTCACAAGGACCAGCGCTCCCAGCTGACCAAGGGCTCACTAGGCTGTGAGTTAGACCAGAAGATATCTTTGGTGATTTGAGTCATTCTTTCAGGCAACCTGATTCCCTACGTTGGTGATGTGGGAGCCTGGGGTACCCAGTCCCCTAAAACCTGACCATGAGGTCGCCCAGCCTGCAGGCAGTTCCTGCCCTCCTCATGCGTGCTGAGTCCTCCTTTTGCAGGTGGGCAGACCCATCTGTAAGGCAGCATGCACTGAGGTTAGGTCTGTGTGCATTCCTCCTGGCAGCAGATGCTGAGAATTAGAATCCCACACTGTGGGATCCAACTGCTCCGTGCAGCTGCTGCACCAGGTTGTCATCGCTGAACTGAGTTACCTGGTGCTTTTTAATAGAAATGCAGTGCCTGGTGCTCTGACCACTAGGGAGTGAGGGCCACTGTTACATCCCATGTACAGATGTATCATTGCCTTTTATTTATTCCAAAATTACCTGCCATTAACTTCAGCAGCTTCCTTGGAGGTGTTCTCATGCTGAAAAGGGAAAAAAACTCAAAGCAACCACTTTTGTTGTCTACTTTTCCATCTACTCCCTTATATATATATATATAAAAGAAATCTCCTAAACTGCTCCCAGGCAGTTGCTTTGCAAGAGTAGGGACCCAACCATGGTTTTATTTGGTCTGTTCTGTGTCTGTGGCTCTCCTTTCCTCCTTCAGATTTTAATTTTTTTTCCTTTTCTCTACTTCTTTTGATTTTGCTTCCTGTTTTATCTTGTTTATTCCTCTGTAGAGAAGGACAGCAAGGGAGAGAGGGACTCCTTTGAAAAGTCTGGTTAAATGAACCACTGTGGGAGTCCAAATACTCTTTATAGTCAAGCAAGCTGGTGGAGAAGTGAGTGCCAGAATACTAAACTGCATGCTGAATGGTGGCTGCAAAGAGCAGCCCTTAGGGTCCTCTTAGGAGGGGGAGAGAGAAGGGGACAGGGACACTCATTTGCCCAGAACTCAATCCCACTCAGAAGTCACAAGCCCAAGCCTTCAAAGAATGCTTCAAACACTTGATGTCTGGGTTGTATGTGTGTGTGGCAGATGCATGTTTTGGGTTCAGTTCAGCTGTGGCACCATCTACCTCCTGGCTTTTATTAGCTTCAAGCAGGCTGTACATTTCCACATCATAACTCTGCTCCGGCAAGATCTGCATCTGAACTCTGGTCTTGCTCACTC
Source organism: Podargus strigoides (assembly GCA_028020825.1). Lineage (NCBI taxonomy): Eukaryota > Metazoa > Chordata > Aves > Caprimulgiformes > Podargidae > Podargus > Podargus strigoides. The sequence goes on along the minus strand of CM051647.1, from coordinate 7,053,098 downwards.
TGGCAGAATGTGCAGTTTTTGGCTGCTACATGTTCTTTCATTTTAGTCTTTTTTTGGCTGTTCTAGAAGCAGCTGGGCACCGATTACTTTCATTCCAATATCATTATTTTCACACCGCAGGCTTCCAGCTAGTTAGAGCTACACTGAGGAGAGTAGGGGGAATAGAAATGACATTTCCCTCCAGTATAGAAAATTTGAATTTGTGAATTTGTTTAATTCACAAAACCAGAACCAGAAGCTTTCAAGAAAGATCCTGTCACTTCTGTATAACCCCAAACATGAGCTGCTTCTCTGGCACTGCAGCTTCACCTGCAGTGCTGAGTGCTGAATATGCCTGGGAGACATCACCTGAATGTGTCTTGTGGAAAGCAGAGGCATATATAGAAGCACAAAGAAGCATATATAATACAGCTCTTTGCAAAGTTTCATATCCTGCTTTCCTTAATTGGGGGGATCTTCTGGGAGCAGGCACTGCAGATTCCCCTGACTGTAATGAACCTTGTTCATGCAGCCCACTACTTCTGAGCTGCAAGTCTTGATCAACACATTTGTTCTGTTTTCTCTAGTCTTGACAGCACCATAAACCAGCACACCTACAGCAGCACGGCATTCAACGCTGCAGAAACAGCTCTGAAAATTGAAACAGGTGATACTGAAAACCCCACATTGCCACAAGATGTGCTCTGGGAGGTTTACTCTGGGTGATGTAGTCTGGTGTGTGCACGTGGTTAAAGCCTTTGGGGAGGGGAAGCTGCCCTGCATAGCCCCACTCTCGCAGCTGTGGTCTCCCAGGTCCTGGGAAGTGTCATGCTGTCCCGTGGTCTGTCTCACAGCTCATGGGATGGCAACACATCCTTGTCTCTGCCAGAGCCCCACAGCCACTTCAAACATGTGGAAGTAAGCCTGTATTTGTTCCTGCTCAGGCTGCTTTGGAGCAGTGCTGTGGTGACTGCTGCTCCCTCCTCCCCACTCCAAGACAAGGCAAAGCACAGGGACAATAGTATGGACAACCAGCAAGATGAATCCCTTCTGTCCAGTTTAACATATTTGGGCACTCACCCATACAACCTTTGCAGTGCTCTATAACCACGGTGCCTGCAGACAACAGCAGCACTGGGGAGTTAAGGGGCTCAGGCTCCCAGATAAGTGCCCTGGAAATGCTCTCTTGCCTGATTGCCCCTCCTCTACAGCTCCACATTTCTCCTCCCTGCTCCCTGCCACTTAGAGGGCACTACATACCCTGCAGAGGTAGCAGCAGAGTATTAACGGCTCGCCACTGGGTTGGAAGGATCTTCATTCTCTGCATTTCTCAATAGCTGTGAAAAGACAGGCTGTTGTGTGAAAGCTGTGATTATTGCTGGCTCCCACTGCCCTCTGCCCTCCCAGCCCCGTTGCTGATTCACAGAGGTCAGGCTCTTTCCTGCCTTGAGTTTTGATCTATAAAGCTTTGCTTGTCAGTGGTGACCCAGCCACATCTCTGTGCATTTCCAGTATGCTGGAGAGCCCTTCATGAAGGTCAGTTTGCATTTTGTCCTGGGCCTGTTAACCTTGACCCCCAGCCCCAGCGTGGGCCATTAAACACCGCTGTCCGGGCTTTTGTCACCACGTGGATTGTTTCTGCAGTGCTCTGGTGCTCGTGGCTTTCTGCTGGTGGGGAAGGCTGGGGGCACACAGATCTGCACAGCAGCCATGCATGTGCTGGAGAGGCCTCTGGCACCACAAACTCACCCCAGCACCTCTGTTCCCCCAGCACCACTCACCTTTGGGTGCAGCTTTCTCCTCACAGCCTGTGCTGCAGCTAGCTTTCCTAGACAGAGAAGCTGAGCCCAGAGCTTTCGCAGCACCTTCTGGCAGCTCCCCTCACTGAGCAGGGAGCACGTTTCTCTTCGCTCATGGCTTCCAGTGCACATATCGCTGGGAATCCTTGGGCTGTAGTAGCCTTCTCTGGGTTTGCCAGTCACAGCCTTCTGCCATCTCTCAGCTGGGGGTGTGTTAGGCTGTCCCCCCTAAGGCAGGCATGAGGAAAGCCCTGGTCCCACATTAAGCTGCTCCTGGCAGCACACGGCAAATGCCCCAACTGTTTAGAGATGTTGGGTAACATGCAGAGACAGGTGGATGTAGTAAATGCACTGACACAGCCTGACTGCAATGCTCCATCCTCCTGGAAACCACTTCCTTAGAGGTTAGCACCCTAAAATACCTTCAGCTGTCCTGGGTTCTGTACCTGGGCCATGAGCAGCAGCAGAAATGCTCACATGCCTGCAAGAAAGGAGCCTGCTCATGGAAACTGAGAATATAAGAGCTTAGCCCCATGGGTTTTAACAACTTTGCTTCACCCTGCCCAAGCATCCAGCTCAGATACTTTATGATAAATGGTCTTGGAGGCTGTTTCACTTGCCTTAGTCTCTTAATTCTGACTGGTTCTTCCAGAGCTGCTGCTAGGATGTGTGTCTTTACACAAACCACCCCTGAGGGCCATTTGAGCAACAAGAGCCTGGGAAGTTCAGTGTACAAAAACAAAATCACCTGCAGCAGCAAGGGAAGCACCGCTGTGGCCCCAGCAGAGCTAAGAGCCAGGGCCACCAGGGACCGAGTTCTCTTTCCACACCAATGACCCAAGAAATCGGGACAGCTTTACGGGGAGCTGCCAAGCCTGTCTCCATGGAGGACCAGCTCCACACAAACAGCAGTGCCCCACTGTCAACCGCAGCGTCTCCTCCTGATGTGAGGCCAGGGAGGGTGAGCAGCCGGTGCCTGGCACTTCAATCCTGCTGCTCCCCAGCTCACTGTAGGCGAACAGGGTATTCCCTCTCCTGCCAAACCCGTCTGTTTGGTGTGTCACACACCTCAGCCATCGCCCCTCCTGCTTATCTCCACTCTGGTCGAGCAGGACACCTGCAGTGCCTCTGCAGGCTTTGCTGGTTTTCTTGCAAATCTCCAGACCTCTCCTTGCAGGAGTTGGAGGGGAATGGGCACCCAGATGACATCCCCATGAGGCTCATAGCCACCTTCTGAAACAACAGCCCATTCCTTCATATACCCATACTCAGTACAGCTCAGGTTTGACAATTGCTACCCACTGTTGGAGATTTGCTTATAGGGTGAACTAACAAGTTAATATAGAGCCACTGGGAGTTTAAACTAATCAGTGGACCAGAAAACCCATTTTTAGAGACTGCTAGATTAAATTCAAAAGCCTAAAAGACAGAAGATGCTCAATGATAGAAAACGGGAGATGTGCTTGCCAAATACTGCTGTGCTTACGTGGAAAGAAGGAAGACACAGTGATTATACTACACAAGGATGATGAGAACAAATGCACATAGGTTAAAAGGACTTGGTAGTGACACTTGTGAGCCTCTGATTGTACTGTTCAAGCAGGGACATAATTTGTTCACTGGTGTTTGCAAAGGCTCTGGGGACCCTGCAGATAAAAGAAGAACATTGAGATGCTGAAGGCTGTTCTTGGCATAGCGCCTTGCTCAGTTTCTTTCCTCCCAGACTGCAGATGGGCATTTTCATGCTCTTGCAACCTGCACCCAGCACAAGAACATTCAGTCATTGCTTGAGCTTTTCTTGTGCCGGTTAACTCAGCTGCTCCAATTCCCCAAACAGCCTTCATCATGCAGCTGAAGTCTAAGACCTGGGTGGGAGAGCAGACACAAAATATTAAGCCAAAAGCTATCTTCAGTTGCAGCTATTGACATAGTGTCAGCACAGACTGGTGGATCGGGCATAGACAACTCACAAATGCTCCACAGTGTTTAAGGATTCAGCATGGAGCGAGAGGTTATTCAAGGCAGGTGTTTCAGCTCCAAAACGAATACATGCAGCTAAGTCCTCTGCGTTTTCCACTCAAGAGTATTTCCAGAGCTAGAGAAATACATTAGGACATAAATAGAAGTTAGGCAGTAAGACATTTTGAGAGGATGCCTGGTTTGACTATTAAAATGCGGAGTCAAGCACTATGCATTTTCCAACGACATTTATTTGTTTTCTGTAGCCCACTGACACAGCTGGATCTGGCAATGGAGCAGCTTCTTTTCCCCTTAAAGTGTCTATGTGACATTAAGTCAAGGCTAACACTGTAGTCAAAGGCATTTAGAGAGGGCAGCAGCAGAAGCAATGAGAGATGTTGGGAGGAAGCTGTACAGCAGGGCAAGAGGAGCAGGGGGCACTGTCCCTCCCACTGCCACAGTGGAGACAGAGTGCAGATATGCATATAATCTTTTTGGTTATCTACACCAGACAAACACAGCACCATGCAACACAATTTGCAGCTGGAAATGGGTGGAAAGCAGGATATGGATAGTTGTTGCAGTCTGCTTTTTCGGAAGCTATGTGCCTCGGAAGCGCAGCTGCCCATGGCAGGGAGCAGCCTGATGAGTAACCAGGCTGTCAGCAGCTGGGACCAAGCTCACAGGTGGCTTTTGCTTGCTGAAGAGAACCACAACTCCCAGGATGCATCTACAGGGATAGACCTCTCCCTTGGAGCCAGATCCACTCTACTGCATTTCAAATGGAGTTCAAGTATACAAAATACTGTGTTAAGAGCCACCTATCTATTTTCTTCACAGGAGGTGGACTACCATGGTGTCTTGTCAGGTTAAGGTTCCTTCCCAGGGTGCCTTCCCTCCCAGCTCTGGCCCAGACCTGCACCTTCCATGGCAACTTGCTGTCCAGTCTAGCTGAAGGCAGTACCATCTCAAACATCATTTCTCTTCTAAAGGAAGATTGGAAGAATACCTTCTCCTGATTGTACTCTGCTGCTACCAATTTCACCCACCTCCCACCCTCCAGCCCAGGTCCCACAGAGCCCACCGCCCCACGCCATGTGTGCTGTACTGCTGCACGCAGGCGCAGAGGCTGGGCCATGGATACAGTAGGGTGGCACACACAGGATCGCTCCCTTTTACTTTGTTCCACCCAGTCACAGACCTTCCAGCACCTGAATACTCCTCTGCCAAGTGGTTCCTTCACCCCAAGCAATCCGCACAGCAGCAGCCAACTCAGAAGTCTCCACAGTAGGGGGCGACTCATGCACCCCGGTCTGCAGCTGGGACCTTTGCTCAGCCCTAGAGACTGAGAGAAAGGCTTTGGAAAGGTGGGCTGCCTCCTGCAGCCAGCACCATGCCCTTGTCTCAGCCAGTTACTGTACAAAATGGACAACACACACACATTATTTACAGCTGTTTTTTCACATGATGGAGCAGCTCTTGGCTCGGTCTTTCCTGATCTCTGTGTCATTCAGTAAGTCCGCCCTGCCAGGCATCTGTGATGCCCGCTTCAGTCCCCGTTTGGAGTTGCTGCGCTTCAAGTTCTTGTGCACCCTGTTGACCGAGGCAAGTGTGGTCACATGAAACACATCCCGTACGCTGTTCTCCGAGACCTTGGAGGAGCACTCTGCATAGGCCACTGCCCCAATCTGCCGTGCCAGTGCGCTGCCCTGCAGTCCAAAGAGAGTTAGAGGAAGAAGGAAGAAAGTTAGGAGACCAGTGTTCTGCACGGAGCATCTTTTCACATCACTGACAGCCCTGTCTGTGCTGGCAGCCCTATCAGAGCATCTGTGAGAGCACCTGACACGTGCGTGGCCTCCCAAGCAGACAGTGGCACCGGGCACTGGACCCTGAATCACTTGCACTTTCTCACTAACATGATGCCACCCCTGCAGCTGAGGGCCTGGACAACCCCTCTGACCAGGACAGTCATCTGGGACCTGCTGTGCACAACACGGAGCAGCACAGTGCACAGCCGCCCCTGCACTGCATCACAGAGACTGGGTCTCCAGGCCAGCCTGGAGACACTGATGGGTACTCCGGTGGCCGCAGCAGCCTGGTAGCAGACCCTCACAACCCCCAGCTGTGGCTTGTTCCCCCAGCAGTGTTGCCCCAGCACAAAACCCAAGCAGGAAAGACAGAGCAGAAAGAGCTGCACTGACTAGGAGTTGCAGAAGCACAACACTCCCCTTTAAGCCAGTCCAACTTGTCAAATCAGCCATCTCCACCACCTTTGAGGAAAGACTTTTCAGCTGCTAACCAGGAGTCTGTTCAGCAGAGCATCAGGAATAAGCCAAAGTCTGCCAGAGCTGGGGAAAAGAGTGCTGTAAGCATGTGCAGCTCAGAGTCCATGATCCAAGACTTCCAGCTTCACACCAAGACCTGGACACAGTGGATCATTTGCTGCTGAGCTCCCCATACTAGCAAGTCCTGTGGACAAGTCCTCACCTCACCTCCCTGAGCCCTACGGGGATGGCTGCTGAAACACACCTGCTCATGTGTCACAGGAATGAGACGCTGCTTGGAAAGCTCCCGGAGTGTGTTTAGGTCTGTCCGCATATCCAGCTTGCAGCCCACCAGCACAATCTTCGCATTGGGGCAGAACTCCTGAGTTTCCCCTTGCCACTGCAGAGAAGACAAGAGGGAGAAGGTGCTCGGGGGATGCTGGTGTACAAGACACTTCAAGAGGTGCAGCAGCACCTCCACGTCAGCTTAGTTCTGGCAGCAGGAAGCCTGCAAAAGGGTCAAGGTTGGAAAAATAAAGGCAGTCACAGGGTCTCAGCTTGTCGCTCACAGTTGCTTTCCAACTGGGCCCAGAGCCCCGCCCAAGACCCCCTAGCCCTGGAGGGAAGGACAGACCAGGAGAGTTGTGCCATCAGTTCCTACCGGACAGCATCATCCAGTCAAACGCCTCCACGCCTCACTGCCATGGCAGAATCATCATGAATCCCCCTTCTCTGCTGCCAGGACTCACACCCCTGCACCCAGGCAGCACGCCGGGCTGCAGAGTTTCTGGGAGATTTCTGGTGTCACAGCCACTCAACGTCAGGGACCAACACACCCACAAGAGGAGGATGATGCAGTTCTTCTGGAGCTGGAGCTCACTAATTTACCCGAAGGATGAAAATTCTCGCAAGGATTGAGCTATAGGGTCTGTTCCTGACAGAGCTCCCCAGTCTATGGAGAGAAGCATGACCCTCTTCTCACACAACTGACACCTTCGGGAGCCTAAGATTTGCTACGCTATCAAGACTTGTCAGAATGAAGGCATCACCCCACGAAAATCCAGTTTGTGTGAAGTGAAGAGCTGCTTGTTTGCGTTCTCTCAGATGGCTCCTTCTCTTCAACTGTACATGCTGTACAGGCAGCCCAGGCATCAGAAGGGCTGCAATAATAAAGATTTCCTCTGCAGAATTAGCATTTTTGCCTGAGGCTTGAATAGGGAGCGTTATTTTCCTTATTCACCTAATATCAAAAGCTAAAACCTATTTCAACTTCATGGTGTCTTAGGAATTTTCCTCACCTCCATAGGCTGCAAGCCTGCACCAAAGGAAACAAGGCATCTACTCAGAGGCACTTAAGAAATCCCTTGTGATTTAGCGTTTATTTTAAGTCACCGTATCAAAAAGACATTGCCTAACACTACTCAAAGCATCTGTGAGGCTGTACTGAGCAGTGTGGACTGACATGAAGAGTGTGCAGAGAAACATAAATAAATTCCAACCCCAGCTGATTATTGATGGGTTTGCATGGCATTAAGGTATAAGTGATTGGCTTGCATTATTATTCTGCTGACTCCCAAGCTGAGCAGTGATTTCTTTCAGTCCACATGAAACGCCTCCCTCCACCCAGCACGCTCGGTACCCACGACCTGCTTTGGAAATGAACACTGAGCCATTGACTGAGTTATCTGAAGGGTCTTTGTCCCGTCACCAGGACACTTCTGAGACACAGACCCACTTCTCAGCCCTCCCAGCAGCTGAGTAAGAGGCACTTGCTTCAGCACAACATTTGGCAAAATGTGGAGAGGCCAAGAGGGCAGTCAGTACAATGTGACTTGTTCAGACAGTGGCCAGTCCAGCCCTGGCAGCCTGGGGAGAACAGCAACAGGAATCACTGTTCTGTGGTGCTTTTCACGCCTTGGTATCTCAGAGAGCTCCATAAATGAGATGCCAGCCAAGACTCGCCTTTGAGACAGGATACAGCCACCAGTGAGCTCTCTGCAGCTCTGCTGCACCAGCAATGAGAGTTCACTGAAACCACAGCTTCCTGAATTTCACAGGAGGAAGCAGGGAATGGCCAGGACCAAGGGACATGAGTGGCCATTTACCCTCTCCCCAGAGCGCTCTACTTGCATGGAAATAGGCACCATTTCTCACCTGCTGCAAGCAACCCCTAGCTAGTAAGAGACATGCACCACTTTCCAAGGTCTTCATGGAACACAGAACTAATGCCCTACATCCCTCTCTGTCCCCACATTTGTATGTGTGCATACACACAGACCCCACACAGACACTGCAAGCTACCATGAGCTACACCATTCACTGGGCTCCTTTCAAATGGAAATACCTTGCTTTCTGCACAGACCATGTAGGGATCAGCAGCAGCTTACCATCCTCATCTGAACATGCAAACTCCAGCCAAGGCTTGGCCACAGGGCCAGAGCTTTTAGCCCTGATGACGGCCTCGGGGAGCAGGGACTCTCTCGGGCAGCTCCACTGCTGCTGCAGAGGACCCATCTCGCCAGCTGGAAGGCACACCAGGCACTCACCTTCTTGAGCACACTGTCCAGGGTCTCTGGGCGGCTGATGTCAAAGCAGATGAGCACAGCGTCCGAGTCCGGGTAGGCCAAGGGTCGGACATTATCATAGTAAGCTGAGCCTGCAGAGAGGAGTGGGAGGAGAGCGGTGAGCAGGAATTCTCATCCCACTGACTGCTTGTTCCCTGAATGGACAGGCTAGGGTCTTCAGCCCTCTCTGCCAGGGAAAAAGATCTTTAACTCTAGTAAGAACTGGAGACATTGCCACACGACGGAAACTGCTCTGTTGGAGATAAAGGATGTTGACCCAAGCTTTTGAGCAGTGACCAGACACCATTATGCTCAGCGGAGTTTGGTTTGCAGAGGATTTGGTCCCGTTGTTTAGGTGTGGAAGTCGGGAGGTTTTGTCTTTGTGCTCTTACATGTATCCCTTTGCAGAGTAGAAATAAATGCAAGTTTTGCATCCCTCTCCCTCTCTAGTACGCATCTGGTGAGTAAGAGGTGGTGGAGCTATGCTGCCAGGGCATGCTGGCTGACTGCAGAAAAGGGAGTTTGGAAGGGCTGCGATACCGTAGAGCAGCACGTGTCTCTCCACCACTTGCCTGTGTATCCTATTGCTTGACATGCAGTTGCTGTGCCACTAACAGTGGAAAGGTGTGGCTGAGAGAAGACAGAGAACGCTGCTGCTATTTTTTATCCTCTCTTCCTAGCTCTATACAGGAGAGCTTGCTCACACAGATCATGACAATTTAAGACAGGTAAAAAAAGAATTGCCTTTGGCTCTGCATTTGTGCTGGAAAAAGTCAGACAGATTCTTTTTGGTACATAAAAGATATGACAGGATTTGGTGAACAAGCTGTAAATAGGAGGGGATGATTCTGTATTCTGAAGGATTTCTCAGTGAGCAGGCAGAGAGCCCAGCCTGAACCCTGCACAGCTTCTGTCACACATGCGTGCACATGTGCACGCACACACACACACCTTCCACGCAAATTTCAGGCATTAAAGTCATTGTCCCATACTGTTTTTATTTGAAGTGCACTCTGTGTGCAATTGTAGATGCCTCAGTAAACAGTAATGGTGCAATTGGCTCATTGCTACTTAAAAACACTGTTTCAGTTTTATATTTGGCTTTACAATGGCTTAAACTTCCTGGAGGGATGAGAAGCAGATGTTTATTTATGAAAAGGGGAAGCAGAGACACCAGAGTCCTTGTTGAATATGACTTCTTCGAAAGAAGGACTGTCCACCCCGAGGCCAAGGAAACCGGACGCACTTCCTGCTGTGGTCCTCAGGATGCCTGGATCTGGCACTTTCCCACCCCAAGAGGAGGGTGGAGCACCCAGACCAGGTGTCAGGTGGCTCCTTGATGAAGTTCAGCACCTGATGAATTATGGATGATGGTGGCTTATGTTTCCGGGAGGATGGGAATCTGCCTGGGATAAGTGTGAAAGGAGAATAGGCTGATTCTCTACAGGCGCTCCAACTCTGGCTCTTGTCTGCACGGGGGCTCACAACTGATGTACAGCACAGAGGGGGCACAGCCCCTCCAGCACAGCTCTGCATGCCAGGTGCTTTGCCAACACCCCAGATCCCTCTGCAAGACAGCCAGAGAGCTGGCCGTGACCGCTCCTTCCTCTGCTAGGAGCCCACAGGAGGCAGGCTGAGGGCTGAGGTGTGCTATCTTCCCAACCCCTGCCCGGACCCAGAGACTGCCCACCCACTCTCCCCTTGATACCAGCTCACAGCGAGATACTAATGGCAGTCACCACTGGGACCTCCACAGCACAGAGCTCAGGGCACACTCCAACCAGCACTGCCCCAGCCATGCCCATACAGCCCCCACTGCTCTCATGGAGCCTGGAGCAGGCACCCCAGGAACTGTTGTGCAGCAAAATCGGCTACAGGTACCTCCAGCTCTTACAGCCACGCTGCTGCCAGCTTGCAGCAGCAAAGGCACCTGCAACCCCTGCTCCCAGCAGCAAGAGAAGCCACAGCCCAGGTCTTTGTCCCTGCAAAGCCACCAGGAAGAGAAGCAGTTGGGATCCAGCACAGAAGAAACAGACCCTGATTTCTGCAGAGCCTAGCCTTCTTCCTAGAGGGAAAGTCACGTTTCCTGCATGGAAAAGAGCCAGTCCCTGTGGTGCCTTGGCCACCCCTGAGAACAGGCTGGTGCACAAGAAGGCATGGTGAGCCAGGGCGACCCTGACCCCAGGCATGAAAATTTCTGACCTTGCTTCAGGCTCAAGCTGCTTCAGTGCATGACTGGCAGAGCTGGCACCAGGGAACCGCTGCCTCCCATGCTGCTGCAGCGCAGCAAGGTGACCCAGATCCCACTGAGGAAGAGGCCGCTTTCAACGGCGGCACCAAGCTCAGTAGTGCCAAGCTCATCACCTTTGGACTGAGTTTCCAGTCTCATGCCCGGTGTGGGTTTACTGGATGGGATGGAAGATCCAGCAGTGATCTGCATGCTTGGATTTGCTGGGTCCTTTCTCTGAGCCATGCATGTAAGTATCTGCCTCTAGCCAGGGGCCTCCAGCGCAGGCTGGAGGGAAACATTCCCACACACATCCTCTCCCTTCAGCTCCTCAGCTTTACATAAACACTGCAGATAAATCTGCCCCCTCCCAGTCCTGGAATGCTCCTTTTGTAGAGGTGGTTTTGGCTCCATTCAGCACAGACATCGCCACAGCGAAGGAGCTGTGTATCATAGCAACCTGCTGCTCCCCTCAGCAGCCAGACAGCTCCTCGGCGGAGGGACTGCAGCGCCAGCGGGCAGCAGAGCACGGCCCTGCCCGCACTTATCCCACTGCCATCCCACCCCAGGGCCAGGAGTCTTGCTCTCACCACCTGGGACCACAGAAGGAGAGACCTCTGTGCTGGTGGGAGGAGCTGAGAGAAGGGATGCACTAGGTCAAGAACCTCATTTTCTTAATGAGATCAAAATTTCCTTTGTATTCATCAACTTCTGCTCCAACTCCAAAGTGCAGAAGCAGTCCCTGGCACCTTCGCACGTAGTTCAACTCAGCAGCTGTTCTGACAGCAGGTGACAGCCAGCCCTCATGGCTGTGGCTGCAGAAGCCTCTGCTCCAGCCCAGGAGACTGATGGAGACCACTGGCCAGTGCTGCTCAGCTGCTGTTCTCCAAACTTACACAAACGCCTCAGTTCCCTTAACTCCAGGTCTTCAGTTTGATTGATTATGAGCACTCAACACCTTTCAGACACTCCAGCAAGACACTCCAGAGACCCACAGTCTGGCACTTCTGAACACACATGCACCCAAGGCTCATCTGTCTGCAGACCCAGTCCTCCTTCACTGCATGACTCATTCTCCCACCTGGCACCTAGGTTTGCAAGAAATAGGACCTATGTGCATCTTTTCGTGATTAAAGAGAGAAAATTGGAGCAAGCCAAAAAACAGCTTAAAAATAAAATCCATGTGGTTGTCATCTGAAATTCAGGGGCAGATACAGCCATGAGTAGCTCCTCTTTCTTATGAGCTGGCAGCCCTTCCAAATGCCTGGCACTGTGATTCAGAGATGCTGCTCTTGGGCAGGGGACTGAAATGTGCTGTTTCATCTATACCAGCATAGTGTTAATCTTCATTTGTTCCTTATTAGCTGTTCTGAGAGATAATGAGCCTCCTCATATGGGCACCCTCCACCCAACAATAGCACATTACAAACCAGGAAAGCAAATATGCATGCAGAGCCATGATCTGCTCTGCAAGGGGCTGCTGCAACCCCAGCCAGCTCTGGCTTGAAACAGAGACAAGCACTGCCAAGACCTAAATTTTTCAGCATCACGCTTTTCTCGGAGGGCTCACTAAAAACTATCCCCACAGAGCCAGCAACGCTGCACCGCGTGCTGCTTTCTGCAGGGACAGCCAAGAACATCCTTCACAGAACGAAGCAGAAATTCATCCCAGCTTTCTGGAGTGCTGCACTGACAAGCCTGAAGAGCTTTGGGTTACCTCCCTGCACAGTGGTGCCAGATGAGCAGCAGCCTTTAGAGACTAAGAGGATGTCTCCCTTGCTAGACAAATCCCACCACCAGTTCAGCCAAGCCTTTGTCCAGAGGACAAAGCTGTCAAAGCAGGACCAAGGTGCAGCTGTCTCAGTATCCTCTGCCTGCACATGGCAAGAAGCCTGTACCACCTCTCAGCCAGCATCAGACACAATCAGATTATCCCCTCCACTGCCATGGGTCCAACTGACCCTTCACCAAGCTTCACCATCTGCGTGGCCCTCTAGCACTTCCCAAAATGTGGGCTCAAACCCTTCGGAGCTGCTGTGTACCAGCACGTGTGCTCAGCGTTTCCTGAGGTTAAGCAGGGCTTTCTGGAGCTGAATTCACATCTCCAAGTGGGCTTTTGTCACAGAGAAATTTATCTGAGCAATTGCTTACTACAAGCAAAGGCCTGCGTGCTGAGGCATAGCTCTGAGGCCCCTTCTCATCTTCCCCGGGCCGGCAGGGATTCCTCCACGCAGCTGCAGCAGAGGTCCGGCACGGGAGCAGAACGCTCGCGTTCAGTCACCGCATGCTTTGCCCACTGAGTGCTCCAGACCTGGCTAATATTACGTGAGGTGCCAGTGAATGTAAAGACTTTCATGACTTGTCATTCCTCTGCCAGGGCCAATGATGATGAAGGTGTTAATAATATATTTTATTTATATCACACCTTTAAGACTGAAAACACAATCTCTGTACAATTCACAGACTTGCTGGGCAGGGAACCCAACTGCTCCTGGACAGGACTGCAGCCATGCAGAAAGGTGCTGCTGGGGAAGGCGACTGCAACAGCCCAGGCAGCTTCTGGCCATGCTGGCCCCCACCCCTGCCCCTCACCGAGCTCCACCAGAGAGGCTGAGCTCTGAGCTCCCCTGTAAAGCTTCGAAGGGGCTCTCCCAGTGCAGCAGTCATTTGCATGAGAAAGGCCACATCCCCTCTTACAGCCCAGCTATTGTCTCCTCCCAGGGCCCACCAAGGGGAAAGCATAAAAATGCTGGATTGCAAACCTGGCCGTGAAGGAAAGGCCAGAAGTGGCAGCTGTCCCAAACACCCCAGTGCAGAGAGGCAAGGCCAGTCCCCATGGTGAACCCACAAAAGTCTCAGCTGGTTTTCTGAGACATCCAGGACACTCCAGAGCTGCCATTTCCTCTGCAGATGCAACAAGAGGGCACAGAGTCACCCTAAAATATTTCTCACTGCTAGAAAAGGGGAAATCAGCCCAGAGAAACAATGGCAGAGTTTACAGTGGAGGGTAAAGAGGAATTCAGCCTCACGGAGCACTGAAGAGCAGCAGTTAAACAGCCCCAAAGGTCATGCCCAGTCCCTTTATCCTCCTGGGGACAGAGTAGAAAGGAAATTTTTCTTCCATAGTCCTTTTACTCAATTTAGCTCGACCATACAACAGCCTCGACAGCACCTCTGTGATTGGGCAGGACATGGACCCGGCACAGGGGCTCCCTGACTGAGCACATAACGGGCTCAGGTCTCCCTTTGCAAGGATGAAGCCACCCATGCTGACAAAACATGTCACTTGCACGATCCCCCAAGACACCTCCTCCCACAAGGCTGGAGCCAGGGAGCTGGGTCTTCCGGAGTCCAGGAACAGGCATCTGCACAACAAATGGCTTCTCAGATACAATATCTCACTTCGGAGGAACCATGAGCATGGCAAACTGCAAACATGGGTCCCTGCCTTGAAGATTTTAGATGCCTTTACAAAGGCAGAAGGCAATGTTTGAAGAGCAATAGTTCAGTGTGCCTGGTGCACAACAGACAAAAATATGCAATACCCTCCTCATTCCCTGTATCATTAGTGCCCTTGGGCTTTATAAACAGGAGACCAGGAAGTCAGCCATTGCAGCCTCCCAGACTTCGATAGCTGCACATCAGGGAGACAATGATCTGAACCATCATCTGTTCAGAGACTGACTTCATCCTCCCAGTGTGAAATCAGACCCTCTCCTGAAAGAGAATCAGAGGATTTTTTTGTTTGAAGATCGATAAACTGCAGAAACACTCCTGAGAACCCTGCAGGTCCCCACTCAGCCAAGGCTCTGATCCAGGGGAAGGATCCCTGACCCTGCCTGGCTGATTACTGTCCAGAAGGGGAGGATAATGCAGATCCCACTGATAGAGGAAACATGTTTCTGACACTAATACAGTGCTCATTAGAGTCCAGCCCAGAAGAGTGACAAGTGGCAGAGACAGGAATTAAAACAGTGATGACAGACTCAGAGACACCAGTAACGACAGGCTCTGGCAGTACCATGGTCCAAAGCCCAGACCCGAAACTCCAGGGTCACAATTACAAAAGCAGCAGCAATTAGTGACATTAGAGATTAAAGTGCGTGCCACTAAGAGCAAAGCAGACCTGGCAAAATAAAGAGTCAAACAGAGCCACCACTGTGCCAAGTTCCACTCCACAGCAAAGACCTGGCTCTCCGCAGGCGAAATGCTGGGCGGACAAACGCGTGCTGCCAGCACCGAGGCGGCCGGTGCTGTTCAGGGCTGCCTCTGCCCACAGCAACACTGCAGCCCGGCAAAGACGGCCACGGTTCCTCCCCGAGATGCCATCTCCACCGCAGCCCGAGGGGCAGAGCTTTCACCAGTGCATCCCCCACATCTCACAGAAACCCTGCCAGTGGCAGGCTTTGCCACAAAAGGAGATCCCACCACCCTTACAGGCAAGGCCTCAGAAAGGCTTTACCCAAGCGAAGGTCAATTCGTCCTTCAGAAGTCAGGGTATGACCGAGCCTTGCAATGGGGAGGGCCCCAACTCCCTGATCCTTGCTGACAGGCAGCAAGGTCAGGGTCAGAGAGCTCTCTTGTACTGATGCAAAGCCCTGCCTGCCTGAGAGAAAGTGGGCAAAACAAGGAGAGACGAGGCATCCCACCAACGCTGGAGGGAGACAGAAAGTAGCAGAGGGAACTGCCAGCCACTACTGCAACTAACCCTAGTCCAGCCTTCATGGGACACCAACCATGGCACGTCATCGGCCCTGGGACTTTTACAAGCTGCTTTCATGGCTGGACTGTGACGTTTCTCTTGCTTGTGCAACATCACTGCAAATCCCTGAAGTGTCAGAAAGGAGGAAACTGTTCCATGGCATGGAACAAGCAATCATCTGGAAAGCACACGACTGAAAAAACAGCTGATCAGCTTGGACAACTAACCTCTGCTCCTAATTCTTATGATGCACGTACAAAAATAAGTAAATTACTAAACAGCCCAGCTGGCATACCTTCAGGATGGACATGATCAGGATGAAGGAAATGGTATTTGCACAGGCTGAGGTGGCATTTCTGGGCCTCTCTCCAGGCCTTATTACTGGAAACCTGTCACTCAGAAAGCTGTTCCGCGGGATTTGCTGGCAGAGGAATCCCCAGCTTGGGCAGGCATAGGGTGCTTCTGCCTCATCCAGATCCTGTGCCCTGTCTCATATATGCAGCTCACAGAGGTTCAGAGAAGCTCGCTCAGATACAAACCTCACTCTGGCAATTGGGAGGAAGCTCTGCAAGCTCCTTGTAGACATCCCTGATGGCATCTCTGGGGGAGCATCACTGAGTGTCTGGGGTGGGAGGGCTGGGGCTGAAGAGGCAGCCTGAGCAGCTCCTCCAGGTTTCTCAGAAGCATGCTGGAAATCATGCCTGTGGCAGCTGGCAAGGGAGACAAATAGGATCCACAAGTCCCTTCTTGGCACTCTTGCCATGTCACCAGGGCAGCTGGCATTGCCACAACCTGCCTGTTATCCTTTCTGTGGAGTACAACAAGGACTCAGAGTGGCAACAGATTCCCACAGCACAGCCTGCGCATGCTCTGGCTTTGGGGAACACGTCCAAAGGCTGAACAAACACAATTATCTTTATGCAATGTTTCACATTTCAGGTTTGCTGTGCATAAGCAGCAGATCCTTCCCTGACTGCTCAGCTACCAGATAAGGTTTCTCGCCACAGGGAAGGCTGGGCCTGTACACTTGTGAAGTTTAATCGACTGGAGATTTTATCTTCGGAATCTGGGGCAGAAGGAAAGCTGCATCCGTGTCCTCACCACAGGCACGGGGCCTGGGGCACATGCTGACTGGCTGCTTCAGAGCTCTCCCTTCCACAAAGCTCCTGCCACCACTCATCAGCCATCCCAAAGCACAGTAGCACTGTTTGGTGGGGCAAGAGGGGCATCCCTGGCATCACACTGCGTGAGGGCTGTTAGAAAGGCAAGCCGTCACTGGCAGAGGACAAGGTGTGAGTGCCCTGGGAGTTTTGCAGGTCTGTTTATGTGCCCGCCTCGATAAGGAGCTTCTGCTTTCTCTAAACATGTGTTAAACCAGGGCTAAAGCAGCATCGGGAGGTGCCGCAGGTGCCACAGAGCAGCCAGGCTGACAGAAGAAACTGAGAGAGCAGAGCAGTGCTGTCCTTGCCCACAGGAGACAGCGGATCACCTCCGTGCTGTGAGAAACGGGTCTGCATCAGAGCCCGGAACAAACGCACCCCACAGAAAGCCCTTCCTTGCCTACAAGGTCGCAGCAGCCAGCAAGGTTGGCTAGTTGTCACTAATGGCACCATTCCTCAGCACCCTCCATGACTCCCAGGATACCCCACAGCTCTGCAGAGGCTGAGTCTCCTGGATCCATAGGGGAGAATGGATGGATGCTGCCACAGGGCATGCTGCCCTTGCTGCAGGGAGTTGCAGGAGAAGCAACCTCCATCCCAGAGCCATCCCCACACCAAGCCCAGCCCAGCAAGATGATTCTCCCAGGGACTGTCATGTCGTGTCATGCCATGTCTTCTCAGGTCCATCCTCTACCCACTCCCGCACAAGCATTGCTGCTGCAACTCCAAACTTCTGTCCGACTGGTTACTGACCTGCCTGAGAATGTGACCCAGCTGCACATATTTTTAGGCTTAACTACGTATTTGTGCTGAGGCAGAACACAAGTATGCTGGTTACAGGCTCCCAGCCTCAACAGGCAGCCTGGGAGGAGCTATTTTGGTACGGAAAGGGCAGCTCCACATTTTTTCTCTGCCTCAAAGTGCAAGTGACATTGAACTCTTCCCAAGACAGAACTTGCTCTTGCGCTTTGGAAGAGGCAGCCATGGCAATCCCAGAGCCGCACGCTGGGAATCCAGACACAGACAGCCTCAGCATCCATGGAGATGCCATCGCTAAACTCAGCCCCTTTCAGCTCTCTAATCTCATCAACATTCTTCGGTAGTTCCCTAAAGAAGGATCTGTTATCGCAGCCTGTAGGTTCCCACACAGGCCATATCAAGGCAGGCTGTTTGCTGAGTACAGGCAAAGAGGGAGGCGGAGAGTGATTTGCAACTCACGGTGTTATTCTGGTCTTGAAAGCACATCTGCTTAAGCAACAGAAGCCCCAGCAAAGGACTGACAGCCATGCAACTCCCCTTTGTGAGCTGCAGCTCAGAGTGGGGCAAAGTGGCACTGCTGAACCTCTGGGCACCGATCCTTGAAGTGTCACAGGTTGTGGTAGACGGTGCAGCTCTCAGCAGCAGTTCTGTCCTTTGTGGACCAGCGGGATGCAAAGTCCTCTCCAGCAGCTTCCCAAGATGACAATGACCATGTGCAAGGCACAGTGCCAGGCCTGGGCCTCCTCCTGAGCCACTGGCACATATGCCTCTACCAGAAACTGGCAGCTCTACTCTGCACCAGGATCTGCATCAGCAAAAGATGCACCAAGCAGATAAATGGCCTCAGGCCACATCACTGCTCTGCCTGCCTGCACTTTGAGGCCACAGACATAGAATGCAGGTAGAGCCTCCTGGCATAAAGGGGTGTGAACCAAAAGCAAAGAACTGAGCCCAGGCTGCCATGCACAGAGTAGCTTCCTCCCCATTATCACTGGAAATAAAATAAAAACCCTGCCTTAGACCTGCCAGTGATGATGCACTAGCACCCTGGCCTTGCCAAGGCGTTGGGCAGCAGCATTTCCTAAGCCCGTCTCTCCCCTTGCCAGAGCCCAGCGCCAGGGAAGGGGCTCTGCAGGAGCAGCCGTGCAGCAGGGGGCACACGCAGGGGCACTGGGCCAGTCCGGAGGTGTGGGCAGCGGGTCCAAGGGAAATGCCTGAGTCACCGCGGGAATGCACCAAGAGCCGGACCCTGAGAAGGAGGTCAGTCAGCACTGAACACTCTCGCTGCTGGAGACCTGCTGAGCACTGCAGTGGTTCCACGCCAGGCACGGGGCAGAGCCAGGGACACTTGCTGATCCCACAGGGAACAGAGCTATCGCATTGCTGAGGAAAACTCACCTGCCTGCTGCACATCTATTGGCAATCACACTCCCTTTCACACCTCTGAAGCACGGAAATGAAACTCGCCTGCTCTTTGCAAAGCATTGCTCGTGACCACAAAACCATCCACCCTTCCTCCACCTGGCCGCGAGCAAGAAAGCTCTTCCTGATGGGCCTGGGGCACTGGCAGTGCAGGTCTGGGAGGCACCCAGCCCTTTGGGAACAGCACTCCCAAACTATCAGGCATCCCACCAAACAGGAGTTTCCCCCACCACAAGATATTAGTGCCGTGCAGAGGAGTTGTTTCTGTGCTGAGCACATTCAGCCAACAAACAGCAAAGAAAGAATTTGCCAGAACAGGAGCAGGAAGAGCAGCAAAGCACCGTGTCCTCCATAAGGCTCATGAGCTGAGGTGCCCGGGCACGGCAGCTCGCCAGATCTGGAACCGTGTTCACCCCGTATGGCAGGCAGGCTCTGCACCCCTTCCCTCACACACAAAGATTTCAAACTGCTTTTTAATGGAGGCTTTAGAAGACAGCAAGCAGGCAGCACAGGCTTTCGGGGGGACGGGAGCTCCCTGCTCTGCTGTAAAATGGCACCTGAAGCAATTTCACTCCCACAGCGTGCCCCCAAGGTGGGACTAACTTAAACAGGAACAAACATGAAGTGCAACAGGGTCAAGCTCAAACTTGGTTCAGTTTTCTGCCTGGTACGTGACCAGATCTAAGGCACTGCAGACGGTGCAGTGTCCTCGCATTTGCCCTGTCCGAGAGGCACAGATTTCATCCTAGTGAAGGATTCTCAGTGCTGGAAACCCTGCAGAGTCACCCTCCAGCCTCAGGAAAACTAATCAACGGACAAAGGGTTAAAATATATTTAAAGCAAATCAGAGGTCCCGATACAATTTGGGAGCCATTCAGTCCATCACTTCTGTACACCCTATGGCGGTATTTCTCTAACTAGATTTGCTGCCTGCCTGCCAGCTGCTAATGCCATAGCCTGCATCTGCCACTTAGCAGGAGGGGCAAATTCAGTCTGAAAGGCTGCATTTTCCAACGCATTTGTATCAGCTGGTACTATAAGCCCCAGGGAGGAGACAACATCCCACCTTGTACAGAGATTATCAACGGGACTTCTGAGTGGCCAGGCAGGCTGTGGCCACACTCAGTCGCAATAAAAGGAGTTTCCCAGGGACACTGTTCTTGCCCCAACAGCCACTGTGGGATGATGCTCAGCTCTCCCTGTGCAGCTTCCAGAGCCTGTGACCACTTTCACAGCTAACTATGGGGCAGGGGGGAGTTAGGGGGGGAAAAAAAAAAAAAAAAAAATCAAACATCAGTAGTCATTTCCTCTGTCCAGGTCACTCCTGGATTTCTGAAGGAAACTTTCAGTTCCAATTACTTACCTAAAGAGATGGCAAGTGTTTAAAATATAAAGGGGGATCTTGACAGAAGGAGGGGAGCAGTTTCCCAGCACCTCCCTTCCCACTCTTGCTGGGATGGAATTTATCATGAACAGTAAACCCCTGCCTGCGAAGCTGCTTAAAAGAGACAGGAGGTAGCACAGAGACAAGGGGAAGTGCACCCCAGTGCTTGTCATTCTGCATGAGGCAAGCAATTAGCCACTCAATCCCTTCAGCTCTGCTGGTTCAATTCGCTGTTGTGCAAAACTTCTTTTACCAAAGCTCCTGTTTTACAAGTGTCTCTGAAGGGTAGTGGAAATTCAACAGCAGCTTGCAGTCTACAGCTCAAAATATCAGTTTGATTACTAGGGAAAATTGCTGTGTATTGCTTTGCAAGACTGTTTATTGAAGAACTAGCTCCTGTGTATTTCAAATCAAAGCTGCAACAGAAGGGAATTTATATGGCAAACTATCTAGTGAACTCTATCTATAACAAAGCTGTTAAAAGGTCTTACATTTTTCATAAGGAGAAGGGAGAAAGAAAGTCCATTTCCGCTCAGCTATAAACATTAGACAAACATATCTTTTGTTGAAAAGGGTAAAAATTAATGTGAGACAGCATCAGATGCAGGTATCAAATACATATACACAGCTTTAAAGACTCTGTATCACGTCCTTTTAACATTTGTAAGATCAAAGACAAACATTCTGGAGAATTCCTAAAAAACACACAATGGATCAAACCTGCTTCCGCCTCCTCAAAGGGGAAGTTTTTCACGTCAAATACCGACAGCCAGAGCAAAGCCTTTCAGTGCCTAACAAAGATACTTCACGCGGGCCCCTTTCGCAGACTGCTAAAGTCCGTGGTTTGGAAACCCCACAGCCACAGGAGGGATCAAGCTGTGGGTGTACGCACAAGTGCACCCCAGTGACACGCGGGGTCGGCTCCCCTCACTCCTGGCGCATCCCGATCTGGACGTGCCCTGTTGGAACAGCTCCAAGGAACCCCCTCCAGGCAAGGCCCCCAGGTTAATACGTCTGAGACTTCTCGCAGACCGTCAGCCCAGCACCATCCACCATGCAATGACTTCCACATCATAGCCACCATTCTGTGCTTCAAGCACAGCTCCCAGTCAAACGCTGAGAGCCAACGCTTCATCCACTGCTCCAGCACCAAGAGCTGCCCTAAGAGCCAGCATCCTTGTGGCTCACATCACACCACACATCATGCGGGCAAAGCAAAAGACCCCTTTTTGTCTCAGGAAATAAAAAGCAGTAAAAGAAAGGTCTCCTGGGTCAGGAAGCTCCAGAGCATACTCAACAAACATATTTTACATGTTAGAGATAGTCCAAAACTCAGTAAAGTCACTACTCTAGGTAGAGCTATGGTGATCCTACAGCTGTAATTTGATGGATGTAAAATTACAGCAAGAAATTTGAGTGTACAAGAGCAAAGAAAGTCCTAGGTCACATTTTAATTTACTATTGCTCTTGGACACCAAGAAGACTTAATTTGTCATAATGACTCCAGAAGTTACGTGGAAAGAGCATCAGCAAGGCTGTAATGTACATACACCGACAGAGCACAGCATTCAGCTGCACCATGTGCACACAGCAGTCCAAAAAGGTTGTCAGAGGTAAATTAAAAGGTGCACAGGAACTTTGCTGAGTGCCAGTATTTTTATCAGCTCTGCATCAAGCACTTCACTTGCAATGCACGTGCCTCCACATAAAGACAGCATGAAGTTTGGGAAGGGTCTCGGTGGGCTGAGACATCTGTTTCTATGGCTTCATGCAGAATCACAACTGAGGACACAAAGAGGCAAAACCAAACTGAAAAACCCCAAAGAACCCCAGACGCTCTGTCACAGGGAGTGGTGAAAGGACAGTGCATTCCCGCGGCGCATTCCTCCCCGAGGTGAGGTCTCGGTTCCCAAGCTGCGCCTTGCCTCTTCCCCGTTCCTCCCCGGCCTCACCTCCTCGTTACTCGGCTGTAGCCCTGCGCGGGCAGGGATGGAGCCGCTCCAGCGCGAATGCGGCACCGGAAGGCAGCGCCGAGCCGCGCCGGGGGGAGGCTGCGGGAAACGGCGCAGCGCGGCGGTACCTGGAGATCACCCCGGGGCGGCGGCGGGGCTGCCCGGCACCCGGCCGCAGAGCTCGCAGGGTGATGGGGGGCGGCGGGGCCGCTGCTCCTGCCCCAGCCCGGCCCGGCCCCGGAGACCCACGGGCGGAGGGACGATCCCGGCCCCGCCGCCCCCCGCGCGGCCCCCGGCCCACCTGAGGTGTCCCACATGTTGAGCTCGGTGCGCTGCTTGTCGATCTCGAAGCTGGCCGTGTAGTTCTCGAAGACGGTGGGCACGTAGCTCTAGGGGGACGGAGGGGAGAGCGGAGGTGATGTGAGCCCGGTGAGCCCAGCCCAGCCCGCCCGCCCGCCAGCCCGCCCGCCGCCGCCGCCGCACCTCGGGGTAGCAGTCCTTGGCGAAGACGTGCAGCAGCGCCGTCTTGCCGCACTGCGTGTCCCCCACCACCACGATTTTGCAGCGCGCCAGGTGTCCCTCCATGGTGCGGGGCCGCGCCGCCCGCGCCGCCGCTTTACCGGGACGGCCCCGGCCTGGCCGCGCCCCCGGCCCCGACGGCACCAACCAGACGCGGAGCGGAGCCGGCGCTGGGCAGGGCCGCGCCGCCACGGCCGCCCCCGGCCGCCTCCCGCCAGCCGCGGCCCCCAGAGCCGCCCCCCGCCAGCCCCGCCGCCCCCTCGGGGCACCCCCCTGGCGGCAGCCGCGGCTCATCGCGAACCCCCGGAGACGGCGTGGGGGCTGGAGCGGCACCTCTCCCGGGACCGGGCGCGACCCCCCCCCGGCCCGGCTCCCGCCCCTCCGCCCCACCGGCCCTGCCCGGCACCTCCCGCCCTATCACGGCGAGAGCGCTCGGCCCGGAGCCCGCACCCGGCCGGCGCCCGCCAGCACCAGCCCCCAGCCCCGCGCTGGGAGGAGAGCGGACACGGCAGGGCTGCAGACCGGCGGGAGGTGCGGCAGCCCTGCACAGGAGATGCCCCCCTTCCCACCGGGATCTCCCAGCCCTGGCACTGCCAAAGGACCGGGACTTGTTCCCGAGGCAGTTGGCAGCAGTGGGAACACCCAGCATTTAGCAGCTCTACGCGGGTTCCGGGAGTCCCGCATCTCCAGCGCCCGCGGCTGAGTTACCCTGGGGAGGAGGAGACGGATCCCCCGTGCGGGCTGCACGGCCTTCTGCAAAGGGGGCAGCATTGTCTGCTTGCCATTGCCCCCGAGGACGGACAGTGCACCTATAAATTACAGGCAGTGATTTTAATTAGCAGAATTACTGAAAAAGGAAAGGAAAGGCTCCTCTATTGCTAATATTTTGCTGGCCATGTTGCAGAAAGATTTACCGTAATGGCAAACTCCCCTTTGTCAGGGACAAGCTGTCTGTCACAAAATGCAGTAAAAATAGACACAGCAAAGACAAAGCAAGTCTGAAGAAGTGGAAATTAAAATGTTTTGGCAGTGAAACCAGATTTATTAATGGACTGAGGGGGCAGTTTGTTTTTGCTGAAATCACAGTCATTTTTCATATATAAATATTGGCGCTGTGCATGAAGTAGGGATGAGTAAGGAACAGAGGCATGGTGCAAGGCATGGTGCCATACAGGTACCCAGTGGTTCCGGGTGCTGCTTTGCTTTCTGCAGGCCCTGCCAGCCAAGCGGTGGCTCGGCCAAGTGCAAGCAAGGCTCATGGTGTGTTCTTAGCCCATTCAGGCTGGTCAAATGAGAATTCAGGTCCCCCCTCACCATAACATACCAGGCAAGAGCTCAGAGCAGAGCGGATGGGGCTGTTCTGGAATCACAGTAGCGTAGCTCCCATCCTCACCTGGTCTGACTCCGGTGTTACATGGGCCAGGAAACGGTTGTCAGTCAATTCTTCTGTAGCTTTTCGATGTGTATTGCTGCAGCATCTCCATGTCTCCCAGTCTTGCCTTAAGCAATGTGATGAGTAACTGTCACATGCTTGTTTCCTTCCACCCTCTGAAGGGAAAGGAGCTTGTGCAGCACTGTCATGTTTTGTAAGCCCTGTAGGGTTTTTTGGCCGCCTTATATGTGTGCGTGCCTGCTCAGCTTTTATGTGAAGGACGGGAAAAAGAAGTTCATTGTGCTGGTGACTGCAGGTAAAGGAGTGCTGGGTGGCCATAGGTATCACCTGAAGCAAGCTATTCCCCTGGACAATACCCTTTCTTCTGAAAGCTTTTCATTATATTTCTTGATAAGAATTAGGGTTTTTGCTTCCAACCCACAGATTATTGTGACCCTGCTTCAGAGGAAGCAGGAAACTTTTCTGTAGTGAATACTCAAGACCTGCTTTTGACTTCCCAGGGGAGAGAGAGCAGCTGGGAGTGCCTTTTGCTCAGAGCCACTTGGGGCACTGTCACTGCGGAGCCTCTTGTCCCATTTGGTGCAATAAACCTTTTGGCAGGCAACACTTGCAAATACGTTAGGCAACCTACAGTCAGGGTGTGAATTTTCAGAGTAGGATACAGAAGAGAGACATGCTGTGACTATCACCACGTATGGTGAGGCGACAGATGGCTCCCACACATTTGCTCCTGAAAATGCTTCCCCTGTGGCTAGAACCTCCCTTGCCAATCCATGCTCTCAGGGACTTTATTTGCTATTATGAATTAACTTTATTGTGCTATATTTGTGTTATTTCCTGTACAAAGAAACTAGAAGACATCCTCAGAACCTGTGCTAGGGGAATGTTCAGAGAAAAAACAGCCGTTACCAAAGGACCAGTCTGAAACCTGGGGCTCTTGTTCTTGTGCCTGCAGAGAACCTCAAAGTCTGGTCCTCTACAGCCAGTCACAGGCTCTGGACTTAATTCTAGATGTGATGAAGCAGGTGAATGTAATGAGTGAGGAATCTCTTGTACTCTGTCGTATGGCCATGACCCCTGCAAGATGCACACAGGTACCTAATGAGAGTCACATGAGTGTCACCCCAGAGGACACAGACAGAGCTCATGCCCATCACATTATGCAGTGACACTTTCTCTGTATTTTCAGGATGCGTGCATTGTTAACTTTGTACCTATCTTTTCTGTGCCATTTGTCTCTGCAGTGTCTTATTTCTACTGGTAAACCTCTGAACAGCGACAGGAATAAGGGACACACTTTAATTTCTCATCAGATCTAGTCTTAAACATATTTTTGTCAAATATGTGAAAGAACAAGAAACTTGTCAGGCAAAACGGCAGAGCATTGCTCACTGTTAACACTCAGCAGTTACGTCATTCAGTCCTGAATGGTGTGTTATTTGATGGTTTCCCTAGAAGATGAAGAGGTGGAGAAGCAGCAGAGTTTGAACACAGGCAGCAAAAAGATACAAATCAACGGCAATTAGGAAGGTTAAAAGAAAATTAAAAAAAATCTAGCCAAATCCCCTTTCATGTGTCCAGCCTGTTTACATTCTGTGCTAGAATAACGCTGATCTGACTCACTGCTGGCATTAATGAAGTTTGCACCTCTGGGTGAGCAATTTAATTTATCTCAGCAAGCCAAAGCTCATTATTACGGTCCATAAATGCTATCAGATGAAAGCAGCATCCTTCAGCAATCTCAGGGATTAAAGCAAGGAGGCATCCAACTGACAAGGCTTCTGCTGGAAAGACTGCAGTCGGAGCATGTGTGTTACAGGCTGAGGAGGCACAATACCTCAAATACTGCTGCGGATTTCTGTGTATTGAGAAAGTGGTCTGGAGGTAAGCAGCTGCCTTTTTTCCCCTCTCTCTCTCAGGACACCTCTCCTTAGGATTAATCAGGCCCAGGACCAGCTGGAGAGACATGTGGGAGTCTGGGGGACTCCACAGGTTGGCTGCAGACTGATTGCTCTCCTGCAGGGAAGAAGAGGCTCCTCTGAGGGGCAGGGGCTTGCAGCACCAAAGGCACACAAAGAGGGTCGGGGTGGGAGGAGAAAATGGCTGATTCTCTCATTCTGTACCCTTGGGTGTGGAAACCTCCTTGCCACACACGTCTCCTCCCACACTGGATCCAGATATTTGAAATGCAGCTTCCACCACTGCGCTGGCGTTCCCCTCAGCTTGCTCTGGGTGGAGGCAGTGCAGCACCCACATCGTCATTCCCATCGCACCCTTCCTGCCAGGGCTGCCGGCCATCACCGGCACGCCTGTAGCTCCAGCTCTGGCTCTGGCACACAGCACCGGCTGTTGGGGTCATGGAGCGAGCCCAGATGGATGCTCCCTGGCAGAGGTGCTTGGTGGAGATGGTTTCTCCAGCAGTAGGAGTGATCTCCGCAATCTTCACGTTTGAAATCACTTGTCAAATGAAATATTTTCAGTTTTGCAATTCTTTTTCCTGTGAAGAGTGGTGGAGATGGGGAGGGCAGGGAATGAAGAGAAATAAACCCTTGAAACTTAAGTTTCTTTTCTGTTTAACTTCAAACATGAATTGTATATCTTGAACACAAATTGGGGAAAAATGGTTTTCTTTATGAAGTCTTCCTTTAAGCAGACCCAACACAGTGAGGCAACATCCTACAGGCTGCAGGGTCCCTCCCTTAACCTGGTGGGGCCACAGGGTGGTGGGAGGGTCTCTGCTGTGGTCTGGGGGATGAGGCTTCCCAGGGGGGGCTGCTGGGTGGAGGTGAGGGTCTTGGGTTCTCCTGCCCCACTGCCGTGCCTTGCTGTGTTTCAGTACCACGCTTGCTTTTCCTTGCAAAGCAGATTTCAGGGGGTGATACAGGGGAATTAGGAGCAGCTGGCACTGTCGGTGCACAGCAGTGCTAGGACTTGCCAGGAACCAGGGCCCTTGTGCAGCTGCAGAGGTTTGAGTGGCACAGAGAAAACCATCTCCCATTGCAGTCCACACACCACACTACCCGGTCCTGCGTGCCGTATGGTTACCTAGTCCCTCAAAAGCCGCAATGAGCACACGGAGGGGAAGTTTGTGCATTTTCAACAAGGTAAGACATGCTGACCAAATAATCAGCTTCTAATGAGTGCACAGCATGTGGATGTGCTAAGCCTGTAATTTTGGGACTATAATTGTCAGTGAATTATTGATGCTGTGGTGGAAGGCTGAGGTTAAGGAGAAGGATTCTCATTTTGCAGGGTTTCTCCAAGGACCACAGCAGAGAAGGTGCCTGCCTCCGGAGGAGGACATGGTGGGATGCTGTTCTGTGCACACCTGGAAACTGGCCTTGCACTGTCCATGCTGCTTGTGCTGCTTCCTCAGCCTGTGCTGCTTCCTCAGCCTGTGCTCCTTGGGTCTGTGCAGGGGAAGAGGCTGGAACAGCCTCAGCCTAGCTAAGGCAGTGTTCTTTGTAGGAATGATACTCTGTGCTGGGAGAATTTCTTCAGTCTGCTGTCACCATGAGGAGTGAACCGACGTTCCCTGAGCATCAGTTACCACTTGACAATCACCTCCATTGTCTCTGTGATCAAAACAGCAGTGCAGGCAACTGTGGCTGTGAGTGACGGTTATGTCTGAGGGATTGTGTCAGATCTCCTCCACCTGCTGCTCCACCTGTCAGATCTAAATGTAATTTACTGTGATATAGGCACAGTGTCATCCGGGAGGCACAGCATTCCTGGTACGTGTGATGCAGCTGGGACACCTTGTCTGTGTCTACCTCTGTGTGCATCCCAACCCTCTGCAGATACAGGTGAGGAAAAGGCAGAACAGAGGGAGAAGGATCTCTCCCTTGAGCTTCTGACAAACACATATAGATGGGGTGAGGTCAATGCTTGCTGTAGATCCAAGATGCCAAAATGTACAGCCCTGAAGACATCACTTTGGGCCCTGGCACCCCATGGGGTCTGACTGCAGCCCCACAGCCCCTTCCAGAGCCAACCCCCAGTGCTGGTCTGCAGCTGGGAGTGGGTGGTCTTGGGGAGTGTCAGCAGCACCAGCAGAGCAGAAGCAGGGAGATGGTGGCACCAGGGCAGGGCCTGAGCAGGAGTGAAAAACAGCTCTGAGTGCTTTGCCTGCGGTCAGGTGTGCAGACGCCCCACTGCTGGGCAGTCAGCCCCTGGGACCCAGCAGGGTCTCAGGCAGCCCCAGTGGGTGAGGGAGGGCTGTTGTGGGCCTGGCCCTCCCAGAGTCGATCCTGAGGAGCCCTGGGGCCAAGGCTGAGCTCCCACAGGCTGCTGGCTGCTGACTGGCACAGGGCTGCCAGGCTTTCTTATCTCCTGCCCATCCATTGTTCTGGTGTCCTTGAGTGCAGAGGAGCTGGACTGTTAGAGCCCCCTGTGACAATAAAAGCAGGTGGAACAAGGAGCCGGGCAGGCGGGCTGGCAGCGCTCCTGCTGTGGGCAGTCCTCCTGGCCCCGCTGCCAGGGGCGCAGGGCAGCAGCAGGAGGATGTGAAAAAGCAGACAGGGAGGCACAGGGCTATTGGAAAGCTGAGTGTCTGGGAGAGAGAGAATGAGAACAGCTTCCTCGGTAGCCTGTGCCTACCTCTGGCTGTAAATCACCAGTCAGCACCATTCAGAAGACCCCAGTGCCTCGGCTGCGTGCTCCTGTGCAGTGACAGCCACATTTGGAGAGCTTGCTGAAAAACAGGGTGGAGGAGTGAGCATCAACTCTACTGGGAAAACTTGTTGTTTTCTCTGGCCAGCGCTTCCCCTTGCTAGCCCACACCAGTGTCCCATCCCCAGTGGGCGGCAGCCAGCTGCCATGCTGTGCTGGGGATCACAGAACTGCAAGCTCAGAGCGTGCCAGCTGCAGACACCTGACCCTGAGCACATGCACTGGCACCACCCCATCATCTCCGTGCAAACAGCAGCACTTCACCTGCACCGACACTCCAGAGCAGTGACTAGCTAGAAATGTCCCTTTTAGATCTGCACCTTAAATACAATGGAAAAACTACCATAGGAGAACACAAACTG
The DNA here is from genome assembly GCA_028020825.1 of Podargus strigoides. Taxonomy (NCBI): domain Eukaryota; kingdom Metazoa; phylum Chordata; class Aves; order Caprimulgiformes; family Podargidae; genus Podargus; species Podargus strigoides. Next base: position 7,023,982 of record CM051647.1, on the reverse strand, counting down.
AACTGGGTGAAGTCAGATTTACAGAGAAAATGTTACTAAACTGATCTGATAAGCAAAGATTGAATAAGGAGCACAAAAGAGACAAAAGCAGCAAGAGCAGCCTGCCCAATCAGACCTGCACAAAAATACCTCTAATCTGCTTTAGAGCTGCATGCAGCTAGAGCAGCCTAGCAGAGGAGGAGTCTGACTCCCAGATCCCACTGCCTTCATCTTCCACTCTCAGAGCCTTTGGGAGTCATCCCCTCATCTCAGGTGCCTACAGGGGCTCCCTCCTGGCCAGCGTGTTCCATCTACCACAAGAGCCCTGACAACAGTGAAAGAAATCGCTGAAAGGACAAATGCTAGGAAGACTCCTACGAGGAGCAGTAGGAGACAGAGGACTGTGCTTTGACTGCTTCTTCCTAATTTTGGGTGTGGAACACCCAAACATCAGGAAGGCACATCTGTTTTTCTCAGAGCTGAGAAACAGCAAACAAAGGTGTACAGTAACTGTCCAAGCCAGAATGCGGTCCATTTGTGCAACTGGACATAAGCTTCCTCCATGTTGCCACTGCAGCCATCCAAACACCCATAAATATGCCACACAGCAGATGATGAGCAGCCTGCTCCAGGCCTCTGCCCTCCTGGCTGCTTTCCTGCCTTTGTGCTCCACTTCCTGAGCCGCCCCAGCGCGCCGGGCTTGCACGGCTCCAGGGCCAGCCCAGCCTGGAGCGCAGCCCCGCAGGACAAGGCCACATTCATGCAAAACTCTTGCTGGCCTCCGTCAGCAGACTGCATTTGTAGAAAGAGCAGGACTGCTGTTGCAAACAAAGGCCCTGGAAACGCTGGGGTTTGCTGATCTGTGGGCTGGTCAGAGCCTTACATGAAATGCTGTCAGCAGCGCTGGGAGTGCCCTGCCCAAAGCAGGCATTGTGCCCAGTTTTGCTTGGCTTGGGAGTTCTGGAGCACTGGGGTGACACAGAAACTTCCCCAGCACACGTTCTGATTGTCCTTCAGGTCCTTCTTTGCTTTCTTTTTTGAGGTGGATGTTTTTCTTTTTCACAGGGGCTCTTTGACTTGTTTGCTTGAGCAGTCACCCTGCAATGGGACAGGGACGTGATCACCAGACAGCGGACAAGCAAGGCGCGGATCCGACTGCGCTCTGCACACACGAAACTGCACCGAGCTCATGGAGAGGGCTGCTGTTTGCTGGCAGATGCTCCATGAGCAGGAGGAGAGGCTGGATCCATCGATCCATCTATGCACCCTGCCTTATTTATTTGTCTTTAGTTACAGGACTAGAGCTCTACTCCTCCCTCTTGTCTGTGAGCCAGTCCATGCCTCATCTCTGCTACACGCAGCCATTTCGGGGCTACGAGGAGAGATGTTTATTAAACCTCCCTGCAAGTGACATGAGTAAATTGTACAAGTAACTCAGCAAGATGACACGCCAGCAAAACAGCCATTTCAAACGTGTCTCCAGGAAAGACACAAGCACTTTGTTTGCTTGAAAGGAATCACTTAGCAAAAAAAAAAAAAAAGGAGAAAAAAAGGTGGTGTGGAGGAAGAGAGAGACGGTCCGGGGGGGGCAGCGCGGCCGGGGAACCGCGGGGGCCAGGCCCCGCCGAGCTGCAGCCGCAGCGCGGATGCCGCAGATGCTGCGGCCGAAGGGACCTTTATTAATTAACGCCCAGGCTGCTGCGGCCGAAGGGACCTTTATTAATTAACGCCCAGGCTGCTGCGGCCGAAGGGACCTTTATTAATTAACGCCCAGGCTGCTGCGGCTCCGCGCGCCCCGGCGGGGGCGGCTTCGGGGAGGGAGCGGTGGTGGCGGGTCCCGACAGGCTCCCCCCGAGACACCGGAGGGGCGGCCACGGTCGGGCCGGGAGCGAGAACGGGAGGCGGACCAGGGCCAGCGCCGCGCCGCCCGCCGCGACACCGCTGCGCGCTGGCCCGCCCCCGTCCCGCCCCCCGGCCGCACCCCGCGTCCCGGCTTTTCCCCGCCCGCCGCCGCCCCGCGCCCGCAGCCGTTCCCGTCGCTCCGCTCCGCCATGTCCGCCGAGCCGGCCCCGGCCGCCGCCGCCGCCCCCGAGCAGGCCCCCGGCCCCGAGCCGCCGGCGGGCGGCGGGGATGCGGCCGAGCACCGGGCGCTGGTGCTGACGGGCTTCGGTGGCTACGACAAGGTGAAGGTGCAGGCGCGGCGCGGCGGCGGCCCGCGGCCCGGCGAGGTCTCGGTGCGCGTCCACGCCTGCGGCCTCAACTTCGCCGACCTGATGGCGCGGCAGGGGCTCTACGATCGTCTGCCGCCGCCGCCCGTCTGCCCCGGCATGGAGTGCGCCGGCACCGTCCGCGCCCTCGGCGAAGGCGTCCGCGACCGACAGGTGAGGGGCGGCGCGGCCCGGTTCGGCCCCGCCGCACTGCGGTGGCCCCGCCCAGCAGGCCCGGCCCCGCCCGAGCTCCGAGTCCCGCCCGCCCCGGCGCACCCGGTGCACTGGCGGAGGGCGGCGGCACGCTGGTGACCGTCCCCCGGTTCCCTGTCGGGGCGGGCGGCGGGAAAGCTTTCCCACCGGGAAGGCGCCCTTGGTGATCGCGTCTGCGGAGCCCCCGCGGCGGCCGCGCAGCAGACAAAGCCCCGCGACAAAGGGGCGGCGTGGGGAGGGCGTCCGCGCCCCGAACCCGCCCGGGCAGCCCGAGCCCCCGGGGCCCGCCCGTTCTCGCCGGCAGGGCCGGGTCGCTGCCTGCCCGCCCGGGGGGACGGGGGTTTCGGGGCTCTGGAGCCGTGCGGACAAGCTGCCGTGTTCCTTGGGGACCGCCGGGGGCACGTACTGGGTTTGCTCGTTCGTGGGGAGCGCCAGCAGGTTGGTTGTGACCGCCCCACTGTACGAACGTGGAAGGAAGCGGCTCCAGCTGCTGCGGGGTTGTCCAGAGCCATCCAAGGGTGGTGAGGTGTGGTCACCAGCAGGTTAGCCGCTCTTGGCGCTGGATTTGTGGCCCGCGAGCCTGTGGCTGCTGCGTTTCCAGCAGCTCTGGGGACAGAGGAGTTGGCTCTGTGTGTCCCAGACCTTTGGGTCCTGGGGCAATTGCAAGTATGGTGCTTTAAGATGATTCTTCGGTGCACAACCGGCAAAACAAAGTGTCTCACAAAAACAGTGTGTCAAAGATGATTCCCTCCCCTCCGGGAAAACATCTTGGTTTATTCAAGTGCCCATGCCAAACCCACACACCGAGGAGCTGTTCTGCTCACTGCCTTGGCTCTGCCTCTTCTCTGCTTGCTGATACGACTGCCTGGTGTTTCACCATCTCCTTCCTCTTGCACCACGAGCAGATGTTTCTTGCCCAGTTTCTCCCCCCCCAGATTTTGGGGGATGCCTCAGACTTCAGGCCTGGGGCTTAGACCAGGGAGGTTTTCCTAAGGCTGGATGTGCTTTCTCCAGGGTTGATCCTGTTAAGATTGCTCCAGGTCTCCTGCCTGTTACAATGATCCTTGTAAGAGGCAGCAGTAACATTTCACGGTGTTCAGACTCCTGCTTCCAGCTTGGGTAGGGAGGGCAGGACATGATCCCCATCCCTCTTACCTCGTTGGTTGGGTCTGTTGGTTGGGCAGGTGGCAGTCAGGCAGCACTCTGGGTGCAAGCCAGAGCCTGGGGCGCCTGCGGTCCCTCTGAGGCTCCTGGCATGTGCCCAGCTCCGTGGCGAGAGGCGCTGTGCTGTGGTTTGCCCGACAAGTGGAGCACAGGCTGCTGGCTCCTGTCCAAGCCCAGGGGTGCTGCAGTCCCTGCACAGAAAACGGCACACACATACCTGCTTCTGGCATACAGACGGCAAGAATGTGATGACTTCTGCCAGCCTGGGGCTTGTTTCAGACCACCCTGTCCTCTGTTTGATTTTAGGTTGGCGATAAGGTAATGGTCCTGGCTAGGTCAGGACTCTGGCAAGAAGTCGTGAATGTGCCAGCCAGTCAGACTTTCCTGATGCCTGAGGGGATGAGCTTTGAGGAAGCGGCTGCTCTTCTTGTCAACTACATCACTGCCTACATGATCCTGTTTGACTTTGGAAACCTGAGACCCAACCAGAGCATCCTCGTCCACATGGCTGCAGGTAAATAGTTCTTGCCAGCCCGTGCTGAAACTCTTGGCCTCAACATGCAGCTTGTGGCAGGGGTGAGGAAGTCATCAGAATGGGGCTGGACTGACAAAACGTCGCCTGCCAGGGATGCAGGCTACATCCTGGCCCAGGCGCTGGCAAATGCTGAACCCATTTCCCAGCAGCCAGAGTCGGTCCCCCCCAACGTGTGTCACAGGCCTGCCCCAAGCAAAGCCTTTACTCCATACCCTCCCAGCGCTGTGCATTTGGTACAAGCAGGGATAATTTACCTATCCAGAGGCTTTTCTGACTGCTCAGGCTGTTTTCTTCTAAATCTTTCTCACTGCTGGCTTTCAGGTGGTGTGGGGACTGCTGTCATCCAGCTGTGCAAGACTGTAGAAAATGTCACCATTTTTGGCACGGCATCTGCCTCTAAGCATGAGTCGCTCAAGGAGAGCGGAGTCGCTCACCCCATTGACTACAGAACAATGGATTATGCAGAGGAGGTCCGGAAAATCTCTCCCAAAGGTATCTTATGGTGGAGGACTTCTACAACTGTCCTGCATTTCTTTCAAGTGCAGAGAAACCTCTAGTTACTTTCAATTCCCTCTAGGTGTTGACATTGTCCTGGACCCCCTGGGAGGATCTGATACATCCAAAGCATTTAACCTGTTGAAGCCAATGGGCAAACTCATCACTTACGGTAAGTGTGAGCAGTGTGTCCACACCACAACTCCTGCTGCGTAGGAGGGACTGTGTGATGGCAGGGTGGGCACGGATTGGCATGGGAATGCTCCACGCTGCTCCATGCCTGGACGCCCAGCCATGAGGGAGCATCACTGTCGCTGACCACTGTGTGTGTTGTAGTTCTGTTATTTCACCAAGGTCTTTAGGATGCTTCTCCTGGGCAAGGCACTGAGGGGAGTGAGATTTGTGCCTTGTCCCAAGAGCTCTGGTCATAGGCTCCAAGGCTCCTCCCTCCCATAGCAAAATATCTCTTCAAGTATGAGCCAGTGCCTGCAGGGGAAGCTGGAATGCCCTCACGAAGGAACGCTGGCACAGCTGCTTTGTCCAGGCTGACAATGCACAGCACTAATAGAGCCTTGCTTCTAGAGGATGTGTGGGTGCCGAGGTTTGAGGCTACTGAATACTTATCTCTCCATTCCCCAGCCCTGAAACACTGTCATGTTGTTCCATAGACAAAGCCCTCACACAGCCCCCAGTGGGATTCCAGACACTTGCACCAGTGTGCTGCTTCTGTTGTCCCAGCCCCTGGAGTGTGTGGCTCCCCTGGAGAAGCCTGGCTATAGGAGGAGTGCTGTCCTGCCAGCCTGGCTGGATGTGACTCGTCACTCTCTCTTGCCTCTGCCAGCACTCCAGTCTAGCTGCACTGCTGCTGCCCTCCTAAGAGAGGAGTAGTTCTATATTTTTGCAATATTTGGTGCCAGTAATCCAAATTCTGTGTATCTTGAGACCGAGGAAGGTCCTGTTTCCATTGAAGGTCGACTGGGCAGATCCTGATGTGGTCCAGTTCTCGCCTCTGTCCTCCATCACTCTGTGAGCGGCTGTATCCTGCGCACTGCCTGAGTTGTTACAGGGGATGCCCACTGCCTCTCGTGCTATGTTGATTCCAGCTCATCTGTGGCTTGCCTTCTTTTCAGGGGTAGCAAACCTGCTCACCGGGCAGAAGAAGAACCTCATGGCTATGGCTAAAACCTGGTGGAACCAGTTCAGCATCAATGCCTTGCAGCTCCTACACCATAACAAGGCAGTGTGTGGCTACCACCTTGGATATATGGATGAAGAATTTGAGCTTGTCGGAGGTGTTGTAGCCAAGCTGGTTAACCTGTACAGTCAAGGCAAAATCAAGCCCAAAATAGACTCTGTATGGCCCTTTGATCAGGTGAGTCTGAGCTAACATATAGGCTAGCAGCACCCAGAAATTTCTGGGCGATGGTTTTCTGCATGGTGAGCTCTGGATCAGTGTGAGCACCTTGTTCATGGGGGCTGAACTGTTGCAAATGCTTAATAACCATCTGTTCTCAGACATTCAGTGTCTTTTTCCTTTTAAGATATGAAGGGCGAGTGAAGTGGCTGAGCTATTCTGCTCCAGTGCACAGAGCTGGGAAATGCCAGACAGCATCCCTGTGGAACAGGGCAGGTGCTCAGCTGTGCTCCATGGGCAGCAGAGGCCCACAGAGGGGCTGGGTTATGCATCAGACTGGAGACTGCTCTGAATCTGCAGCCTGTAATTGAGCAGACAGCTGGGAAGGTGGCTGCTGCCCTTCCAGGAGTCAAAAAGAGCCCAGGCAGTGAAGCAGAATGAGGATGTTGAAGGGGAGTGGCAGGCTTTTCAGTAGCTCTGCTTTGCTCAGTGGTGTTGCATCGATATGTCCAGACAGTGTCAGGTTCTCCCCTTGGAAATCCTTTGCTGGGGTAGGACTTACAGCAGGGAAGCAAAGGAGACTGATCAGTTGTTGTTAGTACCTAAGAACTACTCTGATGCAAATGCTTAATGAAAACTGTTGATTCCAGGCCTGGTCCAGGTGCTGTTTTGCTTAATAATAATAATAATAAAAAATCTGTGCATGTATTGTTCTGTGATTGTGTACACGGTAGAAGCATCTATGACAGAAGTTTCCTTTGGGCAGGCTGGGATAGCTGCCCAACTGTCCAAAATGCATCTGTGCAGAGGCACCCAAATGCTTGGACTGCTGGGAAAGCTCCCTCCTGGGTGTCCCTCAGGCTAGTCTGGGTGGACCAAGGGGCCCAGGAAGGGCATGACCGCACTGCCTGGTGGGTGTGGGGCTGTCCTGGTTCGGCTAGGATAGGGTTAATCTTCACCAGCAGCTGGGAGGGAGCTACAGCCAGGCTATGCCATACCATGCTGACATCACATCCGTCCCTGTGGTATAGCTCTTGTTCTGTACATTATCATCACTGTTATTGTTACTGTTGTTGTTTGGTTTTTTGTTGTTACTGTTGTATTAAATCTTCCTTATCTCAACCCCAGGGTTTGTATTTTACTCCCTGTCCCGTCCCCGTCTGAGGGTGGGGGAGGGGCAGCGGCACCGTGGTCTTGGGTCCTGGCAGGATCTAAACCACCACAGGGGCTCACCAGATTCCTGTTGCTTCCAGGTGGCAGATGCCATGAGGCAGATGCAAGAGAAGAAGAATGTTGGAAAGGTCATCCTGGTTCCTGAAGCGCCCAAGGAAGAATTGAAAAAAGAAGAGAACTAAGGAGAAGAGATTTGTGCAGATTACGAATTCATGGTTTAACTCCCTGATCTTTGGGACCCGGAAATGGACAGATCAGTAGCTTCCATCTTCACCAGTACAAGGACATCGTGGTTAAAATTCAGATGAGGTTTGCATGCTCTCATTGTGACTGACCCTTTGCCAGACATGCCCCCTGCCCTAACTCTCTTTTTTGAAGCCTGTTTATTTCATCCATTTTTCTAATCACTTGTTTCTCTACTGAATTTCCAAACTAACCTTATTTTTCTCTGGCAGCGCAGCAGCTGGTGATTAACAGCTGCATAACTGGTCACTGTAAAGTCAAGATCTAACATGCTGTAGCAACTGCCAAGTATTTCCACAGAGAGGAGCCCTGCTGAAGTATTTGTGCTGTCGCGTTGTACAGCAGGAGAATGGGCCAAACTTAGGATGTTTCCTCAACAGCCAGAGGAAAAGCATGGCTGGCCTAGTTCTAGCACGGCTACTCTTCTGTTTACACTAACCGCACTCTTTCCCCTCTGCTTTTGTAGGCCTCTAACACCAGTCAGATAGTGACAGGTCATGTTGTCTTTGCCTTGTAAATGACCATCCTGGCATTTGGAGTCGATGGCATATTGCACTTAATTTGTGGTCACCTCTCTGTGCAGTCAGCAAATAACCTGACAGGCTGGGCTGGTCAGTGTCTGAATACAGAAGAAAAGCTTCAATTAGGTAACTTGATCTTGTCCATTTTCTGATTCCAAACTGTATAGAGAGATCTAAACTGTGTCTGATTTCTAGAGACCATAAGGACTCAACTGTGTCTCAAGTGATGACTGGAACAATTGATGTTGGCTCTGTGCTTTATTAATATTGGGTTCCAAGTTGGTATTGTTAAGGCTAAACTTCACCCTCGTGTTAGTATTTCCAAGGGCTGCCGGTCGAATCGGACTTCAGCAAGATGGGAACAAAATAAGCCCCTGTTAACGCTTGCTTTGTGCCATGCCCTCTGCCCTGGGGAGGTGCTGCAGTTTGGGAAGTAACCTGCAAGAACCAGTGCCATAAGCCTGCGTGCGGGAGCCTGGGATGGCTCTTTCAATGGAATGCCACTCAGTAAAGCTAGCACCAAGTTACCAGTGTAGATGGTAAACTCCCCAGCTCGGTGTCAAGCCTCTTGGCTGGGCCATCTGAAGCGGTTTAAACTGTGCTTTCCATTCTCTTCTAGCTAACTTGTTAGATATCCACTCAAACAGCTCTTACCTCGTGGTTCAGTGCTGCAGTAGGGCTTGCCTCTTCTTCCACTGAAACCGCAAGTTTTGGGACCCTTGGGCTTTCCCAGCACTGAGGGTTTCTCTTGGTTTCTCTTCCTCTTTTCATTCTTCCATGCATTTGGAAACGTAGCTGCGCAGAGACCCAAGCTGAGTTCTGTGAGCTCTTAAAGGTGGTGCTCCCTCTTCCTGATGGACCCTGTTTTCAGCCCTGGGTGACTGTGGTGCTGTTTGTGCTTGCTTTGAGGCTTTGTCATGGATTGTAGGTGCTGCGGGCTTTTAGGCTTCATTTTGGATTTGAAAAGGTAAACCTGAGGGCACCACGAAGAGCTGCCCATCATGGAAGAGCTCAGGCTCTGGGAGCAAACTTGTGCTACTAGGAGTCCTGCTTAACTCAGCCCCAGGTGCCTGCTGGGTGAAGGGCCCCACGTGCGAAACCCCTCTGCTGCTCGAGAGCAGCCAAGCACTGGTTAGAGCTGGGGGTTCCTGTGCCGGTGAGGAGAGTGGCTTCTTCCTCAGCCAGCCCTTGCCCCCAGCGGGGCTCCTGTCTGTCAGTGCAGGCTGTATTTCAGGTGCTTGGGCTCAGTCCCAGGTCCTGCCGCCTTTTAGAGCCGTGCAGGCACAGTCTCTAGGGAACTTGCCCTGCCTAACTTTAAGTATTAAAACAACCCCATTCCCTCTGACGTAAGAGGAGGGCTGGAGCCCTGTCACAGAGCCATGTCAGTCCATCTCTCACACTTGGTATGTGAACTTCATAAACATGGTCTGATGAAACTCACAAGCACAACTTTTAACCTTTCTGAATCCAAAATCTTGCTGCTTCTCCTTTCAGCCTGCCCTGTCATGCTAATTTAGATTAAATCAAACAGTGTCTAATACTGCTTTACCAGGTCTGACAACAGAAGGACTATCTAAATTGCTGAAATGGAAAGTCTGGAGTTGTTCCTCCAAGAAACTGGACTTCACCTTGATGAGAGAGCAGCGTGCTCACATGGCACACAACCCCACACATCTTCAGGTTCTGCACGCTTGTAAAGGGGAAAACTATCAGATTGTGTTTCATAGTAACATCCTCTCCTTGCTTTACTCTCGGCTCAGCGTGTGCTCAGTGCCTTACTGGGATGGCCTTGGATCAGGCAGCATAGCAGGGCTCTCGCAGTCCCTCCCTCCCGGTGCAGCGAGGGGGAGGAAAGCAGGAGTCTTGCAGCTTCCCGTAGGACACCTCTGACGTGCTGCCTTGCAGTGTGCCACAGAAAACAGTATCTCAGTGCCTTCTTCTACATGCCTGTAAAGACTAGGAAGTCACTGGAGCCTTTTCCATTCAAAATACTGCCAAAAACCTGTAACGACCTTTGCTAGCTCTGTTTTATGAACACTGGTGATGTAGTCTGACGTACTGTGAAGATGCTCCCTTTCCATGTATTACAGCCTTTCCAGGGCTGTCCTGGTGGTTCTGTGCTGTTGTTGAGCGCTTGTCTCCCCCAGGGAAGCTGTTTGGCTCCAGCCAGTCCTCAAGTGAGGCTTTATCTGCTGCCCCAGCCTTGGCTCTCTGGAAACAATCCCGGCTCCCAACTGTCTTCGGGTAGCTGCTCCCTACAAATTCCTGAAGCCCTTATCAGGGCAGGATCTGAGCAGTTACAATCAGTTAGCCTTTAGCACCCACTGTTTTATGTCCCTTGGTAGCAGCAGTGTTTTCTACAGAAAGGCCAAGATTAAAGGTAAGGTTGCTCTTCACTGCCTCACTGGTCAATGCTCTGTTCTAGGTGGTTGGTTTTTGTTTCTGGGTTTTTTTACTTCTTTTTCAATGGACAAACATTTTGTGGGCCCGTAAGTATAGAACCTATGTAAAACAACTTCAAGTGTCTTAACTCAAAGTTAACCAGCAGGTTTGTATACTAAGGACCAAAGCAAAAAAATGGACAAAACCCCTAGGATAAAAATCATTCCACTCAGTGTTGCTTAACTGTGTAGGGCAAAGTTGTGCTATTGAGGGAATGGGAGATTCCTCCGCTTAAATTGTATGTGCCATTCCAACTATCAGAAGTGCAATTTCATGTTTATTTTACTGATTGTCAAACCCAAAGGTTGTGCTGTGAGGAGTCCAAGTGGAAAGTGTGAGTAAGGAGTTGATGGGCAGAGGAGAGGCATCCCCGGCCCTGCCCGGTGCTGTGGGGGCGTGAGTGCCACTCCTGTGTCATCACTGCAGTCGCCATCCCAGACTGGTACTGCTGGTCTTGGACAAAATGCAACTCCTTTGCTATCACTAGGCAGCTTTTGGCGTGTTTTTGACTCTTTGGTTTCTCTTGAGCTCACCTGTGTTGCACACAAGCTGCACAAGGGGAAGGGAGCAGAAGCAGCTGCAGCTTGTGCAGAGGAGCAGGACCCTGCCAAGTACTTCGAGATGGGGAAAGGAGTTTAGCTGTATGTTTCATTTCAGACACTTCTATTCAGCTAGAATTGATTGGGGAGAAATAAGAAGCACTGTGGGCCTTGGGTGTTACCTGGTGCAGGTTCCTGGCCCACTTACAGCTGCTGTTGTAGGTGTAAAACCCCTCATGTTGCCTAATGAAGTCTCTAGTGTGCCAAGCCCTGGTGATGGCAAAGTGTGACTGGTAGTACACGAGCGTGATGTGAAATGCATTAGACTCTGAGCCTCTTACAACATGTGGTCTGGTCTGTACTGTCTGAGTCGTGTTGATTTGCAGAGATGTGAGTGATATTCATCCTACAGACACATGGAAAATCTTTGTTTAAAAAATATATTCCGCTTTGTGCGTGTAACCAAGTTGGACAGAAAGCAAGTGTGCCAATGCTGTTTACATGACTATAATGTGTAATGCTCCTCTGTCTAATGTTACCATATGCCTTATGTGTTTCAAATGTTAATTAAAAGCATAACAAAACCCTCAGCACTGCTCAGTCTTCTGTTGGAACGAACCCTCTGCCCCCAGCTCAGCCCCTGGGGCACTTTTATTCCTTCTCCAGGCAGTCAGTGGGTGGACACATTCAGTTTATAACTTCAAATTCTCCCAGGGTGAGAAGATGCTTCTGCTTTCCAGGACAACTGTTAATTGTTGCCTCAAGTGCTACACTGATCTTCTACCACCCTGTTCTGGAGGGCAGCTATGGTGATTTTTGTTTGCAAAGCCCTTAGCTGGCCTTTGCACTTCACTCTGTGAGGCTGAAATGGGTGCCTGGGGTGATGGTAAAACAAGGCGTGAACAACCATTACTAAAAAAATGTGAGAATAAATCTTGTTTATTTGTGTTTCTCCACTAGAGACTGTCCCTGCCTGTGTATTCTCATGGGAGAATACTCTCCCCAAGAGCACTGGGCTGGCCTAGAGCAGGTGCTAGGGAGGGGCTGGAGCTCGGGGCTGGCTGCTTGAGGCCTGAAATGTCTGAGTGAGCAACTGAAATTAATGACAGCTCGGCACTGGCTGGAACTGCCTGTAGTGGCCAGAAGGGGAAGAGACTTCCAGAAGACGGGGCTGGACTACACGCAGGCTCCTGCCCAGGTTTGGGTCACAGCCATGCAGGGGCTGAGTGTAACTGGCTGGTGAGAATGCGTGTCCAGGAGGAGCTGGACTTTCAGTGAAGCTCCAATGCGTATTGAGGCTTGTGGGGGTCAGGGATGGAGGTACTGCTGTCACTAATGTGTGGATTTCTGACTACCTTTGAGGACACAGGAGCTCCGTGGCCAAACACCAGCTTTTTCCTGAGCTGTCTGTGTTAAACTGCAGTTTTGTCAGCTGGAAAGCAAGGTGAAGCGAAGGCAAGGGCTGTGGCTGCGAAGGCGGGGAGTCTCAGGCGATACCCAGTTTCCTCAGTACTGTGCAAACCTCGCGGAGATACTGGGCGTCTGGAAAGCCATTCCTGTGGAGCAGAGGGAGAAGTGGTGTAAATCCTGCTGATGGTGCTAAAACCACTGAGGGGAGCAGCAGTTCATTTTTGCCCTGTCCCGTGAACAGGGCCTGAGGGTGGAAGTCCTGCTCCTGGGGAGCTGCTGCTGCCCCCAGGCAGTGTGCACCCAGAGCTGGCTGCAGAGTCCTGTCACAGTAGAAACCAGGAAGGCTGTAAGTGAACAGGGTGCAGAATTCTTGGCCATGGGGAACTTACAGGTGTGGGATGGGCAAGCGTTTTAGCTCCAGCTGGAGAGTGCCAGGGCTGGTCTGCCATACTACAGCTGCCCTGTGAGCTGATGCAAACCAACTCTGCCACTGAGGGAGACTGGAAGAGCCATCCATGCCAGGATTTGTTGAGCTGGAGCCCATGGTTCTCCTCTTCCAATTGCTAAAAACAAAGCTGGAAGCTTGGGGATGAACTGGGCCATACCTGGCTTTGCCTCCATCCCAGGAGGTTTTGTGGGGGATAAGGCCCCACATCACTCTTTCCTCTCCATTGCAGGACTTGATCTGGAATGTCAGCCCACGCTCAAATGCTTTCTTCAGCAGCATTGCTGTCTTCTGCCCCTCCCTGTTGTCAGGCAGGAAGGCAAAGAAATTCCCCCCTTTGTAAGGCTTTCCTGGGCAGGGGTCACCAACCTTAGAAAAAGAAAAAAAAGCATTTTAAAAAAACACCTGCGAGCTGTGCCTCAGATCTGGCTTCTGAGATTATGTCCAGCTTGAAAATACACAAACAACTGTGGCCCCTATGAGCTGCTTGTTGCTTTGAACTAAACCCAGAGGTCAGATGCTCTTCAAAAGCAGCAGGCTGCTCCCAAACCTGGTGTGAAGCTTTTTGCCTTCCATGGGGCAATACGTCTGCTGCTTTGCATGTGGAGCATGGAGCTGCAGTGCCCCCCACCATTCCCCGCACCCCCAGCCACGCTGACAGAACCCACTGCATGTCTTGCAGTGGGATGGGGAAGCCCCCATGCTATGCACCTACCCCTTGCACACCATCAGGGATGTTGTAGGCAACCTGAAGCGTTGGGTCGCGATAGTAGCCAGGCAGACTCTGAGACAGGGAGGAGATCTTGAATGTCCCCGAGATCTTGCGACTCGGGGCAACCAAGGAGGAGCTGCAGCACGCTGGCTGCATACTGTCGGCTGCAAAACACGTCCTGCACAAGGCGTGACCGCAGGGGGCCTGGCAGGTCACACCTGAGTCCTGGCAAGCGTCACACCGGCCCAGAGGGGTCTTGCCACTTTCCTGTCCAAGGCTGGGGCCTCTTGTCTGCTGTGACGAGAGGTCAGACTCCTCCTGCACATTGCTCCTGCCCGTTGGGAGCAGGGCATGTTCTGGGCCCCTGGGCTCTGCTGCAGGCGACTGCTCAGCTGCAGCCTCGGGCTGCTCGGCAGCTGTGGTCCTGTACAGCCAGGTGGGCAGGGAGCGAGGAGCACTGTCTGCTGCAGGAACTGGTGACCGCAGCTGTCCCATTGCTTCATTCTGGCCTCCTCTGCTCTTGTCTCTTGCAAACTGGAATCTGTCTGGCAAAACCTGCTTTAGCCGTGCAATGTCAGGCTCCCCCACAGACAGTTTTGTCTTTGGCTGCTCCTGGGACTCCCTCAGACCAGCAGGACTTGGCTTATCCACTACACTAGGGCTGAGAAGGCTGCTTCCTCCTTGCAGTGCCCCAGAATCAACCTGGTCACCGGCCTCCTCATGCCCCAGCGCCTGCTGGAACCCCCAAGGACTGAGGGACCTCCTTTCCTCAGCCTCTGGCAGCCGGACAGACCTGAGCACATCTGTGTGGTCTGCTTTATCACTAATGTTCAGGTGCTGCAGGCCCGTCTGCAGGCACTCCAGGCTGCCGGGAAGGGCTGAGCTCAGCACCACGGCCTGGCTTCTGCTTGGCTGGATGAGACTTGAGTGCCCTGTGCTCTCTGGTCCTGGAGACAAGGATGAAGACTTCAGGGCATGGAGCCTCCTGGAAGAAAACACGTGCAAGGCCTCAGTCACTCCTGGCAGCATCTCCTTGGGGCAGGCAAGGTGTAGCTTGTACTTGTCTTTGCTGAGCCCAACCTGGAGGGAATTTCCTCGCAGGAGGCTGCACAGTTCACTCAGGGCACTGTCACCCGGACCATCTACAGCGAGCTCCAAGTAGCTCATACTCTGACACACAAGGTCAGGACACTTCTGCACAAGAGCTTCCACCTTCCATTTAGCCTGAAAAAGCTTGCTGCTGTCCACTGCCTGTAGCATCAGCACAGTGCAGTCCCCAGCAGGAAGCTCTGAGATCTCCACCCCTCCATCCCTGCACAGTTCATCAATGGCAGAGCGGCAAACGACTTTCAGGTAAGACCACTGCATAGAGTCCAGGCTCATTTCTTCACTCACTCTGCTGCCTCCACTGCCTGCCCTGCCAGCCTCTTGGGGCTCGTGGCTTTCCTTTGACCTTGGCAGGGAGAAGCTGTTGGAACGTCGCAGCAGAGGCCTGGATTCAGAGGGTTTAGAGTCTAAAGCAGAAGACACCCTTGTCGTGTCAAAGGTACTAGATGTCCTAGCAAGGGGGTGGTGCTTGATGGGACCTGAGCTCTTAGAGTCCCCAGGGTGCTGTGAAGTGCTGTTTTCTCTGCCCCCAAATGGAGACAGAGCCTTGTGTCTTGTAAGCCTGGCACCTACTTTCACACGGTCCCATTCCTTGGTGTCCTTCTGCTGAGACTCTGCTGCTGACCCCAAAACCACATCTGTGGCAGAGACATGAGGCTGGTAGTGCTGGGTCAGTGCTGCGGGGTCGCCAGGACCTATGGCATCTGTCTCCGATAGGTGCTTTCCAGAAAGCTGTGTCTGTTCCACTGGTGGAGAGTCCTGATTCAGCAAGATGCCCTGGCTGGCCTGAGACCTCTCAGCTTTCAGAGTGCTGAAGTTGGCAGCTAGCTTCAGCTCACTTTTCAGCTCCAGCCTGCTTGTGGTGTCCGCAGGTGCTTTGGCCTTGTGCAGTGCAGCCTCAGTGGTGTGTGGGGTTACTGGGTGTGAGGGCAGGGAGCTGCCGAGCATGCCAACTGTGTGTGCAGCACCTCTTCTGGTGCTGCAATTCTGAAGGTACTGCTTGGCCTGGGAGACATCAACAAGGTTCCCAATAAGATAAAGCTGCTTCTCATCCTCATGGCAGAGCAACTGGGGATACAGTTCCTGTAGCTCATGTGTCAGAGCCCTGAGTGCCTGGCCGTCCATATCCAGCCCTCCCTTGGTGATCTTCTCCTTGCGCAAGCTCATCTCCAGCTGCTGGTAAAGCTGCTGCAGGGCCAGATGGGCCTGCTGCAAGGCGTCCACGTCCCCAGACATACCGGCAGAAGGCTGGAGGTACAGTATGGCAATGCCATCGCTGCTCACATCTACCACATCCACACCATGCTGGCGTAGCACACCTTGGTACTCAGGAGCACAGAACCTCTGCATGTACAAGTAAATGTCCAAGTCCATCACTAGGGAAAAGTCCTCCACAGCTTCCCCATCCACTGGGCCCTGAGGTGATGGGACTTCAGCTGCCTTTTCACACACCTGGTCCCAATTCGGCAGCGTTGCTGTCTCTCGTGTGGACACAGCGGAGTCAGGCACTTGCTGGTGATCACACATTCTGGTCTCTTTGGCCACATGGCTGGAACCTGGCAGGAGAATCTCTCCAGCAGCTTGGCTCTTGAGGTTCAGGCTGCCCAGCAGGTCTCTGCAGAAGGCCTGCAGCTCAGTGAACGGTCCCTTGACGATGCAGTGCATGTTCTTGGAGTCAAAGTTAAACTGCACATTGTTGTAGCCTTTATGCAAGTTTCTCAGGAGGGTTTTACCAGCAGGAAGCTTGCCATAGTCAATGATCATGCACGCCTGTATGAAGATCTGCAAATAGATAACAAAGGGGTGAGATAGCAAGGACCAAAAATAACCCCACTCCGAGGGGTCAGGTTGCACCTGACACTTGCCACAGCCCCTCCATTTTTGACAGAAGAGACAACATAATCTGCCACCTCTCTCTCAGCATCCTGCTTTCACATGAGATGAGAGCACAACACAGGCAGGACTGAGAAACCCAGCCAGCCCAAGAAACTCTGTGACCTCGTGTACTCATATTCAAAAGCTTTCTGCAAACAAGGAATGTGAGGGGCATACCGCACAGATATGCAGCCCCACTTCTACCCACTGGGAGCTCTGCAAACAGCCCAAACCCAATAAATCCACTATCCCTCCTGCATCTGAAACACAGCTGCCCTCCTGCTCTCCCAGAGCTTCAGTTGCAGACCTTCAAGCAGTCTGGCAGCACAGGCTTGTGGAAAGGTCTGTGATGCCAGGCTAACTCCCATGCCCTTGTTTTCAGTGCTCGGACATAAGAACATGAGATGTGACTACTGACATACTCTCTTGAAACTGGAGAAAGAGGCAAGAACTCTTCAGTGCCTCCTAGTCACCTGCTTGTCTGTTTCCTAAGCTCTCCTGAGAAGGAGAAAAGAAAAATACACCCTGCATGTCTAGCTAATGACATATCAGAGGCATTAGCAGGATCCTCTGTGTGTCAGCAGACAGGCTGGGGAAAAGTGCCCCTTCCCTCCAGTCTGACTATTCTTCCTTGCTTTGGCATGCACAAATACCAAAGAACTGAGCACGCAGCCTGGCTGACTGTCCCCGTCTTATTAGCACAGGATAAAATAATTCCTCATTTGAATATGAATAAAAATGGATTTGCTTTAAGCCTAATTAAGGCTACAGGAGAGAATGAAGTCTCCCTTCCCAGTGTGTCTGCCAGGCACAGCACCCATCCGGGAGGCAGCCGGGGCTGTCACGGCCGCGCGGGCAGGAGCTGTCAGCTCCCTGCTACCTCGTCAGGGCTCAGCTCCGCAGCGTGCGCCGTCACTTCCAGCGGGTATTTCTTCCCTCCGATCGACAGGACGTGGTTCTTTGTCTTCAGGATCCGCTGGGCCACTGGGTGGGAAAAGCCGTCAGGCACCCGAGCCCACGGGGACACGGGGCAGGAGAGGACGGGGCTGGGCGCTGGGGAGCGGGCAGAGCCCAGGGCCGGGCCCGGCCACGGGGGAGCACAGCCCTCGGCGGCCCTTACCTTCCAGCGCCTCGAAGGTGACGAGGGCGCAGGCGTGGGGCCCGGCCAGCACCTGGACATCCGCGATCTCGCCGCCGCCGTTGCGGGAGCGCAGGAAGTGGATGGTCAGCTTGTCGGCCACCCTGTCAGGGGGCAGGTCGGCGGGGAGGCCCCCCACCCGCACCGTGCGGCCCGCCATGCCTGCGCAGAGAGGCCGCGGGCAGCCGGGCCCACGCCGCCGGGCCGGGCCGGGCGTGCCCGGGAGCCCCGGCAGCAGCTCCCCCCTCCCCGCGCCGGGCCCTCACCCGCCCCGTTCCGCCCCCCACGGCCGAGGCCCCGGTGTAGCCCCCGCCCGGCCCGGGCCCCGGCGATCTCAGCGCCGCGCAGCCCCGAGTGCTGCGGCCCGGCCCAGCCTTGCTACCTGCGCCGCCCCGCTCCGGCCCCGCCGCCGCCGGGAAACGAAAGCGAAAGCGAGGCCTCCCACCGCCTCGGGCGGCACCGCCCCAGGCCGGGCCTGGCCCGGCCGAGCCCCGGGCCCCGTGGGACGGCCCGGCCTCGGTGCCCGCAAAGCCCGCTCCGGGGGCCCAGCTCCCGCCCTCCCCGTGCCCGCGCTGGGCCCAGCCTCGCCCAGGGCTCTCGCGCGCAGGGCCCATCCCGTCCCGCCCCAGCACAACGGACACGGCGGCTCCCTGCAGATGCTTTAATCCCCACTGTGCCCAGGGGCCAGGGTATCTCCACTGCAACGGGCTGGCCAGGGCTACCCCGTGTCCTCCGTGAAAATGGCCACCCCCTGCTGTCCCGCCGGGACATAGGCAAGGGCTTCCACCTCTCCCCCGCCGCGGCTGGCCTTCTGGAAGTGGATCTCCAGGGTGTCCTTCATGGGCTCCTCACCCAGCACGTCTGGGATCCCCGAGAGCAGGACGGTCCTGGGGCAGCGGGAGGGCTGGAGCTGGGCAGAGCAGGGGTGAGCTGCAGCAGGCCCCACGCCGCGGGACGGCAATGGGGTCCCCTTGGGGCACTTGCGGAGCAGCCTGGCGCACTGCTCTGCCCAGGGCCACCTGCAGGAACCGCACCTCGGGCTGCACAGCAGCCTGGGGAGCACGTCTTCCGGAGCCCCCACCCGTGCTGGCTTGCCTGGGCTGGCAGGTACTGCTTGGCACCAGGGTTCATGCCCTTACCTGCACATTAGTGATGTCTCCACTCATGCACGGTGATATTTTGAGCTCATATTTTTCCTTCCCCATTAGCACCTGGATGTGTCCTCTGGCAATGAGTGGCTCTGCCACTGCAGGTGGAGAGGGATGCCCTGAGCTGCCCAGGCCCCTGCTGAGCTCCAGGGGAGGTTATATCCCTGGCACAGACACCAAGGCTGGCACTGCCCAGCCCCAGCTCACCTGCACCAGCACAGTCTCAGAGGAGACAGGAGAGTCTGGGCTCAGCCTGCCTTCCCAGCTCCCCACAGACAGAGCTCCATCTGCTCCCCCCTCACCAGCAGCCTGAGCTCAGCATGCCCCACGCACCTCCGTCCTGCACGAAGGTCAGCACCACCTGGCCAGAGTCGTCCAGGAACTCTCTTCTCTCCACCTCGCCGCCCCCATTCTTTGTCTTGCTGAAGAAGAGCTCCAGCTTGTCCAGCAGCACCTCCTCGGGGATGCCCAGGCTGGGCAGGTCAGACACGAGAATACTCCTGCTGTTCTGAGTCAGCCTGATCTGCAGGTGGCACTGGCTGGTCAGTGCCAGGGCGGGGCAGCACTGGCCCCAGAGCTCCGGGCAGCAGCGCAGAGCTGCAGCGATGACACTCTGAGCTGGGCTGGTACCAGTGACAAACTTAGGGGCTGATAGAGCAGGGCACAGCAAAGCCAGTGCGTGCCCAGGGCAGCTCTGTGGTTTGTGGTGCAGGGAGCAGCGGGCCCTCGGGACCTACCTCCAGGGAAGATGGCAGCAGCATGTCCACTGGCGCTGCCTGCACTCGCACTCTGCACTGGTCAAGCTCCTCCAGCTCCTCCCCATAGCTCAGCTCCACCATGTGCTCCTTCGTTTCTATGATCCTCTGGGCCACTGCAAGCAGGAAGAGCCCCCGGCACAGGGGATCAACCGCCTGCTCTGAACGTGCCACGGGACAGGACACAGGGCAGGTAACGCTTTGGGGAAGGGGCATCACACCATGCAATGCTGGCAGAGGAAGCAGAGCTCTGAGCTGTGGCCCAGGGAGGGGACATGGCACAGATCCCAGAGCTGATAGACCAGGATGCCCAGCTGTGGCAGTGCTCTTTGTGCTCTTACCCTCCGCCTTCTCAAAGGTGATGAGAGCTGAGCCCCCCAGAAGAGGGTAGCGGATCAGTGGGGTGAGCTTCAGCTTGTTCATGTCCTCCTTGTTTGTCACAAGTCCCTTAAACACCATTTTCTTCTCTGGCAAGGCAGGCAGCATCTAGTTTCACGTACACAGACAGCATCTGGAGGAGACTGGACCCCACACAGGGCCTGTCCCTGCCAATCCACAGACAAGAGACAAGCTCATGGCTCAAAACAAACAGCTTGAGAGCCTCAGTGGAGTCTCTCCTAGGGTCTGGCTGTGCCCATGGACCCAAAGCCATGACTGGAGCTTCTGGCTCTGGCAGAGTTTGCAGGAACTGCCCCAGCTGTCACCCAGTGCCCAGCTGCATTCACCTGCAGCTGCTCCAGCCAGGCTTACGCCCCTTGCCAGCAGACCCGAGTGCTCACACACGCTCTGTTACCATCACTGGATCCTCCCAGGGGACCCTCTTCTTCATTTCTTCCAGTTTCTTTTTCAGCACCTCCTTCTCCTGCTCCAGTCTGTTCTTCTCCTCCTTTGCTAAAAAAATGCCCACCTGAAAGGAAAGAAGGAAAGAGGGGTCAGCAAACGACCCCCGAGGATGTGAGGGGCTGCAGCACACTCTCAATTTAAGCACAGCACTGCTGCTGGACAAGAGCTCCACCCACACCATTTGCCTGTCTGCAGTCCTGCCCTGGCTCCTCGTTTTGATTACCACTCTTCCTCTCCCATCATGGCACAAACTCACTTCTCAGCACAGGCCTGATGTGATGTCCCGTGAAACCTCCACCAGGTCCAGAGCAAAGTTATCTCAGAGTGATGCAGTCCCACACCCACCGCCACCTTTCCAAGCCCGAGTCCTCTGACCACCAACCTGGTAGGATCTTTCTTCGTCTCTGTTTAAAGCCATTTGTTGCTCAAGATTTTTATGAAGAAGTTCTCCCTCTTTCTTCAGCTCTCGTGTCCTTTGCTCTACAGCTTCCTTGGC
Organism: Podargus strigoides; assembly: GCA_028020825.1. Lineage (NCBI taxonomy): Eukaryota > Metazoa > Chordata > Aves > Caprimulgiformes > Podargidae > Podargus > Podargus strigoides. The sequence goes on along the minus strand of CM051647.1, from coordinate 7,003,188 downwards.
CATTTGTAGCTTTGCATGATCTTGCTCCAGAACACTACAAAGTTCCTGTGAGAGAGACCCTCAGACAGCAAGGCTCCACAGACACTGTGCCCCTCAGCACATACTGCTCACTTGGGAAGAAGGTGGGCTGCTGCAGAGCCCTAGACCCCAGTACAGGCTCTCTGTACCGTGGGATACCCCCTCTCCACCACTCCTAGGTTGTAGCCCCAAAAAAATAAGACCCTGGAGCTGACAGGCAAGGCCAGCCGGGGCGGACACCAGGGCGGTTTGGATCCGACCCCGATCCACCCCTCACGGAGGGGGCAGGACGCACCTTGCAACGCTCGATCTCCTGCTGGACCTGCTCGGGAGTCAGCTCGGGGAAGTCGCGCTTCAGGCTCTCGGGGGGGGACAGTCGGATGAAGGAGTCCTAAAAGCAAGAGGGGTCCTCAGTCCCGCCGCGCCGCTCCCCCTCTCCCCCCGTCCCCGGGGGCTCAGCCCCTCACCTCCTCCGAATCCATCTCCGCGGAGCTGCGGAAGAACGGGGGCGCCGACCGCCCGTGCCCCCGTCGCCTTTCGCTTTCGCTTTCGCGGCCCGGCCCCGCCCCGGGACCGCCGGGCTGACGACGGCCCCGGGGCGGGGACAGAACGATCGAGCGCCCCCCCCTAGCCGAGACACCCGGGAGACCGCAACGCCTTTCACACCGAGCAACATCCCCACCACAGAGAAAAAAGGCCCAACGATGCTTTTTTTTTTTCATAATGGTTTTTAATAAACGCTTATCCATGTTAGAACCTTAGAACCGCAGCTTCTGGAAGAACCACTTATTCTTGCCCGTCTTGTACCTGAAAGAGGACCACAAAGGTCAGAACACTCACACAGGACTGACACCCAAGCTCTCCGTGTCCTCCTGGGCTTACCCCAGAGTCTTCACCCACTTTCTTCACCCTGGGCTGTAACTACACCCGCTCTAAACATTTAAACTCCCAAGGGAAGCGAGCAGCAGCTTCCAGATTCTCTCAGCAAGGATACCCAGGCTGCAGTGGTTTCCACCCTAAGAGAGCAGTGCATGGCAGTGCCATGCTAAGAGATTGTCATCCAGCACCTGAAAGGGCCCCCTTGCGCTGGTGCAGCATCGTCCTTGGCCTGGTTTCACTGGGACAGAATTATAGAATCAACTTTCTGTTCAGGAATGCTGCATTTTTGAGAAGGTAGCACCCCATTCCATGAGAAGAGAGTTGTTAACACCCTTTGTTTCAGTTCATGGCCAGTCGTTGTATGAGGGTCTCAAGCCATCAAGGTCTGTAGCAGTGTCAAGTCAGCAGAGTGCTAAGTAGTAGCGAGAGCCAGGGCAGAAGCTCACTACCAGCAGTGTTCCACACCATAACAGTCACTCTCACTATAAAGTTTGCTAGGGAGGGGTCTCTTCCTCAACAGGTGCTGTCCCTGAAGGGTCTCACCCATCGCTCTGCTCCCGAGACTGCTCTGCTGTGACGGTTCCGCTGTGGCTGGAGCTGTGGTGCTGGCAGTGTGTGACATCGGCACTCGCTGCTGGGAGTGCGCAGCTCACAAGCACTATACGGCTGAGTGTAACCTTTTGTATTTCATATTAGCATTGGGATCAATATTAGCTCTTTATTATTATTTTATTAAACCTGTTTCTATGTCAACCCATGGGTCTTTTTCTTTTCCCAATTGCCCTCCTCAGGTGGGGAGGGGTCACTGGGTGACAGACAGCTGCCTAAACCAAGACAGCCACCAACGTCAGCCCAAGTCTCTGGCTGCTGGTAAACTCACCAAGAGAGTTGTGTACACGCGCAAGGAAGGTGGGGAGGAATGCACTCAACCAACAATGTATGCAGAACAGCTGGGGCAGGAACATCGAACCTGGACTCACACAGGCTGTAGCACAACCGTGCCGAGTCCTCACCCCAGGGACGCTGATACCACTGAAGAGATCAGTTTCCAACTCACCTCTCCTCAAATTTCACCTTGGCTTCACGTCTTGCTTTGCGTTTTAAAGCAGGGTCCCTGAACACGTCCTTATTCACCACTGTTTTGTCCAGCGGAATATCAACAGAATACCTGGGGGAGAGCAGCAAGGTTCCACGCAGTCACAGTACCTGCCAACGCCCCACACCCTCACAGCTGTCCCAAAGGCTCCTCCACTGACACCCCATAATCAAGAGGAAAATGAGTGCGGCTGAAAGAGGGGCCAGCTTATTTTATAAGTCCACTAATATTTCCCCTCAGCCTCACACCCGCCAAGACCCTGTTTTTGCAGGGTGTACATCCCACATTCATTCAGCCCTGTAATCAAGCATCTCAGTGACTCCCAGCATTCACTAGAGAGAATACACAAGAACTACGGTCACTGAACACAGCCGAGTCTTCCCTGGCCCTGCCAACAGCAGACTGCAGCCCCACTGGCAACACCCCGGTACCACACTCACCGGGTGGGCATCAGGTGGTTGTAGTTGTAAACCTTCACAAAGGACTTGATCTTGGACCTCTTGGCGATCTTCTTCTTGCCCATGGCAGCTGTCACCTTCCGTGGGTAGCGGTCAATGCCTGCCACCAAGGCGTGGCTGTACGGCCGGTCGGAGGTGCCATCGTCGATGTTCTGAAACACACCGACCGGAGCCAGCGATGGCACCGCGGAGCACCAACCACGGCCGCGACGGCCCGGCAGCCACCCCCGCCTGTACGGGTGCCTCCACACCGGGCCAGCAGCGAGGGCAGCCCCGCCAGGGTCCCCCTGCCGGAGCGCCGCCGGCCCCGCGCTCACCTTCACGATGACGGCCTTGCGCCCCGAGTAGCGGCCGGCCAGCACCAGCACCACCTTCCCCGGCTTCATGAACTTCCCCATCTCTGCGGAGACACCACACGGCAGTCACAGCCGGGCCCCGGCCCACCGCCCCCGCGGATGGCGGCGGATGCCGCCGGATCCCGGGGCCGCCTCTGCACTCACCGAGACTCCCGCGACGCTGGCGCCCGCACCGGAAAAGGAAGCGGTTGTGGCGCCCCCGACCTTTCCCCTCGCGTCACGCTGCGTCACTTCCGCTGCGGCCTCGCGGCGCTGTGTGAACGCCACGGTTGCCAGGCAACAGGCGGCGGTGCAGGGTGCCCGGCCCCCCCCCCGCCGGTCCCTCCGGCCGCCACCCGGCCCCGGGACACACTGGCTGCGCGGCCTGCCCCGGTGGCGGAGCGGAGAGTCCCCCGAGGGGCCCCCAGCACTGCCCCAGCGCCCGGCCCCAGCTCCACCCACCACGGACCCCTCCCAGCAGTGACCGCAGAGGACGCAAACCCCGCTCACAAACGTTACAAACCACAGCCCGACGGCGAGTAACGAACGCAAATCAAACACGGCCACGGGGGTGGGTTCCCCCCCACATCCACTTGCTAAAGCGATTTAATGCATTCCTTATAGAACACCAGGCCACTGCTGCACCAACCATTGCACAACGGCTTCAACATCTCTGGGCAATGCCACCGGTGCCAGTCCCTCGCCTGGCAGCCCCAGAACGCGGCTGCTCCTGCGGATCGCTGAGCCAGTGCCGGAGGAGCGTGGCCCCCGCGGCTCAGCATTCCACCCCCAGTCTTCCCATACTGCGGAGAGCAAGTCATTCACCACCAAGCAGCCCCGAGGCAGCCCAACGCCCCCCAGCCTGCCTCGCTCCTGTGCGAGGGACGTCTTGTAGGGCTGTCGTTTAGACCACAAACACTGAGAAACAACCATGCTGAGGCAGCACAGGAGCCAAGCCGCGTGCTGGAAGTGGCTTTCCCCCACCCGTAGGCTCTGTGGCCAGACCTCTACCACCTCGGGGCAGCCAGCCTCACACACCCAACACTCCCTGGCATCTGCTCACCAGCAAAGCAATTTTGCTCTTCAGAGTGGCATAAAAGGGGCAGTGAGGTGCTGTACAGTGCCCAACCTCCAGCAGCTTTGCACAGGCAGCCTTGTAACACAGATTCCCAGCAGAAAGACACCGTACCATTTCCCTAAAAGCAAATATCAATTTCGAAGAGCCAAACTTGGTCTTAAAAAAGCCAGGCTGCTTGAACCCAACAGCTGCCTACTTGTGGAAAATGGATGATCTACAATAAAAACACATCAAAAAGCATCTTTGATGTTTTTCAGCTGCCGGACAGCCAGGTCAACTGGGAGGTTGAATTTCAAGTTGCTCAGGCGACTGAGAACATTGAGCGCACTCTCAAAGCCCGTGTTCGCCATGTAGCTCCACGGCTGGTAGTGGGACTGTACGAGAGCTCCAGATTTGCAGATCAGGTTTACCCAGGAGACCAGGCGCTGCTCATTCAGTGCCATACACACCAGAGCTTTCAGTTCAGAGTCTGCGCTGCGCTTGAAGGGGTCATGCTCTGTGAGGACAGTGTGAATCGCTGTCAGCAAGCTCTGCTTGGGGGTAACGGCCACTCCTCCTGTCACAGGCAAGGCAAAGGACTGGGAGAGCTTGCGAGCCGGGGACTCCACGAAGGCTTGGCCATTCTTAGTGTTATAATACTTCACAAAGAGTTCCCAGGGATGCATGGTCTGCGGGGATGAGGTGAATGCAGGGATCAAGCACGCGATGGGTGCCAATACCAGGCTCATTCCTTGCGAGGAGGCATAGAGCCCGTGCGCCATCAGGTCTCGCAAAGCGATGGTCAACTCCTTCCGCACAGCTAGAGTCAGCTCATCTCTGCCTCCCAAGGGAACATCCTGCAGATCAGAGGAACTGATAACGTGATCTTCCTGCTGGTGCTTCATAGCAAGCTGCCTCACTCGCTCTACCGACAACTCCAGTTTCTTAAGTAAGGGGGAATAGTCCTTGTTGGCTTGGTCCTTCTGCCAGAGGGTGCGAGGGATCTGACCAGTCGCACAACCAAACTGGCTGACAGCAAAGATTTGCAGCACAGCAAGCACACGACGCATGAGGTGCAGGCCCGTTTCTCGCATCTTTCTGGCATCTTCTGGGTTCACTGATGAAGTTAGAAAAGAGAAAAAAGTACTCTCATTAAGGAATCAACAGCTCCACTCTTTCATACACACAAAGGGAGCACCAATGTCTGCTTCTCCTGTCACAGATTCTCCTCCTCCTTGGGAGCTTTTGTTGCTAGGACTGATGCTACTTTTTCCAGTTTCAAAAACCAGAAAAGCAAACACTTGCATGGCCTGTTCTCAACAGTCTCACAGAGAAGAAATCCTACGACAGCTTTCCTAGTGGGAACATACAACCAAAGATAAGACAGTGAGGAAAGATCAATCTTTAGACACAACAATATTAGGATTGGGTAATTAAGAGATACCAAAACCTTTGCTGAAGGAGATCACTGCCTGCTTTCAAGAAGTGTCTTGTCTCAGCAGGCTAACATATACTGCTTACTCCTGATGCCATCATTAAATTAAATTTGCAAGGGTAGCCACACCAGGTAAGACCCAAAGTCCATGCAGGCCAGTATCTTTCCTCTGACTAGCGGCAGATACCTCAGGCTGCGGAAAGTAAAGGTAATGTAGTATTTAGTATACTATTCTAGCTGTTGGCATTTTGCATTAAGTATCAGCAGCCTCTTCTATTACTGATCTTCACTGGGGACCAATCCCATCCTCTGTTCAGGATCTGCGACTACTCTAATGATCCCAACGAGGAAGGGTGAAGGAACTGGACACAGGCCTTCTGTCAGTGGGAGTAGGAAAGAACAGAAAACAACTGCCAGGAAAAAAGCAAAGCAGCCTAGTGTGACTGGGTGCTGGTTCATGCTTGCTGAACCTCAAATGAGCGAAGGCAGTGCCAACCTCTATTTCCAGACGGCCGTGTATTTTGTTTGTAGGAGCCACTGTCATCTCTTCTGCCTGCACATTCACAGTGTCCATCTTCTGTCTTACCAGAGTTTCCAACTTCATCTAGAACAAGAATTTCACACTTTTATTTCACACTTGTGAATTTAAGCTGCATATCCCAAGGTCAGTATTCCTCTCTGGATCTTTTTTGTCAGTCTCTTGTTCTCCCCACCATCAGCTCAGAGAGATCTGTACTTCCCTGTGACCCAGAAACTCTTCCTGCATCCTCTCACATCTGCGACCTCCCTCCTCATAACTTTGTCAGGAAATTACGAAGCAATTCAGTCTGCTCATCTAAAACTCAGCACTGACCCTGAATGAAGTTGATGAACATTTCGAGGTCCCTTATCTGTGTCTTCAGTTGTTCCACCAGCTGCTCCTTCACCCTGGCTGGATTAACGATCTGGGCTATGGCAGCATCCACACGCTGTTGCAGTTCCTCTGGAGAGAGCGTTGCAATATCTTCACTCAAGTCCATGTCTAGCTTCTTTATCAATTCATTTATAATCATCTGCAAAACACAAGTTAGTAACATGATGTCACTGTGGCACTGCTGCCCATGAGCTTCAAAATACTCCTTCACCCATTCATTTCCTTGGAAACAGGCCACCTTTGCTGCACATAGAAAACTGCAAGAGAAGACGTGGGACAACTTTACACATGCAGATGAACTACTGACACTCTATTACAGCTGCTGGCGAGAAATAAGGACTGACTCCTACAGTCTATAAGAGCCTCACAAATGCTAAGAAATACAGACAGAAGGACTTTGCAAGCCTTACCCGTTGTCTTTCCATAACCACAGACTGTGGCAGAGAATCATAGCTGCCCTCCTGGTAAGCAAATGTCTCCAGGTCATCCAGCTGTGTCTTAAGCTGCAGGATCAGCTCTCTCTGCTTCTCCTTCTGGACCTCAATTTGCTCCTGCTTCTCTCGCTCACTCTGAGAAAAAGTCACCAGCAAATAAAATTGAAGATTTACCACTGTCATCAAGCCCCAGAGAATAGGATAGTGGTACGAGGAGTGTTTCCTCCAGCTCAGGCACTAGCAAGCACCACATGCCAGTCTGAGAAAAAGATAGGGCTGTACATCAAGGAGGAGAAGTACCCACACCATCACCTCATCTGGCAAAGGAAGGGCCTCTCCAGACCTCCTGCACGCCAGCCCTGTCTCACGAGGCCGGGATCCAGGAAGCACCACTGCAAGCAGCCAAATAACGTGTGTGTATCAAAGATCATCTGAGCCACCACTGTGTCTCGGAGTGGAGCAGCAGCACACACAGCAGGGCTTCAACATGTGTCCCTGCGAGCTGGCTCCAAGTCACCAAGGACCTGTAACGGGTTCCTGCAGACCCACCGGCTTGGCCTCTGCCCGGAGCCGGCCCCAGCCCTGACCTCCGCCACCGAGCTCCCCTCGGCACGTCCTGGCGGTGCTAACGGGCTCCAGCCAGGCTGTACGGATGTACCGACCCGGGGCAGGCAGCGCGGGAGGGAAAACGAAGGGAGATGGTATCCTCCTTCCGCAGCGAGAGCCAGCGCCCTGCCGGCAGCGGGGCCCCGCAGAGCTGGCTCGGCACGGTGCTCGCCCCCACCCCGGCAGCGGGTCAGGGCGCCAGCGGCCCGGGCCGGCCCGCGCACTCACCGGGGCCTCGCCGAGGCCGTGGGGCAGCGGCGCGGGGCAGCCGCGGAAGGCGAAGTCCTCCAGGTCGCGGAGCAGGCGCTGCTGCTCGGCCGGCCCGGCCCGGGCCACCTGCCGCAGCCGGAACTGCACCTGGGCGAAGTGCGAGGCCAGCGCCAGCAGCGCCCCGTGCAGGCGGCGCCGCTCGGCCCGCAGCCGCGACACCGATTCCGGAGACCCGCCCGCCGCCGCCGCCTCCTCGTCGTCCTCCTCCTCCGCCGTCGCCGCCGACACGGCGCCTACCGGCGCCCAGCGCTCCCCCGGGCCCAGCGGGCCGCCCTCGGCCTCCATAACTGCCACTACCGGCACCCCCGCGCCACCGCCATCTTGCCGCCGGGGGCGGGGCGGGGCCTGGCGGGGGCGGGGCCATCGCGCCCCCCCCGCGGCCCGGCGGGAGAGCTGCGGCGGGGCCGTGGGTCTCGGGGGTTCCCGGTGTCCCGGGGCATGTGGCGCTGTGCGGCGTGCGCCCACCACGGGCGGCGTGGGGCGGCGCTGGGCCGGCGACAGGGCCTTGGGGTGGCCGCCCCGCGCCCGGCCCGGCCCCCGCTCCCGGCCCCGCCGACAGCCGCGCCCCCGGGCCGAAATAGCTCGGGGCGGGGCCGGCACCGCCATGGCGAGGTGAGCGCGGCCGGATCGGACGGTCAGTGCCCGGCCCCCCCGCGCGGCGCCCGGTTCCCGCGACGGCACCCGGTCGGGGTTTCGGGCACCCGCCCAGTGTCCAGGGCCTGAGGCACCCCCGGGCAGGGCACTCCAGCCGGGGGCAGAGGGGGAATGGCACCGGCAATGGCAGGGGAGAGGGCCGGGGGGCGTGAGGGGGGAGCGGTGCGTGCCCACTGCCCGGGCCCTGCGCCCACCTTGCTCTTGCTGCCAGCCCCGGAGCTCAGCCCGGACAGGGGACACGTTCGGGGCACGTTCCTTGCCCCAGTCCTGCCCCCGTGCCTCGGTGGTCCCTGCAGAGCGCTGGTCTGCTCTTTCCCAAGGCAACCTGCAAAGACGCTGTGGTACGACCGCCCGCGGTACGTCCACCTGGAGTTCTGTGTCGAGGACAGCTCAGATGTGAAGGTGGTCATTGAGGACCAGCGGCTGGTGTTCAGGTGAGCTGCTGCTGCCCTGCCCACCCAGGACACAGCATGGAACTGGGGGTGGTTTGGACGACAGGGGGGACCCTGTGAGAGCAGGGCACGCATGGCCTCAGCCCTCTTCTAAACCAGGCTGTTACGGTGTTTTGACAGTTGCAAAAATGCAGACAGTGTGGAGTTCTACAACGAGATCAACCTGTATGCCAGGGTCAACTCCAAGGTGAGGCTTCTCCACAAACTGTTCTCCAACAGCCTGCACCAGGCTCAGAGTTAAACCCAACCTGTGCAGTCTTGAACAATGCCACTTTGCGTTGAGTCCTGCCTGTTTCCCGAGAGCCTGAGTGAAATGAGCACAAGCCCAGGAGCCCTGACACTGGGCCAGGCACTTGCAGTGGTGCCTTGGGCCAGAAACAACCTGTCTCTGGTTGAGACTTAATCATGTGCATGTCTGTGTGGATTACAGAAAGGATTCTGGCAGACCCAGAGGTGAGGCTTCCCCAATCTCTTTGCAGGACTCACAGGAGAAGCGCTCCGACCGCTCCATCACATGCTTTATGAGGAAGTGGAAGGAGAAAGTGGCCTGGCCTCGCATCACCAAGGAGAACAGCAAGGTGTGTGGCGCCCGGCAGCCAGGAGCAGCCTCAGAGCCTGTGCTGTCCCCACACAGCACCTCGTGGCTCTCAGGGACCAACCTGCCCCCGGGACAGGCACCAAGGGTCCCAGGTGGGCACTCTAACACCGAGCTCCCAAAGAGCCCAGCATGAGTCCCTGCCAGTCCATGGACCACTGCCCTCCCGGAAGGGTGTAGCACCCCTTTCCCTTGACACCAGCAGGGTCAGGACCAGCACCCACAGGCGAAGGGACACACACCCCTGCCTGCCCCTCCCTAGCCTGCCCAGTCTCCTCTTCTGTGCAGGAGCAGCCTGCACTTGCCCCACAGAGCAATCCCTGGGCTGGGAGTACAGGGCTGCCTGCTCTGCTCTGTGCTGCTCCCTCCCTCAGGATGCTCTCTGCCCACAGCCGGCCTGGCTCTCCGTGGACTTTGACAACTGGCGAGACTGGGAAGGGGATGAAGAGATGGAGAGGGCCGTGGTGGAGCAGTACGCAGAGGTGAGCTGGGCCGCAGGCCTCGGGGTCCCAGTGTGTGTGGGGTGGGTGCTCAGGATGGGGGCAGCCGGGCATTTGGAGTTCCCACAGCCATTTGTTTCCCATCCAGCTCCTGGAAAAGGTGACAGACAAAGGCCCCCTCCCGGCCATGGATGACTTGGATGTAAGTACTGCCTGACAGCTGCTTCCCCCAGACGCTGCCACATGCTGCAGCTGCCCCCGCTCGCTCCAGGACACCGGCAGCAGCTCCAGCTGCTCTGCTCGGGCAGCTCATCCCGGAGCCAGCCGGGGACACGCTTCCCAGGGCTGCCTGAAGCTGCCGGGCCGGTGCCGGGAGCTGTGGCCGGGGGCTGTGGCCGGGGGCTGTGGCCGGAGGCTGGCCCCTTCCCCAGCACCTCGCTCCTCCCTCCCGCAGGACGACCTCTGAAGCCCAGACCCCCGAGGACGCCGGGGCCGCAGGAGGCCTCCCGGTACACCGGCAGCACGGACAGACGAGCAGCGCTGGCACGGCTCTCCGAGGAAGCGGAGCCGCCCCGGCCGGTTGCCTGCCGAGCGCAGCGGACCCCGACCCAGGGTGGTGGGAGCTGTCCGGTCTCCCCGTACCGGTTACCCGCACGGGCAATAAACGTGAAGTGCCGCCGCCGTCTGCTGTCTGCTTCGGCCCCCGCCGCGCCAGAGGCCGGGGAGCCGCCCGCCACCTCGGCCACTGCCGCCGCCGGCGGCACCGGCACCGGGAGGGCGCGCACCGCCGCCGGGCGCGCGCTCTAGGCATCACGTTGCAGGCTCCGCCCACCTGCGGCACGGCGGCCGCGACCGCCAGCCCCGTGTCCCTCCCGGGCCGCCGTCACCCCCCGCCCCGTGTCCCTCCCGGTCCGCCGCCGCGGCCATGGTGTTCCAGTGCCAGCGGGACAGCTGGGCCCGGCAGGTAGCGGCGGGGCGGGCGGCGCGGGGCGCGGGAGGCGCGGGGCGGCCCTCACGGCGCTGCCGTCTCTGCTGCAGTTCGCCACCAGGGTGGTGTCGTGCCGGGCGGCGGAGCTGCGGCCCGATGGCGGCGGGGAGCCGGTGCGCGGGTTCCAGGTGGTGCTGGAGGACACCATCCTCTTCCCCGAGGGCGGCGGGCAGGTACGGGCCGGGCCGGGCCGGGCCGGGCCGGGCCGGGCGGGGGGCCGAGGCCGGGGCCAGGCCGGCGGCCCTGACGCCCCGTGTCCGCAGCCGGACGACCGCGGCCTCATCGGCGATGTGCCGGTGCTGCGTGTGACCCGGCGGGGCCCCGAGGCCGTCCACTTCGTGCAGGCGGCGCTGGAGCCGGGCGCTGAGGTGCTGCTGTCGCTGGACTGGGAGCGCCGCTTCGACCACATGCAGCAGCACTCAGGTCCGTGCCCCGGCCCGGGGCCGTCGGTGACGCGCTGCGGCGGGGAGCATGGCTTCAGCCCGGCCCTGGGCTGGGGGCACGGGCAGCCCTCAGCGTGCGCCGTGGTGCTCTCGGGGTCCCTTCTGTCTGCTCCCCAGCAGCAGCACGGTCCCCACAGCGCCGAGCGCGTGCCTGCGCCTTTGCAGATGTCACGGGGAACATCAGCACAAAACGTGCGGTCTGACTGAAAAGCGCTGTGTCCAGTGGCACTCAAAGCTGTTGCTCGCCATCTCTTCCAGGTCAGCATCTCATCACTGCCGTCGCAGAACGCATGTTTGGGTTCAAGACAACTTCATGGTGAGCAGGGAAAAGGTTCCTTTTGACCCCAGTCTTACCTTGTTTGGCGTGTGCCACCATGCTGAGCCACGAGGAGCTGAATGTTGATAAATCAAAAGCAGTTTTCCCTTGGACATTTCACTCGATCTCAGGTCTGGGAGAGGTGACTGAACTGGAGAGAAGCTGTGCAAAGTATTTGCTCTGCGTTGTCCTCCTCCAAGTGTTTGGTGTGCATCTGGTGCTCTGTAGATAACAGGGAGAGGAGGGAACTATGTTCTGTTTCAGTCACCACATTCCCAGCAGTGGGTTGGCACTTAGTGCTGCAGAGGGACCTTCCAGCTTAGCTACAGCAGCAGCAGTTCTTTGTTGGTGCAGGGAGCTGGGCCGTCAACGAAGTGTCATTGAGCTGGACACCCCTTCCATGACAACAGAGCAAATGGAGGCCTTGGAGAGGAGCGTGAATGAGAAAATCCGGGAGAGGGTACCTGTGATGGTGAGGGAACTGGCTGCAGATGACCCTGAAATGGAAACAGTGAGTGGTGGGGAGAGAACTGATGATATCCATGGAACCAAAATAACTGCAGCATGGATGTCCCCTTGTTTGCTGTCCTCCTTTTACTAGGTGAGGAGCCGTGGTTTGCCAGATGACCATGTGGGGCCAGTGCGAGTTGTTGACATCGAAGGCGTAGACTCCAACATGTGCTGTGGGACTCATGTCTCCAACCTGAGTGACTTACAGGTGGGGGGCTGCAGCTGAGCCGCCTTCGGGAGCCTCGCTCCACACGGTCAGACCTAGCATGGCAGAAGTCCCTGAGATCCAGGGTCTGCTGGGAATCGTCCCAGTGGTAAAGGGGGCAGCAGAAGCCCCGTGCTGGGTGAGCCCCAACAGGGTTACGCACAGGTCGGCAGTTTTTGCCCAGTCAGGCTCCTTTCTGTCTTTGTAACAGAACTCAGATCTTCTCTGTAGCAGTGATATTTTCTGAACTAGAAACTGAACTGCAGAGAGCCAATGTTCACAACAAGGCATAGTCTAGTAGGACCTGACCACCTGTGCGAGTATAAGCGGACTACTGTTCTTCTCTGACCAGGGTGATTTTCTTTTCAAGGTTATTAAACTCCTTGGCACGGAAAAAGGGAAAAAGAACAAAACCAACTTGGTTTTCCTGGCAGGAAACAGAGTGCTGAAGTCAGTTGAACAAAGTCACAGTACTGAGAAGGCTCTTACCTCACTGCTCAAGTAATACTCTTTCCACTTTGACTGTTTCATGTTTACTATTTCATCTGACAAATACCACATAAGCCTCGGGGTACCTCTGTGTGGTGCTTCATATGATGTTATCTGCTTTTGCTCCTTTAGGAAATCCTTTCTTTGTCCTTCAGAGTGACGATCCAGATTCTCCTTGTTCTTTCAGGAATGGACCAGGTGAGCATGTAGAGGCTGTGAGGAGGCTGCAGAGTTCTGTGAAACTGCTTCAGAAGGTATGAGGATGACTGAGAAACGCCAATGATGGCTGCTTCCTGTAGACCTGAGCTTTAATCACGATAACTGGGAATTGAATCATAGATACCAGTTTTTGTAGATGTTGTGAAAACCGCTTCCACCTCTGGGAACATAAGTCAGTGTTCACACTGACTTCTCCATCTGCAGTACGATTTGTTTGCTTTTCTTTCAGAATAACTTGAACTTGCTTAGAGACATTGCTGTTTTGATAGCCCGAGACTTCAAGAGCAAACCTGTTCAAAGTCAGCTGTTTGTGTTACACAGGTAGGGGGAAGTTCAGGGAAAAGGCTAAAATGGTATCTTACACTTTCTATGGCATTTGCATATTCAGGCTTGTTACTCAAGGAAGAATAAACCAAGGTGAATAGAATATTAAACTGCCTCAGCCTGATGGAAGGTTGTGTAATTAAAGGAATGCATTAGTAATTCAGTCATTCTTCTGAATTCAGAATTCTTCTGGTTTTATAGCTAAGAAATAACTGTGTCTGTCCAATTTCTCTCTGCCTTTGACATTTTCAAATAAAACTGAGGAGCTCTATTTCTTAAGCACTTAAATAGTTCCACAGGAATGCACCTTGAGGATTTAGATGTGTAGAAAAAAACTAATTTCCATCCTAACAGCAAGAGGCCAAAAGTCCAGGCCTGATCAGGCCTTTGGTTTCTGGTTGATATTTTGGACTCTAGAGGGGATTTTTGGTTCTTTCTGAAAAGTTTTTTTTATCTCTCCATACAGGAAAGAGGGTGACTCTGAATTTATGAATATCATCGCTAACGAGATTGGGACAGAGGTGAGGCACTGCTGAAGACTAACCTGACACCACTGTTTTTTTGTTCAAGCTGTAGCACAAGCAGGGCCAGGCTGCCTGTTTGCACCGTAGTCCCAAGCTACAGGTGTGTTTCCTTTCAAAAGTCATACGAGGTTATTGTCCCCAGCAGCCTCAGTCTGCAGGGGAACTCTCAACAGTCAGGAAATACAACAGTGAAAGTCCAGAGTTCCCCAAAGAGTTGTACGGAGCCTCTTTGTCTTCTTCCCAGACCAGGAGTGCACTGGTTATTCTGGAGCAAGATCCATCTCTCTGTCCACAGGAAACCCTGCTGTTCCTGACTGTGGGAGACGAAAAAGAGGCAGGACTCTTTCTTCTAGCTGGACCTGTTGAAGCAATTGAGAATTTAGGTCCCAGGTAACATGTTCTGTGGTTTCTTTAAAATTCTAAGAATACTAATGTTGCAGACTAAGCGGCTGAGCAGTGTAATTGGGGCGTGGATCCTTGGTTGCTCTCGGAAGCAGGTTAAGCCAAGCCGCTCTTTGTCTCTGCGACTGAGTGGCCTTCAGCTTCTACTGCTGTTACTGCAGGGTGGCAGAGCTGCTGGGAGGAAAAGGAGCTGGGAAGCGAGGCCGCTTTCAGGGCAAGGCAACCAAGATGAGTCAGCGAGGAGAAGTGCAAGCTCTGCTCCAGGAATTCATCAGCCATCGAAGCCCTGACGCGTAAGAAACAGTTCTCAAAATAGGGCTGTCTCCCCTGCTTTGCGTAAGCTCCACCAACTTCTCTCCCAGAGAATAAAGACATAAAAACAACAGCTGGTGTGCCTATGCTCTGTGTGAGCTGATTTAGTGTTCCTGGAATACTGGGGGAGAGGATCTGCCAGCCATGCTTTGCTGCAAGCGTTCTTTCATTTCCCCAGAAAAATGCTGTGCATTCTTAAGTAATTAAAAGTAGTCATTATTTAACCATTTTGTAGGCTTCCTAAAACCAAGAGAGGGGCCCTCCCATTCGCAGTACATTGAGGTTTTTTACTTTGTACCAGTTACTGAGGAGTAATTGCTTTGTGAGCATTTTTATTTATAATAAGCTGGATGCTTATTACTCAGACTCAATCAAGCACAGCAAAGGCTACAGTCCTGAACCAGCCAGGGCAGAGAGCAGCGGGAAGGGGAGCGAGTGCCCCACAGGCAGGGTATCGCTCACCGTCCTGTATCAGTCCTTTCCCTTGTTGGGGTGCAGTTGTTACCAGTCCATTTTTGAACGAAAGGAGTTTCTTCAGCTAATGCAGATGTAAACTCCTTTGAGATCAGGCAGAGCTGCTCCCCAGTGTTTTCTCAGCTTGACTTTTCTGCCAGGATGGGTCCTGGAGCTGTTGCAATCTCGGCTGCAGAGACTAAAGGGCGCTGTGGAGCCACAAAAAGCACGACAGGTAATTTGGGAATTCTTTTCCCCCTTCTTGCTAGAAATGGCATGGAAGGTTTGTTCCAGATGTTGGTAATAAACAGAGAAACAGAAGAAAAGAAGCCTCTCCCCTAAGGAGGTTTATTTGTCATGAGCACAGAGGACAGCAGCAGCCCCAGCACACAGGGTTCTGCACATGGCTAACGCAGATGCCGTTCAGCTGAGAGACCTTCCCTGGCTGCCGAGCTGTTGGCGAGTGGCAGCAGCAGGCGTGGGGTGGTGTCTGCGCTGCTTGTCCTGTCCCTGTTGGGACTCTGTAGTGGGGCCACCAGCAGCCCTTGTTCCCTCGGCCCATGGTGGGCTCCCAGAGAGGGGCTGCCTGCTGCTGCCTCCGTGGGGCCTGGCTGCCCCATCCTGATCCTGCCCAGTTGGGATAACTGCTGGGCCAAGCCTGCCTGCTCCTCAGCTGGAGGAAACTGGAAGCTTTCTACAGAGAACCAGGTCCACAACTGAGCTCTGCACCAAGCAAGATTAACAGCAAACTCTGCCATGGAAGGCGTTTCAGTGCGGATGGGTTTGTCGCGGGGCTCTGCTGAGGTGCAGAAGGTGCTCTCCCCCTGGGCAGCTCACGGTGTTGAGGGAGGGCTCCCATCAGCAGGTTGGCAAAGGCTGCAGACCTCCACACTCCGCTGCGTGCGGTAAAGGCCCATCCAAGCCGCAGCAAGACGACGGGCGTTACCGCGGCTTTGCTGGGCACCGTCTCCCAGTGGCATTGCGCGGTGTGGGCAGGGGAGGTGGCATTTCCCAGGCCACAGCAGAGAACAGCACTGGTGCTTACAGCTGGGTATGGGGTAAATGCTGCAGGAACTGGCGTTTCGGGGGAGATACTGCATATGCACACGAACAGTCTGGCAGGAGGAAAGTAGCTGTACCTTCCTATCTATTTCAAACTATGCCAGACTGAGAGGGTGTTCACTAACTGAGTTAATTGGCAGGCTGTACAGCCTGTACGGCTGTAAGTCAGCAGGCGAGCCTGCATCCAGCTTCCTGCTAACGAGCGTGGCACCGAGGCAGGAGGGCTGGGGTGTGTCTGCTGGGAGAGCCAGCCCAGCCACAGCGAAGCAGCTTGACCCCAAGCTGATGCAGCCGCTTCCTGCACCCAGGCAGACCCGGCATTTGGGTGAGCGGTTCCTGGAGGCTGAGCCAGTGCTGACCAGCAGACCCTGACCCCACAACACAGCCAGCAGCCAAATGGCAACTCTGTCCCCACAGCCTGGGGGCTCAGCACAGCCCAGCCGAGCCACTTGGTCCGTGCTTGTTTACGTAAGCAGCAAGGTGACATGAGTGTGTCCCTGTTCCTGGCACAAGGTGCATCCAGAAGCCCTGGATGAACAACGCAAAAAGCAGCTTATCCTCCCCGCAGTGCTGGCCGCATCTGACTGCCCCTGAGGGTGAAAGGTGACGAGGATCCAGGGAGCCTGGCACTGCCTTTCCTGGAGGTTTGACCATGACTTGCAGCGATGGCAGGAGCAGCACCCCAGGAGAGACACCAGCAGCCCCTGCTGCAGTCTCTGCGCCCAGAATCCAACTCCCCATCCCACCTCACCGGCCAGCGAGACATCCAAACTCACCAGCTAAACTTACCTTCAGCTTTAATAAAATACCTCTTGCTTACAGACACACCCATATGCATATGTGTAGCTAGATACGCATTACGTATGTATACGCACATATGCATATGTGCACCCCACACTGCTTCACACAGCAGTGAATACTGAACACCTCAGGGCTGGAGGGGCTCCCGCACACCAGTGCTTTGTCTCCAGCTCACAGTGTCTGCCCTTTCCTGTAACAGAGCTGCCTCGCCAGCAGACGCTGAGCACCCACGGGTGAGCACCCTGCTCCTGGCAGTGCTGTCCCCAGCCCTGCAGCACGGAGCTGGCATGTCCCCAGGAGCTGAAGGGGAGCACAGGGTCTTCTCCCTGCTGCCACCAGGTCCCAGGCTGATGATGGGCATGAGAAGGGCAGCAGGAGAGTCCTGGGAGAGCGGGTCTCACTGTGCCATCAGCTGCCGCAGCTCGCTCGAGCCTACGGCACGACTGGCATTGTGGGTCTGTGCCGTGGGAGCCATCCAGCAGCACTGTTGGCCCAGTCTGCTCCCAGTGTGGAGTCAGTCTGTGCAGATTCAGCGGGGAGCAAACAGTGGCTGGGGTGCACTCGTGGTCCGATGTCTGCCCCCAAGCCCAGAGCCGGGACAGTCGCCTGCCAGGGCACACTGTTACCTGCAGGGATGCCCCTAGACAGCCTTCTTGTCCTGCGTGGCCAGGAGCTGGGAGACACAGTAGGGGATGAGGCCAACGGTGGCCAGAGGCACGGCTGCGCTCTTGCAGAAGGAGAGAATGTAGAAGAGCAGCTGCATGTGGGAGGGTGGCTTGAAGGCATCAAAGAGGTGTAGGACAAGAAGGGAGGCGGCGACGCAGCCCAGGCGGAAGGGCAGCTGCTGGCCCTGCTTCACCCGGCAGCTCTCCAGGTACATGTGGGAGTTGAGGGCCAGCCCCAGTCCGAAGAGGATGCCCAGGTTACGGAGGAGGCTGGCAAAGGGGGTGGTGTCGATGTGGACCCACTCCAGGTGGGCGCACCACTTCTGTGCCTTCTCCAGTGTCCAGAGCAGGTCCACGCCGAGAACCCGCAGCACCAGGTAGAAGCCCAGGGCGAAGCTGAAGAGGAAGAAGGTGACGCCCATGTACTGGCGGAGGCTGGCATGGTAGATGCAGCGGATGTGCTGGAAGGTCTTGGCCACGGCTATCCCTGCCAGTAACAAAGCAGGAGAGAAGGCAGTGCCAATCAGTGAGCGATCGCTTGCCTCGGGGTGGTGGAGCCGAGCAGACCCTGTAGCCCTGGGTTCCCCGGCAGAGCCATGCCAGGCAATACCCAGGTGTTCTTGCGCAGTGCCAACTGCCCCAACGGCCACTGCTGCACCCTATTGCTCACAGTCGATTCTGCTCCCTTGCCCAGGGACGAACGACCCTTTCACACCCCAACCCTGCCCTGCCTGTGCCTTTGGGCCATGTTCACTGTCCCTCAGAGCCCAGCAGCAGCTGGCAGTGCCCTGCCCATCTGACTGGGACTCGTGCCTCAGATGGGATAGGGACAAAGGCAGGTCCTGGAGAGCATCCAGCCTGTGACGATGAGGGCAGTAACTGCAGAGCCATGGACGCAGCTTTGTGTCATGACCATGCATGCATCAGGCTGTGCTGTAGGTGCTGCAGTCCAGCACGGTGGTGCCATGGGGAAGGGGACCGGGGGGTGACGCACTCACCTGAGATGACCCCTGCGATGACCTGATGGGGGAAGTGTGCAGCAATGAAGACTCGGGACAGGCAGACACAGACCTGAACTGCCCAGAACCCCGTCCAAAGCACCATCCACAGCACCCTGTGAGGGGCAGGCAGTCACGTTGGTGCCAGGGCCGCTTTGCACTGCCCGAGGCACTGCTGTCGTGTACCCTCAGCAGTGCCTGGCCACCCACCGAGCCCATCCTTGTGCACACCCCACCTGGAGTGCCACAGCCTGGCTATCTGCCCACAGCCTTGTGCCTCGATGGGCTCGGCTGTGCACCCGTCAGCTCTGGAGCAGCCTTGGCCCAACATGGGGGGTTTTGGCACACAGCTTACCAGTATTTGAGTGTCCTCGACTGCTTCTTCCCCATAGCAGTGGAGAGAAGGGCTGTCACCATCACGTAGTACACGCCTGCTGCCCCCATGGCATGGCCGGAGGGGCTCCCTGGGCAAGGAGAGAGCCCCAGGTCAGACACCCCCTTCAGAGCAAGCTGCACCCTTGTGCCCGGGGGGGACCCAGACAGCAGCCCAGGCCCCGGGGGCTGTGGCACCGGGCGGCACAGCACCCAGCACTGGTCCTGTGGCAGCCATGGTGCCATCTCTATGGCAGGTGTCCAACTCCATCCCCAGGCACAGGAAAGGCTGGTGCAGGGGACAGTGCAGCAGGGGCAGTGTGGGACCATGGCTCTGGCTCCGCAGCCCGTCTTCTGGGCAAGGCTGGGCAGAGGGCACTGTCCGCTCTTGACGGCTCACGCTGAGCGTGCTGGGGATGCCTGCAGCCCTTCCCTGGCTCCCGTGGAAAGCTGCAGGGGAAGTACAGCAGAGCTGCTCTGGACTCAGGCAAGCCCCTTCCCCACGGAGCAGCTGCATTTGGGGCTGGAGGGCAGAGCACAGCGCCGGCGCGGGCTGAGGCTGTAGCTGAACACAGGCAGGGGTTTGTGCTGAGCTGCCACGTCTGCGCCGAGGGTCAAGGTCTGCTCTCCGCAGGGGCTGCCCTGCCTCCACCCGCAGCAGGCATGGCTGGTGTCCTGGGGAGCGCAGTGGGGGCCAGCGCCATGGCTCAGTGATAGTGGCCCTATCTCAAGGGCTAGCCAGGGGCATGTGCCACCAGTGGGCTGCCAGCTGTGGCCCCAGCCATGACAGTACCCTCCTCCCTGTGGGGACTGAGACCTGGAGTGGGGACCTGTGTGTGCAGGTCCCCCTGGGCAAGCACCTGCTGCTCTGCCAGGTCTGGGGGACCCTGCCAGGTCTGGGGGACCCTACCAGGACCGGTCTCGCAGGTGAGCGGGAACTGCTGGATCTCTGGGGCGGAGGTGTTGCTGTAATAGTCCGTCTCGTGGACCCACCAGTATGGTCTCTCCCCAAAGAGGATCCTGCAAATAAAGGAGAACAGGGGCTGTAGGGGTCCTGGACACCAGAGCAGGTGGGCACAGCTGCTGTTTCAGCTCTGGTCTGGGAGCCAGAAGAAGCAAAGGATCCATGAATAGTCCAGGGCATCCCAACAGACACAGCATCCAGCTGGTCGCTTGGTCCCAACAGCTGACACAGCCTGTCTGTATCCCCATCCCCAGCCCCTGACGGGGAAGAGCAAGCACTTCCTGGGAGCAAGTCAACAAGCCAAGAAAGAGGAGCAGTGTCTGCTCCCAGTGTGTCTGTTTTCAGGCCAAGAGCAACCATCTCATGGTGGCATCAGAGGCAGAGGCCACCCGTCCATGTCACACGTACAGACAGCACAGGCATCACAGGGGATTTGAGCTGCAGGGCAGGTGCAGAGCTGGGGCAGCCAACACACGCCCCTGATGACACTCTGGGTCCTGCTGCAGGGATGTGGGGTGCAGTCCATGCATATGGGCACACATAGCCCCAGAACCTTGAGACACTGAAATGCAGCCGGGGGGATGGCACTCACAGCTGCCAACTGGCACCAAACCCTGCTGGTCTGTGAGGCCAGGGTGGATCAGCCCCACGGTATGACTGGTGCTGCCGATGAGGCCATCCCATGTCTGGAGTGGTGGCTGGGTCCCTCGAGTGCTCCCCGTCAGCCCTCCCTTTGCATCAGCCATGTCAGCGTTACCAGCGTGGAAAGGAAGGGGATATTGATGTCCTGGCTTACCCATGGGGAACACTCACCTAAAAGATTGGGGGAGCACCAAGCCCTGATCCCGCATACCAGAGCTCTGCCAGGCCACCCCATGGCCCGCCGTGGTGAGGGACTCGTGCAGCCCCCGTGCAGAACTGCAGCCCTGGCTGACGGCAGAGGGGTCTGTTTGCAGGAGGCTCCATCTCCCTGCCTGGCTCTTGGGAAAGGGGCAGAGCTGTTGCTGCACGGCTCGGGAAGGAGCGACCATTACCACTGCCAAGCTGGGGGCCAAACTCTGGTCTTGTTTTACATCAGTGTCAGGACTAAGAGCGCACATCTGGCCCGCATTAGTCCAGCTGTACCGACACGCCTGGAGGGAGCTGCAGCAGGGTCACTCACCACTTGAAGACGAGGTTGAGCCAGTCACCGATCACGGCCACCCAGATGAGCCTGATGCCCACTGACTCGCTGAAGTGGAACCAGATAGGGAAGAGGATGAAGAAAGCGTTCCTGAGGTCAGCGGCGAAGGAGACGAAGAGGAACCAGTCCTGGGAGCCCTGGAAGTGCTCTTGCAGCCAGCGCACCGCCTGGATGCCCGCGTCATGCAGGAGGTTCATGTTGGCCTCCATCCTCCTCTGCAGCCGCTGCCCCTCGGCACGGCTCAGGCTGTCCCGCGCTCCACTGCGCCGCTGGGGTTTTATACTCTGCGGGCTCTTGTTTGCTGCAGGCAGGTCACTTGTCCCAGAACTGATCTTTGGACCTAAAGCCACTTTTGCCAAAGGTGCATCACCGGGGGGTTGTTACAAACATGTTTGGAACAACTTACGTAAAAGGGAAGAACAGGCTCTGAGGGCGCACAGAGCATGGGGTGCTCCGACACCAGCACCTTAACCCTTCCCCACACCGTCCCCTCCCCACAGCGTGCAGGTGGCTGCCGCACACATCCTGCAGCCCCTGCTCCTCCTGCTGCCCAGTGCAACAGTTGGGCTGCGCCTGCTGAGTCCCAGCATTTGCTCCAGTGCCAGGGAGGAGGTTCAAGCACCCACATCCTGGGTGACCAGCACTGCAGAGCTCTGCAGCCCCAAGCTGTGACGGTTCTCCTGTCCTTCTGCCGTCACCCCAGGCACCACCAGAGCATCTCAATGATGTCCAGGAGCATGGACTAGGTTGTGCATGGCATGGGGGCAGGCTGCCCACCACCCCCACCTCCAGCTGGTGAAAACACACCTTGCTGCCATGGCGTTTGTCAGGCGGATTTAACCACGACGCTGCATAATGGGAAACACTCCAAGCCATTTGTGGAGCTCCCTGCAGCCTCAGACGGTGAGGCCTGGGGAGCGCCTGGCTGCCAGCCCTGCTTTTTTGGTCTCTGGTGTGGGGATAAAGGACCTTTGCAAATGAGGTCCCCTGGGAGGGAAGGCATTCCTCCCAGCACAGCTTCCCTGGGTTAACCCCCTTCTGCACAAAACTGCCCCATCAGACTGGCAGCATTGCAGTTTTATGTCCTCTTCCTTCCCAGGAGGTAACAGTGAACAAGCAACATGGAGAGCTACTGCCAGGAGCCTGAGGACACAGGGTCAGCAGGGCAGGAGAAACCTTCTCCCGCAGCTCTGACCAGCCATCACGGCTGCTGGCACACGGACACGCAGCCCTGCGGCAGCGGCGCAGCAGAGCCTGCTGCAGCAGAACAGGCAGGAACAGGCAACGAGGCGTTAATGATTAGCAGCCAGTGAAAATGCATCACTTATCTCCCTCCTCGAGAAAGTTCAGGTCAAGATCCTTGAACCGTTACCTGTGTGCTGTTTGCCACGGTGTGGAGCAGGCAGAGGTCGTGTCCAGCGCCGAGTCCTACCCACAAGCAGTGGGCTCAGGGCTGTGGGCAGTATCCTGCCCCTTGCCTGCACGTAGCCTGCGGAGCCAGGGGGTCTAAAAGGTGAAAACATGGCAAACTTTCCTCCCTGGAATACAGGCAAGGACCACTCTTGGAGCTGCCAGGCCTTGCTGCGCCCAGGCCAGACGGACCCAGGCATGCCAGCCCCCAGACCAAACTCCCAATCTAACAAAAAAAAACCCAAAAAACCCACAAAGCAGAAGTTTGCAGAAAAACGGAATTACTCTTGCCAAACAAATTCCTCAACAGTTCATTCCACGGTCCTCAACCGAGAGTGGCTTTGGCCAGCACGAAGGAATGCAACAGACTTGGCTTCCACACCAAAAATATTTTGAAACAGTCATCAATAAATTCTCCCTAAGAGATTTCACAGCAGAAAATGGGGGCAAAAGGTGTTGGGGGATGGGGACTAGCATGCTGCGGTCTCCAGTCCCCTTGGAAAAAGCCACTGCAGGAAAACTGGGGTTGCAGTGAGGAGAGGCTGGGGAATGGGATGGGAGCAGCCACCTCCTCCTGGCACAGCACGGGAGCTGCGCTGTCGGTGGAGCGGCACGGGCCAGCATCCCCCTGTGCGGTGGCCAGGCTGCACACGCCGTGGTGCAGGTCCATGTCGGAGCTGCTGGGGTCCACGCGGCAGAGGTTTCCCAGTGCCATCTCCATGCCCCGTGCTTGGAGTAAATCCCTGTCCCAGCAGCCGCTGTGCAGAGCCGGGGCGGCAGGGGCTGCTGACCTGGGGGCCATGGGGTTTTGCAGCCTGCCCAGTTTGGCCACCAGCTCTGGGAGCGCTATGCCAGGCTCCAGCTTGTCCTCTGCACTGGGCAGCTGTGCTGGCAGCACTGCTGGCCAGGGATGTGCACTGCAAACTGGCTGGGGTGACTTTCCCGTGGAGGAATGGGGCCAGGCTGGGGGTGCTTTATTTCTGCACCGAGGTCTGCGTGTGATGAGCCCAGGATCAGCGGGCAGCCCAGGAGCTGTGTGCCTGCCGTGGCTGGGCCCAGCACACAGTGTCCCCGGGATTCCCAAGGCACTGGATGCAGCGGGGAGGCGCAGGGCACGCAGGGGCTGTAATGTCCTGTGCCGCACACGGTGTCCATGTTTTGTCCAGAAAGTTCCCAGCCTGCTGCAAGGTCTGGGGCTGGGCAGCGAGCTGGGTCGCTGCAGCATGGGAACGTCTGGTCTTGCCTGCGTCAGCACTCGCCTGTGGGCAGAGTCCAGGCGCTCACAAACACACGGGCACAGAGCAGCAGGGAGCCAGCTGTGACCTTCCCCTCACAGGGAGCATCCTGCCTGCTCCCCCCAAGTCCCAGGAGTGCCTGACACCCCAGCGACCACTGCAGCCTCGCACTGAGCTTTGTCCCCAAGCTGTCCACTCCTGCCCGATGTCCCTTCCCTGTGCGTCAGCAAGCCACGCTGTCACGGGGGGTAGACACCACTGCCATTAGGGCTTCTTGAGCCCATCACAGCGTGGCCCCAGGCAGACCCACCTTTCATGGCAGCGGGTCAGAGGGGATGGATGCCCACCATGACCCCAGGGACACACTGACCAGCACTTGGCATCTGCTGCCCTGTGCCAGGTCTGGGCCCTGAGGCTGGAGCTACACCGCTTTCACCAAGCCCCTCCATGCCCCCAGCCCAGTCTGGCGCAGCGAGGATGGGCTCCAGAGGTTGCAGCACCCCGCAAGCCCAGGGCTGTGCACAGCGGTGGTGTGGGAGGAAGGGTGCCCACGCCTGCAGGGGCTGAGCGCACCGGGCAGCAGCCAAGGCCAGAACCGATTAATGTGGCTGGGCAGAGCTGTTACACATTAACTCCCCTGTTTGTCCCACATTCCCTGCAGGAGCCTCCTGCCAGCACCTGGGGTCCAAGAGCACAGCCAACACACGCTTGCACAGCCGCACACTGTGCCATCCCTGCAGCCCTTGGGCACCTGCGAGCACCACAGAGCTGAGCCAGGACCACCTGTTACAGGGTGCCCGCAGCGTCCGCAGTGCCAGGGCTCTGGCCACCAGCCACAGGAGCCACAGCAGCACCCGTGAGCTACACAAGAGTTTGGGCAGAAAAAGCACCCGAGTGCCTGTTTATTGGGGAGGAGTGGACACAGGGCAGCTCAGCCTGAGGAGTGCCTGTCCCGTGCTCCTGTAGTGTGCTCCTCCTGCAGGCTCCCAGCATGGCACAGCCCAGCTCACTGTCCCTGTCCCCAGAGCTTGGCACCACCACAGCAGCCAGAGCTCAGCATCGCCCGGGCCCCAGCAGCGATTTCAGGCATCCTGGAGCTACTGGCTCCTGGTCGCCCAATGTCCCCGGGCTGCGGCTGGGCCACAGCAGCCACCACGCCACCTGAGCAAAACCTTGGCACTGACCACAGCTCCAAGGGGACCTGTGGCTCTGTGTGGTGCCCAGCCCTGGCCCACTCCCACCTACCTTAGGGAGGTGGCAGGAGCCCCTGCCCAAGAGGAGGAGAGCGGCCATGAGCATCCCACAGCCTTTTGGATGGAGTCTCCAAAAATCAGTCCTAGGGACTGTTTTTCAGAGGCTTTGAGTTCATATTTGGCAGCGTTGTGATGGTGAGACAAGAGCTGAGCTCTGAAAACCTGACCCTGAGCAGGCAACATCCCAGGGGTGGTGCAGGTCCCAGTGTGGCAGCAGAGCCAGCCCGCGCCCGCCACCGCCAGAGCCTCTCCAAGGACGCACCCAACGGCCGGACATGGACCGTCTGCACCAGCAGGGACAGGGCCAGCAGTGGCCCTGTCCCTGTCAGAGCCCGCTGGGTGGTGGGGCCAGGCTGAGGTTGAGGAAGCCCCCATAGTGGAAAGGGGGCAGCTGGGGGGCGCAGGCGGCGGTGGGGGGCAGGCAGGCAAGGGGGGTGGTCCCGCACACTCCGACATCCTGCTTGCTGCTGAAGTAGACGCTGTCAGGCGAGTCCACCGAGGGGTCCTCGTCGAAGTAGTTGTAGGGTCTCAGGAAAAAGCCGACTCCATTCCCCACAGTCACTGTGTTGGGGACGTCTTCAGCGTGGGGGACATGCAGGAACCCTACGGAGATCCAGGCAACCAGGTCCTGGGGAGGAGGGGAGCCAGGCAACCAGTGAGGCTGAGCGGGACCAGCCCAGCACCCGCCCGGTTTGGCTGTGGGACAGGCAAAGCCTCTGGCCAGGGCAGGAGCTGGGGCAGTGCCCACGGTGCTCAGCTCTCTTCCACCCAGGGGACCCCAGCTCACCTGGCTGGTGATGGTCTCATTGTTGATGAAGTCGGTGAAGGCAACAGTGGGCGTCCAGGGGTCGTTCTGGTTGTAGATGCTGGTGCTGCTGGGCTCCTCCTCCTTCCTCCGGGTGATGGCCAGCTGGTACCTGCCAGCACAGGGAGCAGAGGAGCTTGTCTGTGCCGGTGCAGGGCAGGGCGACTGTGGCATTGCTGCCTGGGGACGCACCAGCAAATGGGCTGGATGCATCCTTGGTGTATGCCTGGGGACACGATGTGCTCTGGGTCAGGGAGGGAAAGAGCTGGCAGGGACCAGCGTGACAGTGACAGGCAGCACCCCCAGCACCTTCGGGCTCGCAGGGGATCACTTGCTGCTCGCAGCTACTCCAGCACAGCCAGGAAACACGAACGTGTCCAGGCACAGACACTGCTGCTCACTGCCCAACACACTCACTTCAGCCACAGCCATTTCTAACTCCTACAGCCTCCCCAGAACAGCAGCAGTTAAATTTCACCCTGGCCATGAGCCAGTTCTGCTTATCCCAAACATTTTCCAGAAGACATTCTGTCCTTACATGAAGATGTCAAGGCCTGGGGATGCCAGTGCTTCCCTCGGGAGTTCCTCCTACACCCTGGCTGTCCTCACAGGAAAAGACACATGTGATTGCACCAAATTAATCTTATCAGGGGTCAGATTCCTGGCTGTGAGCTACTATGAACAGATGTCATTGAGCAACTTCTCAAGGGATTTTCAGTGAAAAAATATACCTGTTTGCTGTTTAACCCTTTCCTGCAGCCTGGCGCAGGCTCGGTGGGTAGCAGCAGCCAGGATGCCAGGATGCAGGAGCAGCTGGGGACATGGGGGGGCAGAGCAGCCAGGCAGAGTGGGAGGAGAGGGGGTGAGGATCACACGTGCCCCAGCCCCGGCACTCACCTGCCCCAGCTGATGGATCTCTCCATGGGGCTGCTGGCGGGCAGGTGCTCCCCAGCGGAGCTGCTGATCTGGATCCGGTAGCTGCGCGGGTGCCCCCACTTGTTGGGCCTGGGGCTGGCAAAGGAGAGGTAGCGGGGCATGGAGGCGTTGAGCGGGAATGCTGCCTCATCCTCCCTCTCCAGCCTCTCCCTGCGGAGGTACGGCCGCTCGATGGTGTTCTGCATGCTCCAGGGGTCTTTCACAAGCTCGTACCCCATGTCTTGGGTCTCCACAGAATTCAGCTGCCCTGTGAAGGAAAAAGGAAAATCTTGAGTTCTGCACCACAGGAAGAGCCGCAGCCCAAAAGAAATCATGGCCATGCATGAAGGTGCCCAGACCTACCAGCAACATCCAGGTCCACCTTGTAGTGGATGTGGTGGAGGTGCATCGTCCCCAGTGTGTGGGGCCCGACCCTGTTGCCATAGTCGGTGCCTTGGCCATGGAGGAAGGAGGAGCTGATGTAGCCGGTGGCGTGCACCCGGACCTCCACGGCCCCGCTGCCATGGAACATGAAGTCCCAGATGTAGTCGTAGTTGATGAGAGTGGAGACAGCACGGATGACCAGCGTGTTTTTCCGCAGCCCACCATAGTACAAGGACTGGGAGTCAGAGAAGTGGCGCCGTAGAGGGAGGGCAGCGTCATGCTCAAAAATGCAGAGTGAGTTTTGGTTGGTTTTGGGGGTCTCTGACTCTGCCAGGTAGTGCCGGTGCACATAGGTTGCTGTGTAGGGGCAGTCGAGGCCCCGCACAAGCTCGTAGGCAAATCTGCCAATGCCAAAGCTCCCATCGAGGTAGCGGGTCGACATGCCCCCGGGGCAGTTGGAGCCGTACAGGGCTAAGGCTTCCTGGAGACTCAGCTCGTAGACAATCCTCTCCCCGCGGTACCTGATGTTAAAGAGTCGTGGGCCGGAGTTGGGGTTCATGCCAAAAGTGATGCTCCAGTCCTGGTAGGTGACACAGTTGTCCCTGACGCTGTAGCGGGGACCCTGGGGCTCATGCTGCAGTGGTCCTGGGGAGCCGGGTGGGTGCCGGGGTCTCATTGAGCCCAGCACAGCTTCGACCTGGGGCTTCTCAATCCTGACAACCTCCAGCAAATTTGCCACAAACTCATCCTCCAGATCCCTGGTGTTGGCAAAGTACCGGCCATTGTAGAAGACATGAAGCAGCCGCCAGCGGGAGACGTTGAGGTCCCTGTGCTCCACCAGCACCTCCAGCCCCACTGGTGAGAGGTAGTAACCAGTGCCGGCCACGTCATGGAAGAGAACAAACCAGGTCGCGCGATCACCAGACTTGAAGCCGCGAGGGGCCGTCGTGAGGATGGCCAGGTCAGTCCCATCAGATTCACAGCACGCGGCAAGGAAGCGCGGTGCCTTCCTCAGCTCCTGCCGGATGAGGGCATTGATATCCACGTACTCCTTGCTGGTAACGGGTCTGCGGTGGTACGGCACCTTGCCCCCGTACTTCTGCACCGTGACATCCCGGTGATACCTCGGCGTCGGCAGCGGACCCACCACGTACTCGGTGACATTGGGGTCTGGCTGGTTCCCAAAGTACAGCACAGCCAGCGCCTCCCGGGGGGGACGAGCACCCCCACCATCCAGGAACTGCAGCACCGCTGCCTTGGCAGGGACCTGCACGTCGACGGAGGCGATGCAGTTGTCGGAAGGTTTTGCACGTGAGGCATCAACCAGCTGCACCCCGAGGTTTCCCTGCAGGTACCGCACCACTTGCACCATCTCTTCGGGTGTCAGATCGGCAAAGACCAGGCTCCGGCCGTCATCGGTGTCCTCCTGCTCCGGGGACTGGTGCTGGCAGGTGCTGGGGGCCCTTCCTCTGGTCAGCAACACACAGACTAAAGCAAATATCGTGGCTAAAGCCAGAACGAGCAGGATGAGCACCGTTTTCATGTTCATGTCTGCTGAGGCACTGCGAGCTCCCGCAGTCCGGCAGGAAGGGTTTCCAGCTGCAGAATCCTCCCAGCGACACACCAGCAGAAGGGGCTGGGTTTCGTCGGGTTTGTTTTTTCCCTTATTTCCTCAACAGGGAACAGTCCAGAGGAGCTTGCAGGGAGGGCGACGGGGGATGTTCCCAGATGTGCCTGGTATTTTCTGGCAACCATAAAAGGCAACTTTGCTCTGCTTCCCCCAGCGGATCATAATTTTAAGTAAACTTAATATTCTGCATCTGTCCTTCCCCTCTTGTCCCACATGCTACGCTGCAGCCCTTGGACAGGACAGAGCCAGTCACTTGGGGGAAATAAAGGCATCTTCCTGCACCTTCTACCCTTAACTCTGCAGGTACCAACAGCCAGGCAGGCAGCAGAGACTGCAAGGACGATGCTCCTCTGTGCAGAGCACTGCTGAACACAGCACCATGGCCTCATCCTGCCCCAGCCCTGCCGTGCAGAGCCATCGCTGCATCGCACGCCGCTGCTGACCACCCCATGTGCGGGCAGGTGCTGGTCCTGCAGCTGGGGTGGAAGGAGAGGCAGCTGCTCACCACCCTCTCCAAGATTCCTTGTGATCCTGGGCTACCTCCTGGCATAGACAGGCTGCAAGGAGAGGGACAAGGGCTCCAGAGCCCACTGATCATCCTGGAAAATGGGCAGTGACACTGGCCATGCAGCACCACCAGCAGCCACACAGGTCCCATGCCCTGGCCTGAGCCTGGAGGGCTCCTGTGTGAGCCTGGCCAGCACTGGGCTGTGACGGGCTGAGCTGGCCCACACACTGCCCACGGAGCTGAGGTTCATGCAAAGGCACCCGTGAGGACAGTGCTGGCCTGGGGACAGCAAGACCCCTCCCTGCAGTTGTCCCCTCCACTCCCCTCATCTGCACCCAGCAGCAAGTGCCCGAGAGCTGCAGCTCATGTGGGTCCTGGCTCTGTCTCCAAAGAGCTCTGTGTCAGCACACGCCGTGGTCCTTCCCCCAGAGCCCCAGGATTCCTCAGCCCACCCCTCTGGCTGGACAGTCCTCATGCCCCGACAGGCGCCCAGAGCCCCGCTGCTGGGCTGGTTTGCGGATGCAGGAAACACGGCAGAAACACAGCATCATGGCCCCAGCAGACGCTGCTGTAAGTCATAAGAACGAGACAGTGGAGAGAGGCTGGACAGAATCATTTTCATTTTTTTAACCCGAGATATGCACTACACAGAGCACTTGCTTCTAAAGCAGAGGAACAGGATTTTCTCCTCACTCTCCTCCTGCAGCAGATTCAAATTCAGCAACTAACAGAGAGAACACAGACTCTTGTCTGGCATCCTGCCAGGAAGATTATGCTTCCCTTTTAAAGAGCACTATTTTAAAAGCAATGATAAAAAGTGAAGTCATTCCACAACTGGAAATTGATACAAGTTCACTAAGAAACTGAAAATCTGAGACGGAACAGTCACCCTGGTGCCCCTGGCTGCGTCTCCTAACGCTGTCCTGTAGTGTTAAAGCCTGCTCATATTTTGAAAGCCATCATAGGTGAATGGGGGGAAGTTTGGCAAACAGGAGGCAGTTTTGGGCAGGCATGCAATGGGGTTGATGTCACACGCCATGAAGTCCTGCTCGCTGGTGAAAAACACACCATCGTGCGAGTAGATGGAGGGGTCCAGGTCATGGTAGTTGTAGGGTCTCAGGAGAAAGCCCACCGAGTTTCCCACAGTCACAGTGTTGGGAATATCCTCAGAGTGTGGGATGTGAAGGAAACCAGCGGTTATCCAGGCAACCAGGTCCTAGGCAGGGAAAAGCCACAAGACCATGGTTATTTCAGCAGCCTGCAGCAGCAGCGACCAAAATCAGTGCAGGGGCCATGGAAAGTCCCAGGAGAGCAGGATGGGACCTCCACAGACACCAGCCCAGCCATGTTCCCACATGTCAAGCTCCCCCCTCCTGGGAAATATCTCCTCCCTTCCCCAGAGACCTGCCCGGAGATGTCCACCCACCAGAACGGCCCCTGCCCAGACCCCCGCGGCTGAGCCCTTGCACAGATTTTCCTGACATTTTGCCAGTATTTTTCCACAGGGAGAAACGAGCTCCTGCTCTGACCAGATAACTAAGCAGATACACAGAAAATGGGATGCTCAAACCTACTCTCCTCATGCCCAGGGCTGCTGGTCTCCCAGCTGAGCCCGCTGTCCTGCAGGCTATGCCAGGGATGCTCTGGGGCTCCTGCCCAGCCCAGAGCTGGGTGTTACAGCTCCAGGCCAGGGACCCCAGCCCACCTCATTGGTGATGGTCTCGTTGTTGATGAAGTCAGCGAAGGCAACGGTGGGCGTCCAGGGATCGTTCTGGTTGTAGATGCTGGTGCTGGTGGGCTCCTCCTCCTTCCGCTGGGTGACGGCCAGCTGGTACCTGAGGACAAGAAGAGACATGGGAGCAGCCCCCTGGGGCAGGGCAGAGCTGAAAGCCAGCTCCCCATAGAGTCTGCAGGGCACAAGCCTGTTCTTGCAGAGTAACCCCAGCCCAGGGGAGCATCTGCCCTGTACCTCCCCATCAAGGAGCATCCATGCAACACCTCAGAGACACAATGGCATCCCTGAGAACCAGCTGTCCCAGTCAGAGCAGCCTGACCTTGCCCAGCTGATGGCCCTCTCCATGGAGCTGGTTTCGGGGATGTGGTCCCCTGCAAAACTGGTGATCTGGATCCTGTAACCACGCTGGTGGCCCCACTTGTTTTTGCTGTTGGCCGCAAAGTAGATGTATCTGGGCATCTTCGACTGGAGCCGGAAGGCAGCCTGGTCCTCTGTGTCCAGGACTTTCTTGGTGAGTCGTGGCCGCTCTATCTGTTGCTCTGGGCTCCAGGGAGCCCGTGTCATCTCAAATGCCATGTCATGGGCCACCAGAGAGTTTTTCACTCCTGCAAAGCAAAAGCAAAGTCGCTGAGGGAGAGTCCCTGCAGTCCCATTCCCCACGGACAACTCTGCAGCCAAAGCACACTCTGCCCATCCTCCCTTTCAACATCCTGCACCCCGAGCACTGGCTGCAGCCTGTGAGAGCAGTTACTGCTCTGCAGCTCCATGGCAGCACAACTGTACGCTGTGTATGTTTATCCACGGCTGTACAACTGTACGTTTGTCTGGCCCCACCATGCTCTAGCAGACACCACCACCCATGGGGACTCACGCCCTCTGCAAGGGACAAGAGAGGAGCCTCGACGCAGTGCAGAAGAACAGGTTTGCTTCCCAGTGCAGGCACAGTTTAATTAACACAAGCACCTGATGGCTCAGGCACTGTGTTTGTGCTCATCAGCACGCATCCTGTGAGCCGGAAAGCACCAGGAAGGGCCCAGCCTCTCAGCACATTTGCACATCACAGAACTGCAGCGGTACTGTACAATTCAGGTCTTTCCACAAAGAAGAGTCTGAGACAGAGCCTCAGAGCCACAGGAAGGGCACAAGAACAAATAAATCCGGGGGCAAGACAGCAAAGAGCTGGCTGCAAGTGCCCAGGGGCCAGCACCAGAATGGCTCTGGCAGAGGGGCTGGTGCTTGGCACCCACTGCCCCATCCCAGCCGTAACGCCTGCCCATGCACTGCTCCCCTTGGCCCTACGCAAGGTCCCAGCTTGTGTAAAGGCCTTTTCAGAGCTGAACCTCTGGCCATCCTGGAAGGTCTGAGCAGCACCTTGGGCTCGAGCACTGGGGCTGCCATAAAGGGCAGAGCCAGAGCCCCATGGAAGAGGATCCCATCCCATGCGTGGAAAGAAAACACTGTGTAAGGACCAACACACATCAAGTTTAGGGAGTCTATAAAAACTCAGGGAGGGCATAAAAGAGAGACAAGACTCAGACCTACCGCCCACATCCAAGTCCACTTTATAGTTGACGGAATGGGTGTGTATCGTACCCAGCGTGTGCTCCCAAACCCTGTTGCCGTATCTCAGACCATCCCCATGGAGAAAGGATGAGCTTATGTACCCTGTGGCCTGGACCTTGCCTTCGATGGCCCCACTCTGGTAGAAGACAAAGTCCCACACGTAGTCATAGTTGCCCACGGTTGCAATGGACCGAACGACCAGAGCAGAGTTAACCAGCCCCCCGTAGTAGAACGACTGCAAGTTGGAGTAGTGGCGCCTCAGAGGGGAGCCCAGGTTCTGCTCAAAGATGCAGAGGGAAGCCTTTCTCTTGCTGGGGCTCAGGGTCTCGGACAGAGAGTGTGTGTCGACGTAGGTGGCTGAGTAGGGGCAGTCGACCCCTCGCACCAAGGGGGAGGTGTAGCGCCCGATGCCAAAGCTCCCGTCCATGTACCTCGTCGACATCCCTCCAGGGCAGTTGGAGCCATACACTGACATCGCCTCTTGGACACTGATTTCATAGGCAACCCTCTCCCCCTTGTGTTGGATGTCAAAAAGGCGCAGGCCCGTGCTCACACTCATCCCAAAGGCAAAGCTCCAGGCCTGGAAGAGGACGTGGTTGTTCCTGACGCTGTAGCGTGGACCCTGAGGCTCGTACTGCAAAGGGAACAGCGCAGACGAAGGCGCTCGGGGCTTCATGGACGAGAAGTCCCCATCCCGTGGTGCTTTCCTCACCTTCTCCACCCTGATGCGACCCTGCACGTAGGCACTCTCCAGCTGAACCATGTCCCTGTAGTACTGCCCGTTGTAGAAGACCCTGCTCACCGCCCACTGGGAGATGTCCAGGCTGCTGTGGTCCACCAGCACCTCCAGCCCCACCGGGTGCACAAAGAACCCGCTCACGTTCTGGAACACCATTAACCAGGACTTACGGTCTCCAGACCGGAGCCCATTAGGGGCTGTGGTCTGAAATGCCATGTTAGTGCCATCATACTCAAACACTTCTTTCAGGAATGTTGGGGCTGCAGCAAATGCCACTGTCTCTAAGAATGCTCCCACCTGCTCGTACTCACTGCCCAGCATTGGTCTGCGGTGGTACGGCACCTTGCCCCCGTACTTCTGCACCGTGACGTCCCGGTGATACCTCGGCGTCGGCAGCGGACCCACCACGTACTCGGTGACATTGGGGTCTGGCTGGTTCCCAAAGTACAGCACAGCCAGCGCCTCCCGGGGGGGACGAGCACCCCCACCATCCAGGAACTGCAGCACCGCTGCCTTGGCAGGGACCTGCACGTCGACGGAGGCGATGCAGTTGTCGGAAGGTTTTGCACGTGAGGCATCAACCAGCTGCACCCCGAGGTTTCCCTGCAGGTACCGCACCACTTGCACCATCTCTTCGGGTGTCAGATCGGCAAAGACCAGGCTCTGGCTCGTGGACCCCATCTTCTCCACGATGCGGGGCTGGGTTTCACAGCTGGGTGATCGCCTCCCCCTGCTCAGCAGCACGCAGGAGAGAATGAAGATTACCATCGCAGCCCCACTCAGGAGAATGTAGGGAAGTTTGGGGTTCATTTCTCCGCATGCAGAGACAGTGCGTGGGGTTTGGCTGCAGCAGCCGGAATGTGTCCCTCACCTGCAGGCCAGGCTCTTAATTCATTTTCTGGCTGTGGGCGTAAAGGCGTCACTTGCGAGGTGGGGAGGAAGCCTGGAGCTTGCACGGACTCTGAGAGCATATCACAGGTCCCAGCCAGTTCGCCCTGTTTCCTCCCCACCCCAGACACACTGAGGAACCCAGCTTTGGAGCTGGTGCCTGACTCACTCACAACCTCCTAATGGGTTTCTCTGCTGCAGGGTGACACCACAAGGTGCCCTGGTCTGCCCAAGGGGCCTTTGCTTCTCTGTGTCTCTCAGGACACCCTGTCCCATCTCATGTGGGAGCGTAGTGATGCTGCAGCGGCAGGCTCAGCCAGCCCCGCTCTCTCTGCACCCCAGAGCCCCGGGACCAGTCCTGCTCCCCTGAGGGGCTGGTCTAGGCTGGTGCTCCAGGAGAGCCTGAGACCTGCTGGCTCCCCAGCACCATGTGCCTTGTCTCCCTGTCGCCTCCTAGTCCCTCCCGACCCTGCGGGAAGGGACTTGGCAGTTCCAGCCCGGCTCCTGCTGCGGGCAGACTGGATGAGATGGGAGAAGTTCCTTGGCGAGAACAGCCAGCACTTGCCAAACCCCTGGCAGTAACTGCAAGTGATGGGCAGTGCCAGGAAGGGCAGAAGCTGCAGGATGACTAACAGGACACATCTGTCCTCACTCAGCCACTCCAACCCACTCCAGCAGACAAGATCCTGGGACAAATGGTTACTGCCAGGAAACTGTTCAGTGCTCCTGACCGCACGATGGACTTTCTTGGCAAGGGGAGCAGTGAGCAGGGGACCAGGGTGCTGGGGCCACCCCACTGTGGTGCGAGGTGGCTGCTCCTGTGTGGCCACCAGCTTCTGCAAGGCTGGCCCCGCTGCGCCCAGCCCCGCGCGAGGCGGCAGTGACATCACCAACAGCCGAGGATGCTTTCCGGAGATCGTGGTCCATTTCACACCCTTCTGGTGGAGACAGTCTGAGGCACAGGTAAGAGGGGCTGAAACCACGACAGCACCGCATCAATTTACCACTCTTGCAATCATGTTAATGTAGAACTTGTTTCCATTCTCACTTCCAGCCAGGGAATAATTGCCCTCTTTCTCTGCAGGTCCCACACCAGCCTCAGATCAGGCTCCAAGAAACCTGTGTGGGAGATGACCCACTTTAGCTGTGCTGCAGTTTTGCCTTCCCTGCGCTCAGAAGGTGGGGACCCTGCAGGGCACCCCCCATGGCCCCGAGCCCTGCTGCTGGGGACAGGTCCCCCCCCTCGCTAAGGAGAACAAGTCTGGGAATTTACACAACTCTTCTGAAGAGCATTTTGCAGCAGCCAGGGCTTAGGGGCTGTGAACGGAGCAGGGAACCGAGGGGCATAGCAGTCACGGAAAAGGACCTTGCCACCATGCAGGAACTATATTTTAGCATGTTCTCGAGCCTTGCTGACGCGAAGGGAACCACTATCACTGTTTTCGATCACAATGACAGCAGCAGCACCTTTCAAGGCCACACAAACCACTGCACCACAGGCAGGTACAAGAGAGCATGTGCGCCAGGACTGAATGCTTGCACCCGAGTCAGCTGCACCTCGACGTATGTAGATCTCAGATTACTCCCCACAACCCAGGTGACAGCAGGGGTTACTGGAGCTGCATTTCCCCTCAGGCTGGTTCAGAAGCAGCCCACTGCCTACCAGCGATCTCCTTGGTCCCATGCAGATGTAAAACATGTTTTTCCCCTACCTTTTACAGGAGCAAGTTTCAATAACAGACACCTCATGCTGCCAGTCTGTGCCCCCAGCACCACCATTGCCCTCACGCCTTCCTGGACTGCAGTTACTGGAACGGCCTTTAAGGGGGAGCAAAGCTGTCCCTTCAGGCTGAGCATCCTCGTGCCTCCCAGGGTGGATGCCAGGACTTCACTGCTCAGCCTGCCAGACAGTGCAGGAGCTGCCCTGGACTCAAATAACCTTCTGCAGGGATCCGCCGCCAAAAACCGTGACTGTGCAGGAGCAGGGGAATTCACTGGCTCACTGCAGCCACTTTGCAGCCCAAGACTCGGGATCCAACTTACAAGAGTTTCCTCAAAAGCGAGGCGGGGACAGAACTGCACAAGCTCAGCCCTGCAGAGCACCAGTCCCACTGCCCTGCTTCACGCTGGGCAGTCGAGACACAAAAAGGACTTTCCCAAGTCACACAGAGTACCAGGACCAGCACCAGGCGCAGCGAGAGCAGGCGGACGGCCTCAGCCCTGCAGACAGGGCTGTGTCTCTCTGTCTGCGTGGCCATGCCTATGGCAACACACTCCCTGCCAGACGCGGGGCCTCAAGGAAACACAAACATTTCTCAGCTGCTACCTTTCATACTTTCCCTGGGCTGAACACAGAGCTCCCAGACAATTCACACTGCCTTCAACTCCATGACCTTGACAGACTATTTTATACATAGAAAATTACTTTGGAAACGAAAGAAGAGTTTAGGAGAGTGAAAATGCAGAGTTCTGATGTCAGTTATTAGGGATTCTAGAGAGCAGGAGGCAAACGCCCCAAAGCCCTGAGGTTTCCCCGGGTAACAGCAGACATTAAAGGAAGACCCAGACCTACCGCCCACATCCAAGTCCACTTTATAGTTGACGGAATGGGTGTGTATCGTACCCAGCGTGTGCTCCCAAACCCTGTTGCCGTATCTCAGACCATCCCCATGGAGAAAGGATGAGCTTATGTACCCTGTGGCCTGGACCTTGCCTTCGATGGCCCCACTCTGGTAGAAGACAAAGTCCCACACGTAGTCATAGTTGCCCACGGTTGCAATGGACCGAACGACCAGAGCAGAGTTAACCAGCCCCCCGTAGTAGAACGACTGCAAGTTGGAGTAGTGGCGCCTCAGAGGGGAGCCCAGGTTCTGCTCAAAGATGCAGAGGGAAGCCTTTCTCTTGCTGGGGCTCAGGGTCTCGGACAGAGAGTGTGTGTCGACGTAGGTGGCTGAGTAGGGGCAGTCGACCCCTCGCACCAAGGGGGAGGTGTAGCGCCCGATGCCAAAGCTCCCGTCCATGTACCTCGTCGACATCCCTCCAGGGCAGTTGGAGCCATACACTGACATCGCCTCTTGGACACTGATTTCATAGGCAACCCTCTCCCCCTTGTGTTGGATGTCAAAAAGGCGCAGGCCCGTGCTCACACTCATCCCAAAGGCAAAGCTCCAGGCCTGGAAGAGGACGTGGTTGTTCCTGACGCTGTAGCGTGGACCCTGAGGCTCGTACTGCAAAGGGAACAGCGCAGACGAAGGCGCTCGGGGCTTCATGGACGAGAAGTCCCCATCCCGTGGTGCTTTCCTCACCTTCTCCACCCTGATGCGACCCTGCACGTAGGCACTCTCCAGCTGAACCATGTCCCTGTAGTACTGCCCGTTGTAGAAGACCCTGCTCACCGCCCACTGGGAGATGTCCAGGCTGCTGTGGTCCACCAGCACCTCCAGCCCCACCGGGTGCACAAAGAACCCGCTCACGTTCTGGAATAAAACAAACCAGGTGATCCGATCTCCAGACTGGAATCCTCGGGGAGCGGCTGTCAGCACTGCCAGACTGGCTCTATCATACTCCATTACTTGGCGCATGAAGGATGGAGCTGCTGGGAACACCTGGCTTTTTAAAAACCCTGTGACCTGTTTGTGTTCAACAGCCAGTGTTGGTCTGCGGTGGTACGGCACCTTGCCCCCGTACTTCTGCACCGTGAC
The DNA here is from genome assembly GCA_028020825.1 of Podargus strigoides. Taxonomy (NCBI): domain Eukaryota; kingdom Metazoa; phylum Chordata; class Aves; order Caprimulgiformes; family Podargidae; genus Podargus; species Podargus strigoides. The sequence continues at coordinate 6,965,550 of CM051647.1, read as the reverse complement.
GTCCCGGTGATACCTCGGCGTCGGCAGCGGACCCACCACGTACTCGGTGACATTGGGGTCTGGCTGGTTCCCAAAGTACAGCACAGCCAGCGCCTCCCGGGGGGGACGAGCACCCCCACCATCCAGGAACTGCAGCACCGCTGCCTTGGCAGGGACCTGCACGTCGACGGAGGCGATGCAGTTGTCGGAAGGTTTTGCACGTGAGGCATCAACCAGCTGCACCCCGAGGTTTCCCTGCAGGTACCGCACCACTTGCACCATCTCTTCGGGTGTCAGATCGGCAAAGACCAGGCTCCGGCCGCCATCGGTGTCCTCCTGCTCCGGGGACTCGTGCTGGCAGGTGCTGGGGGCCCTTCCTCTGGTCAGCAACACACAGACTAAAGCAAATATCGTGGCTAAAGCCAGAACGAGCAGGATGAGCACCGTTTTCACGTGCATGCTGCTGCTGATCCTGAGGCTTTGGCAGCAGCTTTCAGAGCAGGGTTCCTAGCTGCTGCCTCTGTCAGCTTACGCTGCACTGGATGGATTAGCACAGAAAGTACAAAAGACTGGGAGAGGCTAGGGGAGGAGAGCTGAAATTTCGTGGTGACCAGAAAGGGCAGATCTCCTCTCAGCTGAAGCCTTCTCTGTTCTCCTCCATGAGCAGTGCCCTGAAAGAACTAGTGGAGATGCTGGGTGACTCAGACAAGTTTCACATAATTCCGTTACTTTTTCAGTCCAACCTAGTTTCCGGAGGCTGCCTGTATAAACGATGATCCTGCAGTAGAGCCTGGACCACTGTGAGGCTCTGACAAGCTGGGAATTGTTGCCACACTGTAGCATTTCACCTCTTTGCAACTCACCGAATTTCCCTGTTTATCAGGCTGCTTCCCTGTGAACACTCTCCCTGGCAGCATGATTCCAAGCCTGGAGTTACTTTTTATTTTATTTTTTTAAATCTTCCACGTGGAAGCCTTTGCTGAAAACACACCCATCCGTGTAGTAGTAGAAAAACTTTGGCAGGCATGGAGAGATGGCTCAGGATGAGATTCAGGCCCCAGGGTGCCGTGAACAACTAGCTCTTAGATTGCACCTCTGAACAGCTATGAACTAATTAACCTTGCAGCATTCCACTGAAACAAGGTCACACAGCTTTTGTCTCTGCCTCTGATTCAAAGATAAACTGAGGTGCACCTTCCAAGAAGTTCCCTCAAGGACAAACCACCCCCAACCTGTAGCATCCAAGCCGGCAGCTGATGGCAGTGCCACTATCACTGTGCCGCCAGGCTCCGAGCAGCCACCCCCAGGATCTCTACCAAAGGCTGTGACAGCTGCCCACTGCCATCCCCACCGAAAGCATCTCTGCGGGTCTCACAGCACTGCTGAAAGGCCTTGGCAGAATGAGGCAGCCAGAGTGCCCCATCCTGCCACATCGCTTTAGCTACAATCCCTGCCTGTCCCCGAGCTGGTGCTGAGGAGCACAAGGCATCCAAGAGAACCAGGGCTGGAGATTCAACCCAGTGTTTCCACTCCTGCTGCATCACCTCACCTTGCCTGACCCTGGCCTTCCCTCCTCCTCCCATCAGTTTCCTGGTGGGAGACAACCTCCAGCCTCAGCACTGCCTCCAGCTCTTCCTCTGCAGCGGATCTTGCCCTGGACTCAGCCCCTCCATGGTCCTCCAGCCGTGCTTCACGAGACACCACACTGGCAGGCAGAAGGACATGTTGCCATCGGACACACTGCATTATCCTCACCACCACTGGCAGCCTCAGCCTTCTTTAGCCCAGGCTGCAGCTGTGCAGGTCAGGGACAGGCACACCCACTCCGTGCCAGCACTCGTCATTGCTGCCTTCCTGGCCATCACGCCTGCAAAGCCTGCGGAGCCACAGCAGTCAGTTTCGTGGCTGCGGTGCCAGAAGAGGGGCTCCCCCTGTGGAACCGACACAAGCAATGGGGAGAGATGGGACAGATGAGAAGTGAGCCTTGGCTACACAGGATACAACAGCTACAGGCTTCAGCAGTTCCCTGCTCTCATCGAATGCAGGGCTGCACGCAGAACGCTCACACGGACATTTCCTTAGAGGAGCACAGAAAAAGCAGGTCATTCAGTTTTGACTTCGCCTCTTGGTTTTGCATCCCAAGTCCCTGAAAGTCAGGGCACAGGCAGCAATTACAGATGGTCATTTTCTAAGCAGCACAGCAGTAGTTTAAGAGAACTGGACAAACTCCACAGGCCTTTCTGCCCCACAAATCACAACTCAACCCTGAAGCTTGCCTAGGAGATGTCTGAAAATAAAGTGTGGGAACGCTCCTAGTTCTGTGTGGGTTGGGTGTTTGGAAAAAAGAGAAGCCCTAAACTGTAATGACACCCCCATGACAAACGAATCCCCAGCACACACCCCAGGGCTGCTGGATACAGATGACAAACGAAGCTGTGCTGCCTCTGCCCCGTGACAGGGTATGTGCCGTGGATGCTGTGTCTAACACCATGTTATTTAATGCTGTCCATTTCTGCTGTACTTTCCAAGCTGAGGACTTCTAAAGCCTATTACAAGCAACAAAAGAATCAGCCTGCACTTTCTGGGAGCTCTGTTTCAAAATAAACCAAACAGCCCTAAATCCATCTCCACCTTACAGTAGAAATTTCAGGAAGCAGAGTAATTATCTGAGCCTGCAGAGCCAGGAAACCTGTGTCAATACCTTCCTGATGAAAAGCGATCAGGGATCTTCAGGGGCCACGCGTACCATGGAACTGCTTGTATACCTTCTCCAAAAGAAGCCTGAAGCAGCTTAAAGCTAACCTAGAATTTAAAAAATTACATGTCTCGCTAACAGCAGTGTGACTTGTTGTGACCGGTTTGGAGCACGTACCTTTCCCAACACTTGGCTCCGCAGCCTCGTCAGCCCATCACTGTCCCACACCTAACATGGAGAACTCACATCCTACCAATGTTTATTTTGGGTACACGATTGCTTTTAGGTACGTCTTATGTTTGCTAAATTGCCCACGTCTCCCAGACAAAGCCAGGAAGAGACAAGTTTGCTAGTTTTCATTTGCACAGAAAGGTGGAAGTGGCCAAAAATAGCCTCTGAAATTTATAGAAACCAAAACCAGAGACAGACAGCTTTTGGCTCAGGGAAACTCAGAGTCATCGGCTGCCAGACAGCTGGGTAAGGAGTACAGTACAGAAAAACCCCTTGCCAGCTCTCCTGACACGGACAAGTCTTAAGCACGCCCCAAGCCAGACCTCAGACTCTGGAAAACTCCTGCTCCCACTCTCACCTCACGGGGTCAGCTTGTGCACAACAGAACAGCAGGAACTGCTCGACCCTTACCCATGCCAGCCGCGTTTCTGGCAGTGCTTGCGTCTGCACACAACTGCTGTGCCTTTATCCTCCTCTCAAAGTTTTGGCGGTCACTGATGTAAGCTGGGGTGTCCCAGGAACCCGCACATTGCAGCCCTGACCACAGGCTGTCGCTTCTCCCGTAGAGCAAAGCTGAAACCACCGCACTGAGACTGAGGGATGGAGACTGGGAACTGCAAACCCTCCTCTGCTCCTGTGGCTGCACCACGCTCCCGCCCAGACAACTGTGCGGGATGCTCGGTCCCCCGGCAGGACCGCGGGCCAGGACTGCCCGGCCACATCCAGCCCGGCCAGCCGAGCCTGCCCTCCAGCTCCACTCCCGCCCTCCCCGGGGCAGCCCGGGCACCAGCAGGACCATCCCGCACCATGGGGCAGGCAGCCATGGGCAACCTGCTGCTCCCGCTTCTCCACCGCTGGAGATGGCGAGGCCGGAGGTGCCGAGCAGGAGCCGTGGTCCTGGCAGCTGCTCCCAGGGCTTGGCACGGGCCCCCTCTGGTGGCAGCGGGACAGGAAGGGGGACCTGGACTTGGACTCAGTGCAGGGCTCGCATCAGGGCTGGGACAGGGCTGCCACTGGCCAGTGCCCTGCAACCCAGGCTGCTGCAGACACAGGAGGACACGCAAGGAGGAGGAGAAGAAGGACAGTGCCGTGGGGAGGGCAGGGGAGGCGGAGGGTACTACGAGCGGCCACCAGTAACAGGCCACACGCCCCACACACGCTCCAGGGCGGCAGCCGAGCACCCAGCCCCGGGCAGCGCTGCAGCCCCTGGCCCAGCTGTCACGGGAGCAGCCGGAGGCTGTCAGGGAATCGCCACCAAACCTCTTGCATCTCTTTCAGTCAAGGCAGCCCCAGTCCTGCACGCGGGGTTGAGACAGGACAGACGACATTAAACGCAAGACCGTGGGCCTGATGTGAGGGATGCTGGAGGAACAGGAGAAGCCCACGAAGCAGCACACAGCAGTTTGCAACAGCCAAAAAGAGGAATAAGGAGAACAAAGGGAAGGAGCAACCGGATGCGAGAAAGGCAGAACCAGGACGGACATTAATGCTGCACAGCCTGAGAGCTCAGTACCACACACAAGGGGCTACCTTAAAAGAATTCCAAGTACCTTATTTTAATTTCTTGACATGGTAAAAGTTTACATACTTTCATCTGGCAAAGAGAGCCGAACAAATTAAAAGGAATCAATACAAACACACAGCAGGGGAAGCGCTGCTCCCAGGCAGCAGCTGGAACGCAGTTGGTTTGTTACTGAATATTTATTAGCGGGAAGACTAAGAGTTGGCTTACTACAAACAACAACAGAAGAGAGAGTCTATAGCAAGGGCCAGTGGCCCTCCACACTCTGGGCAACTCCCTGGGAAACCAGCAAGAGACAACATGGCTCTTAGAGGTGGAAGCAGAAGAAACAAAAAACAAAGTTTAAAAAAAAAAAAAGAGGAGAAAGTTCATTCCATTTGTCACTGTTGTTACAATGAGGTTAACACAACTATTAAGGCTACTGCACAATAAGAATATACGGGTGTAACAGCGAGACCCAGGAAACAGCGAGGTTCCTGAAACATGATTTCACATTCCCTGAATAGGGAACTTCAGTAGAAATACTCTAAGAGAATTTTGGAGCCTGCAGCGTTATGGGCCCACTTGCCACACACAAAAACTGACGCAACACAACCAGTCATTTCCAAAGGGGTTTGTAATGGACCATGAAACGTTCCGGCGGCTTAGAATAGTCACTAGGCACTCGAGCGTGCCCTTCGCAGGGGAAAGACTAGGAGGTCTGCAATGGAACCAGGTGGGGATTGGCCGTCCTCGCCCCTACCACCACCCGCCACAGCTGGCTGCTCTGCCCGGGCTGCGGGGAGCACTGCCAGGAGACAGCGGGGCTCGGACTGACCACGTGCAGCGACTACCAGGACTTCACGATTGCCCCTCTGGACGTCCCGTCCCTCAGCCTGGGCAAAAGCATCTCATGCTGAAGGGGCACTGGGACGCATGTGAAGTAATGTTGGTTTTAGCCAAGAAAGCGGCTCTAGTCAAATCGCAAACAGGAGCAGAAGCCACCTGAGCTCATGACCAGCCAGGAGAGCAGCCAGCCCTCGTTTCAAGCACCACCTTGCACTCTGCACTGATCTAGGCAGAACTGACATGGCAGAGACAGACAGGGAAGGCTCTGCTGAGCCAAGAGAGCTGGACAAGGAATGCAGACCCCTGAGTGGTGCTGGAGCACAGTGGCAGAGGGGCCCAGCGGTAGCCAGCAGCAAAGAGAGTGATCTTCTCCACCACTGCACCACCGCCTGGGCTTGCTCTCCTGCTGAACTGCCTGCCCCGTTCCCAGAGACTCCAGGGAAGCCTCCAGCCAGGAGGTGGGACAGGACGAGGGCTTGGTCTCTAGTGTCGTTCCTACTCAGGCAGGAAGAAAGGCATGAAGGAATGTTCCTGCCCGGCTGGGGCTCAGCTGGTGCTCTCACTCTGCAGTAGCCTCTAGGGCACCCCAAAGCAGCATGGCCTTCTCATTACCAATTTCTAGAGGGAGGGAAAGCTCCTGAGACCTGAACAAAACCAATCACAAAACTAGGCGAGAATTTTAGTTTAACTAAGAATGCGATACTATTTCCAGCCAGTTTCCCATCTCGATAGTCACGTAACAAACCAAGGCAATGACGGTCTTTAGTTGACTGAACAGTTCTCAAGTTCAAACGTTGACACTTAATAGAGGGTCTCAGCATTGCTGCTCCGAGGCCTCTTGATCTTCTCAATGTTTTTAAGGATCATGTCATGCAAGGTGACCTGCAAAAAGGGAGAACAGGACTCAGACAAGAAGGGTGAAGTCACCCAGCATTCAGCTTTCATGATGAGCACTGGTTAAAGCAGCAGCACAGCTCACCCCGGCACCACCCCAACCCCTGTGCGCAATCACACACTGAGTTAAGATAAGGGCTTCTTTCAGCCGGGCTTTACAGAAGCCACTGCACCTAACACCAACAGAAGGAGGTTTCTGGCCAGACCCCAGGTATGGCTGGTACTGCAGGAAGAGTTTAGGATCGAAGGTTCCCACAGAGGTGGAAGGAATATTTTTGGAAACGCCTGCATCTCCAGGAGATGGCGGAAAGAGAAGAGTCAGCTCCCCTCATCAGAGCCACAGCAGAGTGGGGAGGAGACAGGCTTCCTGCCAGGACTCATAGGGAAAGGGGAGAGCAGCAGCAGGATCGAAAGGGCTCTCTACACTGCTGTGCAGGAGTCAGCATGAGGCTCTGGCTCTTCACTTACATATTGATTCCTCAGCTCTGAAATGATCAGGCGCAGACTAATGTACTCCTTCTCGTCGATCTCTGTCACTGTGCGGCGGTAATCCTCCTACAGAGAGCAGACACACAGCTGAGCGGCCTGAGCTCAGCTGTGCCTTCCACACACCACGGGAAGGTCCTGCCTTTTACAAAGGAATTCCCCCTTCAGCTCGCTCTCCTCTGACACAGATGTCCTGCATCCTTGTACAACCCCCCCTTCTCCCCCAGGACCCTCAGCTCAGAAAGGACAGCCATGAAGAGGCCCAGAGTCCCAAAAAGCAGCTGCATGAACATGTGAATCTCCACTTCCCCATTTACTTACCACATGAGGGTACTTAGCTATTTTGGAAACCAACTTTGCTCTTGTGATATAATATCTGGTAGGAAAAGGGAAAGACTAAAGGTCAGATAAATAGCATCAAGGCTTTTTCAGGCCCAAGCTGCCTTTAAAAAGCTGGAGAACCTTTCCCAAGCACTTTACTTTTCCCAACAGGATCCCCAAAACACAGGCCTGTTCTTGCATGCCTACCTAGAAATCTGGTCCAGGTAGGATGCTGCCTCACTCTCCACAGTTCGAAGCTCAGCAACTGTTTCCTCCTGCAGGGAAGACAAGAAGCCATCAGCTTCATGAGACTGCAGCTGGCTTCAGGCCTCTGAAAGCAACATGTCTCAGCAGCACTATGTCAACCTCAGGTTTGGGTTTTAAAGCCTAAACCAACCCCATGACTGCAGCTGCTGGGTAACATCAAATGAAAGATTCAGAGGAATGCAAGAGATCCACAGCCCTGGAGCACAGCTCTCTCCTAGGGCATGGAGCCAGTTGTGCCTTACCTGAATAGAAACACCAAAGTTGTTTCCATCTTCTATCCTGGGGATGAGAAGCTGCACCCACATTTTCACCTGCAGTGGAAAGATAACAACACTGATCAACACCAACATCTCCATAGAGACCTCTCTCAAATGTTTTACCAAAAGCCCTCCCGGACCCTGCCTTTGTCAGGCAGTTAATGATAAACTCCTGCAGGTCCTTCATGCTCATTCAAGACTTCTGAGGAGAACATTTCCCACGTGGCTGGGACACCACACAAGCCAGCACAAGCACAGGGTTCAGAGGAAAACCATTTCCCTAGGACCACCTCACAGCCACTTTTGGACACTGCAATACAAATACAAATCACCCCCAGAACATGGAGAAGCCTGCTCCTTCCACTCAGAGCAACTCTGCCTCTCCAGAAGAAAAAGCATCCCACCATCTCCACTTGCTCCAGCACTCATACTCACCGTGTTACACTTCTCAATAAGCAGCCTGATCTCCGGTTTCACTTTCTCAATGATGTCCACCAGCTGCTGGTTGCTCTTCAGCATCCCGTTGGGCATCACAAACACTTTGGTACCTGGTGGCAGAGGAGAAAGACACCTTGCACCAGCAACACATGGGAACAGCTGCACCAGGGGAGCAGACTGAAGGTCCACCTGAGCATCTTATCTCCCGCCAAGGCTAGTGGTGGACATTGAGCCAGGCTATAGCTAACCTGTAGGGAAGGGGAAATCTGACATGGGATAACAGCAGTTACCCACAAAGGAAGGAAAAGAGAAAACATGGATCAGAGATGAGAGCTGAAAAGCTCTAGGCTGCTGAGGCTGGGCACAAAGGATTTTCCTGATGCATGCGTACGAGCTGTTTCTAATCCAAAGCCTGGTATCTTCCTCCAGACAAGAAGAGCTTTCAGCACAGAGACACAGGGAGATCAGCTGCCTCTGTCAGCAGGCCAGGCTCAAGCAAGTGCTACTTATGTCTATCAGAGAAGTCCTAATCATGGTTCTAAGAGCTAGAACCTGACTCCTCCACAACAAAACATCCATAGGTCAGGCTCCAAGAGGCTGCAGGGACAGGCTTGCATGAGCAGTAGCTGCAAGTGGGGTTCACATGGTTCCATACCCCTAAGGCACAGTGCATTGGTTCAGGGGGCAGGCAGCAACACAAGAGACTTGGGGACTCTTACCCTGAAAGGTCTCTTCACGGTCTTCCAGCTTCCTCTTTTTCATATTTGGCTAAAATATACAAAATGTTTTACTCACAAACTAGTCGTAAGCTGTAACAGTGTTACAAAGGAAATAAGGAAAACTTTAGAGTCTCTGCTCTGCTCCTGGTTTCTAAGCATCCTTCTTTAAATCAAAGGAAGACTGTAGAGTACAGCATTACCTCCACCAGACTTCCTAGGCTCGAGAAACCAATTTCTAAAAGCCTTTGGGAGAACCATAGTCCGTTATTAAACAAGAATATCCTACTCCAGCACAGAACAAGTCATGCAGTTTTAATTAACAGAAGTAGGGATCACAGCCAAGAAAGTAACCTTACCCCATCCAGTCCATCATGGCTGTTTGTGAGAAGAATTGGGTCAGGCACTGGGAGGTTCATGTCTGAATGGATCTGAGTGAGATCATGAATATTCAGAATTGGCTCCTGGAAAATAAAGCAGATTTGTTATTTAATTATGAACTAAAAAATTCTGTCACACCAAATACAACGAAAAGACAAAAGATTCAGACCTCCCTCTTATCCAACTATAAAATAAGGATGAATGAAATTAAAAAAAAAGTCTATCAATAGTCCTGTGAGGAAACCTCCCTCCACCCAAGAGCAGCGTGCTAGCTCCAGGCTGCGATCAAAGCTATCGACCGCCTGCAGTGCTGGAGTCCCTGTGAGACCACAGCTCTGCGGAGGACAGTCCAAACTGCCAAATAGGTAAGAAAGATAAGCGTGGTGATCGCAAAAGAAAACTGAAAAAGGAAGCACCCCATCCAGAGCTAACAGCGCTCAAATGCACACACGCAACCAAGCCACTGCTTCACCCCTTTGTAACTAGGTGAAATACACAAGAAAATACACAGGACGAGACCTGCCATGGCACTTCCCACACCCAGCTTGAAAATGAGGAGAGGATACAGAGCACAACATACACCTTACCTTCAGGAATCCATCGAGTTCCAACAGCTTCTTTGGGAAAAAGTTTGCCACCAAGTCTTCAGCCTGAGAGAGAAAAAACAGACGATGACATGAAAGAGCACCACGAGGCTCCCGCAAACAGGCAAGAACACCAGGGAAATCAGCTATCCAAAGGCAGAAAACAGGGGAGAACACAAGTTCTGCCTGCTGCCAGCCGCCACGCTAATCCATGGTGAGAAGATGCCAGGAGAGCCACGAGGCTCCGGAACCTCGCTGCAGGTGGTGACTGAGCTGCCAGAGAGGCTCAAATCACCAGCAGGTCTGTCAGAAGGGTACGGCTGAACGGCCTCATTCCTGTCCTGCCAGAGCACACTCACCTCACTCGTGATGCGCTCCCTGAAGGAGTCAACCTGCAGAAGGACAAAAGCAACAGCTCAGAGCCGCTGGCAGGACGCGGGGCTCAGCACAAGCCAAGCCCTGCACGTCGCGGCCAGAACCGCGGCTCCCTCCAGGTGCAGCCCGAGCTGGAAGAGGCGATGAACCCTGAGGGGCGGCTGCCGGAGGAGGCCAGCAGCGCTCTGCCCGCCCCGCCTGCACGGGCTGGCTGCCACAGGACGGCCCAGAGCAATGGGCGACAACCGAGCAGTGGCGGCCCGGGGCGGAGAGGAAGCCCCGCCGTACCGGAGACGCGCAGCCCATGCCTGGACCAGCCCTCCGCCACGGAACCGCTCGGGGGCGGCCGCAGAGCAGCCCCAGCCGGCCCCCGCCCGCCGGGGGGCAGAGCCGGGCGGCTGGGCCGCACGACCGACAGCCAGGGCGAGACGGCCAGGCGGCACCCCGGGGCGGCCCCGAGCCCGCCCCGCCCCGAGGCCCCGGCCGGCACGGGCCCAGCCCGACAGGGCCGCGAAGTGGGGAGGACGCGCGGGCGGCACCGGGCGGGCCACGCGCAGGGCGCACCTTGAGCTTCACCTCCGGGTCCACCTTGAGCAGCGAGGCCATGGCGGCGGCGGGCGGGTCCGGGTCTCGCTCTGGCGCGGGGCCGCGCTGCCGCCTCCCCCACCACCACCGGCGTCGCCGCCACCGGAACTGACGTCACGCCGCGCGCCCGCCAATGGCGCGTGGGCCCGCCGCCCGCGTGACCCCCGCCGCGCGCAAGCGCCGCTGGGTCCTGGCCGCTCACACGGCCGCCCGCGGCGGGGTGAGACAAAATGGCCGCCGCGGCCGCTACACCCCTGCCAGGACCGTGCCCTGTCGCCTGCGTCACGTCCGTCGCGCGGCGATGGCGGCGCGGGGCTGAGCGGTGGCATGGAGGGGAGCCGGCCGCCCGCCTGCACCACGCAGGTCAGCTTCGTCTGCCAGCGCTGCAGCCAGCCGCTGAAGCTCGACACCTCCTTCAAGATCCTCGACCGCCTCACCATCCAGGAGCTCACCGGTACGGCGGGGCGGGGGCGGGCCGGGGCGGGCCGGGGGCGCAGGCCCGGGCCCGGGTGACGCCTCCTCTCCCGCAGCCCCGCTGCTGACCGCCGCCCCTGCCCGGCCCGGGGACGCGCACGAAGAGGAGAGCGGCCTGACGGAGGTATGGCGGGGGCGGGCGGGGCGCTGCGGGCCCTCCGGGTCTCCGGTGACGGTGTTCCCTCGCCCCGCAGGAAGCCTTCGCGGAGAACCGGCAGGATGGCGTGTCCAGGAGGTTTATCCCGCCAGCCAGGTACGGCCGCGCACCTCGGCCCCCTCAGCCCCCGGCAGCTTCCCGCGGGCAGCCCAAGCCGGTTCGGTACCGCGGAGCCACCCGGGGAAGTGCCCCTGTGGGAGGGGGCACCCGTTAGCGCTGCCCTTGGCAGCCTGGTCCGTGTGACCCCCGTAGAGCCCCGAGTGATCCCCGGGGCCCTCGGGCTCCTCAGCAGGCAGCGCAGCCATCTCAGGACACGTGATGTCACCGTATTTGGGACGCTGCTCATGAGCTGTGGTTAACCCAGAGCACTGCCCCGCAGAGCTCCCCTGAGCTGCAGGCTCCCCCGCCCTTCCCCCGCACGTCTTGTGTGTTCTGCCTTCCCGACTCTTGAACTAGTTCCAGGTTTAAGTCTAGTACTTCAGTTGCTCCCCTGGACCCTTGGCACTCAACTCTCAATAAAATTCTTTCCAAGAATGATGTCAACAGAAAGCGCCAACAGTTTCACGCTGATTGGAGAGGCGTCGGATGGCGGCACAATGGAGAACCTCAGCCGGAGGCTGAAGGCAAGTTTACACGAGCTGGTAAACTCAGATGCTTTTCAGTGGAGCATCAGTTTTTCTAGATGCTCTGCAAGATTAAACTGCAAAGTTTCCCGTAGCGCTGGCCTTCCCGTATTTTTGTTGGTGAGTAGTTCAGTGAAACTGCCTTATTTTAAATCAAGATTTGCCCTGCAAAAAGTACTTTGCCAGCTGAAGAAGCACAAGTCCGCCTGTTGGAAACCAGCCGGCAGCTGGTAACGGTGAGCTCTTCCTGCAGGTCACTGGTGACCTCTTCGACATTATGTCTGGGCAGACAGATGTGGATCACCCTCTGTGCGAGGAGTGCACAGACACTCTGCTGGACCAGCTGGACACACAGCTCAACATCACGGAGAATGAGTGCCAGAACTACAAGTGAGTGATCCAGGGGTGACCTGAAACTGAGCTGCTTTAGCTTGGAGCCTAGGGAAAGCACACAGCCTTGATCCAGCTTCCCATGGTCAGTAACTCCCTTGCGGCCGAGGGCTTCACAGAGGTGCAACAGATCCTCGGTCACCATCTCGCTTCCCTGTTCTCTTTTGTACCTTCCTGACTCGCAGTGCAGGATCAGCGTGGAGAGCTTGGGATTAATGAGAGGTGCCCGTGAGATCAGAGTCGCTGTCTGCACTCCTGCTCGTGTGAGCAGGCCACCACGGAACCGGGGACTGTTGGCAGAGGCTTCCCAGGATCCTTGTTTTGGTAACTGTGTCACTCTCCTTTAGGAGATGCCTGGAGATACTGGAACAAATGAACGAGGATGATAAGGAGAAACTGCAAACAGAACTGAAAGAACTTGCGCTGGAGGAAGAGCAATTGATTCAGGAGCTGGAGGATGTGGAGAAGAACCGCAGGATTGTGGCTGAAGACTTTGAGCGAGTCAGGGCAGAGGCAGAGCGGCTAGAGCAGGAAGAAGCTCAGTGAGTGAACTGCAGTTTATGGCAGGGATATTACATAACAGACATCAGATTGTAATGTGGAGAAACCTGTAAATAATGCTGAAATGCAAGTGCCTTGTTCTGTGCAAAACTGAAGTTGGCCAGACCAAAACCCCTAGTGTACTGTGTGAGCAATCACTTTTCTATAAAAGCCTGCACTGAGCATTTCTTGTCTTGTTTTTATTAAAAGGTATCAGAAAGAATACTGTGAGTTCAAGAGGCAACAGCTGGAGCTCGATGATGAGCTGAAAAGCGTGGACAACCAAATGCGCTATGCCCAGATGCAGTTGGATAAATTAAAGAAAACCAATGTGTTCAACGCCACCTTTCACATCTGGTAACGTCAGCGCTGGAATATTGCATCTGCATTTGGCAGGAGAGGGGTAGTCAAAGTCAGAGTTAGCCACAACAACGCAGCTGGTCACGGCTCCCCATAGTGTCAGCCGAGAGGTTTGCGATGCTGTGCAGACATCGGAGTGGACGGTGAAACGTCCCTTCATTAACCCCACTAACGAACTGGGACCTGCAGCGCTAGCCGACTGGAACACTGATGTCGGGCTTTACTGCGCACGTGGCTTGGGGAAGGTTGTGCGCTACTTCTTGGTTCTTTAGTTTGGTTGGTTGGGTTTTCTATGAACTCTGTAAAAAGAGAACAAGTGGTTGGTATTTATATACACTTTTTACCCAGAGTTCCCAGACCCTCCTTTTGCTTGGTCAGCCCTGTGTGTTCTGTACTTGTTAGCGTGTGGCCCTTGTTTGGTTCACATGCTGGAAGCTGTTCCTGCCCCAGTACACCTATTTATAATTCCTCTTATTGCAGGCACAGTGGTCAGTTTGGCACAATAAATAACTTCAGACTTGGCCGCCTCCCCAGCGTTCCTGTTGAGTGGAATGAGATCAACGCTGCCTGGGGGCAGACTGTGCTGTTGCTTCATGCCCTTGCTAACAAAATGGGCCTGAAGTTTCAAAGGTATGTGCAATACAATGCACATTTAGCTTAGGACCCAGGTAAAGACTGTTAGACTCATCTGCCTGTGAATTGTGTCTCCTTTCAGATACCGTCTCGTACCATATGGCAACCACTCGTATTTGGAGTCCCTCACGGACAAATCGAAGGTAAGAGATCCTGCACACTCGGAGGACATTGACCTTGAATGCCACAGAGCCCTGGTCATGCTGGGGGATGCAGAGGACAAACTCAGCTCTTTGTGAGTGTATGGCACAGGAGCGCTAGCTGCCCCCACCTCTCCAACATCATCCTATCTCGCTCCATATCCCCTGTCACACCACGCATTCTGCCATGCAGGAGCATTAAACACAACAGAACTCTTGAACTCTGCAAGAGTGCAAGATTGTCGGCCATTAGGACCCCAAGCCTGCGTGTGGGAGGCACTCACCACAAAACAAGTCACACTTATGCGCCACAAACCATTTCTAAGTATCTTATGACAAATTTAAGCCTTATACAAGACTGCAATGACCATATCTAAAACAGAGTGCTTGGGGTGCCCGACACAAACCTCTTTTCCAGGAGCTCCCCTTGTACTGTTCTGGAGGCCTGCGGTTCTTCTGGGACAATAAGTTTGATCATGCAATGGTGGCTTTCCTGGACTGTGTGCAACAATTTAAAGAGGAAGTGGAAAAAGGTGAAACTCGGTTTTGTTTGCCTTACAGGTGAGTGTTTGTCAAATTAACACCTTGTGTGCTGGCCCGCATGGTGCTAACTGGCCTCTGGACTGGTCTACAGCACTGTTTGCTGTCCAGTCCTGTCCTTCTGCAGTCATCCTGTGTTCTTTACAGTGTGTAGGATTACCACATTTCCTCTTTTTAATTGAAATTTAAAGCTGTTTCCCCAGGTGAAAACCTGAGGCTTGCTAGGATTTCCTTTAAAAACAAAGCATTCTTACATAGAATAATTCAAACGTCAGATTTAAATTTTAGTACTTGACATCATACTGAGTTTAAATGATTACAATAGTAATGCACTAATAAAACTTTGTGTGTGATACAGGATGGACGTGGAGAAAGGAAAGATTGAAGATACAGGTGGCAGTGGTGGCTCTTACTCTATTAAAACACAATTTAACTCTGAGGAGCAATGGACAAAAGCACTAAAATTCATGTTAACTAACCTGAAGTGGGGGCTTGCCTGGGTCTCGTCCCAGTTCTATAACAAGTAACCACATAACTCATCCTGGCAGCTCTGGAGTGTCTGTGTTGCGTTGGAGAAAGTCACATTAAGATGTCTCTTAATATTAACCAGTACAAAATGTTTACAATACCAAAAATCCACAAGACACTTTATTTAAAATACCATTATTACAAGTAGTATATAGAAAAGCAATATGTAAAGTTATATCATTGAGCTGAACAGAATAAAAAAACCCAGCTATTAAACAGATACTGAACTGGTACTTTTGGGGTTTATAGATATGCGTATAAACTACTGTCAAACTTCAAACCAGCAGTGAGTGATACTGCTCCATTACAGCTGAACACACAGGTTAGAGACACAGAATGTTACAGACGGGGAATGACGTGGAAGAACTCGTGGACATTCTGCTTGGTCATTAAAGGGTAACTACAGGTTGAAAGAAAGTATTTCCTAAGTCATATCAGCACTTCTTTGTGCCACTGAACTTAACAAGGTTTGATACTGTTTAAAATACTGTTGGCTATGATGATGCTAACTATCTGTAGTATGTCCTGCAGCCTGTCCTTATGCAGAGATGCACTGGGTAAATAATGGAACACTATTGTACACACAGAGTGCTTTCATCCAGCATATGCCAGGCACAGCCCCAGCACCTACACGGACATGCTGGGCAGGCACCTGCTGTCACCACAGCTGCATCGCTTTCAAACTGGTCACTAGCTGGCTTGCCTCGGTACGAGCAAACAGGCTCTGAGCACTGGCAGAAAGGGAACACAGTAAGGAGCAGGCTGCCTGAGACAATAACTAATTTTTTAAAGGGAGCAAGTGGAGAAAGAAAGTACAGCCCTGTTTGTAAGGACTGCGTGTGCAAGCTGCTCCTAGGGATTCCATTACCTTACCAAGCAGAGTACCCACGCGTTAACACCTTTTCAAAACACGAGGACTTATCTAAGTTTCCTTTGAATAGAGAAAGCTGTTCCTAACTCGGAAGGTGTAGCCCTTACAATAAAGCTTTTGGTGCTGAAAGGGGTATTTCTAAACGCTACTTTGCTCCCCTGTGCCTCCCTCATCTGAGAGGAGGAGCTTTTGCAATTCGCACATTACAAAGTGTTACAGAACATCAGGTGTTCAAAACCAGAAGTAAAACCAAATTGCGTTGGGTGCCCTGTGCAGTGTCACAGAAGAAGGACAGTTAGCAGCAGCATAACAGTTTACTACTGATGTGCTAGCGACTGGCCGTAGAAGATAAGATGGAACTATTTCAGAGGCATCATTCTGTTCTGCCAAGCTTTTGTTGTACTGTTCCTGTAGTGCTGCTCTGGAGTGGAGCTGCCAATGATGTGTTTCAGTACTGCATAAGAAAATTCCAAGATACTCTGTGAAGTAATGCCAGTGATGCAGTTTAAATGCTCCACGACCTTAAAAAAAAAAAAAAAAAAAGGTAGTTGCAGTGCCTAAGAGACAATAGTTTACAGACAAACTTCTTAACACTCCACATCTAACGACATCAATGGTGCTCCCTGGGTGTGCTTCAACAAAAGCACACATGCTTTCTGCTAAGAACCTGAAGGATGTCCCCTCCCTCATGCTGCTCCCAGGGCACTCTGCCTGCCTCTTGCTGTACTCAGGTGTATAAACAAGCAAATAAACACGCTTTATATGCTTAAGCATATAAACATTTTTTCACATTGAGCGATTGTG
Organism: Podargus strigoides; assembly: GCA_028020825.1. Lineage (NCBI taxonomy): Eukaryota > Metazoa > Chordata > Aves > Caprimulgiformes > Podargidae > Podargus > Podargus strigoides. The sequence goes on along the minus strand of CM051647.1, from coordinate 6,948,931 downwards.
TTGAGAAGCGACTGTACCTGCTTCCAGAGCCCGGGGTTTAGGATGAACACACTTGTGCTGATGATTCCAACAGCCAAGAGCATGAAATCTTCCTTTACTGTCAAAAACTTTGTTCTGCAGAAGTAAAAGCGTCTTCTGGTGTAAAATGATACCAGTTTTACAGTTCAAAAGCACCTACTTCTGTAATTGCTGTACGCCCTAAGGACCCATTAGCTTATCTAGTCCAATTAAAGCCCGATACTGTTGATTTTAATTGACTGCTAAAGCTGGATTTTTATGATTAAGTTAAAGACTTTCCTAGCTTGCCCCTAAAGCAAACGTGGTGAAGCACGTTGCTTTGATCTGGTATATTAAGATCAATAAACAACGCTGGAAGCCCCCCAGATTATTTTTTTTAAAAAACACGGCCAAAAAAATGGCATAATGGGAATTATGCTACTATTTCTTAGGGGTTTTTTGAGTTTTAATTTTGAATACTTAGTTTAAGAGTCACATAAGCTACTTACACCTGCAGTTTGCTTGGTGTGGAATTTTCGACAGCAATCTTCAACAAAGTGTTGTAGATGGTGTCTCTTGTAAGATAGGAGAAGTCCAGTAGTTGTATACACATCTGATGTAATGGTTCTGCAGGAATCAGGCAGCCGTTGTGTCCTAGCACAGGGATCACACACAATCAGCCACGCGTTCCGAATCATTAAACTGATTAGAAAGAAGTGTTAGTTACTGTGGGTGAGGGATGCAGATGACAATTGCCCTTTGTTTCCCAGTGCCACAGGTCACCTCAGTCTTGGTGTAATTTCTCTCATTCTGAAATACAGGTTGTGAGACCTGGGCAAAGAAAATGGTGACTCATGGAGAAAATGTGGCCTTACGCTATGTTTAGGGGGTTTTAAACTCTCTTAGTGAATGAGTCATGACTGGCTGTCCAACAGCATTCACCACTTTCTACTAAGGACAAAGTTCTTATCTGAAAAGTAAAGCCCTGGACAATGTGAAAAGTTTCCTGTGCCTTCACAGTATGCAAAAATCTGGAATATATGACATTTTGATTCAGATCAGTAATAGTTCCATTACGCTCCTTAAAAAACTTCTTTCCCATTCTCTCCTATTAACACTCTTACCTAAAACCTCTAGGAGTAATTCCACGTAAGCCAAAGGAGTTGACGCATTGGTCTGGAATTGCAGTGTTTTTAAAACAGCAAGCTCTGACTCAAGCAATTGATGTTTTGTGTAGGAGTACTTTAAGGATTGCAGAAATTTTAGAGCTGTGTCATTGTTAACTATCTGAAGAGGAAAAAGGACAGATTATCTGCTAGGCAATAAGGCACTTGCTAAGAATGAAATTCTTCCTTGCTCTACTCCTCCCACCAAGCTGAAGCAGGAGCCACTGCTGCCTGCTAACCTGTCTGTCCGACTCCTAAGCTGGCACCAGAAATCCAGCTCAGACCTTCCTTCCTACTTCACAAACCTTCCCCAGGTAGCTCTGAGACCCCTGTAGCCACACAATTTTTGACAACCACAGGCTGAGTTTTCCACTGCCTGTACTTTCTTTGTCCGGTACTGGGAACATTTCCTAACAAATTTTTACTCAATGAGTGACAATTAATCTGCCCTAAATTTAAGAGATTTAGGTCTCTATTTAAATATCCTTTGCATTTCATTATCACTATTGTCTTTCAGAGAGGAAATATATATTTTTAAGGGAGATTAATATATTACAGTTTACTGCTAAGAAACACTACAGGAAGAGGCTTAGCCGGCTTACATTATAGTGCAGGGAAAGTTTGCTTGCGATCTGAATGCACGACACAATTCGCAGGATGAACGTGTCGTATATCTGATCTTTCAGAGAGCTCCAGCTGCTGCCTTGTCCTTGTTTATGACTTTTAACGTTCTCTCTGGAGGACTCAGAGATTTGTTCTAATTGCTTGATCATAAACCTACAAAAAACACACTTGCTCAGAAAACAGTTCTCTTCCGCTAAGAGAAAGGAAGAAAAGCAATTCTGCATGTACTTGTAATATACAGATAGCCGTTAATTTGAATTAAACAAGCAAAATGACAAAGCTCTAGACGCACAGACAACCATTATACGTTGTTTGAATGAGCAGTACAAGCCTGCAGAGCGTAACCATGTGGGAGAACTGAGAAATACACTGAGCATTCAGGGTATTTATTACCTTTCAAGTAACTCTACTGCATGGTACCTTGCAGGATGGTCCAAGTGCCACTTTTCAGACAAAAGGAATATAAATTCTGCAAGAAAGTGCAACAGTCATTCAGTCAACTGAAGCTAACCACACAGCTGTTATAACCATCGCAGGAGGGAGCTGTAGTTGAGAGTCTCACCCACTATCTGTGTCTCTTTGAAGCACCCAGCCTGATCCGACAGTTCGCTCAGGTACCGCTCATTTTCCGTGGCCAAATCGATCAGCGTATCTTCAACAACCTTGGGAGTGAACGTGCCGAAGACGGGGCCTGGGTCACGGCACCGGGGTGCTGCTCGCACCTGAGACCCCATTTAGTGGCTCAGCTCACAGGCCTCAGGGACGGCAATGACTGCCACAGCGCTTTGTCCCCACCCGTGGGAAAGGCGCCCAGGAGCCCCGGCTGTGGCTGTGCTGGGCCTCAGGGCCCACGACGCGCACCGGGCAGCCGCCCAGGCCCGTTGGGGGAACCGAGGCGCCCGCGCGCTTCAGGCCCCACCCAGCGCCTCCCTGGTTACGGCGTCCCGCCCCGCCAATCAGAGCCAGCCGCTCCACGCGCCGCCCCTTTGTGGCGAGGCTGCGTCGCCTGCGCCCCTGCGATTGGCCAGCGCCCCCGCCGGTTGTGGCGTCACGGCGCTGTGCGGAAGTGACGGCGGGGAAGATGGCGGCGCCGCAGGAGCCGGGCGCTGAGGCGCCGTTCGCGCGGCGCATCGACCCGTCGCAGGAGCCGGGGCTCAGCCCCGGGCAGCGCCTGCTCATGGCGCAGGTGGAGCGCGCCCAGCGCCAGCGTGCTCTGCAGCGGCGGCTCCGCGGCCGCAACGCGCTGCTGGCGATCGGCGTCGGCGCGGTGGCGCTCGGCATCTGTATCCTCCGGGACCGGGTCGGGGCGGGCCGGGGCGGGCCGGGGCTGCGGCCGCTGTTTCCCTTAACACCCCCCCAGACGGTTACACCTTCTACTCGGTGTCGCAGGAGCGGTTCCTGGACGAGCTGGAGCAGGAGGCAGAGGCGGCGCGGGCGCGGGCACAGGCGCGGGCCCAGGGCGCAGCGAACTGAGCGCGGGCGGCCCGGCCCCGCCCAGCCCCGGTAAACCCCGTGAGCGAGCTGCAGGACGGGCCTCGCACACAGGGGAATCGCCTGGCCGTGAGGACGGGGCAGCCGCCCCTGCGGGCTCAGTGTGGTCCAGGGCAATGCGCTGGGGGGGCTCCCCTGCAGGCTCTCCTTCCTCCCGGAGAGCAGACAGGGTCGTTGCCACGGATTTGTTTCGGGTGCCCGTCACTTTCCACAATAAATCCCGTGTCTGGAGCCTGTGTCAGTGCCTGTTGTTAAAGCAGCTGGTGGCCAGAGTCCAGCTCGGGATCTTACCACCCACTCAGGTGTCTGCTGAGATGGGGGAATTCTCTCCTTGTTCTTCATTTTATTATCTTTTATTGTGTGCCAAGAGCAAGGACATTGCCCACAAGTCCCGCCAGACAGACACAGACAGACCAAGACCCCCTTTGTATTTAATTCATATTTATGAAAACACTTTCCAGACATCAGTTTGTTACAAAGTGCACCCGCTGCCGTTGCTGGTGCTCCAGCTCTGCCGCCACGCGGGCCAAGGGGAGCTTCTTCCCTCTCCACAGCCGGCTCGTTCCCGGCTGCGCAGAGGGAGGTGAGGGCGCAGCGAGCGGAGTGGCCCCAGGGCGGAGCAGGGCTGCAGGGCAGAGCTGCAGGACAGCGTGGTGGCAGGGGTGGGATGGTGGCATGGGGGGTTGTATTGTGGCTGGGACGCAGGGGGGTGCGGTTCTGCTCAGGGCAGAGTGGCGGTGGGCCCAATTCTGCCTGCGCAGGTTCATCTCGGTGTAAAGCCGTGAGGATGGCAGTGCCTCGAACGCGTCCTGCAGCAGGGCTGGGCTTGAGCAAACGGGCTGGGAATGGTGGGGAGGGAGCCGAGGGAACTCCCCAGGCCGGTGGGGGACAGAGGCGGGGGGCAGGTGGGGTGCTGGGCTCCCCAGGGCAGGCACCCAGTTGGCTTGGCTGCTCCCAGGGGTGGTGCTGTCCCTCCAGGAGGCACAGAGGCTCTTGCCTATTCCGGGGGCAGCAGGCACTTGGTTGAGGTAGTTCATGAAGTCACTCCTGGCCAGCCAGCTACTGGGGAGAGAAGCAGGGGTGAGCTGGGGCCCACTGGGAGCGGGATCAGCCCCCCGTCCCTTACCATCCGGCTGAAGTCGTCAGCGAAGGTCACCCCCTTGCTCAGGCGCTGCTCCTGTGAGCCGGTGCTGCTGCCGCTCAGCGAATTCCTGCGCATGATGCCTGCTGGGACAGACCAGCCCTGAGTGGGGAGCACAGACAGGGGCGCAGAGTCATGCCCCGGGAGTCCCTGTCCCACAGCCCCCACGGGTGCTGGGAGGGAGCTGGGGCACCAGGGTTGGCACCTGGGGGCTGTGCCAGCTCCAGGCGCTGCAGGCTGTTGCGGCGGGAGGGGTTGAAGCTGCCCTTGGAGAGGCGTCGCTGGCGGCTGGAGAGCATGGCGGCAGGGGAGACGATGCCCAGCGGTGGCTGCTTCCCCATCCGCAGGTACAGCTCCTCGATCTCCTTCTTCTGGGCGCTCTGCAGCAGCTGCACCTCGGCCAGGTGCCTGGGGAGGAGACAGGGCTGGCAGCCACGCCGAGCGCTGTGCCTGGCCGAGCCAGGGCCTCTGGGGATGGGCAGGAAGACGTGTCCCCTCCTGCAGCCCCTGCACTGCTCCCAGGCACAGTACCCCTCCCTGCTGCCCCCCTGCCCTGCGGCTGCTCACTTCTGGCGCAGGTTCTGCAGCTCCTCCCAGATCTCCTCATCCTCGCTCTCGGTGTCGTCACTGCTCAGGTAGGACAAGCTGCGGGAGTAGCTCAGCCACACCTGGCTCAGCACCGCCTGGGGCGCGCTCTCGCCACCCTCCTCCCCAGGGCCCTCCTGGTCACTCTCAGCCGGTGCCACTGTGCCGTCCTCAGCCAGTGCCTCCTCGGCCTCAGGGTCCTGCTCCAGCGGCTCCAGCACCGAGTCCGAATCGCTGCTTGAGCTGCCCCCTGTGTCAGGGGCCGTGGGCAGGAGGGAGCCGCTCACTGCCAGCTCTGCACCGCGCTGCTCACCCTCACCGCTGCCCGGCACTAGGGAGGTCGTGGCCAGGTCCCTGGTTGGTGTCACCTGGAAGCGGCCCAGGATCTGGGGCTTGGCTTCTGCCGGGGACAGGGGGCAGCTGGTGGGGTTGACAGCACACAGGCTGGCAGGGACCTCATGGTGCCCCGGCACAGACATGGCTGTGCGGCACAGCCCCAGCCCTTCCCCACCTCACCTTCATTGATGGGCGAGAGCCGGGCCTTGGGCACGTCTGGGGCTGGTGACTCCGAGACAATGAGCGGGTGGCTGGGCTTGGGGGGGGCAGGTGGCACCTGTGGGCACCCGAGTGCCATCAGCCATCCTACCCCAGGTCCCCCCACCTTTCCCACCTCCCCCAGTGCTGCTCCTGTACCCTGGGTCCCACCACACGCTCTGCCCCCACATCCCAGGGGCTCCCCATGCCATGGAGCTCCCTGCCGCATCCCAGGGCAGCAGTGGGCAACGCGACCCCCCCAGTGCTGAGCCCCTGCCACCCCTGTACTCACCATGCTGCTTTTGGGGCTTCCTGGCATGGATGTGCTCAGCAATGGCAGGGGACACCCTGCAGCCTCGCTGCCTGCGGGGCACGGTGGGGCTGGTGTCGGCGTAAGGAATGGCACGGGCCCCCCAGCAGTGGGGACATCAGCCCCTGCTGCCTCCAGGGTCCCACCGCAGCCTGGGACTGGCTTGACCATGCTGGCAGGGTCGGGGTAGACAAAGCGTGGGGGCCCCAGGACAAGGCTCTGTGGCCGAGGCAGCAGCGGGGGGTAGAGGTGCCCACTCGAGCTGGCGATGGAGGAGACGGCAGGCAGCAGCGTGTGGGCCACGCTCATCACTGCCAGGGAGAAAACATTGGCCAGGGACAGGAAGGGGGCAGTGGGGGACCAGGGTGTGCTGGTCACAGCGGGGCTCAGGGGGCTGCTGGGTGCACTGGGGACAGGAGATGTGGGGTGTGGCAGTGGGGACACCAGCGCTTGGGGCAGGGCTGGGGGGACAGGGCCCCCCGTAGTGCCTGGGGGGCTCTGTGGGAATGCCAGTGATGCTGTCAGCCAGGAGGGAGCTGTCGAGACGAGGGGCCAGGTCTGCACAGAGCCTGTGGAGAGAGAAGGGGTGGGAGGCTGAGAAAGGGTGGGAGGCTGGAAAGGAGTGGGAGGCCAGTGGGTCGCTGGCAGTGCTGGCAGTGGGTTCGTGGTTGGACTGGGCAATCTCAGAAGTCTCTTCCCACCAGGGCTATTCTGCGATTCTGTGACTCCCCTCCAGTCCTGAGCCCCGGCCAGGCTCTGGCCAAGGTGCGGTGGCTCCGCGGGGCTGCGCACGGACACGCCTGCCCCCGCCAGGGCTGGTACCTGCAGGGGAGCTCAGCAGCGGTGGCTGCAGCTCATGGGCTGGGGCTGCCGGCGGCTCCACGGGGCTGGCGAGGTCGTTCTCCGATGGGGAGCTGCTCAGCGACGGCAGGACGGGGGACTGGACCAAGAGGCTGGGACTGGTGCAGCCCAGGTCTGCGGCACAAGGTGACAGCGAGCGCTCAGTGAGGCAGGACGTGCCCCACGGGCCCCCTTGGGCTCAGCCGGGGCTGTCACCCACCCTGCAGGGGCCTGGGGGGGACAGGAAGGGCCCGCAGAGGAGCGAAGACGTACCGCTGAGCGAGGATGAGGAGGAGATGGAGCGCGAGAGCTCCTGCACCTGCAGGTCCGCCTGCCGAGGGGGACGTGGCTGAGCTCAGCTCAGGGCAGAGACGCCAGACAGGCTGAGCCAAGCCCCCGCTGGCCCCCAGCCCAGCCCCATCGCGTGTGGGGACAGGAGCTGGTGGCTCCACCGGGCAGTGGGACACCGTGACCCATCACAGGAGTGGGCAAGTGACCTGGTGCTGCAGGCACGGGGCTGCTCCTGCCTGGGGCTGGAGGACCCTGCACCCCGGCCCCCTCCCTGCTGGGCTCCCTGGGGCTGGGCAGCACCCCCAGCTGCGCTCAGCGTCGGCCGTTTCCCCAGTGCTGGCGGGGACAGGGTGGGCACTCACGGGGCTGCCCATGCCGCGCTCGGCCTCAGGGCTCTCGGGCAGCTCGGCAGCGCTGTGCCCGTCCTTGCGGAGCAGCGTCTCCACGCGGTGGATTATGTCCCGGATGCGGTGGACGAAGCCATCCCGCTCGGACTTGAGGATGAACTCCTTGTGGACCTGGGGGCGGAGGGTCCGCTCAGCACCCGGCACAGCCAGGCAGACCCCCACCCTTGCCCCCGCCCTGCACTCACCATGACGGCCGCGATTTCCTCTGGGTTGTCCCCGTCCAGGTCGAACTTGAAGGTCACCATCTTGTTGTTGTAGGTCTGCAGCTGGCACTCCACCACCCGGTCGTTCTTGTCGGAGATCTGTGGGTGGCAGGGCTGGCTCAGCCCGGGGAGTGCCCGCCCGCCCACCTGGCACCCCTGGCACTCACGTTGGTGATGCGCAGCCTGGACCGAGCTCGGCGCCGCAGCAGCTTCCCCGAGGCCCGCTTGGACGGCAGCTTGGCACTCCGCTCACTGGCCGAGAGCCCCTCACAGCCATCGCTCATGCCAGACGCCACGTCCGAGGTGTAGCTGTGGGAAGCCCCAGCGCTGGAGCATCAGCGTAGCTGTTCCCAGCCGGCGCGCTCCCCACCCAGCCCCTGCCCGGCCCCCCACCTCACCTGTCCACCGGGGAGGAGAAGCCGCTGGGCGGGGGGAGGCGCTCGCTGGGCAGCTGCACCGCAATGCTCTGCGGGGAGAGGTTGGTGTGAGCCGGTGCCACGGCCGCCCCGACTCCCAGCCCCATGGGTCCCTGCTCACTGTGGGGAAGCAGCGTGTGGGGCGGGTGGGCGGCGGGCTGGTGGGGTCCCCTGCTGAGAAGCTGTGATGGGCCAGGTCCGGGGAGTCCAGGAAGCCGGAGGAGCTCAGGTAGCCATCTGTCTCGCAGTCAGCTGTGGAGAGCTTGCATGAGCTTGGCTGGCTTGCAGCCTTGGTGGGGCTCTAGTGGGGAGGGACCCCTGCCTGCCTCCTGCCCCAGGATGCCCCACTGTCCCCCTTGCTGTCTCCCCACCCGGTGCCTACGCACAGGTGGCTGAGGAGTAGCTGGTGTGCCGGTAGGCGAAGTGCTGGTCAGCCTCTGGCTCCTCGGGCTCTGGGGGGAAGGTGCTGCTGAAGACAGAGTCCCCAGAGCCAGTGGCCAGGGCAGGCGCAGCGGCACTGGGCGACAGTGGGGACTTGAGCTCCTCCAGCAGCCGCAGGACACCTGGTGGCTGCTCCGGCTCCACAGGCGATGGCACGTCCTGGGCGCGCTTCAGCTTCTCCCGCTTGCGCTTGATGGCCACCACGCGGTCCCGCACTGCCTTGGCCACCAGCTTGTAGTCAGCCTCGCAGACGAAGCCCAGGACCACCTGCACAGGAGGGGGCTTGTTGTATCACGGCATAGGGACCCCCACAGTGCCCAGGGCCCCTCTGTCCCTGTACCCACCATCTCCTGGGCCACCTCCTCTGCCACATCCTTGTAGAGCTCAAAGAGGAACTCGATAGCATTGTTGTCCTTGTACTTGCCGTGCAGCTTCTTTGTGTCATCCATGCGCAGCCAGAGCTTGAGCCCAGACTTGACGCCGTCATCCTCCTCGGCCAGCTCCACGTGCACCCCTGTGTCCTCCTGGAAGAAGGAGTGCTCCAGCAGGTCCTGGATGGTGTACCTGTGGAGAGCACAGCTCAGCGTGGGGCTGGGGGCTGGGGGGGCCCTGCTGCCCAGGTGCCCACTCCCCCCCACCTCTCGTTCTTGTCCATGCGGATGCAGCCCTCGATGATCTCCTTCAGCTCCGGAACCTTCACCTTGTAGAAGCTGCTGGGCTTCAGGCCCTGGGGGGCGACGGGCGTCAGCACCTCCTGTACCAGACCCTGCCCGGGACTGAGCCCAGGCTCTGCAGGGCCACAGTGCACCGGGCACTCTCCAGGCAGCTGTAGCCCCGCAGAGCCCAGCGCCCCCACGCACAGCCCCACCAGCAGCGGGAGACACATGGGGACAGGGTCCCCAGCCTGGAGCCCCGCTGGCTTGGCAGCAGCTCAGTGCTGGGCCACGCATGCCTGCATGGGCAGCCGGGGCCAGGATGCCCTGGGGCTGTGGGTTTCCACTCCAGCAGGCAGCAGCCAGCCGGGACCGGTGGGTGCAGCCACAGTGCCCCGGGCACAGGGTGGCCGAGCCAACCAGCTCCCGTTCCACCCCATTAACGCACTGGCAGCGCAGGGCGAGGGACATGGGTTCTGGCCAAGCCATGACCCCCCCGGCCCCCATGCCCCAGCACAGCACCCTCTCACTGCCCAGACTATTTTTAGCTGCTTGCACGACCTGCACAGTGCCACGTTTCATGGAGAGTGAGCCTGACAGCTCCATCCAACAATCCCCACCAGCCCCCGTGCCCATGGCACCAGCCCCCGTGCCCATGGCACCAGCCAGCAACCAGCCTGGTGGCCAGGGCTGCTCACCGAGGTGACCTTGCGATAGATCTGGGCAGCGTTCTGGCACTCAGAGTAGGGGTACTCGGAGGTGGCCATCTCCAGCATGCACATCCCAAAGGCGTAGACGTCCACCGCCTCATCGTACTTCTCCTCGTACATCTCCGGCGCCATGAACTCAGGGGTGCCTGGGGGATGCAGGAGGGGGCTCAGCACCCCTGGGACGCTGACCCACCCACAGCCACCATGGGGCAGCTGCAAGCCTGGCCCCACCGGGGCTGTGCTGGGAGCCCACCTATGACACTCTTGGCAAACGAGGCTCGCTTGAGCGTGGCCAGGCCCAGGTCCCCAATCTTGACTGAGCCGGTGGGGCCCGTGATGAAGATGTTGTCACACTTGAGGTCACGGTGGATGATGGGGGGTGAGCGGGTGTGCAGGAAATGCAGCCCCTTGAGGATCTGCCGGCTCCAGCGCTGCAGCACCTTCAGTTTCATCTCCTTGAACCGCTTCAGATAGCTGCCAGGGGACCCACGGGGCTTGGACCCACTTGGCTTAGCCCCACAACCGGCCCCAGCCTCAGCCCACCCTCCTCCCAACCACCACGCCGAGCCCATCTGAACGCAGGTGCCTACACAGGGTGAGTGGCAAAAAGCATCTTGGAGTCAGGGGCTCCCAGTCCCCTCCCCAGCTGGGCTCTATAGAATCAGCACTGAAAACGCAGCCCAGGAGGAGCCAAGCTCCCTGAGCCGCTGGTGCCAGGAGCCAGCCAGGGCAAATGGCCAGTGCTGCCACCCTGCTTAGCACCAGGATGCCCAAGGCACACTGTCCCTGTGCAGGACAGTGCCAGTGAAGCTCCTGAGTCTCCAAACATCCAGCAGTGACCCAGGGGTCACTGTCTCCAGCTCCCAGCCCTGCCCTGTCATCCACCCAGATCCCACCCAAGCCCACCACAGCCCGTCATCCCCACCCAAACGCCCACATCAAGTGCCGAGGCAGGGGGTACAGACCTGTCCCTCGACTCCCTGTCACCGCAGGGACCTCCTCCCCTCCCCTGCGTGCCCCAGCCTGGTGGTCCCTGCTCACGTTTTCAGGGTGCCGGACGTCATGAGCTCTGTGACCAGCACGATGCAGATCTGGCCTTTGATTGACGACTTCCAGGAGTCGTAGAAGCGGACGATGTTGGGATGCTGCAGCCCCTTCAGCATCTCCACCTCCTCGCTGAACCGCTGCCGCTCCGTCTTCGACAGCTTCCGTGTCTGTGGGAGCCAGGGGAGAGGTGAGGGGGGCACACGGGTCCCCAGCAAGCACAGGGGGATGCTCTGGTTTACAAGAGACCCTCACAGCCTAGTCCCAACTCCCTACGCACGAGGCAGCACAGAGCTGGGTCAGACCTGCTGTTGCCCAGCACAGGGGCTCACGCAGGGCCAGGGCCATCCCAGACCACAGACCAGTTCCCGCACCCCAGCACTGCTCTGGATGGAGCCACTCTCCCCTCGTTTGGGGAGAGATGGCCAAAGTCTCCTGCAATAGATGGTGCATTGAGAAGCCCATGTGCTTCCCTGCCGTGAAAGCTGCCCCGTGCCGGGGCCGCCCCACCCCGCTCCCGCTGCTCTCAGCCCCCAGCCAGTGCCCACCACCCCACCACAGGATGGGGACCCCCAGCCTGCAGCCATGTGCCGAGAAGACACGTGGGGTGCTCTGCGATGGCCACTGCCCACCAGTGTGCCCTGTGCAGACCCTATGGCCATGGCCCCTCTGCCCCCCAGGACAGCCCTGCACCCCACCAGGGCACCACTGGCTCCCAGCACCAGGCACCAGCACGGCAGCATGCTGGGCCAGCCTCAATGAGGCCTTTGTTGGGGAAAGCAGGCGGGGGAGGCTCCAGCCCAGGTTTTTCCATGTTCCTCCTGCTTGGGTTAATTAAAGTGGAAACCGAAGCCGAGTGTTGACACGGGCACTGAGAAGAGCTGGGGCCAGGGCCAGCAGGGAGGACACAGACCCTGGAGGGACACGGCCCCACAGTGCAGGAAGGGGGGAGCTGGGCAGCCAGACCCAGAAGGAGCTGGGTCCTGCCCCGAGCCCCAGGCGGGAGCGGGAGCAGGGCAGCATCCCCTGCCGTGGCTCCACTGCAGCCCAGGGCCCCGAAGTGCCTGGCCACTGCAGCGCCTGCGGCCGCCCAGCCGGGACCCCCGTCCAGCCCACGCTGGGGCTGCGGAAGCCCGAGCTGCCGCAGGCGGCCACTGCGCTCCCAGCGCCAGGCACTGCCAGAGCCGTGCTCAGCTCCTTGGCCGGCGGCTCCATCCCTCAGCCCGGGCAGCTTTCGTAATACTTCCATGGCATCGCAGCCGGCCCCACGGCCAGGCTGGAGCCGCTCCATAATCCCCTCTGCTTTTAACACACGCTCAGGGACCCGGCTCAGCCCAGACGAGAACCTGAGCCCTGCAGCGGGATGAATGGGACCTTTCATACCGAGAAGGAAAACAGCAACCGAAGCCCCTGTACAGCCCAGCCGCACACCGGCCACCCTGCCCAGTGCCACGGCCGCCCTCACACCCCCCGGCCCCCCACTCTCCATCGAGGAGCCCAAAGGCTTCACTGCACCCCACGAACCTGTAAGGGCACAGGGGAAGCCGACACAGGCTACAAACAGGCAGGGAGGGAGTCACTGGTGGCCACGGCTCTCCCAGCTCGGTGAGAGGGGACCCTGCTTGGAGCAGTTGTGCCAGTGCAGCCCCTGCCATGCCATCCTCAACCCTAAGCCGAACCCCCATCATGAGGCCAGCTCTCCCAGGGTGCCTGGAGCAAGCCTGGGGGCTCATCCCCCAAGCCTGTGCCAGGGCTGCCGGGCTCACCCAGCACTGCTCCTCCCACACAACCAGTGCAGCAGCCGGTCCCACGGCCGAGCGTCCCAACGCTGTCCCCACGAGCACCGCCAGTGGAGCCCAATCCAGCCCCAGCCCAGCTGGAGGAGCTGCTCAGGAGGAACTGCTCATCCAGGGACTGGGCAGCAGGGAGGGCAGGGTGAGCAGGGCTGGCAGAGCAGGCAGGACAGGCAGGGCTGCCAGCAGAGCTGCGCTGCCCCGCACGGCACGCAGGGACACCATGTCCTTTCCTAGCAGTACCTCGCGCAGGGCAGAGTAGGACGCTGAGGATGGCAGCACGGGGCCGGGTGAGAAGCTGGGTGGCAGCAGTCCAGTCCTGTCCCATGAGCCAGGAGCTGGCTGCTGGGGAGTCCAGCATGGCCAACGGCAGGAGCCGAGGCCAGCCCAGGAGGAGGGAGGACTGGGCACAGCAGCCAAGGATGGCTCTCGCCTCTGCAGCAGGAGGCTCTCCCCAGTGCAAGGAAGCACCAGCGCTCAGTGCAGAGCGCGCAGCCCCAGCTGGGCCCTGGCCCCACGATGCCCAGAGCAGGGGGTCCCAGCGTCCTGTGAAAGGGGGCACTCACACGCCAGAGGGACGTTCCATGGCAGGGAGCAGAGCAGGCACTGGAGACTGCCCAGCACCCTCCCTCCAGCCATGGCCGCAGCACCTCCAGCCATGGGGAGGTCCGGAGCCCCCGGCAGAGGAGCCAGCACTACAGCAGCAGTGGGTGTGCATGCCCCACTGCTCCCCCCATGGGTTTCCCCCCCATTTGGCCAGCAGTGACCCCATGCACGCTCACAGGCACACAAGCACGCACAGCTTGTGCCTCACAGCCTCTGGCTGAGGTTACCTGCCTGACCTGGACGAGAGCTGGGGGAGGCACAGCAGCGCCCACTGCCCAGGCTGCTCCTGCCTGCAAGGTACCCAAGGGGACCCACAAGAAAACTGCTTGCAGCCAGGTATTTACAGCTCGATCCCGCTCCGGGCCTCCGGTTTCCTCCCTGCTTCCTCCTTCCCCACTGCCCGCAGCACCTATCAACAGAAATAATCCCCAGTCTAAAGCTGGAAAGCACAAACAGGTCCCAGCGAGGCTGTGGGACGCAGACAGGAGGCAAAGACAGATGCTGCGTTCAGGACTGGGGGGTAGTGGCACGTGGGAATAGGGATGGGCAGGTCCCCAGAGAGGTCCCACAGGAAGGCAGGGGACAGGCACCAGGGAGGGGAGGGCAGGACGAGGACAGCACAGAGAGCTGGGATTTGGGATTGGGGGCCATCACAGCAGCTGCATGAGGCTCTCCGGACTGGAACAGGTCGGGGCTGCGGTTAGGTGCTCATTTAGAATTGAAAGGCAGTAAAAGGAGAACTGTGAAAGACACAGGACAAAGCTATTTTTAAAAGGGCAGAACCACAACCATTTTTATTTGCGGTTCCAAATCCCATATTTGTGTCACAGTGTCTGATTCTTTGCATGATTGCTGAAAAACCCAAACTTTTAAAAGTCTGCTTCTGTGCTCTCAGCCCCTCATGGGACATGGATTTTGGGACAAGAGACACTGGATAAAGAGCAGTCAGTGGGACAGGGCTGAAGACACGGTGGGGAAAGAGAGGGCTGGGGAGGGAGTGACTGGGGGGCAGGTGTGGGGCTGCGGGGGACAGGAGCAGGGCTGTGGCTGCTCATGCCAGGGGCTCTCAGGGGGGCTCTCAGCTACAGCCGGGCTGTGCTCGCTGGAGAGGGTGATGGCAGGTGGTGGAGGGGAGCCAGATCTCCGAGACACCGTGGGAGGCTCATGGGACTGTCCCTGACAGGAGCTCAGTCTCTCCACATGTGTCCCCCACCAGCTCCCTGTGGGCCAAGAGAGTGGCTCCCATAGCTCCAGCCCGCACCGGCCCTGCAGGCTCACAGGGCAGGCAACGGGGCCAGCATGTGCCTGCTGAACTCGGGGCACTGGAGTGATTTTGCTTCCTAACCCCCCTTCCTCCACCCCGGAGGGAGCAGCCCTGTCCCCCCGTAGCCACCTCACAGCACCAGAGCTGCCTGTGCGCAGCCGCAGGCAGACCCTGCACCGCTGCCAGCCCCTGGCCAGCTCTTTGCCAAACAGAAACACGTATGCACGCAGCGCTGGGCTGCAGGATGGGCACCAGGGGCCGCATCCAGCCCCAGCAGACACATGGGAGCTGCTCTGACACAGCAGGGAGGGACAGGGGCCCTGCAGGGCAGCGCAACACGGCCATGGGGACGAGCAGAAGGGCAGAGAGCGAGCCGTGCAGCCAGCCCCACCACGTGTGCCGACTGCCAGTGCCGGGGAGCTGGGGCACGTCCACAGTGAGGGGCTGAGACCTGCAGAGCCAGCCAGGAGGGGAGCGCTGGCACAGCTGACTCATCCAGAGAAGGTGCTGGGCTCGCCGAGGAGAGCTCTGCCCCGCCAGCAGTAGGCTGGCACGTCCCCCACCATCCGAAGGGATGCGTGACTCAAACGGAGCTCAGGAGCTCTTGGTCAGAGTGGGGGGACCGTGGGAGGGAGGGGGTGCTGAGCCAGCTCTCGGCAGCCACCTGAAGCAGTTGTACAACCCCCAGAGGCAGGCGGAGGCCCAAGACCTCTCCCTCCTCGCTGCGAGGTCACAGTCGGCCCCTCCAGGCATCACCCACCACTATCTCAGGATCTCTTCTCGCGCTGCTGGGCCGGAGCCACCCCAGGGACGCAGCCCAGGCAGCCGCCTGCAGCTGCACCAAGGTTTTAGGAACAAGACAACAAACTCGCAAGACACGTTTTTCTGTGTAAACAAGGACTTGGACCTCCCAGGCGCAGCAGCCACCGAGGGTCAGGAGCCTGTTGGAGACTTTGGACCGTACTGAAGCCCCTCCCCAGGGGCTCCAAGGAGAAAGGGGAGCCCCACAGCGTGGCTCTCCCTGTGCACCTCTGTGGACAAGATCGGGCCCATCAAAAGCAACGAGTGCGAGACGACGTTGTGGCAACACCTTCACCGCTGCCCTCAGCATCCCACTGTTAGCATCGCACTGCCAGGCTGCAGGGCAGCGAAGGGGACAGAGGAGTGCGGTGGCAGAGATGAGGACGCTGCTCAGAGACCTGGAAAACCACAGGTCCAGGTGCTGCCAGCAGAGAGCCCCTGGCAGCATCACAGAAGCCACATGCAGGTGCCCACAGACACCACTTCAGCCAAGGTCAAGCAGCCAGAGAGCACCAAGGTCGCACTGTACCCTGCTCCTGACTGACGTCCCAGGCTCGCTACAGCCACGTGCCCCAGAGCATGCCGAGGGCTATCGGAGCAAACCTCGGAGCCAGCTCCAGCACTGGCACAGGCGCACGTGCAGAGGCTGGCACTGGAGAGGGTACCCTTGCCCTCGCTACCCTTCCAAAGAGACAGCTGCAAGCTGGTGGGCACAGAACAGAGAGGGGGTGCTGGTCCTAGATCACCTGTAAACCCCCAGAGCAGGGACTGGCACCGGGAGCATGGGTGGCACGGTGTGCTCCACAGCTCAGGCAGAAGACAAATGAAAAGCAGCGCGTGACGGGCAGGATGGGCAGCAGCATTAAGCAGGGAGCCTGGGCCCAGGCCAAGAGCCCTGCATGGCACCGAGGCACTGGCAGAGATGGGCACAGCACCAGGCAGCCAGGGAAGCCCGAGCCCCGCTCAGGGACCCTGCCTGGCTCTGCCCCACTGCAGAAAGGTGCCAACGAGCCTGGCAGAAAGGGGCGATCTCAGGCCCCCGCACACCCTGGCACGGGCTCCAGCCCCGGGGAGATGTCTTGTGGTTCCCGCCCGGCAGCCGGGGCTCAGGGCCGGGGGAGCTGCCCACGCCATGGCAACTGGACAGAGAACGATCCAAGTGCCCCTCGACGCCCCCTTCCCCGGGGCGGGGGTCCTCGGGAGCGGGCAGGGCAGGGGCAGAGGCGCGGGCGGCCGTACCTGCAGCTCGCACCATGCCACCTCCACGGTGGTCTCCGTGTCCAGCCCCTTGTAGACGGTCTTGAAGGAGCCGCGGCCGATCTCGATGTCGAACTTGAGGAACCGGCCGTCGGGGGAGGTCGCGACCGCCTGCGTCTCCACCTCCTCGCTCTCCGTCTCCTCCGGCTCCCGGTGCCCGGCGGCACCCGGCGGCACCGGCGACCCCCCGCGCCCCCCGCTCGGCCCCGGGTAGCACAGCAGCTCCAGCTCGGCCGAGCTCCGCCGGTTGAAGCGGGAGGAGGCGCGGCGGGAGTCGCGTCCCGAGGACCGCCGGGCGCGGCTGCGGTGCGGGGTCCTCCCGGGGAGCTCCGGCCCCGGCCCCGGCCCCAGCCCCGGCTCCGGCTCCGGCGTGGAGCCGCTGCCTGCCCGCTCCGCCTCGGGCTGGGACATGGCTCCGGCGGGCTCGGCCGCCAGCATCGGCTCAGCCCGGGCCAGGGCCGCCGCTCCCGCGCAGCGTCGCACCTGGTGCCGCCCGCCGCGGCCCCGCAGCCAGCAGCGACCGCCGAGCCCCGGCCCGGGCGCCGGCACCGGCCCCGGTCCCGGCCCCGCCCGGCGGCCCCTCCCCCGCCCCGCCCGGGGCCGCCCCCACGCCGCCACCGCCCCCCGCCTGCGCTGCGCCACCGGCACCGCCACCGGGCACCGCCACCGGGCACGGGCACCGCCACCGGGACAGGCGCCCCGCACTGCCGCAGTGGACACGGGCTGCACACAGCGGGCGGGCGCTCCGCACCCTGGCACCGCGCGCGGCCGCCCCGCAGCCCCGGTCCAGCCCCGCGGGAACGGTGGGCATCATCCCCCCGCGCCCTCCTCCCGGCCCGGCCCTGCTCGGGGGGTCACTGCCCTGCTCCCACCCGGAGCTCCGGAGCCGCGCTGCCGTGGGACTGCCCGGGGGCTCTGGCTCTCCCCTCCCCTCCCGCCACGCCGTAGGAAAGTGCGTGGTTTAGACACTTCCTCGGAGCTTCGGACCTGGGGCCCCGCAGCAGCGTGTGCGGGAGCAGCCCCATCCCGCTCCCTGGTGCGGGGTCAGCCCCGCCAGCCCAGGCAGCCGTCCGTTCCCCGCCGGGTTTACTGCAGTCCGAAACCCCGAGCTGAGGGTCACACAAATAGGAAGATCTGAAGGTGTGTGTCAGCCCACGAAGGCCAAGAGCCTGGACAAGAGCTTCTTGTCTCCCCAGGTTAAAGGAGGAGGTTGTTCTACCCTGTGAGGCTGTTTACACAAAACACAAAGCAATTGAGGCTGGCGTTAATTTATTTTCCCTAAGGTCAGATTGTTTCTACTCAACGATACTGGAAATATTAAGTAGAGGATGGACATGGGTGCACAGCCACATCCTCCTCGAATGCTAACTTGGCGCTGGCAGGGTGACACCAGGTGATCCGGGGCACTGGACCCACAGCACAGCCCCCCAAGCCCCTGACTGCCAGGAGGAGGGAGAAACATTTAAATGAAATGATGCTCCTACCGAAGTCCTGGCTTGGCTGAGTGTTGGTGCTGGTGTCCCACACACAGCAGCCTCGGCTCCCCCTGCGTGAGCCCGCTTGTCCAGCCCTGCTTCCCAGCTCACCTGAGGAGCCGGGACCACCTCCCTGGGAAGGGGTCTGACCAACGTCTCCTTGCCAAGAGCCACTTGCCTGCAGCACAGGCTGGTGAGCAGAGTGCAGTGACCGCATCCTCACCCAGCCCTGCGCTCCCCGGAGCGTGCACGGGGCATGGTCCTGGGGAAGCAGCCACCACTGGCTGCAAGACGCGTGTCCAGGGCCTCCCCACCGCAGGGCTCTGCCTGCTGCTCCCAGAACAGGTGGCCCCTTGGCCGGAGCACTGAGCATCCACAGCTGCCAGAGCCAAAAGGCCAGGGCAGATGGGCTGGTGGGTGTGGTGGTCACACTGGCCCTGGCGTGGGAAACTCTCATGTTGTGAGATGTGACATGGTTTGACTCAGCTCTGCCAAACAACTGGCTTTGTTGGCATGCACCCTGCCCCAGACCTGCCCAGAACCTGCCCTCTTCTCACCAGATCACTGCCAGAAAGAGGTGCACCCCTAATCCCCTCACAGCTGCATCTCTGGGGTTTCCTGCTCCTGTTGAACTCTCCTCCAGCACCTCACAGACTGCACACAGCAAGGAGCCCACGCAGGAGCCGGCCGATGGCTGTGCCAGCCCAGGAGGGCAGGAGGAAGGGTGCAAAGAGCTGTCCTTCAGCCTCTGCCTCTGCTCCAGAGCCCATCACAGGCTGCAGCTTTTACTCATAGGTCAGGTTTAAAAACCTCACTGCTTTAAAAGTAACTGCTTTTATTTTTATCCTGTCCTGACTACAGCTTCCAACAGAGGTGGAGATTTCAGTCCTTCCCAGCTGAAAATCCTCAGCCTGATCCATGGCATGGGCAACACCACGTCTTGTCCTGCAGCTGCCAGAGCGGAGGTGAATCTGGCAGCTCAGGCAGCGGGGGGGCTGCCGGAGGATCCATCCAGGGGGTCTCTGCCAGCACCCCACACTGCCCAGGCACAGGGACACAGCCCACACCGGCAGAGAGCCCTTCTGCGAGAGACAAGGAGCTGGGCAGGGATCTCGGCTTGGTGCCCTTATCGAGCATTTCCATCGTGAAACGAGATGCCTCAGGAGATCCCAGAGGAGCAGAGGAGTGTCCCAGTCCTGGTGAGGCCCCTGCAGACAGAAGAGGAAATCAGGTGTGAAGTTTGCTCTGACTGCTGCCCTCCCGCAGCTCCCTGGTGAATGGCCTGAGAAGTTCCCCAACCCCGCCAAATGCTGTCCCACGCCGTGAGCTTGGCAGGAGGAAGCAGCTCAGGCAGGAGGGGGGTCCCTCCCGACCCAGCCCGGGACACCGAGCTGGAGTCAGCTTGGCTCGAAATCAGAAGGCTCCTGCCCCACAGTCGGCTGCCCACCGCGGCGCTCAGATGGTGCCTGCAGCTCCCCGGCCGTTATCAGGGTGACATTCCTGGGCTGTGGGTGCCAGTGCCAGCCCGTCGCTTTGAGGAACCGCTGCAATCAGACAACATAACCCATTTCCCACTTGCATTTGGCTGCCAGGAGGAGAGGAGAGAACTGCAATTGCTCTCCTCAGGATTAGATCATGAATCAAAGCCCTGCCAGGAATTGTCCGTTCCGACCCTGCAGCTCAGGGTAGGATCAGAGGGGTCGGGACAGGTCCAAATTCAGATGTCCCCCACAGATGGGGGATGCACAGCTCAGGCTGCGAGGCACGGGGTGCCCATCCTGGGAAGGCTCAGACTGGGGAGGGCTCTGCAGTGACCCAGGCCGTGTTTCGTGGCTGGCTTCAGCACCCCATGCCCGTGAGATCTCCTCCTGCCATGGCCCTCCTTGCCCCAATGCACGTGACTCCAGGGAGAAGGAGATGTCACCCAAACCTCAGTTGTGGCTCTGACCCCAGGCAGATAATTTTGGAGGATTTCCATAACCCAGAGTTACAGATGAAACCTGCCTGCAAGTTCATCCCAACATATAAATTTATCGAACTGAGACAACTCTTGCCCTTAAACAGCCACGTTAAACAAAAACCCTCCCAGCGTTTCTCCCTCCCCAGCCAGCGGGATCCAAGTGTGTGCAGCCTGATAGTGCCTTATCTCAGCCCCAGGCCCCTGACCTTCGCCTCGCCCTGGCCAGCGAGCCCTAATCGCCACGACCAGACGTGGCAACAGCCTCAGAGGGGCCATGGGACGGAGGCAGGGGGCTGCACCAGCCCCCCCATGGAAATGCCATGTGCTCTGGCGAACACCCCCACAGCACGGCCAGGCTTGAGAGTGCCTCTGCGTGCCAGAGCCTGACCTGTGCTGTGATGGTACCTGGGAGCACAGGGTATGGTTTCAGCCACAGTCCCACATGAACAAAGCCCTTCCTGGCTGCTCACTTCGCCCCAGCAGTGCCTGCAGCTCTCACCCTGTGTTGGAGGCACCAGGAAGAGGCTCTGACTGCTCCTGTCCAGAGGAAAGCGGTGGCTGGAGGTTGCCACGCTCTCCCCCTGACCAGTGTAGTTACACCTCCCTCAGCTCTGCCACACACCCAAGGGCTTCCACACCACAGCAGCCTCATGCAGCACCTCCAGGCTGGCTCTGGTGTCCCAATCCTGTGATTACATCACCAAACACTATGAAGCACTGAATAAAGATAAGCCAGTTTCAGAGCACAATTAAAAGGCTTTGTTTTACCTGCCGGCAGGAGCTTACATCACCATGAGCTAAACTGCCCCATCCCCTGCAGAGGGACCGGCCAGGGAGCATCTGCTCCCTCCAGGGTGGTAATGCCAGCAGCGCCTGCGAGCACCTCACTGCTGTGGCAACACTGCCATAGCGCCCGGCCTGGGGAGTCGGTCCCGCAAGGACCTCACAGGCATAGCTGGATGGGACCCTTCATAACCAGCTGAGAGGGTGTGGAAAGAGGAATTTTACACCATGTTCACTCTGGAACACGGGGACAGACTCTTCCTCCTCCTCTCACTAAGTAAGCAACTAAGTAAGAAGCTGAAAAAGAGCAGTGAATGGCTGCCAGGAGCGCACTGGAAAGAAAAAGGCTGGGTTTAGTCTTATCTAATGTCACATCAGCCATTTCCTAGGAAGGGAGCAAATTTAATTAAGAACACAGACTCACTCAAGGACAGCCAGGTTATGTACAGCACATGCAACTGGGAACACAATGCTGAGGGGTTGCCATCACGTCTGTGGAGAGCAAATACAAACATCCTGGGCCTGGCTACTGTGTCATTCGGGATCAAACGCAGATGCCGTCAGGAACAGAACAGCCAGCATGGAAAGACGCTCGCTGCAGGGGTGCAAAAGCAGCTGGAGGGGAGGGCACAACAACCAGCGAGGGAAGGAGTCAGCGTAAGCAGCACGAAGAGGCAGATCTTGGACATTAAAACAAGTCCAGGGCAGACACTGCTCATGGTGATTCCTACACGGAGACTTTCCTGGCTGCAGACCCAGAGGGTCCCTCACCCAACCCGTGAGCCCTGGTTTGAGCAGAGCCTGCGTCCACTGCGGGGACACGTGCGCTGCCCTGCCGGGATGCACTGCAGGGCTCCTGGCACACGGCACGGCACAGCCTGCACCAGCCTTTGCTTCTGCAAACGTGGCTGGCTGCAGCCACGGGCAGTTGGGCTTGCTCAGCCGCCATCAGATGCTCCCTGGCGAGATGGAGCATGGCAGCACCAAGCTCTTTGCATCCCCAGCATGTCATTCCCTGAGGGCTGCCACATCCATCCTCTGCCCCCAAACCTCCCAGCTCAGGTCGGGACACAGCCAGGCTGCCGGAACAGGCACCAGCGGGAGCGGGGACACCAGCCTTGCCACAGGCTGCGCCGTCCCATTCACTCACCTGAGTCATCTCAGTGCTCGTAGGGACGATGGGTGTCCAGAAGGGATCAGAGACCACATTAGCCCAGTGTGTCAGTGACCCAGTGCAAGTGCCACCAGTGCCTTCTCCTGCAGAGAAGTGCTGGGACACGGGAATTTCTCCTCCAGCACAGCACGCCCCCCGCAGCTGTACAGAGCCTCCCCCCACCTCTGCACAAACCATCAGCTTTCAGCAGATTGCGCATGGAAAATCAAAGTAAACGTTGCCCTAAAAGCAGACAGAAAGAGCCCCATGGGCCCTGGCATATGGAAAAAAGCACTGGTGCTGCCCAGTTCCCACCATGGGGGTGGCTCAGCAGGCTCCCCCCCAGCACAATGCCGTGCACAGCTGATGCAGCAGGGAAACGCAGCTGAAGGGCAACAACCTGGTACGCTGCTGTTTTGTTTCTGATGGAAAAACAGATAAACAAAAACACCCCAGCTGCTCTATAAATACATCTCATTTTAATTACTTCAAATTAGTTCCTTGGCATCCACCCCCACCACACTGCACAGCCAGCTTTGCAGCAAGCACGTATCACACTGCCGTGGAGGTCTCCTACACCGCAGCAGCGACAGCGAGTTCCTTGTGCTTGCCTTCGCCCCGTTCAAGTGCGCAGCACGGACCACGGAGCCCGAGAACACGCTGGCCAGAGGGAGGGAGGTGTCCTCGGAGGCCAAGATCCACCAGCCAGCTGAAGAGACTGCCCTGAGGCCTTCACAAGGACAGGGATCAGCGAGAGGAGCAGCCCTGTTACTTCACTTCTGGGTGGTCCCTCTTAGAACTGCCCAGAGCAGCTTTAGCCTCTCGAACACAATCAACAGAAGAAAAGACAGACAGAGGAACTCTGAACATTTCTAAGGAGTCACGTCTTTGGAAAGCTTTGCAGATTCTCCTTGTCCGAGGAAATCCCGAGTGTGCAGCCGCTTACAGTCACGTCTTGAAACCAGGCCAGGAGAGTGAACCTTCACAGCGAGAACTGCTTCAGCAGCCAGGGAAGAGCAGAAGGGGAGGAGCTCCTGTCAGAAGAACTTGACGCCTCGGCCATCGTCCAGCGTGATAATTTCAGCCTTGTGCTCTTGCTGCAATGCTTGCAGGGCACGGAGCAGCATAGTCTCATCCAAGCCATGGAACTCTAGGGAAGGACAGAGATCTCCATGAACAGGGAAAAAAAAAATCAAGAAACAAAGAGGCTTCCAAAGTGCAGGGACTGGTGGCAGTGAGGCAGAGGGCTCTGAAGAGCAGCTTCCAGACTCCGGCACCGTAACACTACGGCAAATCCAGAGTCACAGCTGACAGACTCATCACCACAGTGCTGCACCAGGAACAAAGCCTGAAGGTCAGCAGGCAGAAGGGAATGAGTCACGGCAGTGTCACAGGCAGCACAGATGGCATCAAACCACAACAGATTAAACTGGAGCAGGTTTTCAGAGCACATTTGATCTGAGTGTGTAGAAGTTGATTGTCAGGTATACCTGCTCCAGAACATGACATTACCTTCGTTCTCTGTATCATCTCCACTGGCTAATTCATACAGCGTGAACACAGAATTGGTCAAGCCGTTCTTCAACACCTGGAAACATAAAAGCAATACAGCAAATCTCATCCGTGTGATTTAACATCCTTGGCACGATCTCTCGTACACCTCAGTGCAAGCAAAATGGAATGTGGACAGCACTCAATGAGCAAAAATACCCTGGGAACGCTCTGGGGCACCAGAGAGTCAAGAAATGCCTAAGGAAACTAAGCCAGTTCCTTTCCCTGCCCCTCTACTTTCTGTCCGTGTGTTTCGCAATAAGGACT
Source organism: Podargus strigoides (assembly GCA_028020825.1). Taxonomy (NCBI): domain Eukaryota; kingdom Metazoa; phylum Chordata; class Aves; order Caprimulgiformes; family Podargidae; genus Podargus; species Podargus strigoides. The sequence goes on along the minus strand of CM051647.1, from coordinate 6,925,168 downwards.
CGGGCCATACGACGGCAACACTGCTCTGTCCTCACTACGGAACAGCTGCAGTGGGAGTAGACAACTGTGCATTTGCTGCCCAGACTGCATCTTACAGCAAGGAAAAAGCTGTTAACATCTCTATGCTTCTCTGCAACAGAGAGAAACAGAAGGTAAAAGCAGTGAGGAAGCAAGAAAAAGCATTGCAATGGTCTTTCTCACAAACTGCAGCCAACACCACCTGTCCTCCCGGACACAGAACGCTCGGTCTGCGGGGGAAGATGGCTTCTGCATTCTCACCCACTGATAGATGAGCTTCCCCCATTCCTCCGGTCTCCTCCACATGATCAGAAAACTGGTTTTGTTCTTATCTAACCACTCCAGGTTCCCTAAAAACAACAGGGAAAATATCTGTAATCAGAGCATGAGTCCACAGTAACGACCAGCACCGCAGATTTCATGACAGGCGCCAGACATTGTGCCCATGGGCAGCTGCCACTCCCCACCACACGACCGCCAGCACCGACTACCTGAATATCTCTGTGTGCACAGAAACTTAATTCTGCCCCGAGCCCCCTCTTCCTCCCGCAGCTTAACCTGTCCCAGGAAGGCAGCAGGTCGGCTCCCGCGTGCGGGTGATGCCACGGAGCGTGGACAGGGACGGTCCACGGGGTCCCACCCGGGCGGAGGCACAGCCTGCACCCATGGACTGGGCAAGCCCCGGGGCCAGCTCCGGGCAGCGGGATGGAGCCTGCCCGTGGCTCCCACGCTGCCTGCCCCACTAGCTACGGGCCGGGCACCGGCCACAGGACAGACGGACAGATGAACAGGCAGACAGACGGCACCCACCGTTCTTGCGGAGCTCCTCCAGCACCACCTGGATGGACTCCAGCGGCAGCTTCCCTGGCCGGGGGTTAAGGATGCACTCACGGACCGGGAGAGGGGAACGGGGGACGGGGCGGCGGGGACGGGCCGCAAAGGATACGCTGCAGGCGGCGGTTGGCGAAGAGCGGGCTGTCCTGCGCCTCCCGCACCGTCATGGCGGGCAGGCGGTGCCGCTGGCTGTAGGCGAGCGCCAGCGCGCACCAGGCCGCGAGCTGCTTCTGCCGCGTCTCGCCGTTGGGCTGCAGCCTGCGGGGCTCCGCTCAGCGCCGGGCCGGGACCGGGCGGCCCCGCGGGGGGCCCGGCACACCTGACTCGGCCTAACCCCAGCGGCGGCTCGGCCCGGCCCGGCCCGGCCACGCCCCGCTGCCCCCCCGCCCCGGTCCCGGTCCCCGCCCCGGTCGCGGTCCCCCCGCCCCACTCCCCAGCCCTGGCCCCAGTCCCGCGCTCACGTGAAGAAGGGCGGGAAGCTGTACTGCCAGGGCCACGCGAAGCTCATCGCCGCCACCGGAACCGCCGCCGCCGCCTTCCGGTCCGGCCCGGCCCGCTTCCGGCCCGCCCCGCCGAGCCACGCCCACCCGCTCTCCCCGCCCCGGCCCGCCCCTACACCGCCCCACCCCGCGGAGCCACGCCCCGAGGAGGCCACGCCCCCCGTGGAGGCCACGCCCCGTCCTCCCGGAGTCCAGCCCCGCCCCCGCGGAGCTCTGCCCCGCCCGGACGGCGGTGCCCGGTACCCGGTGCCCGGTACCCGGTGCCCGGTGCCCGGTGCCCCGCGGGGGAAGCTGCCGGCGAGGCCATGCCGGGGCGGTGCTGGCGGCGGGAACGAGCGGCGGAAGAACCAGCGCCAGGCGAGGGGGAAGAAGCGTTTAATCCCCACCCGTGGGGCCGGCGGTTGAGGCGGGGGGCGCCGGTAGCGGGAACCGGCCGGCCCCGCATCGTGTGCTGATCACCCCGGGAGCCCCCCGGGGCGACCCCGCCGGGGCTGCTCAAGCCGCCGGTGACCTCCCGGGAAGCGTGGGGCGGCGCCCGGGCACAGGACCCGCATGGCCACCCCCCGGCCGCCCCCCGCCCGCGTCCCTAGGGCTGCGCCTTGCTGTCCTTGCTGCGCCAGATGACGAGGGTGACGAGGAAGGGGATGAGGCAGATGGGGGCGATGATCATGGCCAGCAGCACGTCCTCGGGCGGGTCGAAGTAGACCTGGTGCTCCAGGGAGCAGTTGTGGAAGTAGCGGTGGTGGCTCTGGAAGATGTACTGCTCGGCCAGCGCGTTGGGGTAGCTGTAGTTCAGGTGGTCGGCCCAGCCCTCCAGGCAGGCTTGCAGGAAGCTGTAGGGCCTGGGGAGGGAGACGCAGGGTGCTGGGAAGGGACCAGGATGTGTGGGGGCATGGGGGGGCTCAGGACACCAGAGGCGTGGGACCCTGGGTGGCCCCGAGCCCTCCTGGCACAGCAGCACCCTCCAGACTGCCCAGGGTTTGCCCTGCACCCCACTGCCTGCACCCACCAGCTTGAGAGGAGGGTGGCCCTGGGTCCCTCAGGAGTCGGTGGCCCATTGGCACAGCCCAGGGGCTCTGCCCCCATCAAATAAATTCTGCTGTCCAGGGAGCTGCTCCACTCATGTGGCTACGGGGACTGGGGGGCCACAGACGATGCTCCACCAAAGGGTCTCCACATGTGGCTCCCCCAGCTGGAGACATCCCTGGAGCCTCTGTCCCCCTGCACCGCTGCAGCACTGCCCAGGGGGACTCTCCAGCCGCCCCATACCTGCTGATGACTTTCCATTCGCAGAGCTCCGACGCCGTCACATTCCTCATCAGGTCAACGAAGAACTCCCAGCACCTCTGCGTGGCGTCGGGGTACATCTCCTCTGCAGGGGACAGGGGCTGAGTGCGGGCAGCGTGCCCTGCCAGACCCCGTCCCTGCCCGCAGCTCAGTGCCTTTCCCCTGCAGAGGGGTCACCCTGCGGTGCGCAGCCACCCCAGCCAGACACTGTCAGCCGCGCAGCGCTGCCCGGCCCTCGCCAAGCCCCAGCACTCACCCACGAGCTGGGCTGTCCGGTTGAACATGGCCAGGGGTGGGCTTGTGCTGGTGCCCTGGCTGAAGCCCTCCGCCTCAGTGCCCACGTGGCAGAGCCCAGTCCCCAGGAGCGCTGCAGAGTGGAGGGGACAGGGTCAGTGGGGAATGGGGACTGGCAGAGCCCCGGGCACAGGAACCAGAGACCAGGACTGCAGTAGGGAAATGGCTTTGGGTGTCCAGTCCCTGCACAGACAGGGGCTGTGGGGAAGGGGCCCACCAGGCTGCCCAAGGGCTCAGAGGGGCTGGCTGTCTGGGTCACAGCACGGGAGGCGAGCTGTGTCCCCCACCCACAGGGACCGACCCATTGCCCCGGGTGGCTGCATCAGCCGGACAGGGCTGGGGCAGGAAGAGGAAGCACTGGGCGCAGGGCAGCACTGCTGAAGAGCCCCTCCGCCCGTCATCTGCCCCACACCCAGCACAGCCCGCCACGGTGTGGGGCACGTGTCTCCTCCGCCCTGCCGACCGCTTGCCCACTGCCCGGCCCACTGGAGCCCCACAGCCCAAGGAAACTGCCCCATCCGTCTTCCGCCCTCGGCCGAGGGCCCACGGCACGGGGTAGCGACGCCAGTCGTGTGATGAACCACCCGGCGGGCTCTGCCTGGGACACTCATGTGGAGCTCTGGCACAGCCGGACACTGGCCTGGGGTGCTCCTGGGGTGGCACAGTGATGTGGCAAGGGCAGCCTGCCCTGTCCCAGTCCCTGACTGTCCCACCCAGCCCCTCTCTGTCTCAGCCTGGGGCTTCGCAGGGCTCCCCAGCCACTCTCACGGGTCATGAGCACGGCGGGGGCTGCTCGCAGCACTCATTGCCCGCCTGCCACCGGCCCCTGGCCACGCAGGCTGCCAGGCTGGCCCCATGCCGGGGCGCGTGGTGGGCCAGGCTGAGCCGAGACCCTGGCGCCAGGCCCCATGCGCGGGAGGGCGGCCGCGTGCGGGGTGGTGCGAGGCCCCCGCGCACTTACCCCAGAGCAGCAGGAGCCCTCGGGAGCGGCGGCCGGAGCCCGTCTGCGCGCGCGGTGCCATCCTGCACGAGGCTGCCGGCTAACGACCGGACAAGTATTTCAATGGAAATAACAGGAAGCGACTCCTTTCCTCTGACAGGGGCAGTTTGACTACAGGAGACGTGTGAAAAATGAGATCGCTCAGCGCTGCTCTAACGCGGCTCCTGACGGGACCCCACCGCCGTGCAGCGCCGTGCCGGCCCCGCGGGCATCGCTCCCGCACCCGGGCGGCCTCACCCGGCGGCCCGCAGGCTCCGCTCCCCGCGCAGCGCGTCCCGTTTTACGAGGCCGCGATTTGTTTACTTGTGTATTTCTCTTTAATCCTGTCTGGGCTGGGTTGTGAAATCCCTGGTCTCCTGCGCGGAGGGCAGGCAGCCCGGCAGCCAGGGGGAGTGGACGGGAGAGCACAATGTCCCCAGACAGGCGCTGCAGCCGGGCGTGGGGGCGGCGGGGGGACCCACGGCCCCAGCACAACAGCTTCTGGCTCACACGGGCACCATCAGAGGGGCAGCCGCAGTCTGCAGCGGGGAGGGAAGGGCAGTGGCACGGCCTGCCCACGGGCACGAGGCTGGCACAGGCAGGGAGGTGGGCAGAGGGCAGAGACTTGGCCAATGTTGCCAGTCCTCAGCCCCGACGCCTTCCTCCTGCACTGCCCAGCCCAGTGCCCGCCTGGCTCTGCCAGAGCCCCTGGCTCCTGGCCCAGCTCCCACTGGCAGGGCCCGTGTCCCCCCGCAGAGCAGTGCTGCCGAGAACAACCCTGGCCCCCATAGGCTGTGGCATTCCTGCTCAAGAGCCGGGCTGAGGCCGGGTGAGCTCATTTCACCTCTGGCCCGGGCAGAGCGTGAGCCCAAAGCTTCCCCTTCCACAGCCCACCCACGGGACACGCAGAGGGACGAAGCATAGCGCAGAGGGTCCCTCCCTGCTGCAGAAAGATGGTCTCGCTGGGCTTCACGCTCTGCGGCAAACATCCTAGCAGAGCCGCCCGACCCGTGCCAGGCACTGCGGGACCTTTCACAGGCGAGTGGCTGCATCTGGAAGCCATCAGGCCCTGGCACTCCAGGGGCTGGAGCATTGGAGCCCCCCGGTCCCACTCTGTTGGAGCTGCTGGAGCCTCCGGCTGGCGGCAGGAGCCTCTGCCAGGGAGACACCCAATGATCTCAGCGCAGGGCCGGGACGGCCGCCCCCCTCCTGAGGCGTCCGGAGGGATGGGCAGGGACAGGATGGGCAGGGACAGGACGGTGGCTGCCAGCCAAGGCCCAGGGCTTCTTCCCCCCCAAGCCTGGCATCCCCAGTGCTCCCTGCCAGCCCCCATCCTGGGGTGCCAAGGAGGGGGCTCGGCCCGTGCAGGGTCAGGACCCTGACACTCCTCCCCACCCCTGGCAGATGCAAACATCTGGAGCCCTGGGCCCAGATGCCTCCCATGCCACAGGACCCACTTCATCCCCAGGGACACCCAGACCCCCGTCCCTGCTCTGCCCCGTCCCCCTCACCCTCAGCCCACTTGTCAGTTCCCAGGGTGGGGAGGGAAGGGGTCATTGGGCAGCTGCCCACTGGGGTTTGAGCCCCTTTCTGGGCTCTGCTGAGCATGAGGGCGGCTGCAAGGGGCACGAGGCAGCTCAGCCCCAGAGCCACAGCCACGGCCATCCCAGGGGGCAGCCTGGCCGTCCTGGTGGGCTTCCCATCTGTCCCCGGGAGCCTGGCCCCCGTGCAGTTGGCGAAGTATTCGGCGTGGACCTGCAGGAAGAAGGCGTCGAGGACAGCGCTGTGCCAGGGGCAGGAGAGCAGCTGGGCCAGCAGCTGGGTGCAGCTGGAGAGCTCGCTGTAGGGGCTGCAGAGGGGATGGCATGAGGCCAGCCTGCCAGGACGGTGACACGTCAACCGCGGCGGCCCCACAAAGGCCCTGCTCAGAGCGAGCGCTGCCAGGGCTGATGCCCACCCACCTGCTGATCTGGTCCCAGCAGCAGCGGCTGCCCTCGGGGGTGGCCATGAGGGCGGCGTGGAAGGGGGCCCAGCAGTAGAGGGAGATCCAGTCCTGGTAGGTGTCCTGACAGCGGGCTGGCCCCCCCAGCACCTCTGGCGGCCCTGCAAAGCACCAGCCAGACCCTGGGATGCTGTGCTGCACCCAGCTCTCCCCCCAAGGCCGGTTTTGGGGGCTGTTTGGGGTCACCCTGGCTCTGCCCAGCATGGACCAGGCACCCCGTTTGCTGGAGTTCAATGTGCAGCCCTGGGCATCCCATGCTGGGGCTGCCTGTGGCGGCAGGGACCCCATGGGTTCAGCCAAGCTGGGACATCGGCCCTTGTGAGAGGATAGGAGGATCACAGGAGGGCAGCTCTACTCACCCTCCTCATCCAGGTACAGGTAGTGACCTGGAAGGACAGACAGTGCCATCAGTGCTGGCAGGACTGGTGGGATGCCATCCCCAGGGGTGCAGGCATCACCTCCGCCAGCAGCCGAGCCGCACTGTGATGCTGGCACCAGGGTCTTACCTTCGTCCTCGAGGTCCCCATACTCGGTGTCCCCATACCCTGCAGCAAGGAGACACAGGGTGCCAGGGCTGCACAGCCAGCGGCAACCTTGGTGCCCAGCCGGCTTTGGGGCATGAGACAGGGCGGTCCCAGCACACCAGAGCCCTGTCCTCCTCCCACGCTGAGGTGAGCACAGCAGAGGTGACAGGGCTGAGGGGAGGGAAGGGGAGCAGGAAGCTCCTGGCTCTGCCTTGGGCTTTGCAACCAGACCAGACACCAATCCTGTGAGCAGGGGAGCGTGTGGCAAACCCTGCCCAGGGCATCCTACAAGGGGAAGCCAGGAGGAGCCAGGGGAGCTGCCACCCAGTATGGATGCATTGGGACAGAGGGGCAAAACGGGCCAGGGACCCTGTGGGGACTCGCTGCCCAGTCACACCCTGTGCCCGACCCCCTGAGTACCCCCAGCAGCCACACCCGGACCGTGGCACACAGCAACAGCCCTGGCAGCTGCAGGTCGGGGCTGCCCTTACCCTGCTGGAGCAGAGGGAGGAGCAGGCAGCAGAGGAGCCGCACCCCGAGGAGCATCTTCCCACCGCCGGGATCGCTGCGCCCGGGCTGGGGCTGCGCCCGGGGCTTTATCCTGGTGCCCGGCCCAGCCCAGCGCTGCCTGCCCGCTTCCGAGCCAATGCCCGGGAAGGTCGGGGGGACGCCGGGCTCCCATCCCGCCTGACTCAGCGAAGCTCCAAGGGCATCGGATGCGGGATGCGGGCACGGGCCCGGCCTGCTGTCCCCCGCGGTCACATCGGCGGGTCCGCCCGCTCCCCCTCGCCGGGAAAGGGGCGCCCCGGACCCCGAACCGTCCCGGGGGCTCGGAGCCGCAGCCCCAGAACAGCCCCCAGCCCCGGTCTGGCGGGGCCGGGGCAGCCGGTGCTCCGCACCACAGCGCGTGGCGGGGCCCAGGGGGCCCTCGACGGGACAGGACCCAGCACCGCCCGCTCCCCGCCGCCGGGGCCCCCGGGGCAGGAAGACCGCCGCCAGAAGCCGCTTCCTGCCCGGCGCCGCCGCAGGAAGCACGGGGCCCGCCGGCCGCGGGGACCGGCCCCGCCGTCGTCCCGCAGCGATGCGGCACCCGCGTCCCCAGGGCGCCGGGCCCGTCTCTGCCCGCTCTCGCGGGAGCCACTGGGTCGCCTTGTGGCGGGCCGTAGCACCACCTGCCCGGAGGGCAGCGGAGCCGGGCCGGGGGCGGGCGTTACTCCGCCCGGCGCTTCCGGGGGGACCGGGCCGGGCCCGCAGCAGGGGCAGCTCGGGGAGAGCCCGAGGGGAGACGGGGCCGGGCGCAGCCGCGCGCGGGCGGGCACTGGGACAAGCTAGGCAGCGCGCCCGGAGCCGCCGGGTGAGGCCGGTTCCCCGCAGCTGGGAGCCCTGGGCGGGGACGCGCGACCGGCACCGGCGGCGGCACCGCGGGAGAGGGGCGGAGCCTGCGTGCGGGGGCGGGGCCGCGGTGCAGGGGCGGGGTCTCCCCGGGGCGGGGCCGCGGTGCGGGGGCGGGGCCGCAGTGCGGGGGCGGGGCCGCGGTGCAGGGGCGGGGTCTTCCCGGGGCGGGGCCGCAGCGCGGGGGCGGGGCCGCGGTGCAGGGGCGGGGCCGCGGTGCAGGGGCGGGGTCTCCCCGGGGCGGGGCCGCAGTGCGGGGCGGGGCCGCGGTGCAGGGGCGGGGTCTTCCCGGGGCGGGGCCGCAGTGCGGGGCGGGGTCTCCCCGGGGCGGGGCCGGGCGCGGCGCAGGCGCGGGTGCGCAGGGGCGCGCGGCCTCCCCGCGGCGCGATGGCCGAGGAGTGAGTGCGGGCGGGGGCGTTCGGGGTACCGGCGGTGCCGGCGGGGGCCTGGGGGACTGCGGCCGCGCGGGGCGGTGGGGCGGGGACCCGGTCCCTCGCTCCAGCGACGCTGGCCGCCTTGGCCTGCTCCGATGCGTGTCCCCGCGTCACCCGGTGCGGGCCCGTGCTCGGCGCTGCCGCCCCAGCAGCGGTGCGGACCCGCGGCAGGCGCTGGGGCCCGGCAGGGGCGGCGGTTGGGAACCCCCGGTGCCGTCGTGATCCCGTGCCGGGCTCCCCGGGGCCGGGCGGGGGAAACAGCGCTGGGTGCGGGGCCGAGCCTGGCCGGGGGTGCCCCGCTCCCCGCCCGGCCCGGCGTCCCAGCGGCTTCTCCCCGGGGTGCAGCGGGGCTCCCGGGGCAAGCGGGAGGGCTCAGCCCACGGAGGGGCCCCGGGGCTCAGGGGGCCGAGCGGGTGGATCCCGACAGCGGGTTGTGCCGCGGGTGTTCCCCAAACAGGGCTGCTGCGGATTTACGGGGTTGTTTTTCCCGAGTTAAAGCCTGTGGTGCTGTTAAAATCCACAGGGATTATTTTTCCAATAGCGCTTGTTGGATTAAGCTCTCTGTTATTTGATATTTATTCTTTCTGTATTTTTATAGAAAGATGGAAATCGCCACCCCTCCGACGTCCAAGTGTATCATATACTGGAAAAGAAAAGTCAAGTCCGAATATATGCGTCTGCGGCAGCTCAAGAGGTTTCAGGCGAACATGGGAGCGAAGGTGCAGTCTGCAGAGATAACGGCTGCTCCTGCCTTACTGGCCTGGAGCTGTGCGGGCAGCGGGTGCCGCTGGCCGCGTGTGGCCGCATGCAGCGAGAGGAGTCATCTCCACTTGCTCTTTAAAGCATCCCCTTGCCTGAACCCTCTCGGCGCTGGGGGTCTCGGATGAGTTACCCCAGTGCTGCTCTCCTCAGCGGGTGGGATTTGAGGAGAGGTCAGCTGGCATCAGGAGCTACCAAAATTGGGCACATTTTCAGCACAGTTCACTACCAATGCTGAGTTTAATGAGAATCTCTTCTAATGAGTGTCATCAATTCACTCTGCCTTGCCTACAGTGTGGTACTTGAAACAGGATCTCAGGAGGGGTTTTAGTGTTCTCAACATAATTCCTTAAGTTTTGAGTGCTGCTTTCTCTCATTCCAGGCTCTGTTTGTGGCCAACTTTGCAAAGGTTCATGAAAAGACTCAGATTCTGAATGAAGACTGGAAGAAGCTCCGAGTGCAGCCGGTACAGGTGATGAAGCCAGTCAGCGGGCACCCGTTCCTGAAACAGGTGTGGAGCAGAAAAGGGACACGGCAGCAGCAGGGGTGGACTGGAGCCCGGGCTTTGCAGGGAGCTGTGAGGAGATGGGATCAGTTTTAGTGTGTGCTGTCCTATGTCAGCATCAGGCCATGCCTCGCGCTCTTCCGGGATGCAGAAATGGGGAAGAAACCTCCGAAGGCCTTTCCTGTGAGGGAGACCGAAAGAGTGAATGTGGGAGTTCCCTACGCTGTCCTGGCACGCGGTTTCCCTCTGGCTGTGGCTGCTCCTGGGCTGCTTTCCTCACTGCCTGTCCTTGTGCTCGTGTTCCAGTGCACTGTCGAGAGCATCTTCCCAGGGTTTCCGAGCCAGACGCTGTACATGAGGACCCTGAACACCGTGGCGCTGGTGCCCATCATGTACTCCTGGTCCCCTCTTCAGCAGAATTTCATGGTATGTTGGAAGGCTCTGGGGCGCAGGATCTTGGTGCCATTAATTGCAGTCGTTACGTGGTTGTGGAGCAGTTATGGCTTCTTTGACCCATTTGTTTCAAGAGGTGTTTGAAAGTGGTGTTTTAGTTGCTTGTTTTGTTGAATGCCATACAACAGCCTTGTATCCACGCTGTCATACCCAGCCAGTCTCTCCTTTACACCTGACTCCTTGGTAGGGCCACATCATCTCCCAGGATTCAAGAAGTAAATAGGTTGTTTTGTTTTTCTCCAAGAATTGTCCTCCCTGTTAAGAGTTTCATTCTCAGGGAAGTCCTTTCCTTTGTGACGGGATCACACTGCTGGTCTGGTCGCAGGGATGCTGCTGAGGATCAGTTCCTGTCACAGCAGTGCGGGGAGTGATTTTAACGCAGATTTTGGTGTAGTATAGTTGAGGTCATTTGTTAAACACGCAGGTGGTCTGTGGCCAGCTGGGCTCTTTTTGGGTGCGGGTGTGTTCCTGCAGCCCGCAGGGCTCTGAAGCCTCCGCAGCGGTGTGACACCAGCAGCTGTAGTGCAGAGCTGGTCGGTGGTGCCATGGCAATGAAGGTCCAATGTCCTCGCTCCCATGGACAATGCAAGAATGTTCCTCGGCTTTGGCCGTGTTCCTCTGGGGAGTGAGTTACCGGTTTGCCTTTCACTGCTCCAGTTCTCTGCCTTGAAAACGTCTTTTGGCTGTTTATTATTCTTGGCAATCTGTGTGTTTTGGAGTTTCTGTAAGCCTTGGAGACACAGCTCTTCTTTTTTAAAGCAAATTGCACTTTTGGGGGTCAGAGTTGTGCTGCTGGCATGGGATAACAATGAAATGTCAGCGATGAGGGGTCTGAAACCACAGCCAGGAGGCTGAGCCTTTGCTTTGCACTGTGCTGTCTGCATGTCTGAGTGGGCTGGAGCAGCCTGGGAGTGAAGCCTGGCTGGGAATCGGCGAGTGCTGGCTTTCAGAACTGTGTCTGATCTCTTTTCAGGTGGAGGATGAGACTGTTCTGTGCAATATCCCTTACATGGGAGATGAGGTGAAGGAAGAAGATGAGACTTTCATCGAAGAGCTTATTAATAACTATGATGGGAAGGTTCACGGCGAGGAAGGTAACTGGGAGCAGTCAGCACTGTCCACTCAGTCTCTTGCAAATAACATCAAAGTAGTTAAGTCAAAAGGTGGCAGCAGTAACTAGGTTTTCTGTGGGAGCAGAAAACCAGGAACACTCATGCTGTTCTGGTTTGGGAGGATCGTCCTGCCTTCTGATACCTGGGTCCGTTCTAGGCCTGAGGTGCTCTGGAGCCAATGCTCAGTATTGATGGGGGTTCACAGGAGTGCTCTGGGGTGCTGAAAGATGTGCTAGAGGTTAGGAGAGCTCAGCCCCATCATAAAACTCTGCGTGGAGAGAGGAGGGCAGTGGAAGACTCTGGTGTGGCCTGTCCTCAGATTGCTAAAAATGATAACACTGCTCTTATGACTTCGGCATTAAAATCCCACCTATCCCTACGAAACAGCAAGGCAGGTTCAGGTGGCTGGCGATGCTGTGTGGCCAGCTTGTGAGTTCCCACCATGAGGAGTAGGGAAGATGAGGGCACTCCCACAAACTGGCTGATGTCTCTCTCTTTTAGAAATGATTTCGGGGTCAGTCCTCATCAGCGATGCTGTGTTCCTGGAGCTAGTGAACGCCCTGAATCAGTACTCGGACGAGGAAGAGGAGGGGCACAATGATTCTGAGGTTAAACAGGAGGATGGGAAAGAGGAGCTGCCAGTCACAAGGAAAAGAAAGCGAATTGCAGTGGAAGGTGGGTTTGACCACAGAAATTGGGGCTGCGTTGGTCGCGTTTCCATCCTGCCTGCCTGGGTAGCTGGGCACTGCTCCCGTGCCGTCACTCATGGTTATTGGTGCTGCTGAGGGCAGTTACCAGCTCCGCAAGTTCTGGTCAGTCACTGACAGCAGAAGGGACATCAGTTGTTCTCGCTGTCCCCCGTGGACAGGATGGGAAGTCAGCAGATGGAAGTGTGGTGAGGAGGAATTCAGATGAGTCATGTGGAAAACCATTTCATGGTGTGATGAGCAAAGCAGTGGGGTATGATCTGAGGGGGCTGTGGGATCTCCAGTCCTGTAGGTTTTAAAGTGCTGCGCTGACAGGCACCTGCCAGTAAGTTTGAAGGTAGGTCTGGTTCTGCTGCACCTTCTCAGATCCCTTCCAGACCCGTTTTCCGTGTGTGAGTGTTCCTCTGCCCTCTCCTGTGCCACCTGGAGTTCTGGTCTGTGGGATTTGCGTGTGTCCTGCGTGACCTCAGGAATGCTGACTGGTAGATTCATCCTTGTCTTTGGTTGATAGTGATGCGGGTAGCACAAATACCAGGACCTTCTGTAGAGGTAGAAAAGCATTGTCTGCAAATCCTGTCATGGTAAAAATAAATAGCAATAGTCCTGAAGAAATTGTTAAGACTTCCATAGATGTGTTATGCTACTCCGAAAGTGGCAGTGCTCTGCATCTGGAAACGCCTTCATCTGGCGGCAGGACGAGAGGTTTGTCCATTGTATATGGGATCACACTTCTGTCTCTTAAAATAGAATCCTGAACACCTACTGGTATCTGTGGAAGGAGGAGGGACACGTTCACCCCTGGCTTAACCGAGGGATCGTCTCTTCTTTCCCTCAGGTAACAAGAAGTGTTCGAAGAAGCGGTTTCCCAATGACATGATATTCACCGCTATTTCTTCTATGTTTCCCGAGTACGGCTTCCCAGAGGACATGAAAGAGAGGTAGAAGATCTCTGCTTGTCTCTTACCTTTGTTAGCGACAGTTGACACCTGTGTTTTGGAAAACAGCGCTGTGCTCTGACAGCTCGCGGAGCTCGGCTGGCTGCGGGCACCGTCAGCAGAGACTTTTCGGCGTTAGAAGCTTCAGTTTAACCTCAGGGTGTCTGGGCCAGAATCTCGCCGGCCCAGACAGATGTGGTGGTGTGAAATGTCCCCAGCGGGGACAGCCGGCACATCCGTGGGTGTGTGTTTGTTAACAGGTACCGGGAGCTCACGGAGGTGTCGGACCCGAACGTGCTGCCGCCGCAGTGCACCCCCAACATAGACGGGCCGTGTGCGAAGTCGGTCCAGCGTGAGCAGTCCCTGCACTCCTTCCACACCCTCTTCTGCCGCCGCTGCTTCAAATACGACTGTTTTCTGCATCGTAAGTGCAGTCTTGGCCGGACGCTTCCCTAGAGCCCTTTTCTCCTCATTTTTCCTCAGTGCTTCGTGCCTCTGTGCGCCTTGCTTAGTGCCTGTGCTGCAGCCTTTAGAGGGTGGTGCCTCCCCGGAGTTTGCCGTGGAGCTGTAGGAGCTGACAGGTGCCCCGAAGCCTTTTGTAAAGACGGCTCCACTCGTTTCCTCAAACGGATGGGAAACCGACCTGCGGGGCCGGCCCCTCTTTCTCACCAGTGTTCAGCACGCCGCGTTCGAGCCTCCTGGCAGTCTGTGCCAAAGCACTGCCGCGACTAGACTTTACCCTTCCTTTGCAGAAGCCTCATCAGGGAGAGGCACGAATGTTCCACTTCCAAAGTCTGGACATGCCCCTGTGTTTTGTTGCCTCACTGGAACTTACAGCTTCATCTTAGCCATGTTCCTGCGGTTTGTCCTGCCAAAGCCTTTCGGATACTGGTTAGCTGTTGGACCTGCTGTTTCCCAGGTCTAAGGGCCTCTTTGGAAAGTCACAGGACTCTTTCCAGTGAATTATTTATTAAAAGATAAAATATTAAGATCATGTGGTCTTCTTTTTTCAGTCTGAAAGCAGATCTTTTTCCTCTGGCCTCTCCTTCCCGAGTGTTCCCCCAGTGCTGCTGAGTCCCCGTTGTGGGTTGGAGAAGGAGGTGCTGCCACCTCACTCCCTGCTGCTGGGAGAGCTGTTGGGGCACTCAGACTCCCATTTTACCTCCCTGGAGTTCGTGCTGCCCCTGTCCCTTGCAGCGTGGGGGGAGACCCTTGGAGGATGCTAATAGTAAAGATAACTATTATTTTTTCAGCTTTTCATGCTACTCCTAATGTGTACAAACGAAAGAATAGAGAGACCAAGATCGAGCCAGACCCTTGCGGAGCAGACTGTTTCCTCTGGCTGGTATGTTTCTGCGTCGCTGCTTTTGAAACCACGAGAAAAGTGGCCTGGCCAGCTCTGCTCTGCAGAACTCTGCGGGTCCTTTTCACAGCTTTGATGATTTTTCAGAATTAGTTCTAATCTTCATTGGATTCGGGGGAGCGTGAACCTGAATACAGACCTTACCAGATGCCTAATTTAGCAAATCTCCGACAAAGACTTAATTTCATAGCTAGCGGATGGGAAATTGTGATGACAAATGATTTCTCTGGACTAAGTACAGCATTTGAGAAATGAAGCCCAGGTTAAAAATGCTGGGGAAGGAATCTAGCATGTGTGGGGAAGGCTCGAGCTATTTTAAAAAGGGCCTTGCACTCGCAGGAGGGACTGTGCATGGCGGGTCTTCCACCTTCTCCCGGCGGTGGCAGGGCTTGTGGCCAAGCCTTTCTGTGTTCCCTGGTCGCCTGCCACCTGCCTTGTCTTCTGCTCTGGTTGCAGGAAGGAGCCAAGGAGTTTGCTGCACTGCACAACCCCAGGTCCAAGTGCTCTGGCCGCCGCCGCCGGAGGCACCACGTGATGGGCGCTTCTTGCTCGAACACCCCAGCTTCCAGCATCGCCGAGACAAGGGAGGGTGACAGCGACCGAGACACCAGCAACGAGTGGGCCTCCAGCTCCTCAGGTATGATGCCAGCCCAGGAACACCCCTCCCCTCACGGCCGGGCTCTCCCAGCCTCGCCCCCGTGTCCTGCGCAGGAGTGTGGGGTTTGGGGTTAGCAGGCGGAGTTGGTGTTTACAGCGGGGCTTAAACAAGAGGGACAGTGGCCCCTGCCCTTGCTGCCCTGGCACGACTTGTCCTCTCCCAGGGTGGAGGGATGTTGCCAAGCAAAGCAGGAGCGGTGCAGGGCTGCCAGGGGCCGGGCAGGACAGGGGTGCTGCTGCCCTCAGGAGCGGACACGGTGGGGGTGCGCTCTCTGTGCTGTTTGGCCTGACCTCTGCCTTCCCCGCCAGAGGCAAACTCCCGCTGCCAGACCCCCACCAAGCAGAAGCTGAGCCCGGCCTCCTCCCAGCTCTTCGCGGTGGAGACGCCGCAGGAGCCTGTCGAGTGGACGGGCGCCGAGGAGTCGCTCTTCCGCGTCTTCCACGGGACCTACTTCAACAACTTCTGCTCCATCGCCCGGCTGCTGGGAACAAAGACCTGCAAGCAGGTGGGTGCTGGGCGGGGCGGGCACGCAGCCCCTGGTGTTTCCTCTGTGCCACAGACGGGCTGGAGGAAGGCGGTGCATCAACACGTTCAGTGTTGTTCCTTTGCTGTTTGCAGAACGAGCCCCGCGTGTGCCCGGTGCTCTTGGCTCCCTCCAGGGTGGGTGCCCCAGCGGAGCGGGCGCTCTCGTTTCCCAGGCTAGAGAGGCAATGAGAGCTGGGGCCAATGAGACTGGGGCAGAACTGCCTGGTTACTGGTCCAGGGCCTGGGACCCCCCTGTGTGTGCCTGCTTACACTCTGTCTGTGCTTTGGATAAAAGCCATTTGAGCACACTGAACTTCATTCTTCTTTTTGCCTCTGTTCTTTGGTAGGTCTTTCAGTTTGCAGTGAAAGAATCACTTATAACCAAACTACCAACGAACGAATTAATGAATCCGTCTCAGAAGAAGAAAAGGAAGCACAGGCAAGTGTTGGACAAGCTTGTTTTGTTCTTAAAATGCAACCAGATCCACTGCTTTTTGTGCCAAAGCATTCCTGGTAATCCCCATCTGGCTCCCGTCTGCGCACGCATCCTGCTGTCGCGCTGGGGCGCTGGCCTCGGCCTCTCTCCCCGCTGCTGCCGCCCTAGCTGGGGGGCTCTGCAGCTCTGCAGTCCCCAGCCCTGCCCCAGAGGGGGGCAGCACAGTGCCCGTCTGTGGTTCCGTATGGCTGGGAGGGGGCCGGCACCGCTGTCCGAACAGCAGCCCTACCCTCAGCTCCCTGGCTTAGAATCTCCTTTTTGTGTGCTGGTCCCAGTGTGTCCAGTATTATCCTGGCTCTGGCATCTGCCTTAAGTAACCAGTGCTGTAGCTGCGTCATTCTCCTCTCTCTCCTCTGTACAGCCAGCTGATGGTTATTGCTGCACGAAGCTGCCAGCCAGCATCGCTGGCATCGCCTGTGTCCCACTGCCGCGCTGGCTGGCAGTGCCGAGCAGCTGTAGCCGCTCTTCTGACGGGGCTCGGCATCCCCTCAGACCTTGCTGCTTCTCTTCCAGGCTGTGGGCTGCGCACTGCAGGAAGATTCAGCTGAAGAAAGGTAGCGTCTGCTGTGGCTGTGTCACGCGAGGTTTGCAAGGCTGCTCACCCGCCAGGTCGTGTTCTCCGCTGGCGCAGGGGGTGCCGGGTCCCGCTCTCCAGCCCCGCAGCTGCAGCAGCGCGGAGGGGAGCGGTTGCTGCGGGCCAGCCCCACTGCCGCTGTGCCGTGGGAGTGACCGCGTGCCAGCGCCTCGCTGGGGCAGTGTGTGCAGCGTGGTCTTGCCCCAGCCAGAGGGGAGGCTGAGGCTCGGCGTGCAGCCCCGCTGCCAGGGGAGCTGAGCAGGCGTGCACCGTGTATCGGGAATCACAGCCATGTGTCTGCAGGAGCTGGGTGCTTCTGGGCTCCCTGCCCTCTGCCTGCAACGGGCACCTCGCACCTTCCCCGCTCCAGAGCCCGGGGCAGTGCTGCTTTTGAACGTTTCTGCAATTGCAGCTTCTAACCCAGGCATTTCTCCTCTTGCTGTAGATAATTCGCCTACCCAGGTGTACAACTACCAGCCCTGTGACCACCCCGAGCACCCCTGTGACAGCTCCTGCCCCTGCATCATGACTCAGAATTTCTGTGAGAAGTTCTGCCAGTGCAACCCTGACTGTAAGGAGAAACTGAGGAGTGTGGGGCAGGAAAGCAGCCAGCTCTGCTGGCACAGGAGGGTGCAGAGCTGGGATGAGGCCTGCCTTTTCCTGCATTCACTGCTCTGCCCAGCTGCAGCAGTTGGATTAGCAGTCTGCTAAAGTCCAAGGGGAAACCGTTCTGTGCTGCCCCGTGACGCTCAGCAGCTGAGCTGCACGTAATTCGTCCCAAGGGGCAGATGAGCATCTCCAGCCAGGTGATGGGAAGGACCCGTTGCGTGGTCTGTGCTCTGCTAGGTGTGAGCACTGCTCAAAGCTCCCGTGCACACAGACTGCGTCTGTGATTCGCTTCCAGCTCCTGTGTGCCTGGGCTGCCTTGTCGTGTTCTTAGCACTGTCCTGGTGACTGCAGGGGGAGGGAAGGCGGTCGAGTTCTTTATAAGCACAGGCACCTTCCTCGTGTCAGGGGGGTGGTGGGCAGGTAGTGTGGTTCTGGCTGTGGACAGGCTTAGTTCTGTGCTTGCCAGGGTGAGACCTGGCTCGGGAGCTTCTGGGTTCCTGCGGGGCTGAAAAACCTCACGGTGCCAACCTGTGGGCCGTGTTGCTGCAGGTCAGAACCGCTTCCCGGGCTGCCGCTGCAAAACCCAGTGCAACACCAAGCAGTGCCCCTGCTACCTGGCTGTGCGGGAGTGCGATCCCGACCTCTGCCTGACCTGCGGGGCTTCGGAGCACTGGGACTGCAAGGTGGTCTCCTGCAAGAACTGCAGCATCCAGCGAGGTCTCAAAAAGGTACGGAGGGCAGTGCTGGCGAGGGGGCTGCCCGGGAGCTCTCACTGGTGCTCTCTGCCCTGCCTGAGGCACAGGCCGTGATCTGTGTGTCGGGAGGTGGTGGGGCTGCCGACCCTAACCTGTTCCTTTTCACCTTGGCTCCAGCATTTGCTGCTGGCACCGTCAGACGTCGCTGGCTGGGGGACGTTCATCAAGGAGTCGGTGCAGAAGAACGAGTTCATCTCCGAGTACTGCGGTGAGGTCAGTGCTTCTGCTCATGCTGGGGCTGCTTGGGAGGCTGCAGCTCGTGGCAGCGCTTCCTTCAGCCGTGGGTCCGGTGGGACAGGATCCCTTCCCCAGTTTGGCCGTGGCCAGGGGCTCACTCTCACCAGGTTTAGAGCTCGAATCTTGCACCATTTTGGGCCCATCTCAGTACCGTTAGGCCCTCCACCATGGAGGCGTTGTTGTGTGTGTGCCGCTCCCTGGAGCGCAGCTCTCTGCTCGGCTGCCTCCCTGGGAGCCCTGGTGAGCTCCTGCTTATGGGGTGGGAGGGTGTTTCCAGGAGGTGGGCAAGCTCGGCTCCTCGTGTGATCCTCACTGTGCCCTTGGGCGCTGAGTCCCTCACCGCATTCTCCTCCAGCTCATCTCGCAGGATGAGGCTGACCGACGAGGGAAGGTCTACGACAAGTACATGTCCAGCTTCCTCTTCAACCTCAACAACGGTAACTCGCCGGGGGCTTCGAGGGGTGGAGGAGACCCTCCCTGACAGGGGACTGGTGGCTGGGCAGGCAGTCTCAGCCCCTCTGCCACCTCAGCAGCAGCCCCATATTCACACTACAGTTTTCTTTTTACTTTCTTAATAGATTTTGTGGTTGATGCCACCCGCAAAGGAAATAAAATCCGCTTTGCCAATCACTCCGTGAACCCCAACTGCTATGCCAAAGGTGAGAGATCCCTCCCGGTCACCCCTCAGTGGGGGAAGGTTCTCTGGGGTCCTGCTCTGGGACTGCAGCGGATTCGCTGGGGTCCCATGTCCCCCCGAGCCATGGAAGCAGAAGAACTTCAAAGGCCTGAAGAAAGTCTCCTCTCTGCAGCAGTGACGCTGCTGCCTGCGAGGGCCCCACTCAGCTCTGCAGTGGCCCTGGTTTCGCAAGGGGACGTCACTGCCAGGGAGCAGCTGGGAGCTCCCTGGGCCGGGCCTGTCCTGCGGGGCAGGAGCTCGGGTACCATGGCCCCGGGGGGCTGCGGGCAGCCAGGGCGAAAGGGCTGTGGGACCTCCTGGCCTGAGCTGGAGCTGCAGGACTCTGATGTTGTCTCTCTGGTTGCAGTTGTGATGGTGAATGGCGACCACCGGATAGGGATCTTTGCCAAGAGGGCCATCCAGGCGGGAGAGGAGCTCTTCTTTGATTACAGGTGCCTTGGGGACTGGGGTTCAGGGTTGATCCCACTTTCCACGCGCACGTTTGGGGGTGGTTATTACAGCAGCTGTGACTTTGCTGTCTTGTAGATACAGCCAGGCAGACGCCCTGAAGTACGTTGGCATAGAGAGGGAGACGGATATCATCTAGGCTGTGTGCGGGGCAGCCCCCAGCACCCCTCGCTGCTGCACCTTGTAAGCAATGCCATGTTTGCTTCACGCTGACATGACTGCTGCTCTTCCTCTTGCTGTGTCTGTCACAAGTGCTGCTTTCCACCCAGACACCCGGAGAGAGACTTGGGGCAGGAGTGTGTGTGGCTGCTGCCGGGGGGGGCAGCTTTGCCAGCCCTGGAGCCTTGCTCTGCGGGCAGCCACCCGGGCCGGAGGAGCCCACGGACCAGGGCTGCTGGGCCTCAAAGAAAAGCTGTGCTGCAGGAGCAGGGACAGCCACGAATTCTCAGCCTCTTCCCATTTTCTGCCAACTGCTGGGAGAACAAGAGCAAGTGAGGAACTGCCTGCACTGAGATGAGGGGCTGATGCTCTCCTCCAGCTCCAGCCCCTGGGATAGGCTCTGGTCTCGACTGCTACCTCTTGCTGCCTGTTTTGTCCTGTTGACGAGGACAGTGACAGGGTTGGAAGCCATAGAGCCATTGTGGCTGCCATGGTCCCTGGGCCCAGGCTGCTGTCGCTGAGGCTGCATCCCCTCTGCCCCAGCTGGCTGGGGGACAGGGACCACGTGGCCGTGGCTGACGTGGCATGATGCCTGGGGACAGGGAGAGGAGCACTATGCAAAAAGTCACTTTGGGTAGGGATGCCACTGAGGCGGTCAGAGATGCTGTTACAGGGGGGCTGCTGCAGCACAAGAGTCCAGAGCCGCAGGAACCCGTGACCCTGCCGAGGCCCTTCCAGCCTACGGTGTTTCCTTGTGGCCGTGTGGTGGCCACTTGACTCGTGCCCGTCCCCAGCTGCCCTGTGCACGGCCCCTTGGGCTGGCGCATGGATGCTTCTGCTGGGCAGGTTTGGAGCCATGTGGGGGCTTGGGGCCAGGGCTGCACCCAGAGTGGGAGATGGCCTTGGCCACCCCCTGCTCCGGGCAGGCACTTCTTGGCCACAGAGTTGGCTCAGGACAGTCCCTGTCAGAGCGGCGTGGGCTGTGGCTGCCTCTGGAGGCTCCTCTGAAACCTGCCATGGGCTTTGTGACATTGGTCATGGGGATAAAGGGGATGTTCTGTGGCAGGGTGAGGTTTAGCCTTAGTGCCCCATGCAAAAAGAAAGAGAAAAAAGCACTTTAATCCTCAGCCGCAGCTGGGCCCTGCGTACCACTCTGGGGGTGGAGGGACCACCGCCGTCCCAGGGACATTGCTCCAGGCCTGGGATGGTGCAGTCTGGGGGGGGGGGCTCTTCCCTGAGCTGGGCTGGGGCTGACCTGGAGGATGGGGCTGTCCCCTGGGAGCCATCTACGAGGCTGTCTGTCCGTCCTTCCTGCTGCCTGTGACGCCCTCCTGGGGCTCAGGGGAGTTTGGGTCTGTCTGGAGCAGTGCTTGTGCCCTGGCACCTGCCTGAGCCCCACTCCCCGTCACCTCCGTCTGCCCGGCTCGCCCTGACCCTGCTCTCAGCTCACTTGGGCCGTATCTGCACTACGCCAGGCTTGTGTCTGTGGTTTGTCGACGGTGAATAATAATGCACTTTAAAACTAATGTGGCTTGTAGCCTTTGTCATAATAAAGTGGTAGCAAATGTCCTCCCCCGGCTTGCTGGCCCATTACCCGAGGGAGCAGCTGGCAGCAGCGCGTTCCCTGCCTGCCCTCTGCCTGCCGTGGGCTCAGCCCCGCTGACCGCACCCCGAGCTCGGAGCTGGGAGGTGGTGGAGGTGCGCGGTGAGGAGCGCAGGATGCGCTTGTGTGTGTACGAGCGTAGCAGTGGGCTGAGCTGCAGCCAGCCCCAGCTCTCCCCATCCTGCGTCCTGCTCTGGGGCTGGGAATTGCCATCGTCCACGCCGATCCCTTCTCCCGGTGCCGGCTGAGCCATGCTGGGGGAAGAGGAGCTGCCCCCCTGCACACCCAGGCTGCTGAAGCCAAGGCTGGAGAGCGTCAAACACCGTCATTCTGTCTTTATTTGAGTATCTTCACATCTCATTCAACAAAACAGGTCTTTTAAAAATAAAGTGCCCAGTGGAGCCAGGCCTTTGGGTAGATAAATGCATTTCTGGAACGTCGTCTTACCACAATACAGCGAGTGAACAGGAGCTTTCCCTGGGCTGGAGGTCATCAGCAGGACCAGCAAACTACAGACCACGTACCACGGCGCACGGAACGCAACACCCGACAGGAGCTTTCATTTGGTTTTTTATACAAACCGATAGAATAAAAAATCAGAGTGTAGTAGAATATCCAGCAACAACAATGGTAGAAAGGATCCATACCTGATCGTATGAAAGCAGCATCTTGGCAAAGTGCAGTGGCGTCATGCGCGGCAGCGGCGGCCGTGGCCGCGTGGACGGGGCGTTGCTGGGCGCGGGGCTGTGCCCGGGCAGTGTGTGGCTTCCTCGTGGCTCTGGCTAAGCGGGCAAAGCAGCGGGCGATCTACGCGTGGGCATCTCTGAGGGGGCTCCTGGCGTGGGCAGGGCAGGGTTTGGCAGCGAGTGGGAGGCAGCAGCACTGCGGGGGCTGCTGACGTGCCTGGGGCTGGGGCTCGGCAGGCGGCGGCCACTCTCCGGGGCCGGGTCGGTGGCAGCCGTGGGGAGGATCTGGTGGTCGGTCCGGTCTGGTGTTGGCAGTTCCGGTGTGCTCGGCCCTTTGGTCCCGCGACGCTTGCTCGTCCCCGGGCGGCACTGGGGCTGCGGGGGCTGTGAGCCCATGTCCCCCCCACTAATCCCCTTTCGCCTCCTCCAGGATCTGGGGCAGGTTCTGGTCCTTGCGTGCCGACAGTGGTTTGGCAGCGCTGCCGTAGTCCTGGACAGCCTTGGGTTCGTTGGTGTGGTAGGAGCCCTTGTAGCGGTGGTGGTAGAGGTACAGCAGCACCAGCAGCCCGCCGAGGAGCAGGAGCAGGAAAGTCACGACTGCCGGGGAGAGGCAGTGGTGAGGGGCTGGGGGGGCGCAGGGCCAGGGCAGAGGTTGGGGGACACTGGCCAGGCACTTCACTTACACCCGATGATGATCCCGATCCAGCCATCGTCGTGCACATGGGGGAACTCTGCAGAGACAGAGCGGGCACCTGAGGCCATGCTGCAGCAGGGGCTTGTGCTGGAGCATCACCTCCGCTGGCTGGGGGCTCCCTCCCTGCTGGGGTCCCCCCACGGCACCTACCTGTGTCCATGTACCAGGGGTCCATCTCGGGGGGTATGAGGATGGTGGTGAGGGGGAGCATGGAAGCACAGCTCGACTCCACCAGCTCCCCCTGGATGCTGTAGGGCCGCACGACGCTGGTGGGGCGGAAGATGGCTTTGAGGGGGACGAGGCTGTTAAACTTCACCCCCGAGAGGCAGCCTGAGAAGCCAGGTGTGTTGTAGCGCCGGATCTCGGGGTCGATCACGCCGGTCTCTGTGGGGGCACAGGAGAAGGCTCATCCCCCGTGGAACGCTCGGACCGCGCTGGGCAGAGGAGACCCCGGAGATCCCGGCATGGGAGGGGGTGGCCGAGGGCAGGACCCAGCTCACCCATCACGCGCCCCAGGTACAGGTTTTTGGGTGAGTCCAGCTTGCTGTCCACAAACAGGGAGAACTGCTGCTCCACAATGGGGAGATAGTCCACCTGGGGGACAGGCACATGGTGTCAGCACCCGCTGAGCCTCCTGCACTGCCTCCCGCGCTGCCCATGCCCCCTCCCAGCCCTGCAGCCCGCCAGGCTCTGGCAGGGAGGAGGCCCTGGCCCTGTACCTGGGTGTACAGCGTGCGGTGCAGGCGGGTGATGTTGACGCGGTGGGGCCTCCCGTCTGTCACTGGCTTGGTGGTGAGGGTGAAGACATAAGGGCTGGTGCCCAGCTGGTAGCGCAGCTGGAGGCTCCCTGTGGGCAGCACGGGGCCGTCAGCAGTGCCTGGGCTCGCAGTGGGGAGCCTCACCCCCCCCGGCACTGGGGTGGAGGAGGGTCCTGTGTGGCCCTGGCGCCTGGGCAGGTCCCTGCAGGCTCTGGGTGAGCCCCGGGGTGGGGAGCCCTGCCCTCACCATCGTCCTTGATGAGCACGGCCATGTAGTCCTTGGCGAAGGAGCTGACGTAGAGCAGCACGGCGGGCGCTGAGGTGGTGCTGAAGCTGAAGCTGACCTCCTCGCTGGTGAGGTTGTAGCCGGGCAGGGGCTGCCAGGGACTGCTGATGATGCTGGCGAACTCGCGGGCGGCGTACAGCGACACCGGGAGAATGTTGTACCGCACCCAGGCGCCCTCCTCGAAGTACCCGCCGATGTCTGCAGGGGCACCCACAGGGCGATGGGAGCGCCAGCTCCTCTCCCCCACGCCGGCCCCGGGGAGGGGTCCCCCTCAGCGCGGGCAGGTGCAGCCACTCACCGTGGTTGCAGAAGGGCCCCTCGAAGGCTGAGACGCTGCAGTTGCAGCTGTAGTGGCTGTAGCGCTCGACGCAGAGCCCGCTGTTCTGGCAGGGCACCGGCGGGTCCTGGCAGTGCCCGGTGCAGTTGACCCGCACACCCTCCGTCTCGTTGGCCTTGCCCTCCAGGTTGAGCGTCACCCCGTTCATTCGCAGCGCCCGCAGGCACCCCAGGAATGGCCGCATCTTGTGCTCTGCCGCGCCTGCAGCGGGGATGAGACTCAGTGCCCTGTGGCACGTGGGGACCTGGGGACGCAGGGACATGGCTGGGGGCGCTCACCAACGTAGAGGGGCCTGTCAAAATCCAGGTGAACGAAGCTCTGCGGCGGGGCTGGCCTGACCACCCAGGGCAGCTTGTCCACCCGCAGCCGTGCCAGTTTGACATTGAGCTCAGCCTTCACCTGGTGCCACTCGTCGTCGTTCCAGGGCACCACTGACCGCACCGTCAGGTTCTCGTCCCCGTTCCCGATGTCGTAGGCAAACACCACGTCCCTGGTGGCTGCGGGGATGTGGTGTCAGGAGGGGTGCCCGGTCCTGCCACCCCACACACCCCCCACCGCCCATACTGTTGAGCTCGATGCGGATGTAGTGGCGAGAGCCAGGGTTCTCCAGGAAGACGCCGGATAGGGCAGTGGTCTTGAAGTAGAAGGAGATGTCGAGGCTGTGGTTGGCCTGGAAGGTGGGGAAGAGCAGGGCTGCGCCCCTGTTGAAGGACACAGTGTTCCAGGTGTTGCCTGCAGGGAGCAGGAGGTGTGGTGAGGGATGGGCATGGACCCTCCACAGGCATGGGATCCCTGTGGGCATGGGCCCTCTGCAGGCAGGGGACCCTCAGTGGGTCCAGTCACTCACGGTCTCCGTAGCACCGCAGGGGGCCCAGCAGGAACTGGGCTTCGGAGCCGGAGCGGTTGGTGTCTCCGACCACAACCTGGGTGACGGGCAGGTGGTCCACGAAGGTCAGCAGACCCTTGTCTGTCCTCCTGCAATCACGCGTGGTTCGGAGGGGCCATGAGGGGCTTCTGCCCCTTCAGCAGCCCGCACCCTGACCCGAACCCCTGCCTGAACCTCCAAGTCTGTGCCCCTTGTGCCCATAGCCCCCGTCCCGCGGTCCCCATCCCACAGCCCCCGCCGGCTCACCACAGTGCGTGGTCGGCATCGCAGTTGCAGAAGTACTTGGGGTCAGCGCAGTTCTTGTCCAGCCCGCAAGCGCAGCGCTGGATGCCCGGCCGGGAGCCCCCCCAGTAGTAGTGCCGCTCATCATGTCGGCCCATCCAGAAGCTGAAGGGCAGCCCGGCTGAGGGCACAGGGAAGGGTGAGGACGTGGCCCCGTGTCACAGCGCCATGGTGCAGCTCCACGGCACGGCCCCATGGCACAGCCCTGCTCCCCCCAGCGCTCACAGGGGGTGTTGAGCAGGCGGGAGCTGTAGCAGTGGAGCTCGATGCGCTGCTCGCAGTACTCGGAGGCATTTGCCAGCGCCGAGACCTCAGCCCAGGAGGCGTTCCAGTACTCCACAGCCCCCAGGTAGGGCTGGTCCACACTGGAGCCTGTCACCCGTGTGGCGTAGTGGCGGTTGTGCCGGATGATGGTCCATGCTCGATCCTCTGTGGAGGTGGGGGGGCTGTTAGGACCAGCCCTCCAGACACTCCCGCTCCCTCCATCCTGCTCCAGCCCTGATACACAGGCAGGGGCTGGTCCCTGGGGGCACTGGGCAGAAGGACCCCCATGCCCTCCCACTGCCCCCACCTCGGATGTCGCAGTACACTGTGAAGGGCTTGAGTGGCCCGCTGCCATCCGGGTCGATGGTGTAGTTCCCCGAGGTTTTCCCGCTGACCCGGTAAGCATCGCATGACTCCTTGTAAAGGGCTGGAAGAGGGAAATGGGGCTGGGGTCAGCATGAGGGGCATGCCAGGCAGCAGGAGGAGCTGTGGGTGCCCACCCTGTCCCCCCACCTGCAAAGCCCCAGGCTCACATTTGTGGCAGGTCTCCCCCTTGTACCCTGTGAGGTCGCAGATGCACATGAAGTCGTCCCAGGACTGGACACAGCGGCTGTCATGCTCACACAGGTTGGGGGTGCACCTGAGGGTGCAGAGGGCTCCTGTCCTGCACCAGCGCAGCCCCCTGGCCCCTTCCCACTCCCAGCTGGCACCCCTGTCCCAACCAATACCTGTCTGTGATGCCGCAGACGTTGAAGAACACGTTGAAGTACTGCCCCAGCCGGTGCTGCACCAGCAGCTCCACGTCCACAGGCTGCATGTCCACATTCAGCATCTGCAGGCAGCCGTGGAATGCCGTCTGGTTTGACCGGCAGCCGGTGACTGAGGCCGGCTTCGGGCAGCCTGCAAGGCACAGCAGAGTGAGCGGCCCCCGGGCACCATCGCCCCCAGCCCTCGCCCCGCCACCCACCTCCGAAGAAGTACTGGCTGCCAGTGCGGAGCTGGAAGGGATGTGCCACCCGAAACTCGGCACCGTCATCATTGTCAATGGTCACCACGGCCGAGCCGTCCCGCGCCACCAGCTGCACTGAGTGCCAGAAGCCGTCGTTCAGGCGATGCCCTGCATGGGGAGAGGAGGGTGCATGGGGAGGCACTGCTGCCAGACTGGCCCCGGCCCCGCGCCGGCTCCCCTGCCCACCTGCGGCAAACTCCAGCTTCTTCTTGCCAGGCTGGGCGATGGAGACGTTGACCTGCCCCTCGCTCAGCACCACCTCGAGGGAGCCCAGGCGGTCGGCGAAGCTGGTGTAGAGCAGGAGCCCAGCGGTGTCCCAGGAGCGGAAGCGGAAGCTGACGGCCAGGCGGTTCCTCCGCGGGATTCCCGGCACCCGCACGTAGTTGTTGATGCCAGCAAAGGTGATGGGGGTGTTCAGCTGGTCCTGGCAGTAGTGGCCCACGCTGCCCTGGGGGTGATCATGGGAGGTGGTGAGTCAGGGGATGCTCCTGCTGCAGGGAGACCCCCCCATCCCCATCCCTGATCACCCCCACTCGATCCTGTTGCCTGACAGTGCCGGGCAGGCACCCTGGGCCAGGGATGACCTCGCACGGTCGATGCAGCAGCGCTCAGCTGAGCATGGCCACTGCCCGTCCTCGTGTCACCCCACAGCAGAGGGGGAGCCTGGCCCTGGGGAAGGGGCCACCCCACAGTGGGGCTGAGGACCTGGCCCTTATCCAGGAAAGGGGTCCCTCTGCAGCAGGGACAGGACCCCTGAGGAAGGAGCCACCCCACAGTCTGGACCTCAAAGCGGATGTTGGGTCTCCGGTGCCGGGCCAGGTCGGCGATGT
Organism: Podargus strigoides; assembly: GCA_028020825.1. Lineage (NCBI taxonomy): Eukaryota > Metazoa > Chordata > Aves > Caprimulgiformes > Podargidae > Podargus > Podargus strigoides. The sequence goes on along the minus strand of CM051647.1, from coordinate 6,898,278 downwards.
TGACCCCGTTGAAGAGGATGTTCTCCACGCAGCCCCGGAAGTTTTGCCGGTAGGTGAGGTGCTGCTTGTCCTGGTCAATCACCCCCCCAAAGAAGAGCTGTGGGGCAGAGGGAAGGGGTCAGCCCCTCACTGGGGGACGCTGTGGGTCAGCATCCTGGCAGCTCCCAGCCAGCCGGACCCACCTCATTGTCGAGGTCAAGCTGGTCGAAGGTGCCACGGCAGCGGAAGCGCTTGACCTCCCCATCCAGTGTCAGGTTGACGTGCTGGCCGTAGCGCTCGATGTGCAGCGAGTGCCAGTGCTGGTCGTCCAGGAGGCTGCCCACCACCGCCGTTGTGTGGCCCTCGCTGGCATGCAGTGGGCTGCTGCCTGGGGGGGGACAGCCTCAGCCGGCGGTCCCTGGCCCCACAGCCCCCAGCCCCCCGATCCCCGCTCACCTAAGCTGATGTGCAGGAGGAGCTGGGCCTGCTTGAGCTCCACTGTGATGTAGTCACCCTGCGAGCCCTCCCCGTGCATCAGCACCCCATCCTGCTCCAGCGTCTTGAAGTTGAAGGAGATGTCATCCTCACGGGTGCTGACCCTCCTGGCCCGGAAGCGGTAGGAGATGGCATCATCCCCGTCAAAGTAGAGCACGTGGGACCCTGAGGGGAGCAGAGCGGCTGCAGCCACATCACTGCCCGCAGCAGTAGGCACCCTGGCACACAGAACACTCCTCTCTTCTGTGGTTTAGGCCAGGGCTGACTGCAGACCACCTGGACACAATTCCCTCTGGGAAAGGGTTTTCCAGCATGTCAGAGCCATGAGCTGGCCCCCTGCCAGGTGGTTGGCCAGGCCACGGTCCCACCCTGCACAGGGCTGCTGGAGCCCCTGGGTCTGGTACTCACGGTAGGGGCAGCCGTAGAGGCCCAGGCGCAGCCCAATCTTCCCGCGTGGGTTCCAGGCCACCGGGATGATGCGGATGTAGCGTGCGAGGATGGGGTAGTGCAGGTTGTGCCGCACCACCCCGCTCTCGTTGACGTTCCCAAAGAACGTCTGGGAATGAAGGGCTGCCATCAGCATCTCAGTCCCCCAGGGAACCCCCACCTGCAGGGACCCCCAGGTGCCCTGGCAGCACCTACCCAGTTGCTGCCCTGCTGGAAGAAGGGTTTCCAGCTGGTGGGGTGATCTCCATAGAGCACGATGTACCGCGTCAGCCAGTCATAGGTGTTGAAGGTCCCTTGGGTGGCCACTGCATTGATTCGGTGCTTTTGCATCAGGTCGATCTGGAGCCAGGGCTGCTTGTCCCGGGGGTCGGGGGACCAACCGCTGGTGCCTGTGGGGGAAGCGGCTCAGCCAGCCCCACAGCCTGGCACCCGGTGGCTCCCAGCTCAATGGGGGCTGCCTGCTCGGCCCCACCACAGCACCCCACTGCAGGTGGGAGCTGCAGGGCTGCGGGGCCCTCTCCCACCCCCCGGGGATGCTGAGGGCTCTGCCATGAGCACCCGAGGACCCCTCAGCGCCACACAAGGCAAGACCTTGCAGGGGCACCCCGTGCCTATGGCCCCCTCCCCGTTTGCACCCCAGTCCCCTGGGGGAACTCACTGTGCAGCCGGGCAAAGCTGGACGAGTAGAAGATGTTGTATCTGGATGAGGCACCGATGGATGAGGAGTAGAGCGGCGCGACGAGCTCATCGTAGCAGGGTCCTGCAGGGAGAGCGGGGCTGGGGGCCGGGCTCGGGGCGCTGGACTGGGCGGTGTCCCTGCGGCGTCCCCCCCGCCCAGCCCCTGCGGACCCCGCGGGCTCTGCGGCATCTGGGGACCCTGCGGACCCTGGGGGCTCTGGGGACCCCGTGGACCCTGCAGACCCTGCGGGCTTCGGGGCCGGCGGCGCGGCGGGTCCAGCTCCCGCTCTCCCCTCCCACTGCAGCGGAGCTGACACACCTCTGCGGGCCCCGCGCCCGCACCGGCCGCCTCCGCACTGACGTGGGCGTCGGGACCCTCCCCGTCCCGCAGGGGTCCCGCGTGGGAGGGCTGGGGGGACTCGCAAGCACCCCTAGTCCTCGCTGCAGGGCCAAGGGCAGCCGCGCTGCGCCCGTGCTGTGTCCCCCCGTGCCTGCATCCCCCCTGCCGGCATCCCTCCCGCCTGCATCCCCCGCAGCCAGCGGGCCCCCAGGCCCCGGCTTGGAGAGGGTGCAGAGAGGGGCTCGGTGAGGCCAGGACCTTGCCGGTCCCCGTCCCCGTGCCGCAGCCGCCCCCAGGCCCGGGACCAGCCCGGTGCAGCCCCGCGGCCAGGCCGGCCCGGGGCGGCGGCGCTGACCGAGCTGCTGGCGCAGCCCGGGTGGATCCCGCGGGGCTGCCGCCGCCCGCCGGGGTGCCCGGACATGGGCCCGAGCATCCTTCCCGGTACGGACACGGGGCCGCCCCGGGCGGAGGGATGCGGCGCAGCGGTGCGGGTGCCCGGGGCATCCCTGGGCATCCCGGGGCATCCCGGATCCCCCGCAGGCCCCGGGCGGGTGCGGTGCCGCCGGCGGGGGGGCTGCGGCGGGGCGGGGCGGGGGTGCCCAGACGTCTGTGTCCGTCTGTGACCTTGGGGATGACGCGGACGGGGGGATGCCGGGGGGGGATGCCCGGGGGGATACCCGGAGGGATGCCCGGGGGAAGGACGGGGGATGCTCGGGAGAACAGGGGGGCCGAGGCGGCTCGGAGTGCGGGGCGGCGCGTGGGTGCGGGGCCGGGGCGGCGGGTGCGGTCCCGCAGTGCGGAGCGGGCGCTCCCGGGGCTGCGGCCCCACTTACGTGCGAGGCAGCCGGGGCCGGGGCGCAGGAGACCGGCGCAGGCGGCGAGCAGGAGCCCGAGGAAGCGGCGAGCGCCCATGCTGGAGCGGCCCGAGCGCCCCCGGCGCCGCCGCTCCCGGTGCTGCAGACCGGCGGTGGAGCGGGACCGGCGGCTCCGCCCACGGGGCGGGGGGGGCGGTGGCGGCGGAGGGGGGGGCCGGCCTCGGGGAGGGGGCAGAGAGCGGAACCCCGGACCCCCGGGCCCCCCTGCTGCCGCGCCTCCGAGTGATGCTCTCACCGGTCCCCCGGTGCCCCCGGTTCTCGGCGCGGGGCGCAGTGCGGGGGTACGGCTGCCCCGTGGCCTGGGTGGGCTCGGGGTGGGGGTGCGTGGGCAGAGCGGGGCCGGGGGGTGGAGCGGTATCCGCCTGCCCACCCGCAGCAGATGTGGCAGCAGTTTGTAATCCCGCCGCAGATTAAGGGCTGGGGGTTTCGGGGTCGCCCATCTCTCCGGTGGTGCAGAAGGCGGGATTTATCCTGTGTCTTTCCCAAACATCCCCAGACACCCACGGAGAGGGCGAGGGGGCTGGCAGCCGAGTGACCTACATATGCCACCCACCCCTCTCCCAGGAGCCCCGTGCAGCGCCCCCAGCCCAGCCCCGAGGGATGCGCGTGCACCGGGGGCTCCTGGGTCCAAGCAGGGTCCCTGGCCTGGCTGTGCTCGGTGCTGGCAGCTCTGCTGGTGGGAGGGTGATGCCCACCAGGCCTGGCAGTGCCATGCCAGGCACCTGGCCGCCATTGGGCAGGGCAGCGTGGCCATCACCTGTGGGCAGCAGACACCGGGGCCACTTCCTGCCCAGGCAGAGCTGAGGCCAGGGCTGGTGGGTGAAAGAGGGAACAGAAAGCCCCAGGTGTGGTGGGGCTGCAGGGCAGCACACCCAGACTCCTGTCACCGTATGCCAGGGACAAGGCCATCACCCAGACCCTTGCCTGTGGGTCCGTCCCGAGGGGAGGCACAGCCCCGCCTGGCCTTATCCTGCACTGTGGGCACTGGCAGCAGGCTCCGGGGGCTGGCAGGGACCCTGCCCACTCCCTATGCCCGGCTGGAGGCAGCTGGAGGGCCGAGGGCAGAGCTGGGATAAGCCGCGACAAAGACGGCTGTAGTGAGGAGAAAGGGGGATTGAGGGATTACCGCAGCAAACGGCAGAAAGCCAGTTAAAGCCGGGGATCAATTTGTTCCCCCCTGGGGACAGGAAAGTGGGGCCTCTGCCCCACAGGAACTAATCTGCCCATTAATGAGGAACTGGGAATTTTGTTGTCAACAACCAGCAACACGGCTGCCTGGCGCCGTGGGGGTGTGGGGCCATGGGGGTGCAGGGGCATGGGGTTGCAGGGCAGGGACCCCCGGATAAAGGGGATGCTGTGCACCAGCGGCCGCCCCTGTACCTGGAACTGCCACGTTTCCCATCAGGACGAGCTGTTCCTGGACTGGACATGGCTCTGCTGGTCCTGCCGGACCAACGTCCTGCCTGCGCCTGGCTCAGCACCAGCCCACCGCAGCCCAATGCTCCTTTCCTTGGCTCTGCTCCCTCCAGACCCCTCTTCCGGCCCCACAGAGGCAGCCCTTGCTGTGGGGCAGGAGCCACACACAGCCCTGGGGTGGGCTGGGGTCTCCTCCTCAACACCCCATGGGCAGGGGCTCCCAGCCTTGTTCCCCAGCCCCGTGTGACAGGAGCTGCTATCTCTGTCCCTGGTGTGCAGATGCTAGCCACAAAGCAGGAGATGCAGAATGGGCTCTGGAGCGGGGTCGCATCTGCCTCCTCGCCCTCCTCCCCCGGGGCTGGGCCTCTGCTCTGCACTGCTCTCAGTATCGGGAGCGGCACGTGGTCAAACCACAGGCTGCAGAGCGCTGAGACGCCGACGGCTCTAGACCTGCCATCCCGGGGGAAAGGTGCCGCTACACCATGCAGGAGCAGGTGAGTGACCACGGGGTGAGGGGTTCACTGGGGAACAAGGGGGGACCCCCATTCTTGTTGCTTCTATATGGTTCTCATGTGAGCCGTGTGGGTTTGGGCTGAAAGGCAAAGCCCCAGGGAACACAGGGCAGCGCTTGGTACTCCAGGTCCCTGGGGCCCAGAGCAGGGAAGGGGCTGGGGGAGCTGCTGGGGAGTCAGCCTGCTGCAGCACCAGGTTCAGATCCCACCTGTGGCCCCAGAGTGGGTGGGGGGATCAGGCCTGGCCACCTGGGCTTGTGGACAGGAGTCGGAGTGAAACTGCTGTCACAAGGCTGCTCTGAGTCAGAGCCGTGCCAGACTCAGACCTCCAGGGCAATGGGGTCCTACCTGCCCAGTGCTGGGCTGCAGCACTGTCCCTCTGCCTTAGAGCAGGGCTGAGAGGCCGGGAGCTGGGAGCACTGCGCACAGCTGCCTGCAACCTCTGCAAGGCGGTGGGATGCCCTGGGACCTCCCAGGCTGGGAGCAGGACCGGGCGGTGTGGGGCTGTGCCAGCACCAGGGTCCCCAGGGTGGTGAATGAGTGAGTGTGTGCGGATGTGCATGGGGACCTGCCCAAAGCGCCGACCTGGGGATGCCAGCATGGAGCCCCAAGGCCACTGGGGCCATGGGCTGTATGCAGAGCCTCAGGGGACATCAGGAGCAGTTCTCGTGCAGAGGGTGCATGGTTAGTTCGTGGGACGTGGTGCTGTTCTGAGGACGCCGCGGCCAGGGTCACGTCTCTCCACCAGCTCTGCGCCGCAGGAGGCTGCTCGGGAAGCATGTGGTCGCTCTCGCAATGACTGAGCATGGTGAACCTGCCTCGGGGTGGGTGTGAGACAGAAACCGTCCCGAGTGCAGGGCTGGGGGCCACGGCACACCCGGGAGCTTCCCGCAGCAGGGCAGGGTGGAGGAGGGCTTCATTGGGTGTGCTACGGCTGGGCCGCTGCCTCCGAGCATCCTTTGCTCAGCCTCCCTCTGCACAGGTGACCCCCAGCCCTGCCGCGACTGAGCCGACCGCCACCACCGACTTCTACCCCGGGGAGGACGGGTACTCGTGGGAGGATGACATGCTGCCCGAGCTCTGCGAGAAGCAGGCAGTGCAGGGCTTCGCCCGCACCTACCAGCCAGCTGTCTATCTGCTGCTCTCATTGCTGGGCACAGTGGGCAATGGGCTGGTGCTGCTCACGCACACCCGCTACCGCCGGGCACACAGCATCACCGACGTCTGCCTCCTGCACCTCGCCCTGTCCGACCTCCTGCTGCTCCTGACGCTGCCCTTCGCCATCACTGACACACTGCAGGGCTGGAACCCAGGCACGGCTGCCTGCAAGGTGCTGCAGGGCCTCTACGCCCTCAACTTCTACAGCGGCTTCCTCTTCCTCACCTGCATCAGCGTGGACCGCTACGTGGCCATTGTGCGGGTGCCGGCTGCTTGCCGCCTGCGCCCACGGGCTCGCCGCCACGGCTGGCTGACGGCAGGGCTGGCCTGGCTGCTGGCCGCACTGCTGGCACTGCCCCAGTTTGTCTATGGCCAAGCAGAGCAGCACCAGGACCTCCAGCTCTGCCGTGTCGTCTTCCCCCGGGAGGTCTCGCGTGTGGCCCGAGGGGCCACCAACCTGGTGCAGGTCGTACTGGGCTTTGCAGTGCCCTTCCTGGTGATGTCAAGCTGCTACGCGGCTGTGGCCCGGACACTGCTGTCAGCCCGTGGCGCCCAGCCCCACCGGGCGCTGCGGGTGCTGCTGGCCCTCGTGCTGGTGTTCGTGGCCCTGCAGCTTCCCCACAGCCTGATGGTGCTGCTGGATGCGGCTGAGCTGCTGGCCCACTGGGAGCTGAGCTGTGCCCAGAGCCGCCGCAAGGACCTGGCGCTGCTGGTCACCGGTGGGCTGGCGTACCTGCGCTGCTGCCTCAACCCCCTGCTCTACGCCTTCCTGGGCCAGCGCTTCCGCCGGGAGCTGTGGCTGCTCGCCAGCGATGCTGGCTGCGTGGGGCCCCTCGACCCACGCTGCCCCGGCTGCCCCAGTCCCCGCCGGCGGACATCACTCTCCACCTGCCAGGACGTGGTGTAGGGACACGGGGCACACGGCCGGGGCAGGGACCGGCGCCCCACGGCTCCCCAGGGCGAGTCTCGTGGGTGCCCGGACCTGCCCCGAACCCCGGTGGAGCAGTGTGGCAGCGGCAGCACCGGTGAAGCCGCTCGGTGCCTGCAAACGAGCGAGCAGAGGGAGGAGCAGCCCCGCAGCGCCCACGCACCCTGCAAGTGCCTCTGCTACCCAGCTCGCCGGGACGGGGTCTCTGAGATGTCACGCGTGTTCTGGGGGTGCCCGATGTCACGCGTGCTGGTGGATGCGCACAGCGGGGCCCGGCTGGCAGCTGTTCCCACCCTCACAATAAACCCCGGTCGAGTCCAGAGGGGCGAGCGCCGTCTCGGTGCGGGCCGGGGCTGCCCTGGGAGGTTCGGACCGGTGCTGCCGGGGGGGGTTGATGGGCCGGGGCCGGGGAGCTGGGGGGGCGGCGGCCCCGTGCGCACCGGCGCTCTCCGGGAGATGCCTGCAGGCGGCAGCAGAGCCTCGCTCTTCCTGCCCGTGCCCTGCCTGTCCCCGCCGTCCACTGCCCGGGCTCCCCCGGACACGGTGCTCCAGCAGCCGCGGAGCGGGCGGGGACAGTGGGGACAGGATGGGGACGGAGGGACCGGGCCGGGCAGCGGGGGCTCCGCGGGGGCGTGCGGAGGGCGACGGCCCAGGGACCGGCATCGGCTCCATGGCATCTCCGGGGTGGGGTGGAGGCACGTACGGGACCGGGACTGTCACCCCCAGCCCCGCAGTGCCCCCGGCCCGGGCAGTCGGAGGCGGCAGCCGGGGGCAGAACGCGGCCCCCACGGCAGTGCCAGAGCTGGCCCCAGAGCCAGCCCCACAGTCGTGCCCGGGGCTGCCCCACAGCTGTGCCACCGTCTCCCTGCGTCACCCGGCCCCACGCTGGGTCTGTGTGTCGCCACCCCCGGCCGGTGGGCTCTGTCCCGGTGCTCCGCTGCCCGCTGCCCCTGCCTGTCCCGGCTGCTCCGCCGGCCCCACGACGGGGCTCAGCCTCCGGCGCTGCTGCGTGGGACGGGAGCTGGCAGCCGGCGGCTCCTGCGTGCGCGCCCCGGCACCGCGGGCTCCCCACGGCTGCAGCGGAGCCAGAGCCGTAGCTGATGTGCTTAACCCCTTCCGGGGCTCCGGGAGCGGGGCCGGGGACCGGGGCCGAGCTGAGCCGCACCACTACACCGCGGCACCGGCCCCTTCCGCCGGCAGGACAGGCCTGCCCGGGCGCGGAGCCCCTGCCCGCAGCCCGTGGTGCTGCCCGCGGGCACACGGCCCGGCACAGCGCCGGGCTCAGCCGCCTTCCCGGGACGGGCGTCTGTGCAGCCGCGCCACGGGGCTGGGGCAGCACACGGCGCCGGTGCCGCGGGGCTGCTCGACGGCGCGGACAGCGAAACCCCAGGACTGCCGGACCCAGTGCGCTCCGCCCGGCACGGGGCCCGGTGCCGGTGCCCACGCCGGGTGCGGGCGGTGGCTCCGGCAGCACCGGCTCTGCCGCAGTCGGGCCGTGCGGTGCCCCCGGAGCTCCCCCCGTTCGGCGCGCGCCCCCGCCCCGCGGATGACGCAAGCGGCGGCCCCGCCGCCCCGGCCGCGCTGGCTCCGCCCCCGGCCGCGCGCGGCGATTGGCGGAGATCGGTGACGCGCCCGACCGGGGCGGCGGCGGGGCCGGTCTCGGCGGTGGCGGCAGCGGCCGGTGGGCCGGTCCCGTCCTGTCGCGGTCCCGTTCCGGTGCCGTCCGGTGCCGGCGGGGCGATGCCGTTCCCGGGCGGGTTGTGGTGGCTGCTCTGCTGCCGGCAGGGCTTCACGCTGCTGCGGCGGGACTACAGCGAGGCGGACCGGGAGGCGGACGGCGAGGCCGAGGAGGAGGAGGAGGCGTCCTTCGAGCTCCGCGCACAGGGAGACCAGGTGGGGCCAGGACGGGCGCGGCGGCCGGGATGCGCACGGCGGTCTGGGGCCGGCGCTGCGGGGCTCCTCCCGCCTGGGGCGCAAAGCTCGGCACGGCCCTCCGACACTGGCCCCCGCGCTCGGCGGCGCTGTCCTGGCTCCTCCCGGTCCCCGCCGCCCCGGTGAGCGCGGCCGTCACCTGCCCGGGCACGTCCCCGCCGGTCCCGCTGCCCAGGCTGCCCTTGGCGCGCCTCCTCCGCCGACCCGGGGATCTCCGCGGGGCGCAGGGGGTCGGTCCGGCGGGTGCCGGGGAGCCGCTGCCCCGGGACAGGAGAGCCGGGGGAGTGTCGGAGCCGCTGCCGGCTGGACCCCGCCGTGGGGGTCCCGGCACCGGGCCCTCGCGGGCGCCCGTCGGCTGCTGGGGTGCCGCCGAGGCCGGGCGTTGCCCTTGCCTGCCCCTCGGGGCAGAGCCGCGGGAGTGGCGGTGCCGGGTCCCGCACCGGGACCATACCTGCCCCGTGCCGCTGCCGGGGTCCCTCTGGCCGGGGTGCCGAGGGCCCCCCCGGGGTGAGTTCCTTGGGACCGGCTGTGGCTCTGCACGGACCTGCTGGAGCAGGCCGGAGCCGTTCCCGGCACGCAGCGCCCCGGGAGCACGTGCGGGTTGGGGGAGCAGGCCTGGATCTCCCCGCTCCGGCTGCTTCCTCTGTTTAGGGGAGCGGAGCGGCGGAAACCGGCACTTCCTCCGGCCGGGCTGCGTGGGGCACGGGTGATAGCGGGGCGGCGGGGGGAACCCCCACTCCCCGGGCTGCCTCCTGCACCCGGAGTCACCACGGGGCCACGTCCCTGCCCAGAGGGGACACGGGGGGTGTGACAGCCCAGTCCCACTCGCTGCAGCCCCTCTCCCCCTGCCCACTGGAGGGTCTGCAGTGTGGCCCTGAGTCCCCCGCACCAGCTGTCCCCTGGCAGTGGGTTCCCTTCCCCAGTGGTGCCAGCTCCGTGGGACAGCAAGCAGTAGGGACAGTGGCAGGGCTGGAGCTGGGCCCTCTGGGCACTGCTGGCAGTGCCAAGGGCATGGCAATGGCAGGAGCTGTCTTTGGGCTTCCCATGGGCTGTGCTGGCTCTGGAGGACTAGGCTGGCGTGGGCGGCCGTGACGTCATCTCCCCGGGGAGCTCTTTGTCATGGCCAGGGGGTCCTCAGAAACCCGCAGTGCCGGCCGCCCCTTCCTGGGAGCGTGGGAGCAGCTGCCCCGGCCCTGCCACCGCAGCTCGTCTCCCGTTTATTTATATCCCTGAGAAGGACCCCGCCGCCACTGCCGCCTCCTCCTCCTGCAGGCCGTGGCCAAGGAGCTGGGTGCTGTCTCTGTGCTCGCAGCCGTGCGGCAGCGCACAGGGCTCTCTGCAGCCTCGGGAGCGGGACAGGCACAGGCGCTGGCTGTGTGAGCGGGTGCCAGCGCTGCATGACAGGTGCCCTTAATGCCACAGGTCAGCAGTGCCCGGCCCTGTGCCACAGCGCAGCCGTACCTGCAGCAGCTCCCCCCTCCCTGTCCCTGCCCCCACTGCTATTTTTAGCAGCCGTCTCTTTTTCTTGGCGTTTCGTGGTGTGCTCTGGCCTGTCGTGGGCTGCAGCTGGAGGAAGCACTCGCATGTCCCAGAGCAGCGTCCGCTGGCGCTGCCATCCCTGCACCCCGCTCTGCCGGGGCGCCCTGCCCAGCCCGGTGCCTGCCTGTGCCTGGGCCCTGCCTCGTGTCCCAGCACGTGTGCTGGAGTCATCACGTGAGCAGCACCATCCACATCAAGTTGTGCTGTGCAAGAAGAAACCGGCCCCCATCCCGCTGCGGGGCCAGGGACTTCCCTGCGCCGCGTCCCACCGCCACGGGCAGGAAGTCAGCGGCCCCATTACAATGGGACTTTGTGCCGTAAGCGTATTACTCAGCACTGACCTTGTGCAATTCTGCACGGTGTTCAGCCTGTGGGGTCAGCCGAGGACACGCAGCCAGTGCGCCTGCCAGCTGCCCCTGCGCCCCCGGGGTGCCCCAGCTGCAGCCGTGGGGCACTGGGGCTCCCTGCCCCTCTGGGCGCAGAGCTGAGCTAGTGAGGAGGCACGCAGTCACTGTGGGGACGTGCCAGGCGGTGACTGTGGGGCTGAGACATCTCCTTCCTCCTCAGGGGTCCCTGGAGGTGAGCCTGAGCCAGCCCGCCCGCAGCAGCAGTGGCTCAGAACGGTGAGTGACCCCCTGCCTCCGGCCTGACAGGCATCCATCGCATCTCTCCTGTGGTGCTGGGGGCCTGGCACACCATGGGAGGGTGCACTGGTGCCAATGTGTGCCCTACTGTCCTACCCCATGGAGCTGGCACCGTGCTGTGCCGGTCTATCGGCTAGAGTAGGGGATGGCAGAGCCGGGACTGCCACACTCCGTCTGCATCCCTGCCGCGTCCTCGGGCATGTCTCCATCCCTTTGCCATGCCGGATGGCTTGGCTGCCACAGGCTGAGCCAACAGGAGCCATGCATGGCCCCTCCTGTGCCAGGAGGCTCTGCTGGCTCAGGAGGCTCTGCCAGGCCATGTCCACCGGCCGAGGCCGTGCCCTGGGGCGGTACGTGCCCAGGGATGGGGTGCCGGGGCACAGGGGCCTGCTTGCTCCCTGTCTTCCCAGTGCCGACGCCGCTGCCAACATTCCTTCCTGGTTGTTCATTTTCCGAATTCCTTGGCAGGGCCGCGACTGCAAACAGCTTATTTTTAGCCGGGGTCATCTGCACCCGATGGCTCTGCCGTGTTCCCACCATGGGGTTGTGGGGTGCCCAGAGCCCCTCGGGACCCGGCTCACCCCAGCCCCTGGGCTGGCTCCCTGCTTGGGGCGCCTGTGGGCATTCAGACTCAGCCCTGTGTCGTCCCCAGGTCCCTGCTTGTCGCGGAGGAGATGCGCAGCCTCATCATGGAGAAGGGCCCAGGACCAGAGGAGGATGACCCCGACGCTCTCGTGAAAGGTGGGCACAGCTATGCTGGGGCACAGGGGCCTCTGTCCCTAGAGTAGCCGGGACACAACCGTGGCTGGCAGTATCGTGCCCTGATGGTGGCTAGATCCTGTCCCAGAGGGGCAGGGGACACCGGCCAGGGTGGTGCCAGGCAGACCCTGCCCTGTGCTGGTGAGGCGGATGGTGCTGGGCGCTGAGGCTTCCCCTTCCCAGGCTGGCTGCAGCGGGAGGTGCGGGGGGGCGTGAAGAGCCCCTGGATCCGGCCTCGGAAGTACTGGTTCGTGCTGACGCCGGACTCCCTGGACTACTACAGCAGCAACGAGAAGGGGGCCCGGCGGCTGGGCTCCCTCGTGCTCACCAGCCTCTGCTCCGTGCTCTGGCCGGACAAGCAGACCTACAAGGAGACGGGTAGGGTGCCCGTGCCCCTCGGTCAAGCTGCGCCTTTGCGGCCCCTCGTGCTCTGCATCGCTCGCCCAGCCCCGGGCGGACTCTGTCACCCGGAGGAAGGGCTGTGCCGAGCCCTGGGGCACTGAGCGGCCCGGCTGGGAGGGGGGTCCTTGGGGCGAGGGCGCTGGTGGGCTGCGGGTGAGCTGTCTGTCCCTCGCAGGCTACTGGAGCGTGACGGTGTTTGGCAGGAAGCATTGCTACCGCCTGTACACGGAGCACCTGAACGAGGCCGTGCACTGGGTGTGCGCGGTGCAGAAGGTCATCAACAGCAAAGTGCCCGTCCAGACGCCCACCCAGCTGCTCATGCGTGACGTCGAGGTGAGCCCATGGCATGGGGCTGCCCATGCCAGCAGCTGTCGGCAGGGCTGGGGCAGACGGTCAGGGCCCTGCGTGCCCCGGGGTGGCGGCGGGTGCCTGTGCTGGGCACTCGGCCGGGCAGCCCCTCTGCAGTTGCTGCCATTTCTTCGCCCTCCCAGGAGCACTGCAGCAGCCCCGAGGTCCTGGAGCAGATCTACCGCTGCAACCCAATCCTGCGCTACACCAGCAGCCCCCTCTACGCCCCGCTGCTGCCCTTCTCCTACGGCAGCCTGGACAAAAGCGGTGAGGGGTGGGCAGGTGTCCCGCGCCGTGGACTGGCAGGAGTGATGGCAGAGCAGGGCTGGGCGCTGTGCGGGGTGGGCAGGTGCTGGGCAGGGCTCTGTCTGGCTCCAGCTGTGGGCACAGTGCCTGGCTGCTGGCGGGGGTGCCTGGGGAAGCCCACGGGACTGTTAACCCCCATCCCATCCCACAGCCTCCGGCCCCCGCAGCTACAGCACGCTGCGCGACGAAGCCGTGAAGCTCTTCAACTCGCTGCAGCAGCTGGAGTCGGAGCGGGACCCGGTGCCGCTGATGCAGGGCGTCCTGCAGACCTGCCTGGACCTGCCGCCGCTGGTGGATGAGATCTACTGCCAGCTGGTGAAGCAGACGACGGAGCCGCCGGCGCCGGGCGGGCAGGGCGACCTGCACTACTGGCAGCTGCTCACCTGCATGAGCTGCACCTTCCTGCCCTCCCCACCCATCCTGCGCTTCCTGCACTTCCACCTGGACAGGTGAGTGCCAGCAGAGCCTCTGGGCACAAGCTGTGGGCAGGGAACTCACTGGGCACTGGGGCCTCCATTGGGTCAGCACTGCCATGACCCGCCTGGCGGCTCTTGCAGGACGGAGAGCCGGTTCCCCGCCTCGGAGATGGCCAAGTACGCCTGCTTCATCCGGGAGGCGCTGGGAAAGACAAAGGGGCGGGAGTGCGTGCCCTCCCTGGAGGAGATCCTGGTGCTGATGCGGCGGCAGGAGATGATCTGCACCGTGCACTGCCCAGGGGCACCCGCCTGCAGCGTGGCCATCAGCTCCCACACCACAGCTGAGGAGGTGAGGGGCTGGGTCCACACTGGGCAGGGGCTTGGGACACTTGGGAACATGGGGCTGGGTGGGTGGCATGCAGTGGGAGGTGGGGGAGCCCCTGTAGGTCTCTCCCAGCTGAGCCGTGGTGGAGAGGGGCTGGGGACTGCCTGCCTGTGCCTGCCGTGACCAGTCTGCGTCGCTTTGCAGCCCTGAGCGCCGTGGCCAGGGACGCGCAGTCACCGTCGGTTGCCTTTGTCTCGCCCCAGGTGGCCCAGGAGCTGGTGTCGCGCCTGGGGCTGTCCCAGAGCCCCAACCTCTTTGCGCTCTACGAGCAGTCCCGGCGGTGGGAGCACCCCGTGGGCAGCGCCACGCTGCTGGCCGACGTCCTCACCAGGTTTGAAAAGTAAATGTCCTGCTCTGCTGCCTACGGGGGAGAGGGGCCAGGGGGGCCATGGGTGGGAAGGGACAGTGCGGGGACACCTCTGCCTCCCTGCCCCATGCTGATGGAGCTGGTCCCTTCTGCTGCAGCCTGGCCGGGCAGGAGCAGGAGCAGGACCCGCCGTGCCGGCTCTGCTTCAAGCACTACGGCTTCCTGGACACGGACAACGTCCCACGCGACAGCCTGGAGTTCGCCCTCCTCTTTGAGCAGGTGAGCACTGTGCCAGGGTGGCTGTGCCATGCCACGGTGACCATACTGTGCCAAGGTGGCCATGCCAGGGTGGCTGGGCCATGCCATGGTGGCCATGCTGTGCCAGCTCACCCTGCCCTCCTGCAGGCGCATGAGATGGTGCTGCGGGGCTACGTGCCCACGTCGGAGGAGACGCTGCAGATGCTGGCTGCACTGCGCCTGCAGAGCCTCAACAGCGACTTCTCCACCCACGCCCCCTTCCCACGCCTGGAGGAGCTCTTCCCGCCCCACGTGCTGCACGCCCGCCTGCCACCCCCCCGCCACCGGCACCCCCCCAAGTGCCGGGGGGCCCGGCTGCGCGTGGGGCTGCTGGCTGGCGGGCTCTGGGGACAGGCGCTGGCCAAGCAGCGGGCAGAGCGGGACCAGCGCCTGCGGGGCCGCCTGCGGGAGGAGGGGGCCAGCACCATGGCTGCCATCCTGGAGAAGTGGAAGCTGCTGCAGGGCATGGGCCGGCCCGAGGCCATGGCCGCCTACGTGGCGCTGGTGCGGGAGTGGCCTGGCTTTGGCTCCACGCTCTTCGACGTCGACCTGCGCGCGGTGAGGCCCCGGCGGGGCGGGGCCGGTGGGCGGCCATGGCAGCGTGCAGCCCTGACACCCCTGTCCCCGCAGAGCCCGGTGGGGGCCGGACCCCAGCGCCTGTGGCTGGGCATCGGTGCCAAGGCCATCTCGCTCTACAAGCCGGGGGAGCCCGAGCCCCTGGACAGCTTCTGCTACGGTCGCATCTCCTCCTTCGGCGCCTCCGACAGCAGCACCTTCCGCCTCTCCGTGGAGGACCGGGACCTGCTCTTCGAGACCTCCCAGGTGCGGGGCAGCCCTCCCTCCTTCCCCTGGGGCTGCAGGGTGCCGGGCGCCTGGGCTGACCCCTGTGTCCCCTCTGCCCTGCAGGTGGATGAGATCGCCCAGCTCCTCAACATGTACCTCGCCTCCGCAGGCACCCGGCAGCCGCCCCGGCCCCCGGAGCCAGCCACCAGCCCCCCAGATCCCACTGTGCCACCCCAGGGGCTCTGCCCCACAGCTGGACCCTGGCAGCACCGGCCAGCGGTGGGCTCCTTCCACAGCTAGCCCGGTGGCCACTGCAGCCACGCAGGGTGCTCCTGATGGACAGCGCAGGGAGGGCAGCCGCTCATGGCAGAGCTGTGGGGGTCCCCTGCCGCTCCCTGGAGCAAGGGGACATGGGCTCCTGCGCCGTTGTTGCCTTTCTGGTTATTTCCTTAATTTATTTTGAGACGCCCATGCCCCTCACGTCTCCCAGCACTTTCCCTGGAGGGCAGCGGGCTGCCGTGCTGCGGTCCCCTGCGCTGCCCCCAGGCCTTTCCCTGTCCCCCGGTCCCCTGTGCCCCGGTGCCTTCGCCTCCAGCGCACGTGCTGCCTGGCAGCTCTGCCGGTGCCCCCAGCTCCTGCTGCCCCAGGGGCTCTGCCCAGGGCAGGGGGGCCGGGCAGCAGTGCCGTGCCATTGTCCGTCTGTCCGTCCGCTGAACCACCCCTCCTGGAAAGCTGCGGGCGGCTTTTGGCCGAGCTGCCTTGGGGACCAGCGGGCTCCTCCCAGCCACTTCATGGTGGCCCCACGGCAGGGCTCGTGGTGCAGGGGTGGCCAGGGGGGTGGCAGCTGGTACAGCTGGGGCTCGGCCCCTCCATGTTGCCTCTGTAAAGTTTGTCAGTTCTGTCTTGGGGAGGGGGGATGTTTGTTTTTCTAAATAAATGCACAAAGGAACAGCTGGGCCTCCTCCTGTCCCGGGACAGCGAGTGCAGTGGGGCCTGGGACAGGCAGCAGGAGGAGCAGCACAGCATGTCCTTGGGGATAGGGACTGCTGTCCCTCTGGCCAGCACCGGCAGCCGGGCTGCTCGCTGTGCCCTTTGGCATGGCACCAGCAGCGCTGCAGCTCCACTCCCAGCTCCCCGGCACCCCCTGGCACTGGCTGCCCCAGGCGGGGGGACTTGCCCCAGTGCCTCTGCGGGGCCAGTGCCAAAGAGGGCGTGGGAGCCCAGCGCTGCCATGGCGGATGGGTATTTTTAGCCTCCTGCGCTGTGCCACAGGGTCAGAGGAAAAGGCTAATTCTCACCTTGGGCTGCCTGGGCTTGGGCTGGTGCCAGCGCTGCCCTGTACCCATCCCTCACAGCCTGACTCACATGGGGCTGCACCAGAGCGGCCGTGTCCATCCCCATCCATTGGCACCAGCCAGCCCTGAGCCCGTGTCCTTCCCAGCAGTGCCATCCCCTGCCTCGGATTCAGAGCAGCAAGGGCACCCCCAGTCCCTCAGGGCCTTTCCCCCGTGAACCATTAATGCGGGTACCACATGCTCTGCGGGCAGGGCGGTGCCGGCTCCCGGCCCTGGTCAGCAGTGCCAGCACGTCCTTCCAGTATTTCTGGCTCTGCCAGTGGCTGCCCAGCACCACCGGGCCCGGGCAGCTGCCGGCTGGGGCAGGGCTGCCCCGTGCACACTGGGACGTGCGGGTGAGCAGTGGCCCTGGTTCAGGGCACCCACTGAGCTGGAATGCCATCAGGCTGTGGCTGCACAACAGGGCTGGCCAGCTGGGCAAGGTGAGTGCTGGCCCTCGCAGCACCATTTCGCTCTAGGAGCCATGCAGGCAGCGTCAGTGCAGGAACAGCCTTTATTAAAGCAAAATAACCTACAAAAATATAGATACAGCCTGTGCCCCAGGCCTGATCTGGCGAAGGAGGAACAAGGCTCCTGCCCAGGGCAAGGACTAGCTCAGCTACGCAGAGCCTTTGGCCACAGGGGTCATGTGCACCCAACTCTTTGGGCCAGGCCTGTTCTGAGCCCCCAGGTTTGCCCTCATCCTCCTCCGAGCAAGCGCTGCTCCCACGGAAGGAGGTTCCCTCCCAGCACAGCACGCAGCTGCCCCAGTCCTGTCCTGGGCCAGGGCCCGTGGGGGCGCAGGGACTGTCCCCCGCCAAGGCTCTCCAGGGGCAGCGCTGCTCCCTGCAGAGCTGCGCCCGCTGAGGAGCGCAGTGTGTGTGTGCAGCCGGGGTGAGGACTCCACCTCGGCCGGGAGCGCTGAGGGGTGCTAAACATGGGCACGGCAGGGACAAGCCCTGCTGGCGTGCATGGAGGTGGCTGTGGGACCCTCCCGTCCCCTGGCAGGGCACTCACTGCTCCTGTGTGCCCCAGGAGATGTAGTCGGGGCGCGTGGCCGCGTGGTACTCATCGATCAGCTGCTGCACGATCTCCCGGGAGTTGTCCAGCTCGTCGAAGTTGTCCTTGAAGATATCCTCCTTGCGGAACTGCTCCAGGAAGGCCTCCCGCTTGCGCAGCTTGTCGTACTGCCGGCACGTCCGCTCGAACAGCTGGAGAGCAGCGCAGCGGTCAGAGCGCCCCAGGGGAGTCCGACCTCCCCGGGCAGGCAGGGCAGCAGCTGCTGCCCTGCTCCCAGCCAGCACTGGGGATCAGCTCGTGCTTCCCAGGCTGCTTCCAGGGAGCCCTGCTGCAGCCTGCGCCCGGGAGAGCGGCACCAGGGGTGCAGCAGGACTGAGGGGACCCTAGGCCAGAGCTGAGCGAAGGGAAGGCACTCACCGAGGAGATGTTGGTGTGGTTCGCCATCATGAGGCCGCTGACGCGGTGTGCGGACGGCAGGTAGGGGGACTTGCGGGACAAAGCCACCTGGATGCTGGCAGGACCCCAGGGGATGAAGTTGGCCAGCTTCCTCTCCCGGATGCGCTGAAGGCTCTTGTGAACCTGGCAGGATGAAAGCAGAAGGGGCAGCAGGGTGATGGGCCCAGCAGCCCCTGGAGCTGCCCCTCGCATGGTGTTACAGCCTCAGGAAGGTGGGTTTTGGCAAATGGCAGGCAGAGAGGCTCCTCACGGCAAGGGACGAGTGGCCTTTCTGCGAGGCCAGGGCCCACATGGGAGCAACTTGGAGCCAGGTCTCAGGCACCATTCAGCCTCGGCCCAGGGTCCTCACACAGTAAGGTGACTGTGCCCTTCCCTGGCAGGCTATGCCATTGCGACCAGCACCTGACCCGGTGGTGGGAGCTCACCTGCGTAGGGTCCACCTCCCCCTGGATGATGTTGAGGATGGCTATGTAGCAGTGGTTGGTCTGCCTGTCTCGCCCTGTGGACACCATCACGTTTTTAGGCTGCAGCAATCTTCTCATCACGTCCAGGACTGTGGTTTTCCTCACGCTGGCCACCTGCAGATGGCAGCTGGAGGTCAGAGGGAGCGGGTGCACAGCTCCTTGTCCTCCCGGGCCCCACACACGCACACAGCAGCAGAGGGCAGCTGGACAGAGCAGTCCTGGCCCCGGGGATGGAGCCACATGCAAAGCCACATGCAGGACAGGGAAATCCCAACGTCACACAGCAGGCACAGCCAGGCTGAGAGCCAGAGCATGGGTGGGGGCTCCAACATAAGGGCACTGAGCTGCCCCCCGGCAGCACAGCAGAGGCTGGGGCAAAGCTCAGCTGAGAGCAGTGACAGGGACATGTTTCATGTTGGTGCTGTCAAACTCCTGTCTGGGCTGGAGGGCAGGAGAGGGGCGGCTCCCCGCTGCACCCCCTCCCCACCTCATTCTGCACTGAGCCCATGGGCAGATCAGCCACTGCAGGCCCCAGTGCTGTCACAGGCTTTGCCCAGCTGCTGCTGGCCACAGGGCCACAGCCAGGGCCGGCACCTGAAGGACAGCTCGGCAGCCCCGCTCCAGACACCGTCTTGAGCTGCTGGCTGAGCCCTCCCCGCACTCCTCCGGGGAGGACAGATCACACACTCGATACCCTTTTCAGAGCCAGCAGTTTTTCAGATTTGCATCTCTGAGTAACATCCTGAGGAAACGCACACAAGGAGAGGAGAACAGCAGCTGTCAGCTCCCAGCAGGACCGGGACGCCAGTGCAGGTGAGTGCTTCTCAAAACAGAACTGCCCCGTTCTCACCGGGGCGGTGAGGGGGCACCGGCTGGGGACGAGCTCAAGGCACACAGCAGTGCTCAATGCAGCCAAGGGGCACCAATCCCCTCCCAGAACATGGATCAAGCCCCGGAAAGGGGCTGACGTGGAGCCCACGATCAGTCTTGGTGTGACAACGATCAGCGGTGTTCTGGCCCAAACGGCCTGGGCCGGCGGCCCACCAGGGTGGCAGGACTGGCAGGGCCGCTCTGCCGGGCTGGCCCCAGTCGTTCCGAAGGGTGGCTCTTGTCGGATCAGGTACTGTCACTCTCCCGTGGCCGCCACAGCCATGCTGATGCATACAGCAGGCAGCCCAGCACAAGCACGACTGCCTGCTCACACCTGATTCACATCACGCGCGGCTGTCGCGTGGTGCAGGGACACGGGCCAGGGCGTTGGGACACGCAGTTACAGCTCAGGGAAGGGGAGGAGTGCCCGGGGGGCTGCCTTACCGACTGGTCGGTGGTGAGCGGCGTGTACCCCGTCATGAGGAAGTGCAGGCGCGGGGTGGGGATGAGCGAGGCGATCAGCCCGATGAGGTCGTTGTTCATGTAGCCGGGATACCTGAGCGTGGTGGTGCTGGCAGACATGATGGTGGAGACCTGGGGGAGAGGACAGGGTCATCGGCGCATCACCGTGTGGGGTGCCTGTGGAAGACCCCCTGGGAAGGGCAGAGGACCCTTGTTCATGGCTCCAGCCTGCCCACCACCGCGCCCAGCCCATGGAGCAGGTTCAGACCGAATCAAACCCAGTGGGGAAGCCCAACACTGGCTTCTCCAAAGGGAAGATCCCTTCTCACCAGCTGGTTGATCTGAGAGAATGATGGGTTCTGAATGTGCAGCCTGTCTGTCGCGATCCGATTCAAGGCTGTGTTGTCCAGAACCACCTGCAAGAGAAAAACCATCTCTGTGAAGAGCCTCGGAGGCAGCCTAAGGCAAGGCAGCCCCGGTGCCACGTCCAAGGGCACCGGATGGCCCAGCACAGGCCCCGAGAGCACAGGGGAGCCCTCTGTGGCAGGTGGCAGACACTGGAAACCACAAGCTGACTCATCTGTGGAGCATAATTGACACTGTCAATGGAAGCTCTTCCCTCCCATCCTGGCTGTGCTCCCCCAAAGAGCACTGCCTCTGGGCCAGCACGTTGCCATGACCTTCGGCCCCAGCAGCTCTTGCCCTGCTGTGGGCAGAGATAAGCTGAAGGAAAGAGCAGTGTCTGGGTTAGGACCTGACCAAGGGCCCTGGTGCAGGCTGGAGATGCTGCCTTGCCTGGCTGGGGCTTGCAGGGGCTGAAAGCTCCAGCAGAAGGGCTGCAGTGCAGCTACGCAGAGGAAGTACAGCCAGTCCTTGCTGCCATGGGAAGAATCTGCTGGATCCCCGAGGCAGAAATGCCAAGCTGGACAGCTCAGCAGGGTTAGCACAGAGCTCTTGTCCCTGGAGCCACCACATCTGCTCAGTCCCTCTGGACCAGGCTGCGCTCGCTGCTGCACCTGGGGCTTTGGGGGCACACTGCACGCTGCTGCAGCGCTCACCGCACACAGCTATGGCATTTTGGCACTTGCTGTGGTTTTGAGAAGCTGGGGACAGGGCTGCCACGCAGGAGCTGGCCACACTGAGGGCCCAAGACACAGCAGGACTCTTACCACGCAGTCCGCGTTCTGAGTCAGCCTCTTCAGTGTCAGCAGAGAGTTGTATGGCTGCACTACAACATCGCTCATCTCATCCTGGTTTGGGAAAACCGAGTAGGTCTCCACCAGCTTCTTGGGATACCTGGTGAGAAAGCCCAGCCATCCCAAGGGTTAACACTGCCCAGCCAGCACTCTCCTCCCACAAGCTCCTTGCAGTCTCCAGGGCTCAGGACAGCAGTGAGTCACCAGCACTACACGCCAGAGTAGCTCCCAGGGAGGGAGAGAATCTGTCCCAGAAGTGCCTACCCAGCAGTGCAGGAGCAGGCTGCCAGACAGAGCTACGGGCGAGACCGAGCCATCCGCAGGCTGATTAAGCAGTTGCCTTCAAGCCTTTTCAAGAGGCTGCAAGCTGCAACAGGCAGGGATGGCAACTCAGAGCCCGTAGCAAGAGCCTCCCACCCCCTGCACAGTTGGGGTGCCAGAAGGCAGCTGCCTGATAAGAATGGCTGGGGGAAGGTAGAGTTGGGACAGTGTGAGTCCAGCTTCAGAGCCTCTGAAGTCCCCAGGCGTATCAGGAGCCATCCCTTCCCGGGGAGCGCGCCAGGGATTGCACAAGAGTGTTTGGGTGGGGGCGGGGGCTCTGAGTCAGCGCTCTCCAGCTCCCCGCTCTGGCAGGGCGCCCAGCCTGGGCCAGACTCTGCCGCCAGGGACAGGGACAGGGCTGGGTGCTCACCTGTCATTCAGCCTCTCCAGGAGGTAGGAGCCCAGCCCGGAGCCTGTTCCACCGGCAATGGAGTGGCAGAGCACAAATCCCTGGAAGGAAGCAGAACACAGGCAGCTCAGTCCCAGGAGCAGGCGGAGCAAAGCAGGCTGTGCCACTGTCACTGCCTCCTGCGGAGACTCGCCAGCCAGGGTGAGAACTCCCCTGTGACAACTGAGAGCTCAGAGCCGATGCCTGAGGACAGAGCAGAGGTTAGCCCTGGCTCCTGCAGACTGCAGCGACAGCCGCACGCTCACCAGGCCACTCCTGACAGCGTGGGTGGAACCCACGTCTCTGCACACACCACAAAGTGCAGCTGCTGCTCAGGAGCCTCCTGGAAACCTCCCACCCCAGAAAAGCCTTCAGAATAGCTCCAAGGTCACCTCCAGGGCGCAGACAGTCACGCTGAAGGGAGGTGCACTTCTCAGCCCTTTCCCCAGGCCCTCCACCCTGTTCCTTACCAGAGCGCCTGAGGCCTGACTCCCTTTACCTGACTTCAGGGCAGTTCCCACCTGCTGCAGGCCCCACAGTGGGCTCTCGGATCTTTTGCCAACTTATTTTACGGTGACATTTTCCCTTCCCCTGTTGCCACATGAAAGCTGACACTAACACCAGGGAGCCCCATCTACCTACATACAGGAAATGCATTTACACGGACGGTGGCGTTTACAAGGTCCAGCCAGAGGCACTGTTAGTACCCCTGGTGCCCACTTAACCCAGCTGGAGAGAAAATGAAGCCGCAGCTGCCTGTGCTCATTCCATGGATGTCAAAGCACTCAGCAGCTCGGGGTCTCAACACCTTCCTGCTGGCAGCCCCTGGGTCCCTCCTCTGCTGCAGGCGCCTTGTTCCTGCACAGCCTTCCCTACCTTGTAAGCACCTTCCCTGAGGACAAGCAGTGTGCCCCCTCCTTCAGCGGACGTGGGGGAGAGCCACGGGAGGGAGAACAGGGAAAGGAAAAGAGACCATAATGCCTGGAACTCTTCCTGTGGACTGAATCCTGCAGGAAGTGCCCAATGCAGGCAGTATTTGGGGCAGAAGAATGCCCTGTTGAGCGTACAGTAAGAAGATTTCTGGGGAAGCCTGGAAGATGTAGTAGTGATGGGAAAGGCCTCCTTCCCCTCGCTCCCATCTTTACGTGTTCTCGGCACCCAGAACCAAGTTGAGGAAGTCTGTGTACACCGAAGTGCTAAGCTTGACCTGGCTCTGAAAACACCAAGCAGGAGAACTGGATCCAAATCCCCTGGTTTACTTACTTCCAAACTGTCACTCCCATCAGCCTCTCTGTCTATTATGTCAAAAATATCTTCATGGATTTTTTCTCCCTGTAAGAGAGACCAGACCAGGATCTGTTGACATGAGAAAGGCACACTGAAGCCTCCGGCCTAATGAGCTGACCTGTGTTTGCACCCAAGAACACCACAGCTGTTACCTGCGAGAAGCCACTGGCCCAGTTATTCCCAGCTCCCCCTCCGTGCTCCGACAGGTAGATGTTTTCTGGGTTGTAGAGGTTGGCGTAAGGGGAGTTCAGGATGGAGTGGATAACGCGGGGCTCCAGGTCCAGCAGCACAGCTCGCGGGATGTAGTGCTCATCGTCTGCCTTTAACACGGAGCAGTAAGATCATGACGCAGTCACAGCTCAGCGCCACTTCTTACTGCGAGAGAAACTACGAGTGCGTGTGCCACCCCCTGGCCGCAGGAGACATGGCACAGCCGGCCTCTGGCAGGGAGGAGAAGGGAACTTGTTATGTACGGCCTATCCGTACTGCAGCATCCCCGTGCGCCGCAGAGCACATCCCGGGCGCTGGGCAGGCGGAGGGGGAGCGATTCTGCTCCCCCTGTGCTCGCTGTGTTTACATCAGGCGGTGTCACTGGCAACCTCCGCCGCACGTTTCCGCCTCCACAACACAGCCATTTCCAGCAGCGGAACGCGGACAGGAGCCCCGGCCCCGCGCTGCCAGGCTGAGGCTGCCGCCCGAAGCAGCCCAGGCTCAGCGCCACAGACAGCCCTGACACCGGGAGGGATCAACCCGGCAAGGAGGGCAGCGCCCGGCAGTACCTGGTAGAAAAAGACGTCCTTGCGGTCGGTGCCCTCGGTGGCGAACTCCTCCACGATGCCCTCGGGGCTGATGCCGTGCTCGGCGCAGAGCTGCTTCCAGAACTCGAACCCGACTGCGGGGGGGCGCGGTCAGCGGGGCCGGTACCGGTCCCCCACGCCGGGCCGGCCACGGACAGAGCCCACAGCATCCCGGCCCGGCAGGCCCCGCCCCCGCATCCCGGCCCCGCCCCGCATCCCGACCCCGCCCCCGCATCCCGGCCCCGCCCCCCCCCGCCCCCGCCCCCGCCCCCGCATCCCGGCCCCGCCCAGTCCTGACAGGCCCCGCCCCCGCCCCCCCCAGCATCCCGGCCCCGCCCGCAGCACACCGCCCCGGCCCAGCCCTGCCGCCGCCCGCCCGCTCACTCTGATTGCCGCACTGGCCCAGCTGCAGGGTGATGATCTCCCGCGGCATGGCGGCCTAGGCTCGGCTCCGTTCCGTTCCGTTCCGTTCCTCCGCCCGGCTCCCCGCTGCCGTGCCGCGTCTCCCGCCCGGCGCCAACGGCACTGCGCGCGCGCGCGGCGCACTTCCGGGAGAGCACCACTAGGCCCCGCCCCCCGCGGCGCCCTGGCAACGCGCGTGCGTTCTGACAGCCGGCGGCGGCGTTAAGATGGCGGCGCCCGGTGTGTCCCGGCTTCCGGCAGTGGGGGCCGCCATGTAGGCGGCGGCCGTGCGCGCGCAGGGGGCGGCCGGATGTTGATGCCGTGAGGGAGCCATGGCGGCGGCGCGGCCCGGCGGGCCCGGCGAGCGGCAGCGGCGGGTGCAGGCGCTGAGCGCGGCGCTGCGGGGCCGCCTGGGGCCCTACGAGCCGCTGCTGAGCGCCGTGCAGGCCGCGCTGGTGTGGGAGCGGCCGGGCCGCAGCGCGCTGTGGTGGGCGGCAGCGCACGGCCTTTTCTGGTGAGCGGGCTGCGGCCGGGGGTGGCGGGAGGCGGGCCGGGGTGCGGGCCGCCCCGGTGGGACTCGGGTCTGCTCCCCTGTGGGTGCCTGTGTCGGAAAGCGCGTCCCGCCGCGGCCCTGACTGCGGCGGAGGGGCCGCGGGGGCGCGCAGCTCCGGGCCGGCTCCCCATGGCCGCTCGGAGCCACTCCCTGGACTGCGGGAGGTTTTGTTTTCCACCGCGCTGCCCTGGCGGGCTGTCCCTCCGCGGTCCCGGGTCGGCGCTGAGGCCGGCGCCCTCGTACCCCTTCTACGGGACCGGGTGCGCAAGGCTCCGGGGGTGACGCCCCTTCTGCCGCAGGTGAAACAGCCGGGACCCCCGGGCTGGCCGAGGGCAGTTCGTGGCGGAGGTGGAACCCAGGAGCTTTAGTCCGTGGGGTGCTTCAGGGGACAGGAAGGCACCTGGAGGAGCTGATGTCCGCCTCAGCTCTGTCCTCTTGGCACGTTATCCCTGGTATCTGGAAGCATAAAACTGATCAGCAAACCTCAAACTCTTCAGTGAGGAGGGGAGGGAGGGCAGCAGGTGCTGTTCACCCGACAGGTGAGCTGTAAAGCAGGGCTGCCGTGCTGGAAAGGACACAAGCAGATAAGGGTCCCCGAAGCAGCCTGACGGCAGCTGCCTAACCCCGGGCTGGGTGCTGACCGATTAGCACTAGCTCACTTTTCTCTAGCTGTAACTGTTCCTGACTGACTCGTTTTTAGTTAGTTTGTGTTACCTCTCTTGTGTGTTTTGCACTGATCTGGTCGGTACAGATTTGTTTGTTTCTTCCCCATAGGTTTTTTGCTCTGACTTCTCTTCGCTTGCTGTTCCTGGTTGCGTTTACCCTTATAGTAGTAGTTTGTCTAGATCAGTGGAAGAACAAAATCTGGCCTGGAATTGGAGGTAAGTTGCAACATTTGAGTTGATACCATCAAATCAAGTGCTGTTTTTAGCCCTGGAGGTACGTAGGCTCTGCACTGCCTGTAGTTAAATAGTTCAGATCCTGGAGATTTTGCTTTCTGAGTCTAGAAGCAGGGGAGAATGCTGTAGGCATGTTCTTCCTGGAGTTG
Organism: Podargus strigoides; assembly: GCA_028020825.1. NCBI lineage: Eukaryota > Metazoa > Chordata > Aves > Caprimulgiformes > Podargidae > Podargus > Podargus strigoides. The sequence continues at coordinate 6,872,734 of CM051647.1, read as the reverse complement.
GAGAATCCTAACCTATATCAACACAGGAGCTTTTCATGCTTGTGACGCTGGTATTTGTCTCGTAGTCTTGAAATGGCTGGTGTACGTGAACTAGTACAGGTTTTGAAGCAGTGATTCACCTTCTGAGCATTCAGTACAGGAGCAAGAAGGTGCAGCGTACGTGGAGCACGTCTGGATTTCTCCGTGGAATCTGTAATAAACCAGCCCCGTGTTTTAGGACGAAGATGAGTCCCAGCCTTGCTGTTGAGTAGAGATTTCTTTGAAAGGAGATGCATCTTAACATCTGTTAATTAAATTAGTCTAAAGCTCTCAGTTAACAAAGCAGTTCTGTCTATGATTTGTGATGTTAATGTACTCATGAATACTACTACTCTTAGCAGCTCAGGATTCCATCGGCTTTGCCTGGAGAGGTTGATTTGAAGCAGTGGGGATGGTTTGCACGTTCTTGGAGTTTGATCCCTAACTAACCAGCAAGTGCAGCTTCCTGCTTCAACTTGTGTTCTCTCTTGTTCTTGGGAAGGCATTAAAGCTTTCCTCGGGTTCTAGCAGCAGCTTGGCCTAGGCCCTGTAGCTGAGGAGATGAGGAAGTGTCTGTCTAGCTCTCTCCTAACCTTGATTTTGATTTGTCAGGATAACTGGCGCATACAGGAGGAGCAACAGGGAGGCTTTCACGCAGTCTCGTGCTGTCACACGTACACCTTTAATATGTGTTATACAGCGATGCATCTCCAGTTCTTAATTGCAGTTAATGTCTTTTCCAGGTATTCCCCAGCTCATTAAAGTTTTACTTAAATCCCAAGAGCTAAGCATTCTCATGGCAAATTCCTTGCAACTAATGTAGTGTCTGTTCTTAATATTTTAGTGTCAAGACCTGACGAATTAGACAATGAGAGGTAGGAAACTAATTGAATCCTCTGCTGTTTGGTACTTTGCTGTGATACCGTGTAATTATTACCTGCGTGTGTTTGTAATGTTGGCTCCTTTGAGCGAGGAGGGAAGGGGCAGGAGGAGCTGCTTGGTGGAGGGAGGATGGAGCCCTGGACTCTGTCAAGCTGCTGTGACAAGTTTTTGGCTTGCCCAAGCCATTATATTGTACTTAATCTTTGCCTCATGCTGACCTCCAATAATGCCTGCTTGAGTGTGTAAAACTTCTCCTGCCACTCCCCCCCGTGCCCTGAAGTTAGTGGTGCTGCCTTAAAAGCAGTTCCTTTTGTATGGGCTTCCAGTAGCAGGAAAACAGCCTTTTTTTGGAAATAATGAAGTCTTCTGAGACTGAGTGTTTGACAGGCCTGTCCCAGCAGCTGTTACTGGATAGCTATGGTCTGACTGCAGCATTAGTAATGGGTTGAGAAATGCTGGGGTGTTGTTTGTCTAATAACACCTTCCTCTCTCTGGGCACACCTTTCTGCCTGCCTGTGCGGCTGAGCGACCAATGCTCAGCTCCTGATTAAATCACTTGAGCTCCTGCCAAATGACAAATGATTTATTTGTTTTTGCAAGAGGGCCGAGTGCAAAAGGAATTGCTCTCCCTGACCTCCACATACTTGGGACTGGCAGTTAAGAAGCACTGATAGAACTTGCCAAAGACAGTGCCTCTGAAGTAACTGAATATGTTGAGTAAGGTACAAGGCTGCTTGTAAACCTTGTGCTGAATTCTTGGGGGTTGCAGTTGACTGAATAAATACAGAAAAAGCAAACGGATTTGCTTTATTTGCTTCTGCACTGCCTTTTCCCTCCAGTAGCATGGAAACTAGTCCAAGCCAAGAGACCAAGTGACTGAAATTACTGCTCCTTAGCTGCTGTGGGAGAACCAGGACACTTGTAGAACAGTTTGTAGAAGTGCTGCTTTTGGCAAGGTGGTGTTTTGAAAGGCAGGCTGACCCTCCTCTCTAGACCCTGGCAGCTGGGGGAGAGAAGGTGCTATGGAGACAAGTCTTTGTAACAAATGACTGTGTCGATGCAGTAATATCTGTTCCCAAATTCTTCCCTTCACTGCAGCTGGGCATACGTTCACCCTCGGCTGCTCGGAGTGCCAGAGCTCTGTCACCACTTGGCTGAAGGATGGGTGGCTGGGACCAACTTCTTAAGTAATCTCTTCATTTTCAAGAGGCAAAACCCTGGGAAGGTAAGAATGTACAGACCTCAGCAAATCAAGCGCTTGGTGTGGAGCCTCTGCTGACCGCTGGGATCCTTTGGTGGTGGCACCCAGCGTTGGCTGAACGCGTTCAGGCGTGGGAGGTTCCCACAGGAGGTCTCCCACAACAAGGTGGCTGTTAAGTGGTGGAGAGGAATGGAAAGCACAGGCAGAATAATCAGGCTGTGGAGGAGGGAGGAGAAAACGAGTGTCAGCATGTTGATTGCACCAGCAGAGTGAAAATGTGGCTGCTCCTTCTGGAGGTTTCTAGCTTTTTAAAGTGTCTGTCAAACTCATCCCCCTTGCTGGATTTTAACAGTTTGAGAAAGTGTGTCAGGCTTTTTTTTTTTTTTTTTTCTCTTTTTGAGGCTTATGCAAAGAGGAGCCTTTAACAGGGTGGTACTGTCTCTGTCTTCCTCACCTCACACAGTTCTGTCTTCTTTAGCGTAGCGTACCTGCTTTGGGAAGCCCCTCATATTCAGAGGCAGAGGCCTTGGTATGCTGCCTGTTGCTCTGAAGCCAGATACCTCCTGTGTCTGCACTCGTCCTGGAGTGGGGTGGTTGAATGCTAGGAAGGCTTCTCTGTCATTAGAGTTGTGACTTGATTTAGAATGTGCAGAGAATAAGATGGTCAAAAGCTGAGTGAATCCACTGCTTAACCTTGGAAACTCACTGTCTCCCATGTCTCCAGTTTTGCCTTCTAGTGTGTGGAGTCTTCACTTTCCTGGCTGTGCTGGGCTGGTACATCCCTGGGCTCGTGCTCTCGTACTTGCTGTGTAAGTAAATCTTTGTGCCAATACAGACTGACAAGTGAAAAGGGGTAAAGATGAGTGGGATCTGAACATGTGAGGGATGGGGCTTTTCTGCTCAAAAGGAACGCTTGTGTGAATGGCTTTAAAATTTAAAATAATACATTCTGCGTGGAATGTGGTAGTTCTTGACCAGGGCTCTAAGGTCTCTGGTCCAGAGAGAACATGTTTGAGTGCTTGGTAGCTGTAGGCCTGAGCACTAATAGGCTCGCCTCTCAATTCTGTTAAACTAGCAGAGGTGATGGCACCAATTCCAACTGCCTCCCACAGCATCGCCTTCAGTACTCAGATCTTGCATACCATGTGTTATCCTGCATCACAAAATGGGCAGGATGTTTGGCAAGTAGCATCCTGACCAAACCTCTAATGGGCATTCCTGCTTACCTCAGTGTTCTTCATCCTGCTGTGGCCCCTCGCTGTGTACCACAGGCTGGGGCAGCGCATGTACATGAAGCTGGAGCCAGCTCTGCAGCGGCTGGATTTCAGCGTTCGAGGCTACATGATATCAAAGCAGCGGGCGAAGCAGCGTAAGTTTCTGTGCTGTGTTTCTGCCCCTGGGTACCTGAAACGGGCTGTGGGTCGAGTCCCTGCCGTGGAGCGGGATGGGGCTGCGCGTGCGGCACGGCAGTCACTGCAGCGCCCTTGGCAAAGACTTGCAGCCGCTTTGGGAAGGAAGTGAGGCAGCTCTGCCTCCGCAGGCATCTCCCGGCTCGCAGTTGGTTTGAGCTCCTCACAGTGCTGAGCCGCTCCATTTCTCAGCTGCCAGAACTGTGTGTTCCATAGCGCGGTTGCACTGAAAAAAGGAGGAGGACTCAGTGCAAGGTAGCTGCTAAACATGTTCATCACAGCAAAAGATCTGCAGCAGCCCAAGTCAGAAATAATCACATTGCTCTGCTATGGGACAAAGCATGCTGCGTTATGTCCAACCTGCCAGTTTGGGTTTTTCTGCTCGGCATCAGGCTGTTCCTGCACAGACCCCTGTCCTAGCAGCAATAATAAGCTTTGACTCTGGTTTCTGGCAGTGCGTCGCCGATCCCTTAACCAGGAGGCTGTGGATGATGGGAGTGACAGTGAAGAGGAGCTTGCGGCATTCTGTCCCAAGGTAACAAAGCCTCTCTGAATGAGAAGAGCTCGGCTGAACAGGGCAAACTTGCTGCATTGCATGGACACACAGTGCCTGGCCCTGTGTCCAGCACGCTGTAGCTGAGTGGGGAAATCAGATGAGGATATTCTCCTTTTAGAGAGGTCTTTCCTATTCTTTTCAAGTATGTCCAGCACTGCTTGTACCAACTACAGTCTCCTAGGCTAGGCAGTGAAGTGTGAAATGAGCCTCCAGTACCGCCTTCCACAAGGACTGGGTTTAACTGGTGGCCACTGGATCGTGTATTTTCTCTTGAGGCACAGGAATAAGCTTTCCTGTACTGATGTTTTCAATTTTATCTACTATTTCAAAGCTGGATGACTCTGTGGTTGCCAAGGAACTAACCATCTCTGACTCGGAGCATTCGGATGCTGAGGTTTCCTACACGGAAAATGGGATGTTCAACCTTTCAAGGGGCCAGACTCCCCTGACAGAGGGCTCAGAAGGTGAGAGGAATTGGGCAGTTTCTGGAAGGTGCGGAGTGCTGAGTAGGCGCTGGTGCGATGGCTGGGAGGGAGGGTGCCGCCACTGCCTCTGTCCTTCAGGTCTAGCTGTTTGATGGCTGGCTGGCTCAGGTGAGATGTAACTACCTGTTTTTTCAGAACTGAGCTTCCTTCTCAATTCCTGTGGTGGTTCAGTGGAGTGACGACAGAGGCAGATCCAGCTCTGCCAGTCTCTGGCTGTAGGAGTACAGGGTGCAGTGCAAAGCCGGGGAGGGGGTGCTGTCCTCTGGCAGAAGGGGTCTAGTTCAGGGTCTGCTGGCTGAGCTGGGAGGTTGGCAGCCATCCTGAGTAGCTGCTGAGGGGGAGATCAAAGTGTTTGGTCTGTGAAATGACAAGAGCCAGTCTGTCTGGGGGAGGTAATGGCCCAGCCTGCATGTGCTGTGCCACCCCTGCCTGCAGCTCTTTGATGTGTGCTGTGTGTTTAAAGCACTTTCTCCTCTTCTAGACCTGGATGGTCACAGTGATCCAGAAGAATCTTTTGCCAGGGATCTCCCTGACTTCCCTTCTATAAACCCGGAAGCAACTGGCATAGATGATGAAGATGACACCAGCATTGGGATCCCAAGTCTGGCTTACCGCCCCCAGGGATCAGAAGATCTGCATCTCCCTTACGACCAGGAAGAATCCGGCACACTGCCATCTGTACAGAATCTTACTAACAACATAGCCGGGTTTGTCACCCGAGGGATGATACAGCTTGCACTGTCAGGAGCCCCTCAGCCAGGCTCCTCACATGGTGACAATCCCCAGAGAGGTGCAAAGACTTACCTTAGAACGGCCAGCTCGGACTTGGACACTGATGCGGAAGGGGATGACTTTGAACTGCTGGATCAGTCTGAGCTGAACCAGCTGGATCCTGCTGGCTCGCGGGGCCAGTAACCAATCCCAGCATTTCCCTCTAGTTTTCTGTTGTGCGTCGTGGAGGGGAATCCTGGAAGGAAAAGCCTTGCACAGTTACCTACTTGTGAGTGTGAGTGACGTGACAGCCAGCCCTGCCTGGGAACACCACTGTGACTTGTGACTCTGTAACCTTGCTTGGATTTTAAAATAAACTTCCCTGGTAATTCATAGGGAAAGATATTGATGTGATAGCTCCACAATCACCCATGCCCTGCACTGTCTGCCAGGATGCTGCTTGCTCCAAACTTCCTCCCTAAGACAATAAATCTGCTGTCTGCAGCCATGGAGAGCACCGGTCCAACTGACGGAGCATCGCCAAGGACAATCCTGCAGCCAGCCTTCCGGGGCTGGTGCATAACCAGGTGAACAGGACTGGTTTCCCCTCAGACTGGGTGTCTGGGACTTAATGTTCTGACTTTAAGACAACCCTTCCCTGCTCCTCAAGTGTGCACAGAATCCAAGTCTTCTCTCCCAGCAATATCCAGCTCCTGGTAGAAACAAACCCCCTGCTCCTGTTGTGGACACGGCGGTGCATGGCCACGATGTTTGTACCTGCGATGACCACTCGTATCCAGTTCCAGCTTTTAGTGATGCTATTTTGTATGAGACATAATGGCAATAAGACATCTACTGTGACAACTAGAGTCCTGCAAAGAACATCTGTGTGTGGCAGCTGCTCTTGTGTTGCTTTCCTAAAATAACAGACTAACAATCTGCTAAACGCCCCCCGTGCTTCTCCCACCGGCGTTCAGTGTGGACGGTGGGAGTGCTGCAGGGATGGGGTCTCTGGAGGAGGGAAGAGGTTCTGTTCTGACCCTGGGGACAGCCAGCCCCCTGCTTCCCCGTCTCATGCAGTTGAGAGCCCGCCAGTGGGAACTGAAGGGGGGACACCAGCCCAAGCCACCAGCAACCCAAGAGCTTGTGCCCCTTGGGGTCACATAAACAAACCAGCAGCCTCCAGGGGAGGGATGTTCTGCAGCGGGCTGGCCCCAGCCCTCTGGCCCCCCACCTCCCTGAGCTTTCCCATTGCTTTTTCTAAGCCATAGAACTGGATTCCAATCACGTTTGTGCAGCAAAGAACATCCTCTTCAGGGAAACCGCTCTGTCTGCTCCTTGTCTGATTCCGATTGCCCCAGTGTCGGCCGCGCTGGGGTGAGGTCGGGGGGGGCGGCTGGTCTGTGGCTGGGCTCAGCCTGGGGAGGGGGGGTCGTTAACACGTTGTTCTGTGCGGGTGCGAGCCTCCGCACGGGCCTTGCCGTCCCGGCCGGTCTGAGGTGCGGTGCTAGCGGCGGCGGCGGGCAGGGAAGGGCGGGTTTGGGACCCGGTCTGGTGCCCTCGGGGTGCGGAGCGCTCCTGCCGGGCCCTGCCCGTTGTCCCAGCCCTCTCCAGCCGCCGCTTCACGCTTCGCCCCGCGGCTGCCGCCGATGCTCCGGGGGAACGGGACTCGAGGCGGGGCTGCGCGTGGAGGGGCGGGGCTGCGCGTGGAGGGGCGGGGCTGCGGGAGGGTTGGCCACGCCCACGGCTCGCAGTCCCGCCTCCTTGGGGCGGGGCTTCGCCTCGCCAATCAGAGCCCGTTTCTCTTGGCGGGGTGTGGTTGGCGCGCCGGAAGTGCGTCATCGCCGCCAGCCGGGAGCGGAGCGGGGCGGGCGGAGGCGGAGGATGAGCAAGGGCCGCGAGGGCCCCGCAGCGGGCGGTGAGTGAGCGCGGGGCGGCCGAGCCCTCCCGTCGCGGTCCCCAGCGGCCGCGGTGACCGGCGGGATGTCCTGCAGGAGGCGCCGCCGCCGTCCTGCTGCGGTACCTGCGGGACCAGAACCGGCCGTACAGCGCCCAGGACGCTTTCGGGAACCTGCAGCGGGAGCACGGGCTGGGCAAGGCGGTGAGCGGGGCCGGGCTGGGACAGGGAGCGCGGCGGGGTCCGAGGCGTAGGGCCCGGCTGACGGCGTTCATCCCGCAGGCCGTGGTGAAGGCGCTGGAACAGCTGGCGCAACAGGGCCGCGTCCGCGAGAAGGTCTATGGGAAACAGAAGATCTACTTCGCCGACCAGGTGAGCCCCGGCCCTGCGCGCTGCCCGCGCGGGCACCCGGCCCCGCTGACCCGCTGCCTCGCTGCAGGAGCAGCTCCCGGCCGCCAGCGATGCGGAGCTCCGCGGCCTGGACGGGGAGATCGCCGCACTCTCCACCAAGGTGCAGGTGTTGCAGCAGAGCTGCCGGCAAATGGAGGCGGGTGAGTGTGCCCTGCCGGCCTGGCCAGCTCCCCACAGCACCAGGCACAGCTGAAGGCCCCGTGGGCATGGGAAGCTTTGCCCTGGCCACCAGGCTGTCAGCTCTGCTAGTGATCTGTGCCTCCCTTCCAGAGCTGAAGGACCTGAACAACTCCATGACAACCCCTGAGATGGCCAGAGAGATCAAGGAGCTGAGGAAGGATTGTGCGGGTTATGCAGAGAAGCTGGAGAGGATTAAGTCTGCCACCAACCACGTCACTCCAGAAGAAAAAGAGAAGGTAAAGAGCTGCCAGGGGCTGAGCCAAGCACCAGCAGCAGAGCGTGGGCCAGGGCTGGGCAAATCGCACCAGACCCTCCGCCAGGTTCCCCAGTCCCCACTCTGACTGACACTGGTGTGGCAGAGGCAGGGGGTTGTGTGGGACCTGGGCGGCTCTGCAGAGCCTTGGCTGTGTGTGTGATGGTGATGACTCTCGGGGCGTCCTCAGGAAACAGCCTGAGCTGCCTCTTCCCTGCAAGCCTTTGCTTCAGGCAGTCACCTGCCACTTGGTCAGTTTATCTGTTCCTGGCTTGGGTGATCAGTTTCACAGAGTCACATCCCTGCAGGGGCTTTGTGAGCCACTTGTGCTGTGAAATAACCCTTTGGCTGTAGCTGGGGTGTCTGCTGGGGCACTTCCCAGCCTCAGGGTTACGGCAGCTTCGTGGGGCAGCTGCTGCCTGGTTGGGTCTCACTGTGTGTTGCTGTTCGTAGGTCTGCAGTGAGCAGAAGCTGTACTGCAAGGAGTGGCGGAGGAGGAAGCGAATGGTAATGGTCGTGCCAGTGAGCGGGGCGGGTGGGCAGCTCTAGGGCAGTGGTGGTGACAGTTCTGTGATGTCACTGGGTGACACCAGTGCCCTGACGGGGGTGTGGGGTCTGTTGGGCAGTTTGGGGAGCAGCTCCTGTTCTAGCTGTGTGCCTTCCCGCCACTGTGTTACTGAGCAAGGAGACCTCAGGCGAGCAGTGTGGCTGTGGAGCAGGGAGTGCTGTGCTGGCCACACTCAGGGCCACCCCTGGGGCTGGGGAAGACTCACAGGTACCGAGGTGACCCCGTGGGAAAAGGCTGTGTCACTGCAGAGCCCTGTGGAGCTCTGCCCGTCACGGGAAACAAACCGGACTCCCCTTCCATTAGAGAGAGTTGCTCCCACACTGAGCTGCGTTGGCTTGTGACACGCCACGGGGGGCAGTCCCTGAGAGCTGTAGTGGGGCTGCCCAGCGCTGGCAGCTCCACAGCCCTTACAACACCCCTGTCTCTCCAGGCGACCGAGCTGCTGGAGGCCATCCTGGAGGGGTACCCCAAAAGCAAGAAGCAATTCTTTGTAAGTACTGAGGCCAAGCTCTGCCTTGGGGCGGCACTGGCGGCACCGCTGAGACTGTGCTTGTACAGGAGGAGGTCGGGATAGAGACAGACGAGGAGCACAATGCCACGCTGCCGGCGGCCGTGTGAGGTGCTGAGGGAGGCTCTGCCCCAGGGAGGAGACAGAGCTGGTGCTGAAATTCAGCTGTTGGGTTGTTTTTTGCCTCTTTTTGCAGGGCTTGGGCTCAGGCTCGTCCTGTGTATTTAAATGCGTTTGTTTTAAAATGCTTTGCAGCGGGAAGGGTGGTGGGAGTGAAGGACTTGGCCCTGGGCCCTCTCACTCATTTCTTCCGTCCCTTCTGGGAATGCAGAGGTGTCCCCGCAGGGCAGTTTGGGGAAGGTGTGGAGGCCCTGGTGTTCTGATAAGAAAAGGGAGGGCCCCAGCGGGGACAATAAACCAGTGACTGCTCCTGCTGCAGAGCTCTGCCTGTATTCCAGCCGCATCCCCCAGCGGGACTGCGCGGCACAGGAGAATTTGACCTATTAAACACCAGGATTTTGGTTCAGCTGGCTCTGCTGTGGCGTTTTCTCTGCTGGGGGTGTCAGGGCAGGGCCTGGGCTCCGGGTTGCAGCAGCCCTGGGGGTAGAAGGTGAGAGCCAGGAGCAGGTACCTGGAGCCACCATGGCTGAGCTGGGCTTCCCAAAACCACGTGCCCATCTCTGGCTAGCTCCAGGGAAAGGCTCCAGGAACATGGCAACAGAAATAAAAGCAGAATAATCATTAAAACATTCAGCAAAATTTATTTATTTTTCACAATAGAAAAATATGTTGCTTTCACATGTGAGGTCTGTAAAACTCCACATCCTCCTCCCGAGGCTGCTGCTGGTAGAGCAGCTCCAGGGGCTCCCTCTGTGCCAGAGGATTTTCTTCATCATGCCCCTGTGTGTGCGTTATCGGTGCTAGGCAGTGCCACAGGGTTTGGCTGTGGGGTGTCCATGGTGTTGCATTGGAAATGATGCCCAAATGTGGGGTTTGATGAGTAATTTTGTATAAAGATCAACCCCCCCAAATGGGTTTTCTGCTGCTAAATGGGGGCAGAAGCAGTAGCTTAAACATTCTCATGCTGCAACATTCAAACCACATCACCTGGAGCCAACTTACTGCCCCAGCAGTGGAAAAAGTGTAAAATAAATGTGCACTGCCTTGGCATGGGAGCGCGAAGGTGATTGCAGAGAACAAATCCTGCTGCTGGAGGAGCCCCGGTATGGGCTGCAGTGAACGGCCGCTGCCTGGGCAGCAGCTCTGCCTGCCACGCAGGATCGGTGCTGGCCAGAGCAGCACTGGGACAGGTTACAGTGTCCCAGGGAGCAGCTGCCTGCAAAGCTGATGCTGGTTAAACTGCAGGCTGATTTCAGTGATCTATAAAAACAAATAAAAATCAACTCAAGGCTGGTTAAGTGTGCGTGAGAGCTCTGAGGAGGAGCAGCATGAGCTAGGGGCAGCACTGGGCTATGGCTGCTGAACTTCCCTGTCCTGTACGGCCACATCAGACCCACAGCTGGGTGGAGGCAGGAGCATTCGGCACTCGCCAGCGCGAGCAGGAAGCGCCTGCGCAGGAACCTCACCCCCAGTTTTCTGTCAGAGAACTGCGGCTGCAGCAGAAGAGGTCAGGTTTTAGCAAGTGCCTGGCACGCACCACCAGCTCTGCACCGGGAGGCTGTGCCGAGGCAGCATTTCCCCGGCTGCGAGGGGCTCATCCTCCATGCAGCTCTGCCGGGCTTCCCAAAGCATCCACACCTTAAAAACCTGACCCAAAGAGCTGCTGTGGTATGAGAAGCCCATGGCTCAGGGGGAAGCCTCTGCCTCATCTGTGTCACAGAGACCAACAGCTCTGCGCACAGCCTCTCTGCTGCCCCAGATCAGAGGGGTGGTGGCGGAGGTGGCAGCAGATCTGCACTGCAGCAGTTGGGGGCACAGCCAAACCAGGCACCTGCCTGAGGTAAAGACTCTCCGGCACCCTAACAGACCTCTCTTCAGCACGGGCTTTTTTTCCCCTCCTTTGCCCATATCCTACAAATATTTGGTGACATTGACTGTGGCAGCACCCGTGGGGCAGGGGCAGCTGTACAGCCTCATTTTGGTTTCATAGTTAATACAATAAATAACTCAAGAAGCTTTAAGAACAGCCACAAGCGAGATGGCCCAGCCCCTGGGCCCCGTGACCGTCACCCTGGCCCCTGGGCAGGAGCTGCCCCGTCCCCGCAGGAGTGGAGGCGGCGGCAGCCCCAGAGCCGCTGGCACTGCCAGGGGGAGGCTCAGTAGAGCTGAGTCTTCAGCTGGTGCAGGACCCCGATCACAATGTCCCGCAGCGTCTGGGGCAGAAAGAAACCAGGGTCAGTTGTTCCAGTGGAGGAATGGACCATCCTGGGGGAGCGACTCCCCTGACAGCCTGGGGCAGGTGCTGCAGGAACCCCCTGGACAGGCACAGGTGTGGAACACCGCCCACCTGAATGGGAAACACTCCCATGTCTGCCCCCAGGTCTCAGGCAGCCACAGCAGAGCAGGGACTCAGCCCACACTGAGGTCTCTTAGTTCCCAGAAAACCTTTGGGTGTCCCAAGAGAGTGGTGGGGACCGGGCAGGACCCTCCTGCTGACCTGTTTCACCATGGCCAGCTTTCAACCCAAAACCAGTCCAGCAGCTGGAGGAGGAGAGGCTGGAGCTGGCACGGTCTCCCACCTCCCCTCCCCTCCACCCCTGCCCTGCCCCAGGCCCAGTGCCGGTCACACGCTGCCCTTTCAGAAGCCCCCGGAGAGGGGACAGCCGCCCCCAGCCCTGAGCTCCAGCTGGGTGCAGACAGGTGCACAGTGGTCTCTGGCCCATTTCCCTCGGCCATCACAACAGCCCACCTGTGCTCCCGCTCACCTGGGGCTTGCAGTGCTCCTCGATCCAGCTGAAGACACAAGCTGAGAGCTCCTGAAAACTCGTTACTGAGATGGAGGCATTAAAGGACTGGAAGAGGGAATCCATAATGCCTTGGAAAACGTTGAACTTCACCTCGTCAGAGACCTGGTCCTTCCCCTCATTCGGGTTGTCCTGATGAGCTTTCACAATCTGCTCGTAGTTCCTGAAACAAACCAAGCACGCTGTGTTCCGCAGCAGAGTGAGGCTTCCCACCCCCGGCTCTGCTCCGCTGCAGGGACAGAGCTCACCACCCAGCACCACCAGGGAGAACCGCTGCAGGGATGAGGAGGACCACGAGTTTGCAGAAGATCCTGCAAGTAAATAAAAGCTGGGAAGCTGCAGCCTCTCCTGGCACTGGGAAAAGATTCATTTTCTGACTCAGATCCACACTAAACTTTACGAACTGACCCAAGACAGACCCACAATAATGAGCCACAGGAGGAGAAACAATGACAGTGAGCAGGGACAGGCTCGGTACTCCAGTGCCGGGCTGTCTGCGAAGCACTGAGTGCACCCATGGAGCCTTGAAACGGTGGGGGTAGAAAAACAGGAAGAAGGCAGTGACCAGCAGTTCTCCCCTTACACTTTCATGATCTTCAAGGCCATCACGTCTTTCCTGAGGGTAGAAACTTCCTCCTCTTGCTTCTTCTTTTCCTTGTGCAGGAACTGGATGTAGTCGATGGCTGAGCATGAAAACACAGAGTGAGGATTTGAGAGCACACACAAGCCCCCAAGACCCCTACAGAAGGTGCCTGAGCCCAGACAGCACCAGTTCCTGGCTGCTCTGCTTCTCCTTGGGGAAGTTGCCCACTGGGGCTCCTGGGCTCCCCCAGAGTATCATCACACCAGAAGGTCCCAAAGTGCTGCACCTCCATGCTAACGAGGCATTTTGGGGGTTGACGGCACCCCTTTCCCTCTCCCCACCCTCAAGACTCACTTTTCTGGAGGACGATGGCCTTGCTCATCTTCTGGGAGCCTATGGAGAAATCCTGCTGCTCACAGGTGGGAACGATGGCCTGCAGGTCGTCGTAGCCTTTCTGTGGGGAAGCAGAGGCACAGCACACGTATTGGGAGTTCAGCAGTGTGAGACTGGCTGTCCCAAAAGGTGTCAAAGCCCAGTGGCACCATGCAGCCACACAGGGCCAGGGCAGCTCCCAGTGCTTCTGTCAGGGGAGGGTAAATCCAGCAAAACAGAGGGGAAGGGGCTGAGAGCAGCGAGGTGCTGGGTGCCGCAGGGCACCGGGAGCCACAGCATCACTGCACTCTGACCGCACACGCGGCCTCTCGGTTACCTTGATGGCGTCTCGCCTCTTCTGCTCCGCCTGGGTGTGCGCCCGCCTGCGCCGGTCCTTGTACGACTCCTTGTAGGGCTCCTGGTGGTAATCGCTGTCCTCGTCATCTGCGTGGAGAGAACTCCTGGGTGTGAAGCAGCCTGGCTGGAGAGCTCCCGAAGCATGGGGGGCAGCGGAGGGGTGAGCACTGGAGGTGCCAACGGGGCCCCAAGGGCTGAGCCAAGGACAAACATTCCAAGGGTCCCTGCCACCCCTTTCCCTTTCCTGGTGAGGCTGGGCAGGAGGACGACACCTGTGGCTCCCTTGGGAAGGTGTCAAAACCCGGTCGGGTTCCAAGCGCTGCTGGAAGCCACAAGGCCCTGATGCTGCTCCCCACCACCTTCCCTCGCTCCTGGGCGTGGGACTCCTGCCCAGCCAGCAGGAGCAGCAGCTGCGCTCGCACCCTTGGCACAGGGGCGAGAGCTGGAAGCTCTGTGACGTGCTGGGCACCGCAGCGAGTGGAAAGACCCGCAGCCACAAAGGACAGCCCCGCAGGCCCACCTGTGTTGGGGACAGAGGAGGCGCTGGTAGAGCCGATGCTGTTGGCGCGCGACACTATGCTTCCTTTCCTCGCGTTTTCCATGAAGAGCGCTAGAAGAGGTTTCAGAGTCAGTGACAAACCCGGACACGTGGCCAGGCGCAGAGGGATGGGGTGGACGGGTCACCAGGCCCCCGCTGTCACCGTCACGCTCAGGACAAGCGGCTGCTGTGACTGCGCGGGGGCGGCCCAGGCACCTACCCGAGTCCAGGCCATTGTCGCTGTAGGCTGCGTCCACCTTGGCAGGGCCAGCGGCACCGCGGCGGGCGGGAGAGACGTCAGCGGGGCTGGGGAGCAAACCGCGGCCCCCACACCGGCCCGGTCCCCGCCTCCCTTGCAGCCCCCTGACCCCCGGGGCCGCCCAGGCAGCGCCCCCCACGCCTCGAGCTCCGGTCCCCGCGCGCTCAGTGACCCTTGGCCTCTGCCCCTCGTGCTCGCTCCGACCTTTACCCTCGATCCGGCCCTCACCTCGCCCGCCCTCGGCCCCGCCGCCGTCCCGGCCCGGCCCAGCGCCCCCACCCGCAGCCCCACGCCCGGAGCGCCCTTAGCGGTCCCTGCTGGCCGGCCCGGGAGCGGCCCCGGCGCGGATCCCAGCGAGCGGCCCCACCTTCCCCCACGAGTCCTCAGCCGCGCCACCGGGCGGCTCCGCCATCTTCCCCCGCCCCGCTCATGTGACCGCCGCGGGGGCCGACGGGAACGCAGCCCCGCCCCTGCCCCGCCCCTTGCGTAACCGCGCTGACGTCAGAGTGACGCAGGAGCGGGGTCAGAGTGCGCCGGCCGCGGGGTCCCGGCTGCGAACCGGGGGCACCGGCGTCCTGCCCGGCCCGGCGCGGAGGGACCGGCCCCGCCACCGGCCTGGGGGCTGCAGCCGGGGAGGGGCGGGGCCCCTCCCCTCGCGCAGCAGCCCGAGCAGGCAGCGCCCACACCGGGTTCACTGCGGGGACCGCTCGTGTCCGCCGGTGCCGCGGGGCGGCCGCCCTGGAGTCACAGCACGGAACGGAGTCGGGGTTGGGAAAATAAATTATCTCTTGACTGGGTTAAATACACATAAATAGGGGAGGCCCCGGGAGCGTCCGGCCACGGTGCCTCAGGCCCGGCGTGCTGCCCGCGCCACCGCCGCCTGCGGCCCGAACAGCGCCTCCGCCCGCGCCTCGAAGGCCGACACCATCTGCTTCGCCACCTCGTCCAGGAACAGGCGGGCCAGCCGCGCGTGCAGCGCCGAGCGGAACTCGAAGGAGACCTGGAGGGCAGCGGGAGGTGCTGGGCGCGGGCGGCAGCCCCCGCCGGCCGGGCAGCCCCGGTGCTCTGCAGCCCGGGCGCCCCGCGCAGGGCGGGCACTCACCGAGAAGTGCAGCAGGCAGGTGTCCGCGCGGCCGGGCAGCCCCGGCTCGAACCGCCACAGCGTCTCCAGGTGCCGGAAGAGGCGGCTGTCCCGGCTGACGGCCTGCGGCAGGGACACGGCGCTGCTCAGGGGGCCGCTCTGTCCCGCGTCCCCCCAGGCCCCCACCGCACGGAGCTGTTGGGGTCTCCCCCGACACCCCGACCCCGGCGGGAGCCGCAGCACCCCGGTCCGGCCCTGCCTACCCGGATCTGCCGGGAGCTCAGGACGACCTCGGAGACGTAGCGCTCCAGGAGGGGCGGGAAGCCGACCTCGAGCTCTGCCCGCAGCACCGGCCCGCGGCGGGCGAGCACGGCCGACCGGCTGCACCAGGGCACGAAGAGACGGTACTCCCCCACGTTGGCCACCAGCTCGTACAGCTGCTCCGCCGAGTACCTGGGCCGGAGGCGCGGGTCAGGGCTGGGGGCGCACGGCCCGGCCGGTGCCCCCGCGGGGACCGGGACCCGGGGCGGCGGGAGGACTCACCCCAGCACCCGCCGCTCCCAGTGCCCGCTCGGGCCGGTGCTCGCCGGGATGAGGAACGGCCGCACTGGCTGCCCTGGCGGGGAACAGGGGATGCCGAGACACCTGGAGGGGAGAGGGGGTCAGGGAGCCGGTTCCGCCGCACCGGACACACGGTACCGGTACGGTCCCGCCCCGGTCCCGCGCCGTCTCACCGGGAGGCGGCCCCGCCGCCCGCCGCTGCCCGCAGCGCCCCAAGCAGCGTCCGCCCGCTCCCGGCCATGGCTCGGCTGTGCCCTGCCGGCACCGGCGTGGCACGGCCTCATGCTCCCGGTGACATCACGGGGGCGCGCCGGGGGCGGGCCCGGCCGCTCCGCCCACCCCCGCCCACGGGACGGTCCTGGTGACACCGAGTGCCCCGGGGGCTGCAGCAAAACGGGGACGGGACCCACCCCGGGCCGCCGGGCGATGCCCCACAGCGGGAACCGGGCAGGGGCACTGGAGCCAGCCGCTGGGGTGGGGGGACAGGGGACAGGGGACAGGAGCAGCACACGGACACACACAGAGGGAGAAGCCTCTTTACTGTCACTCGGGGGGCGCAGGCACCAGCGCAGCCCTTCGGCCCAAGGGGTGGCTGCAGGATCCCCCCCCTCTCACCGGGGGATGGCAGGACGCCCCCAGCCCCGCACTGTGCTCCTCCCCACGTGACACTGCGACATGGGCCATCGCCTCCATCCCGCCAGCGTGGGGTCCGCAGGGCTGGCACGTGACGGTCGAGGGGAGCGCGACCCCCTCAGGGGCAGCGGCCCTGGGTCAGGCGCTGCTGCAGGAGGTCCCAGGCCTTCTCCACCTGCCAGAGAACCCACACGGGCGCACTTCAGAGCCCACTGCCAAGCTGAGGACGAGGCGAGTGGCACCATGGCATGGGCAGGAGCGTCACAGGAGGGTCCCACGCTTCCTGTCCCTTCCCTGCTGCATTTACATCCCTGAATTTGTCCCTTGTGGCTGTGCCCAGAGGCAGCATCAAGGCAGGGGACGCACCATGTGTGACCCGGGCTCAGCACTGAGCCCTCTAGTCTCCATCACAGTCACCTGTCTCCCCCTTTGCCACCTGAGACAGAACCCAGTGCTGCAGCCAGCCCGAGGCTCACCTGCTTGCGGGTGACGTCCGGCTCCCAGAGTGTGCACAGCACCACTTGTGACTGCTCCACCCTTTGGCTGTTGGTCATCTGGCTCCGCAGCCGGCTGCGAGCAGCCTCCTCACTCAGCCCGTCCCTGGCCATGATGCGCTTCACAGCCTGGCGGGCCCAGAGGGGACACTCAGGCGCTCGCGGGGAAGCTGAGAACCAGCCCCAGCAGCACGCGGTGGGCTGAGGGGCATCACCCACCTCCTCCTCCGGGATGATGGCCGTCCACACCTCATGGACCATGTCTTGCCAGCCAGCCTCCAGCAGCACGGCAGCGTCCAGCACGCACACGGCCTTTCCTGGGGAACGAGGCCATTCCTCATTACCTGGCAATTGCCAGGCAGCGCGTCACGCCTTCTGCAGACTGGCAGCACCGACGCCTTACTGCTGAGCCAAAGAACTTCACGTGCAGAAGAGTCGCAGGCAGAGGCTGCGTTTGCTTAAAGGGCACATCTGGGTGGCCGCTCTCCCAGGCACGGCACGCCAGTGCCTTCAGCCAAACGCCCATTGAGCTACCAACAGCATCTCCCCAGAGCTGGAAAAATTCCACTCCCAGAAGGAATACACACCACGTTCACAGCTGGAGCACTACAACAAAACCGAGCTTGAAGTCCCGTGGGAAAAGAAAGCAACCTCCACCCTCCTTCCGAGTGGGGAGCTGGAGGTAAGCCTGTCCCGGCCCCCGGCCCAGCGGAGCGGAGGGGTTTGCTCGGGGATGTGCCAGGGGAACTCCCCAGCAGAGGAGAGGGGGCTCTGAGCGTGGATAATACCGATGGTGCTGCCAAAAGCAGCAGCTTCCCGGGGGCTCTGGGTCGTGGTTGCTGCACAAGACCATGCACCCAACTCCCACCTTTGTGCTGCGATGGGAGCCGCCCCAGTTACCTTGAGCATCTGCCTCCCTGACCCGCTCCTTCACCATCTGGGCTATCTCAGGCCACACGATGTCCGTGAGACTCTTCAGCCGCTCCTAGAAAGGACCACGATGGGATTCAGTCACTCAGGACCTGTGGGCAGCCAACAAGGGGATCACTGGTGGCAGCCACAGCCACAGAGGGCACCCAGAAAGAACTGGAAGCACAGGGGAGGGCCCCAGCCCATCGCCTGCTCACTAAGCGGGAGAAGGGAAAGCTTCCACACTGCCCGGAGGCCTCAACCCGCTGCAGGAGTGCGGCTCTTCTCACGTCACTCTCCTTGCCCTGCCAGGCACAGCAGAACCTCGATCTCTGCTCTGAGAGGTGCTTTGCAAACACTGGCCTCGCGGCACAGGGAGCTCCCCATGCAGCAGCACCCACGTGAGACCCATCCGCCTCGGGGGAACCCCTCGAGCTGCCCCCTCGCTTGGGCTGGGGCAGCCCACAGGACCTGAGCGAAGGGCCGAGCACTGCCTGGCTGACAGCCAGGGGCAGAGGGTCGTGTTCAGCTGCCACGTCCCCGAGTCCCACTGGGTACAAGTCCAAACCACACAAGGGTCAGAGAGCAGTGGCTCTGCGTGCGTCAGGGCTGTTGCTCTGCGCTGGGTGAAGGACAAGTGTGGGACAGAGGGGACAGGGATGGGGACAGGGGAGTGTGTCCAGCATGCTGACTGGGCTACAGAGTGGATCTCTGTGTCCTGCCCTGCCCCTCCGTCACTGCCAGAAAGTACAGTCAGGGAGGCATCATCAGCTCAAAGGGCTGAAAAATAAAAAGCCTCTGCGCAGATGGAGAGCTCCCTGCTCCGCAGGTTAAATATTGACTCTGTGCTGCTCTCACCTGGCTTCCAAACACCTTGGCCCCAAGGACTTTCCTGTTAATCGTCCCATCTTCACTCAGGATTTCTGCAAGACAGAACAGGCTGGGGAAGAATGAACCCAACTCATTGCCCTGCAGCAAGCCCGGGTCAGAGGGAAAGGATTCCAGCACAGGGCTCTCAAAGGTACCCAGAAAGGAGCTGCAGAACCTGACCCAAAACCCATGGGGAGGGAGGGGAGTGCAGGCCAGGACGGCTCCCTGAGACACTCAGACCACGGCACATCCCTCCCTCCTCTTCCTCCTCCCAGTCCTCCCCGCAGCCCCTGGTGGCTCTACCTGCCCCAAAGGCCGCCACCACCCGCTCGTACGCAGGGGCGCCAGGGACGTAGACGGCGTGGCCCAGCTTGTCAGCGTCGATAAGGAACGCTCCCAGCTGCCCCAGGAGTTTGGCGATGGAAGTTTTCCCACTCCCAGTTCCTCCAGTCAGGCCGATGACGTACGGGCGCAGAGGCAAGGCAGGGTCTGGCTGAGGGAAGAAGGAAAGACGTTGTCAGCAGACGGAGAACAATCCTGACCACCCAGCCCGGAGCTGGGCACGAGGGGTCCTGGCCCTGCAGAGCAGGGGCAGTGCCAGCAGCAGTCAGCCCTCTGAAATGCCCCCCCCAGCGGGGGGCAAGCTGCCCCCTCAGCCCCGAGGCTGCCACCCCTCCTACCGGGCCCTTCCTCACCCGCGGGGGCCGCAGCAGCGTCCCCAGCAGCCTCTGCCGGAGGCTGGAGGAGCTGATCTTCTCCTCCTCGTTCTGACTGTGGTCGGGGTCCTTCATCATCAGGATCTCGTAGAGAGCCAGCTCAGGGAGCCCCTGCCCAGAGGAGAGACCACGAGGGCTGTCAGCCCGGCAGCCCGAGGATGCCGCGGAGGGAGGGGGTTCACGGGGAGGTCAAGGCCCGAACGAAGCAGCACAAAGGCTGCGGTCACCCCCGGTGTCCCCACAGGGCAGCTCCATCCCCATGAGGGGCACGTTCCCGGCAGTCAGGAGGGGAAGGGAGCCCACAGAGCTGCTGTCCGACCCAGACCCTCCGTGCACACGGGGCTGGCAGCACTGCCCGGGGTCGTGCCATGAGCAGAGGCTGCTGCACCACGCTTGGGGTGCTCGCAGCTGGGGACAGCTCAGGGCAAAGCACCCATCTGCGGGGAGCGCTGGCATCGTGCCCTCGAGCTGGGGCACCAAAGAGCCACAGCGCTCGCCGAGAGCCGGTTTGCCTGCGGCAGGCGGGGGCGAGAGGGCGGGGAGGGGCAGCCCACCCAGCTCCTGTGCAGCAATTACGTTTTCAAGTCTCTTCTTGTTCACGGCCGCCCCTCCCCTGCGGGTCTCCTCACTGACCACCAGGCACTGCAGGTCGGGGTCTGTGACCGAGGGGCCGTAGGGGTCCACCAGAGGCACGATGTCGTAGTGCAGCGAGGGCTTCACGTCCTCCAGGAACTCGCGCAGCTTCGCCGCTCGCAGCTCGTAGGGCTCGATCAGCTCCGCCAGGACCTTGTCTGCCGGTGCCAGGAGGGTGCAGAGTGAGGGAGCGTTCATCGAACAGCGCCAGCTCCCGCAGCAACAGAAAAGCAACACCGGGAGACGGAGACAAACCCTGCTCACGGGGCAGGCTGCCTCCTCGGCCCCCCTCGCCCCCGTGGCACCCCCAGCTCTGTGTCCATGGACAGGATGTGGCCCTCCGTGGTCACCCTGCCCGGACAGCACTGCCCGGGCACCTTGGGCACTCGGCGGTGCGACCCCACGCACTGTGGGGACCCCAGACCGTGGGCTGTGGCACTGGCCCCCCTCACCGCCCTGTCCCCATCAGCACAGCGGTGTCGCCCCAGCCGCGGCTGCCCCGTCCCAGCGCGGTGCCGGCCGCCCCGGGACTCACGGCGGAGCAGGTCGCCGTCGGCCACCCCGGCCAGCAGCCGCTGCCGGGCCAGGAGGCAGCAGGCGCTGAGCAGGAGGCGGTGGGCGCCGTGCAGGCGGTCGAAGGTGCCACCGACCGCCACGTCGGAGAAGTCGGGGAGCGCCGCGGCGACATCCTCGGCGTCCTCCTCGAGGCCGCCCTCGGGGGCCGCACCCGGGTCCCCGCCGGGGTCCCCCGGGCCGCCCAGCAGCAGCGCGGGCAGGTGCGGGGGGCAGCCGTAGGCGGCGGCGGCCAGGCGCTGCAGCCCGAGCCGCACCGGCCCCGGCGGCCCCGGTGCCTCGGCGGCGGCGGCCAGCAGCACGCGGGGCGGGCGGGCCAGGCGGCGGCCCGGGCCCAGCAGGACGCGCAAGTCCAGGCCCCGCCGCGCCGCCGCCCCGTAGAGCGCGGCCAAGGCCCGCAGCAGCGCGGGGCCGGCGGGCGGGGCGGCGGGCGGCGGCGCGGGGGTCCCCAGGCGCAGCCCCGGCTGCAGGTGCACGTACAGCGGCCCCGCCACCACCGCCGCCGCCGCCGCCACCGCCGCCGCCGCCCGCCGGGGCAGCGCGGCCAGCGGCGCCGTCAGCACCAGCAGCCCGGAGCCCGAGGGCGCCATGGCCCCGCCGGAAGCCGCCGCCCCGGAACGCGCCGCGGGACCGCCCCGGGACCGGCACCGCCTCTCGGCGGCCGCGGGGACCGCGGGGCGCTCCGGGGCGGGCGGGCGGCGGGAGCAGGCTCCGCCCGCCGAGGGAGGGGACGGACCGACCCGGCCCCCGCCCGCCGCACCGGGCAGCGCCCGGCCACGGCCCCGTCGCCGTCCCCGCGGAGCACGGCTGGGTCACAGAGTCACAGAGCCACAGCATGTGAGGGACTGGAAGGGACCCCAAAAGCTCACCCAGTGCAATCCCCCTGCCGGAGCAGGAACCCCTCGGTCAGGGCACACGGGTACATGTCCAGGCGGGCTCTGAATGTCCCCAGAGGAGGAGACTCCACACCTCTCTGGGCAGTGCCAGTGCTGTCACCTCCCTGGGAAGAAGTTCTTCCCCACATTTATGAGGAGCCTCCTATGTTCCAGCTCGCACCCATTGCCCCTTGTCCCATCATTGGATGTCACTGAGCAGAGCCTGGCTCCATCCTCAGGACACTCACCTGGGCGCGGAGGCTGGGGGAGCCCCCGGGGACCGGGCTGAACCCCGGGCAGGTCCGCGCGGCGAGGGGCTGCGGCGAGAGGGACGGAGCCGGAGCCGTGCAGCTGCAAAGGGCTTTATTGGGGACACGGCGGGACCGAGCCCCCCCCGGCCGGGACGGGCATCACCGGGCTGGGGGTCCCACCGCAGCGCGGCTCCCCGGGGACACGGCGGCTCTGCTCAGGGCTGCTTGCCGCTGGCCTCGCTGCCGCTGAACACGAAGTCGTGCATGGCCCGGACGTAGGCGCAGCCGTCGGGGCTCGCCAGCCTCAGGCGGGAGAGCGGGGCGAAGAGCTGGGTGGTGACACAGCGCAGGGGGGGACAGGGGGAGCCGATGGCCTCCAGGAACACCTGGCACCGCAGAGGGGTCAGACCCGTCCCCGGGCACAGAGCCCTCCCGGAGCCCCTCGCCACATCCCTGGGGACTGACCGGCAGGACCTGCTCCACCTCCTGGGCCGTGTGCTGGAAGAGGCTCTGGCAGTGCTGCAGGTACCGGCGGTAGAGGCCCCGCGTCTCAGCGTCCAGGCGCTGCAGCTCGCCGCCCTCCGGCTCCGGGCGCTGCAGGTTGGCCAGGAAGCTGGTGTGGACGGGTCCGCACTCCACCAGCGTCAGACTGTGGGAGGGAGCGGGTGAGCCACCATGGCACCCCCCGGCCCGGCATCCCTCCGCCCCGTGCCCGGTGGGCAGGTGCGCAGCCCCGCGGCGCTGCCAGCACTCACTGGATGTTGAAGGGCTGCAGGACGATGGCCAGGCTCTCGCACAGCCCCTCCACCGCAAACTTGCTGGCGCAGTACACAGCGTTGAAGGGTAACCCTGGGGCAGAGCCGCACCCTGAGCACCGGGTCCTTTCCCGGTGGCTCCCTGTGCCACGAGGTGCCAGGGGTCCTGCCGCAGCAGGGCCTCACCTTGCAGCCCCCCAATGCTGCTGGAGACGATGATCCGCCCGGCCCTGCGATGCTTCATGGCAGGCAGGAACGCCTGGATGGTGCGGACAACCCCAAAGAGGTTCACTTCGAAGAGGGTCTTCATGGCTTGGTCGGAGCAGGTCTCCAGGGGGCCCATCAGTCCCACCCCTGCATTGCAGACTGAGGGGCACAGCGCCAGTGAGCCTGGCACCGCAGCCCCCCTCGCACGCCCTAGCACCACCGAGATGCCAGACAACAGGAATGTGGGGACCCTTCCCTACTCAATGGGCCACTGATGCTGGGCACCCCCAAATCCAGCTCCTGCACCCCTGCCCTGCAGAACACATCCCATCCCAGCCCCAGGGCTGCTGGCACCTCCTGCGGTTTGGCATCTGCTCCCAGTGCCATGGGAAGGGTCGGTGACCCCAGAGAGGTCCCCTCAGTCACCGCGGGAACAGTGAGGGCACTGGGAAGAGCCATACCCAGCACATCCAGCTGCTGCCCCTGCACCCGCTGCGCAGCGGCTGCCAGTGAGCGCGGGTCCGTGACGTCGAGCTGCAGGACCTCCATGGTGTCGGGGCAGCGGCCCCCAAGGCGCTCCAGCAGCCGCTTGCCCTTGGCCAGGTCACGCATGGTGGCGTACACTGGGGGAGAGAGTGCGGCCGCGGGGTGCCGCGCTGTCAAGCGGCTCAGCTGGCGCCGGCCCCAGCCCAGCCCTGGGCACCGGCTGGAGCCCCCCGGGGCAGTGTCACCCCTTTACCTTTGAACCTGCGAGCAGCATCAGCCGCCAGGCGCGCGGCCAGCCCCAGGCCGATGCCCGAGGAGCAGCCCGTGATCAGCACCGTGGTTTTCTCCATGGGCAGGCAGTGCCTGCCGAGGGAGCTGTGCCGTTTAAAAGGGCTGGGAGGGGGTCCCCCCGCCCCACGCCAGGGGTGTTGTGTCTGCCGCCTTATCTCAAGGCCCCTCCACCCACCGCCCTGCGCCTTGATGCTCGCACAGCTGCTGCGATAAAGACCCCACAGAGCCCGGCCCCCCCGCGGGAGGAGGCTCTGGGGCACAGGGAGGGCTGCAGCGCTGGGGGTCGACACCAGCTGGGGCCAGCACCAGCTGGGCTGTGCCACACCGTGCCAGGCACCCCGGCTGCCAGCACACCCCGGCAGCGTCTCTTCTGCTATGCAGACTTGGGGGGGGCAAGTGCCGCTTCTCTGCCCCCCGTTTCGCAGAAGTCCCGCGCTGGGAGAGGCGTCGGACAGAGGAGAAAAGGGCGCTGGGCGGCCAGGCCTTTAATGGCTCTGCAGGCGGGCAGCACCGCGGCCGGGCTCTGCCTGAGCCTGGGGAACACAGCACCACTGGGTCCCCGCAGGCACTGGAGTCCGTGGGACAGGGAGGTCCAGAACCACACCGGGGTGAGGCCAGTTCCCCGTTTCCCCCGTGGCAGGGACATGTCTGCCCTGTCCCTCTGCACAGTCCCAGCTCCTGCTGAGCTTCCAGCGGGGAGCACTGGGGCAGCACAGCCCTGGCCTCTGGGCTCTGCACCCCCATTCCAGCACGGCCAGGACACAGCCGTCAGGCCAGGGGCTGCGGGAGCCTGGACGTGGGGGGGAACATGAGGTCTCTACCCTCCCTTCCCAGGGGAGGCTCCAGAGGCACAGCCCAAAGTCACGCTGGCCCAGCCTGGCTGCGCCGCCGGGCGCTGGGGTAGTATTTGAGGAACAGCTTCCTGGAGATCTCCAGCGTGTCCCCAGCCGGCACAGCTGGGTAGCGCTTCTTGTTGTAGACGAAGCCTCTCTCCACCTGGAAGACCGCCTGGTTGAACTGGTCCTGGTGGAAGGGCCTGCCCGAGTTGAGGCTCTCCACCAGCACAGAGACGAAGAGGCTCCAGCGCACACCGTAGTAGTCCAGCACCAGCCCCCCCAGCTGCTTGTTGGCATAGTCCAGGATGTTCCCGCTGGGCCCCCAGAGCGTCACCTGGTTCCGGGCATTCAGCTCGTACTGCTCGGCCTCCCGGTCGCTGGTGGCCGCGGTGCGGGCGCTCTCCAGCCAGCGGCCCAGCAGGAAGAGGCTGTGGCTGGAGAGAAGGTTGTCCAGCTCCGGCAGCAGGTCGTAGACCAGCACGCCGCCGGCCGTCAGCAGCTCCGGCAGCGCGTGGCTCTGGAAGGCCTGGCGGATGCTCTGGTAGTAGTCACTCACCAGCTGCTGAGCTGCCTGCCGCGTGACGTCCACCAGGTCGTAGCGGAAGGTGGTGCTGGAGCCCAGCGCCGCGCCGGCACTCAGCAGCAGGCGCCAGGCCTCGTACACGTCGCTGGCGTTGTACCACAGCTCCGTGTCCATGTGCAGGGAGGGCCGGCGCACCAGCGGGCTGCGGTTGTGGTTGACGCAGACGCCGGTGCAGTTGTACACGCTGCGGAGGAGCAGCTGCCAGGCACTGGCTGCTGCGGCATTTGGGGCACCGTAGCGGCGCTCGGCATAGCGGGTCACCCAGCTGGGGAGGTCGAGGGGCTCCTGGCGCCAGCCCAGCTCGTTCATCAGCTCATACACCATATCGTTCTGCTCGATGCCCTCGGGCACCAGCCCGGTGCCCACCATGGTGGAGTTGGGGAAGCGGCGAGCCGCGAAGGGGCCGTGGTTGATGGCCTCCACGGTGCCAAAGAGGCCATGATTGCCCCCAAAGTTGTGCAGCATGCACCAGATGAAGGGCTGCCCGTAGAAGGACTCTGTCCACTGGTAGACGGGCTTGGACTCAGCAAAGAGGTCAAGGACAATCATCCTGCCGAGGGGCACGCCGTGCAGCAGGGCCCGCACCTGCGCTGGCTGCCAGAAGTCCGGCTGGTGCTGGAAGAGCCAGCCCTGCATCAGCCACAGCGCCTCGGGGTCAGCTGGGGACAGAGTGCACAGGGTGAGGTTCCCTCCAGGCAGAGCCCACAGGCACTGCGGGCATCCCGTGAGACCAACCATCCCTCTTAGACAGGACTTTGAGGGTCTGGCACCAACGGGGTCTGCACTCACATGGGGCCCACAGCCACCCCCCCAGTGCCTGGGACCGGGCCAGCACCGCATGCTCACCCACCTCCCGTCATCGACCTGAAGACGGCATTGCTGACCCTTGAGAGATAGGCAGGGTCAGAGGAGAGGGGTGTCATCTCGTTGAAGGTGTCAGCACTATAGATGTGATCTGTGCCAAACTCCTTGATCAGCTCCTTCAGGAAGAGGGTCCCAATCACCTGGAACATGGGGTCCTGCGGGTCCAGCAGGTACGTACACGAGTAGGTGCAGTTGAAGTGGCTCCAGCCCCCAAGGCGAGTGGCATTCACACGTGGGAAGACACTGTGCCAGAGGACAGAGATGGGGAGCAGGAGCAGGACAGGACTACCGTGCCCCTGCGGGGACATGGCAGCCTCCCGGGGAAGCCGTACGGGCACAGGAGGGCCACAAGCTGTGCTGGTCCCGGGAGTGCCCCGTGCACTGGTGCAGGCTGAGACACCGGGGAGGGACGCGCAGCCAGGGCTGATCTGTCCCGGGGGGTCTGTGGGGCTGCACCTACCGAAGAATCCCCTGGGGCACGTGGCCCGCGAAGGCCGGCAGCACCGTGATCATCCCCAGCGAGCGCATCCTCTCCACGATGCGGTACTGCGAGAGAGAAGGAGGGAGGGAGCAGTGGGAGGGAGAGGAGCCCCCACCTCCCCACGAGTGGTCCCCGG
This sequence comes from Podargus strigoides, assembly GCA_028020825.1. Classification (NCBI taxonomy): domain Eukaryota; kingdom Metazoa; phylum Chordata; class Aves; order Caprimulgiformes; family Podargidae; genus Podargus; species Podargus strigoides. The sequence continues at coordinate 6,846,387 of CM051647.1, read as the reverse complement.
GGGATTCCAGAGCTTGGGGAAGGGACCAGTGGCCCCGAGCCTCTGTGAGCATTGTGCCCCCGGTACCTGCAGGTAGAGCTGTTTGAGGTGCCAGGCTGGCGGCAGCGGCCCGGCCCAGCCGTGGAGGTTCCCCATCCGGTTCCAGGCCAGGAACGCCGGCCCCGTGAAGTACGCGTCGATCTCGGACTGGTTCAGGCCCAGGGAGCCGTACACCTGCGGGGGCGGCGGGGGCTCAGCTGGTCCCACAGCCACACTGGTGCCCGTCCGTGCCCACCAGCCCGATACTCAACCCGCTGCCAGGCCGCCTCCTGCCCCACGAAGGCGGGCGCCAGGTTGATGCCGCTGAGCGCCATCCAGTCGATCTCCCGCTCCCAGCGCGCCCAGTCCCACCAGGCGAAGGAGTAGCTCTGGGTGCAGACGTTCTGGTAGAAGCGGTACCTGCAGGGAGCGGGGGAGGCTGCGGGATGGGACGCCCCCATCCCGACCCCGTCCCCAGCCCTGACCCCGTTCCTGACCCCGTTCCCGTTACGTAAGCTGCCTTGTCCCGGGCGAACGGAGCGTGAGCGGTGCCCGGCCCCGCGCCCGGAGCTCGGCCCTTCCCGCGGGACCCCGCCGCCCCGGTGCGACCCCGCGGCCCCGTTACCTGCCGGGGGCGGTGGCGCGGATCTCGGCCCGCAGCCGGGGCAGCGGGTCGGGCAGGCGGAGCTGCGCCCCGGACCAGGAGAGGTGGCAGCCGCAGGAGTCGCGCAGGTACCGGTAGAGGCCGGCGGCCGCCGCCACGCCGCTGGAGCCCGTCACGGCTACGGCCACGGCGGCACCGGGCGGCGAGCGCAGCCGGTAGGTGTCGGGCCCGCCCGCCGCCAGCGCCGCTTCCACCGACAGCGCCACGGCGGCAGCTCGGGGGCCCAACAGCCGCCGCGCCAGCGCCCGCACCGCCGCCTCCTGCCGCGCGTCCCCCGCGCCCACCGGCACCGGCACCGGCACCAGCAGCACCAGCAACAGCAGCGGCCCGGGCCCCGGTCCCTGCCCCGCCGCCATCGCCGCTCCCCGCCCAGCGCCGCCGGCCGCGATCGGGTGGGCGGGGCCGGGGCGGAACCGGCGGTGGGCGGGGCCGAGCCGGTACCGGGAGCGGCGCGGGGCAGGCGGTGCCTCGGCCCGTCGGACACCCGGAGCGGCGAGACCGGGGATGCACCGGGCCGGGCCGGGGTGGAGGCGGGCGCTGCCGGTGCCCGGTGCCCTTCGCCGTCCGCCCTGGGTGTCCGGGAGGGGGCACTGCGAGACCGGCAGCGGGGCCGGCGGGTTCCCGGCGCCACAGCCGTGCCCCGGGGCTGGGGAGACGCCCGGGACCGGCTCGGGCCCCGCTCCGGCTGTCCCGGCCCCGCAGCGCCATGGAACCGGGCAGCAGTACCGTGAGCGCACCCGGGAGCGGCGCATCCCCTGGGCACGGCTGGCACCGGGGGTCCGCGGGAGCGGGAGGACAACGGGCCGGGGCTCGACACGCGCCGCTGTTTCGGCTGAGGCTCAGCCACAGCGGCCTCGGCGCACGAACCGCCAGTGCCCCCCGATGGGGTGAGGGGGTGCCCGGGCGGGGAAGGGCCCAGCGCCCCCCGGCTGCGCCCGGTGCCAGGCAGGGAAGGGGCGCGGGCAGGGAGCGCCCCTGGCGAGGTGGGGAAGCAGAGACGAGGGCACAGCGCTCGTTACGCAGTTAGTTTAATTCACACAGTGGCAGTGATGCCATCCGTCCGGGCAGCAGCACGGCTGTCGCCTGCAGACAGGGTCTGGGTTTGTCTTCACCCCTGTTCCGTGCAGCCGCCCCAGCCCCTGAACTCTGCGAGTGCCCCGAGGCCGCCCCGCGCAGCACAGGGGTCCTCGCGCACACCCCCTTCCCCTCGGGACGCTAACCAGCCCTGCGGCATCGCCTCCAGCTCCAGGGCAGAAGGATTCTCATTACGGTTCTAATCTGTTAACACACAAATACATCAGATCCACTGTGACAACGAAACACAACAGTGACACACAGCACTGACACGGACACGTGCACCCCACTGCTCCTACAGCCACACTGAGCTGAGGGGGCAGAAAATTATTCACATCTTGCACAGGAGAAAAAGCAACAGCTACAGCGGGGAAATGCCAGCGGGGCTCCACGGCTGGGTCGGTCTGGCAGCTCAGCCCCTGCTCTCCCTCAGAGGGCTCCTCACACCCCACCACACCCCCCCACCTCCTGACCTGGATGTGCCTCCAGGGCTCAGCAGCCCCAGGGCCCTGGTTTAAACAGAAACCCCAGGAGTTCTGCGGCCAGCGGTCAGTGCCTGGCACTTCCCAGCGCAGCTCAGCCCTGCTCCGTCTCGAACCAGGCTGCAGCGAGGCGGCCGAGCCCCCGTGCCGGAGCCCCCCGTTCTCACCACTGCCTCCAGAAACAACAGGCAGACAGCTGAAGGAGCACCTCTTGTTCGTGGAGGGAAGGAATGGCCTTTCTTGCAAGGACAAGGTGCCTCCCATCACCAGAGCAGAGCTGAGGCTGAGTCCTGCCCCTCAAGCCACGGCCAGAGTACACAGAGCTGAGTCCCTGCCCAGGATGAGACGTCGTTTTGGTCAGACTCAAACAGAGCACATGTGGGTGCCCTGGAGGTAGAAGCATCCCCTGGATTGTCAACTGCCCCCTGCTCGTGATTTGTTTAATCAGAGGCAGAGACACGTTGGACCCACATGTAAAACTTCCTTAGGGGAGATCTCTTCCTGAGCAGCAAGCCCTGTGCAAGCTGAAGTGGTGACACCTTTTCTCCAAGTGCTTGCACGCCCACTCAGCCCTTGCCCCATTTCTCTCACACGGCCCTGAAAGCCTGCCAGGGAATTCACAACACGAGAAGTACACACTACACACCAAGCTCAGACACTTCATGCACTTAGTATCTTCAGTGGTAAACTTGAGGAACAATAGTTTCTCTGATCCAGTGTCACTCGCTACCCGAGAAAGCCAAAGCTCATGGCTTTGGGACGCCACGGTAGCACTTGAGGGTGCTGCAATAAGTTATTTCACTACGGGAGGATTCCATGCAACTCGGACACGGGGAGAGGGCCAGCCACAAACACACGACGTAACACTGCGTGGGGACAGGGCTCTTCAGTCGTCAAACCTCCCCTCCCGGATGGTGTCAAAGGAGAAAGGGAGAAACTTGAACCCAGTGCCAGTGTAGAACTTGTTCTGGAACTCAATCCTGCAAGAGAGGGACGAGTGAGCGGTCATTAAAAAGGCAGCTCTCGGATATGAGGCAGCAATTAGCCAGAACTCCATTAAAAGTATGATTATTGACTACCAAAAAATAAAGCTTTAAAGAGAAGAAGTGGCATTATACCGCAGCGTATCTTTTGGCACAAACCCTGCATTTCTGTTTGATGTTTCTGGAGCAGGGGAGAACTGTCCAGGTACTCTGATCCCACCCCCATGGGCAGCAAAAAGAAGATGAGCTCCCTCCCTGCAGTGTCCCTCAGGAGCAGAGAGCCTTTCCTGTAGGATCTCACTGCTGAAGTTCACATTTCAGTCAGATCAAACCCCGGCTGCGTGATGCTGTGCTCACACTTCCTCCATCAGCTCCTTCTGTGTGTTTACCCAAACACATTTGGTTTATCCCCACATGACTACTTCTGCTGAGCTCCACTGTGCCTGCTGCCTCCGGCTGGACATGAACTGAGCCCCATTTGCCTGCTTCCCCAATTCACTCGGTTTGAAAAAAAGAATTATTCTAGAGAACTGTCCCATGGTCAGCAGCAGCCAAATAGGGAAAGAAAAAAAGAATCCCATGAAAAAGGAATCCCATGATTCACAGTAAAAACAAGCAGGGTGTTTCATGGGCCTCATGAGAAACACTTTCCATTGCGTGAGCCACTAAAAAAACCAGAAGTCTCTGCAGGAATCAAGCAACAGCAAATTGTAGAGCAATTCAGAACAAGTATTTTTATGAAGCACAAAAAGGCAGACTTGAATTGTTTTTTCCCAAATCGGGAATCACGGCTAACTCGAGAGCTGCTGGAATTGCAGCTGGCAAAGAGCAATTCCCCAACAGAGCTCGGGGGGACGCGGTCAGAAAAACAGCTTTCTGCTCCCATCTGCCTGCTGGTGCAGATAGGCAGACTTCCCCGCAGAGGAACCCCTCGGATGAGCAGGATTTTCCGTGGGGGAGGAAGGGTTCCTTGCCAAGACGCTTCAGTTTTTCAGGAACTCTGATAATTTCCATAAGTATCCTGTGACTAAGTACCTATTCTGTGAGCAGAGGGAAACAAGAGGCGGAGGGCTGGGTGTCTGAGTCACACAGAACCCACTGTAAACGAAATTTTAACCCTGATGATTAACTGTTCCAGCTGGCCCTGACATCCAAAAGCTCCTTTTGGACACACTCAGTTACAACTGGCCACAACTGGATGGCTGGAGCTCGAGGAGAGGCTGTTGCAAGGTTAGGGAACTAGTGAAAAAGTTTATTTAACCAAATAATCACGGCTTAAACGCTCTGTGTGTTTTTTCTGCAATTATCTACAGGAACACCCAGAATCCAAGGCCCGTCTTTGGAACGAGACATGGCTGTTTCCAGGGTCACTGGCTGTCGTGTACCAGCTCTACTGCTAAACCCTGCTGGTGTGTCTCCACCAGTGACCAAATTCTGCAGAAGAATTTACTACGACAAAAAAGCTGAAGAGTGGGTTTTCCTTAACGCTGACTGCTGGGTTCAGCATGCAGTGCCAACTGTCCTTAAGTGTTTGCTGGACTCTATTGATATGGACTTTCCAGCCCAGCAGCCAGAGGACCCATGCTGGCTGGAAAACCAGGCAGCCCAGAGTCCCGTGGGAAGCAGTGGGGGTGGCAGTTGTTGAACAGGAACCCCAGCTTCCATTTCGTACAAGTGCAAATTCCTCCTTGGTATTTGTGTTCTTCGGGGCTGTGCCAGTGCCCGGGACTGGCTGCGGTTCAGCACACCTCGAGGAGGGCAGCCCACAGTGCCCTGCAGCCAGAGAGGGGCTGGGGTGTCTGTGCAGGGACTGCTGCAGTCACCCTCTCCCAAAAAGGACAGCGGTTTGTGTGCGGCACCGCGGGTCGCTGTCCTGCGCCTGCAGCAGCCTGCCTTTTACAGCAGTAGCGAGTGCTCATGGTCGCACTGAAGATGAGCACTGGCTCATGACCTTTACAAAGAAAAACAAAATTCTGGCAAGCAGGCAGCAAGCCGGGCTTCGCCACTCCCCGGCGCTGGCTGGCGAGCGGACGCAGCTCCAGCACGCCCGTGCCCTCGGACAGCGGCACTGCCCCGGGGTGCAGCGGGCCAGCCCTGCCCAGGCACAGCAGGGTCTGTCTGCCCACGCTCAGCTCAGCCCAGCGCAGCCGTCCAAAGCACCACACCACTGCTGTTTATTTATTCCGCAGGGGCGTTTGCCACCGACCGCATCTGGTGTGTTTGAAATCTGTTCTGGTGTCCCTGCACGGACCCACTGCGCTCTCCGAACCCGCTCAGAGCAAAGCAGACCTGGGGTGAGCTCCCTGCCTTCAGCTGCCCCCAGCGCCGCCCCGCAGAGCCTGCGGATCCGCTTCCCTGCCTCCAAGGGGCCGGGCCCCTCCTGGGGACGCTGAACAGCTCAGGCAGCCCATGACAAAGAGACACCACGTTTATGTCTGTCTCGGGGACGGCCACACACACCTGCCAGGGTGCCAACTAGCTTAAAAAAAAGGTAAGCTACTTGAAGCATTGTGTCAAACTACGTTACTGAAAAGCCCACAGAAAGGTAAAATATTCCTGAACGGTGATTTACAGTAAAAGGAGTTTGCAGCACAACATGGGGTGCAGCTCAGGCAGCTCCCCAGCTCCAGCAGCACCCCCCCATACACACGCCTGCGATCTTGGCAGCGCTCGGAGCGCTCCCCCCACCCCGGACAAACCCAGCCTGCTGGAAGAATGCAAACTTTCTGAAAAAACACAAAATAATTTTCCTCATTTGGGACTGACAGGCACAGCACATGGAACAATCTGTGCTTTTCCCCCCACCAGTCAGGCACAGGCTGAATTCCTCCTCCTTTCCAGGAAGGCTGAACCACCCACACCTTCAGGATTCCTGATAGGTGACTCCTCTCCCACAGCCAGGAATTCCCATCTGCTCCTCCCAGGACAGCTGCATCTGACCCCCGGCCCTCCTAAAAAGGGAACACCGATCACTGGAAACACCCTGATTCTGTGTTCAGAAGCAAAAAGGAATGTTAACAGTGTGTTCTTTTGCAGGTGCCCTCCTCCCCACTCTGATAACAACAATCCAACAAACCTAAAGTAATTTCAGCGGATCACTTGCAGTCTGAATTACTGCCTTAAACTTGCTTCTCAGGCCCTAAGCTTGAGCAGATTCTCTCTTGGAGAAATAAATGTATGTTTAGGGAAAACATGACTTTGAGAGCTTTAGTTCCACAGCTCCCCAGCAAGTGCCCCGCACTGGTCTGCACAGCAGGGTTTCTGTTTGCCATTTCAGTGACGTGCATCTTCCCTTGACACACTTCCAGACACCTTTTTCACCACCCGTTAGACAGCCTGGCAATGCGAAAGGCTGAAGGGCAGCCTCCAGTTCCCACCTGTTCTGGGTGCTCCCAGAGTGGAATCCATAAGAGCAGTTGGTATTGTTAACACAAGACAGGTATCTCCAGAAAAACACGCTTTCTTATCTTAGCCCATCCCTTTGGGTAAGAAAGAAAACACAGATGCTGCCAAGGAGAAAAGCGGCTCAGAACGGTTCATCTGCTGTGGCTCAGAAATGTGTCAGCAGCACTGCAGTCCAGAGCAACCAGACTTTGAAAATCTACCAATTCACAGGCAACTGCTGATCAGAAACACCACGCAGGGAGTGAGTGCTGCTGGCTCTGCTCTCGCTGGGCTGCGAGCAGGAGCAGCAGGCAGGGTGTGCAGGGCTCCTCTTCCACGCTGACGCAATGCACAGTGACAGCAGGATGGGGATGAGGAAACACCAGCCAGGCAGCACGAAGTTCTCGAGCGCCTGGTATGAAGATCTCTAGGCTGGATGCCAGGAAAAGCAGAAGCACAACCCAGCAGCCATTTTCAGCAGAGGCCCCCCCACGGGCTCCCTCGGCACAAGATGGCTACGCCTCGGAATCCCGGGGTGAAGCCAGACTCACCCCGGCTACAGAGGCCCTGCGGGACACCCCACTGCACCCCGCAGGCTGCCAACACAGAGGGCAAAAGGACAAAGTGTTCCTTCCCCAGAAGCAGGGCAAAAGTGAAAAGAGGCTGATTTTCTTTCTCTCTCTTTTTTTTTTTTTTCCAAAGGCACTGACTTCCCTTTTCGCTGACAACCTTTTCCTCCCATTTACGCAAGACAGAATATTTCTTGTGAACTCCATGGGGCTTCCCTTTCTTCTCCTGACCTCCCAGGAAAGAAACCCCCTGAAGAGATGGCAGCAGCCACAAGTGTCCAGAGGAGAGGTACAGACACTCTCCTGTGCTTCGGGCTGACGAGAACCCTCGGCAAGCAAACCCCATTCCCACACGGCTCCTTTGACCCCATCAGTGCCCAGAGAATGTGAAGTGGAACAATGAGCGCTCTTAAACACAGATCAGAGAAAGCCCTGGAACACTTTCCATACTTGGGTGCAGAGAAGGCAATGAGCACTCCAGTGAGTAACTCCTTCTTGCTTACTGGCTGTCTGCATACACTGGAGCTTAAGAACCACAGCAGAGGGGCTACAAAAGCATCAGCCAATAAGCAAGAAATGGTTCCACAGCCTCCCACAGTGCAGAGGGGCAAAGCTGCCCCTGCTCAACGCAAGATCTTAGGATGAGGAAGACCATGTGAAGGAACTGCAGTCAGTAGCTATTGCACACTAAGGAAAATGAACACTAGATACAGGCAACAGACCACAGGACAGGACCAAAACGTCCTGCTGAAAGCCACAAGCACAGTCACCCACCCAGCACAGCCGTCCCACCCCACTGTTCACAAAGCTTTAGTCTGACTGTTAAGCAGTGAGCAGTTACTCTCCACAATTTCTAAGCAGCGTTTACGCATACAGTCAGGAGGAAGTGGTGTATCACTAGAAACAAGATCAAAATCTGACCCTTTTAAAGACTTTCTACATTTACGTGTTTGTGTAGATTTGTGGTACTCCAGTGCTCTGAACATTGCTGAGCCTGGCTCAGGATTACCCCCTGCCCCGATTTTATAGCCTTAGCTTTCCTGTGTAAGGGTCAGTACAATTTTCTAGATGGCATTTCTGCATAGTGCAGGTAACATCAGTTTTCTCGCTCTGAAGAGCTTTGAAGTTTCTGCATGTTCCAGTAACTCACCAGTGCAAGCGGAGCGCATGGAGAAAAGCAGAGAGTCCCTCCATCACCAGGAGAATTGCTACTGTCAGAGTAGCAAAAGCAGCAAATATGAAGAAGAGGCCAAAGCCTCCACCCAGGCTCCTCACGCTGAGGCCAATGTGGATCACCATGGTCCAGAGCACCTCTGAGAGCTCTGCCGGGAGAACGGGGAGAAGAGGGCTCAGTGCAGGACACTCAGCAAGGATGGAAGGTTGTCATGGCTTAATTATAAAGCAAAAACTACAGTCAAGCAAACTCCCACTCCAACGAGGTGGGAAACTGAAGAGGGACAACAGCTTTTGCAGCCAAGTATGTCAGGACGTTGCCTCCAACCATCCCACAGCACAGGGCAGAGCCCTTGCTCAGCAGCTCTTTGCTTTATTCAGTGCTTTCAACTCCATTCCTCCCTTCCAGACCCAGACTTTTAGCAGAGTGCTATGCAAGTAGACGCTGGTGTTGAGGCTTAATTAGCCCCAGCTAATGCACACACAGCTCTGTCCTTCTCCAGCAGTGCTTGACACTTGAGCTCCAGGGAGGCTACCTGCGTTCCTGCCCTTCACCCACCAGGGCCATCGCAGCCAGGGTTCCAAGCTCTGTTCCTTAAGGAATACTCACGTGCATGGGCTAAGCTGAGAGCCCAGAGCCTCAAGTAGGAGGCAGTGTTTGAGATGCAGCCCAGGCAGTACTCAATGGTGTGGATGGCCTGGTACACCACCGTGTCGCCAAAGTCGAACTGCAACGAGAGCAGAGAACATCAAGAGAGCTGGGAGCGGCGCAGGCAGCAAGGGCTGGGTGGGGACAGCGAGCACGCTGCCTGGGGCTGCCATCAAGGGCATTGTGTCTGGAGTTACACACTGACACTGTCTTCTCCTGGTTTAGCATGTCAGTTTTATAAATGAAAAATGAATTCTCTTGTCTTGCGAGGTTTTGTAGGATGACAGCTCACTGCTGCAGCTTCAGTATTATTGTTTTCACATTCTGTCGTGTGGAAGCGAGATATTTCAAATTCAGCCATGGGCTTTGCCAGGAAAAGACTGTTCAGCAACATGGTATTCATAAGAACTCACTGGTAAATTGTATGTACCTCTATGAAACAGGAGACAGCATTCCAGGTGGATACTGAGCATGTGCCCTTGCTACAGGCTCAACAAGAACACTGTGCAAGATGTGAACTTGCCCTTTTTAAAAGCAAAAATAATGCACAAAGCAATCTTGAAAAAGCTATATCTGTGCACCATTGGCAAAGTCTCTGTGTCTTGGTAATTTTTTTAAATAATAAAAGAAGAACGTAGAAGGAAGCCTGCCATGTAGGACAGTTTCTTCATTTGCAGCTTGGGAAAGCATTCCCTACGCTTTGGATTTAATCCATGCTTCAGAAACTGCTCATATTTAAGTTAAGAGAGCACAATGTTTTAAATACATCAAATGACTAATGCTCCAAGCACGAACAGAAGGCTATTTATATTCTTGTTCCTCCACTAGTATATCCAGGGCAATAAGTATTTCAAACAAGTTAAATTAGCTGACAAAAGCCTAACTCTTTCTCCACAGAATGTGAACTGCCCCAGTGAACAGCACCTCCTCCCAACACACAAGTCAGTAAATGGAATGTAATAAATATTTAAACAATGACAATTTACAGCCATGTGCAGCTGCTGGAGAGAGTTACCACTGTGCCAGGGGGTGGCAGAAGCAGCAGGATTGCTATGGCACAGTGTTTGTGGCTTTTTTGTAATAAAATTGGTTACCTGGTAGTGCCAAAAGCCACAATCAATCCTGTATGCATATTCCTAAAAAAACCCATTTCTTCAATCCCCATACTCGTTACAAGTGTTTGTGAATGAGCAGTTTCTCAGAACGGAGCTTTTCTTTTACACAAAGATACTGGTCAGTGAAGTTGTGAACTGGATGAAACTGGACCTGCTTTTGCTGCCTGGCAACAACCAGTATCATCCTTAAAATTGCAGATAGTTTGGGAAAAAATATCTTTAAATAGTTTGCTGCAGCATGGAATTACCAAAGACACAACATAAGGCACATGAGACTTCTTCAGAAGTGTAAAGCAAAAACTTTTCAGTTTCAGACTTGCAGCTTAACAGCTTCCCAGGTAAACTAAGATCTGCAGACAGGGGATAAGACAAACAAGCTGTATAGATGAAGTAATTAAAGGTCTGTTAATGGGCATGTATGTATGAAGAATTAAAAATGGCCTGGAACATGTAAAGATCTTTTGGAAAACAAGGTGTCGTGACATAACGTGTAACTCGGCATGTGTTGTACACCGATGGGGAGTGAACGCCAAGCTGGCTGTAATCTTACCACCTCATCCTCCGTAGGCTTGAAAACATAAGTTCACATTTAGTGCAGTGTCTCGATCACAACATTAATCATGAACACATTCAGCAGTTCCCTCCTAAACACGACACAGTACAGCAGTAACAGGGCACGTGCACTGCAGAGGCACGATACCACTGGAGAATTGTTCAGGGGCATCAGAACACTCCCAAACTACGCGAGATCGACCCCTTTTCCTCCTCTACCAGGCAAAGCAATTCATATTACCCCCAACTGTCAAACTGAACATACAAGCAAGATTTCAGTGCTGCAGAAATACAGCCCTGGGACTTTGGGTGATGCTGGGAAGTGGCAGCACAAACTCACTGCACTTCACCCAGAGTGTAAACTGTGTGTGCAGCCTCCGAGTACTGTGCAACGCTCATGGCCTAGCCCATAAAACGATGGTTCTTTTTGATAGGGACAAACATAGCCACATTTCCCTTTATATGCAAATTATACTGTTTGTTCTGGTGTCCTGGGAATGACCAAGAGATAGCCTGTATGAAAACTGCTATGAGAACGTTGCTATTTCAACAACTTAGGAATCAGTAAATACAGTCCAAACAAGCACGTTCTGTTACCAAGCGCGCTGCCCTGGGAGCGAGGATGGTCAGGTCCTTACCTCTTCCCCCTCCTCAGAGTGGGTAGATAGCTGGTCGTGTTGAATGATCTCAGCATCCTCCTCTGTTGGTCCGTTGCCCACCCGGATCCCACCAAAGTTGTGCGTTCCCTAACACATGCAGAAAAAGAAAGAGCAGAGTGTTGTTTGTGCTTTGCTGCGAGAGCGCATGCTTCCTACGACTCCATGTGCAGCAGCAGCTCACAGAAGAAAACAGAACATTAAGTAGTAAGGCCCAGGTTAAGCCAGCTGTACAACTCTATTTCCCAGCTTGGACGGGAAAGATGCTGATTCCTGCTAGGGCTGGGAAAAAAAAGTCTCTCTGAATGAATAATTGGTACATTTCTACAGAGGAATTGCAACCCTAAGTAAAATAAAATAAAATAAAAACCTCTCACAAGGACATCTGCTGGCACTGACGTGACAGACCAACACTGCCCAGCAGCTGCCGGACACACACACACACACACACACACACACACACACACACACACACACACACACACACACACACACACACACACACACACACACACACACACGCCCAGCAGCACCAGGCACACCGACACACAGGAAACCAGACCTCCCCTCACTCCCACACTTGATGTTGTGCAAACAGGGCCTTTTATAGACATGTGTGCTGACACTGAACATCTGCCCCTCGGCCCCGACTCCATCGCACTCCAAGCAGAACAGAACAGTCTCCAAACCGAGCTGGAACTGCGACAGTCAGGAGCTCCTCTCACAACATAACTGCAGTCATGGCACAGTTACCACATGAGTTATGGCAGGCTGCTTCTTCCACACTGTCCTACCACCAAGAAAGGATGCACAAACCTGCTGACCATCTGACAGTGCCTCGGACATGTGGAGCGCACCATGTGCTTCACACACTTTGTGAGATTTGAGCTTCCTAGTTAGGCAGCGTTCACAACTAAAAATCATGGAAATATGTGTCCTGGGGAAGGGACAAAGTTCTGGGAGCTGCCTCAGCCTTCACTCCGCCAGAAAAGCTTTAACAGTAAAGGTGTCTATAGGTTTAGACACAAATTAGAGAAACACACTACTGAGAGGCTTATCTGTGCACAACCATTTTAGAATAGCTTCATGTCCAAGTGCATAGGAGGGCACAGGTGTCAAAAATCCAGTAACTACTTGGGAGGCCGTCACATAAACATGGTGTTTGGGAACACGTAATGCAAACAGAAACGCTCCACTGAGAGGAATCCTCATCTATCTTAAACAAATACGTAAGAAAAGGAAAAAAGGGGAACTTAACCTGGGGGGCTGTGGCAGGAAGGTATTCTCATGCTGCTCTGCAGGTTTGGATTTCAGCAGCACTCCTGCAAAGAAGGGTCTCTGCATTCTGTGCACACAAAACTATTCTCCTTCAGCCTGGTAGTTCTTCCAGAATGTATCAATTTCGCTGAGCTTTGCTCTTTCCAAGAGAAAGTGTTTTTCACCCTAAAGGTGCAGTTGCCATTCCCTCATGAAATTCAGATACATTCCATGCTCTCTTGATAATTAGATAGAAAGCCAGCTCCCATCTTTAAATCCATCAGGTGATTTTTAAATCCACTCACTGTTGCAGCCGCTGCTGCCTCTAGTGCCTGCTCGTTCGGGACTGTGCTGACCTGGGCCTCCACGGGTTGCCCTTCCTGATAGTGAAGGGAAGAGAAGAAAGGGAGGAGGAAGGAAACGAAAAGAGAAAGGGAGACGAATGGAGGGGACATGGGAGGATGAAAGATGGTCAGAGAAGGGAGAGGGAGTGTCTGTAACTGAACTGATCTTTGACTCACTTCACATCCTAACAGCTGTCTGCCATACATGCAGGGAGAATTTTCAAGTATCCTCAGTGCACGTGTGCCAGGTTCCTGCATTTTACATAAAGACACTTTACAGTACAGTTGGAAACCTGGAGTACCCCAGATGACCACCTCTCACAAAATGACTGAGAGTCTACTTTTTCCCTTTTAACTGTTTTGGGTTTGTTTGTTTTTTTTTTACCATCCAAACAAGGCTGCCAGCCAATTAAGTTCACATCTCTGCTTTTACACAGTCAGCCCAGCAAAGGCACAGAAGTGCACCCAGCAACTAGTAAGGCAGTGTTCCTAAAGCAGCTGACAAAGCCCCAGCCAGATGCATTGTTTTTATGATTACCAATATACAGGGTTTTTGAAAGCAGATTTGATGCTGGATCCAGATCTGGGAAGCAGGCAGGCAATACTCTGTCTCCAGTAAAACCCACCTGCCTTTATGCCTAGGAATACGCAAAAACATTTTACAGGTCACAACGCAGTGTGAACCTACGTGTCCAAGATCAAGATGGAGAACACAGCTTTTCAACCATAATTAGTTTTCATACTGAAAATACCAGAGGTAGTCACCCACCAAGTGCTTTCTCCTCAAATACTGATGGCGAAGGACCAGGGGTTTTGCTACCAGCATCCACGGCACGCACAGCAACGCCACCACCACAAGGAAACACTGGAGCCCTTGCTGCAAAAGAAAAGTCTCAGATTGTAGTAGCAGTCTGTGCTCACACACACAAGCAACACTGAGCGACTGAATTCCCAGAGACGCTTCACTATCTCTCTCTCTCTCCCTGGAACAGCAAGATGTGCTGTCCTCGATGCCTGCTTGCAGCTGCCCCATCTGGCTGTATGCAGCGTGTAACGCTGACAGCGGGGCAGATTAAGGAAAAATCCAAAAGATTCTGCAGGGAATGATAGTCTGGCAGATGTCTGACAGCGTTGGGATAAAATGGCGTTGGTGTCTTAGCTAAACTGCACCACACTGCAGATGCAGGACACTATTCCTCATCACTTTCCACTATCAGCCTCGATCCAAACGTTCTGGAGCCATGGCTGACATATTCAGACTGATATAAATCCCTGGCATAGGGATTATTTCTTCCTTCTTCAACATTATCTAGTGTCAGGCTTTGGAAATAATGCCACATTTCCTCTACCACAAAGAAAAATAGTTTCACGCTTGATTTCACAATTGTTAGAAGGCCAATGAAAGGCTCTAATATCATGAAGGACCTCCAATTGCGTTCTAGCAAGAGCACGCACCTGCCCTTTATAAAGCATCTTATTACTGGTGTCACCGTAGGAGAACAGAAACATGTTGATAAAATGTATTAAAAGGCTGGGTGCATCCTTTGAGGTGTGGGCATCATAGGCTGTCCATTTGTAGAAAATGAGAATAACAAGGTATCCAAACAGTGAGGACATGAAAATCATTTCCGGAATAAATCCAAGGTATATGTTCAGTGGCTTCCTAAAGTAGCTACAGAAAAAAATAGACAGTTTAAAATTACATTTGGTTAGCATTAGGCATATGTGGGGCAGAAACTTTTAATGAGAACATGAAGAGCATCTTTGGACCAGAACTGCAGGGGCTCAGCATTTCAACAACAGCTGGGAGTTAAACGGTAACAACTCATCATGCAGAGTTCCACACACACAAACAGCAGTGCTGCACCCTGCACCCCACATTCCAGTCCTGAGAGGATCCTGCATCTTCGACTAACACAGACCCAGAGAACCCAGAGAACCCCCTCCCGCCCCGAGAAAAACAGAGCCAAGCACTTACACATGGTTGAGGAAACTCAGTGTGACACCAAAGAGCATGTGGATAATGCCAAGAATCACAGACATTTTCATCTTGAACGAATTGAGGAAGGCCAGCTTATTGCTGGCAATATTCCAGATCTGTGGAAAACAACACCGAGTCAGCGAACACCGGGCAGAGGAAAAACAGAGAACGAAAACGTTCACTTTAAGCTACACAGTATTAACCATCCAGGAAGTATTAGGCTGTAGCACTGTTTTTTTAAAAAGATGTGGTCACAGAGATATCTTTTAGGGAAACAAGCAGACAACCTTTTCGGCCAGAAACACAGCAACTGATCCCACCATCAGAGCAGGAACCAAACCTCGCTTGTTTTTATGGTAGGCAGAAGTTGCAGGAAAAGGGAGGCTGTATCCTCCACAGAACAAAATATGAGTATCCATTTAAATGAACAATTACACGTAGTTCTGATTTTCTGCACTTCCTCAGTAACGTGGCACACGAGGAAGTTTTGTGTCAGATGTTCTAAGCAGTGTTAGGAGCAGCGTTACTGACAGGATGACTCGGAAACTTATATTTCCAAGACTGACTGAAAAAAGAGACAAATAACTTTCCCCAAGGTGAAAAAGTAACTTCATAAAGTGATGTGCAAACCTAGCCAGATTGGGTTAACAGCTGCAGGTTAGAAAGGGTGAGGAAGAAGCCTTTAACGGGCCTGAGAACAAGTCTCTCTACCCTGAGTCTCACGTCTCGACAGGAACAGAATGAGTTTTGTCGTTCAGGAGTATTTCCAACATTGATAAAGAGTTTGCCAAGGGAATGGCTGGGGTGTGGAAGTCTTTCACAGTGAACTGGACAGGCCCTTTTCTTTCTGTTGACACAGAGGGTGTTCCTAAAGGACAGCAGAGGAAGGAAAAGCTCCTACCGGGTCAATGCCAAAGGGGTAGGGCCCACCAAACACCCCTGGGATAGCAGGGTCCAGCTGAAGCAGAGGAGTCGTCTCAAGCAAGGCATCTCTGTTTGGGTAGACATAGATTACACAAACATTAACACAAGCAACACTGTCCTCTTTCTGCAAAAACTAACAACCTTCTTCCCTTGTGAGAGCAAGGAATATCTCAAATTGAGAGAACTTTAAGTTTCCTGTGTGGTCCTGGAGATTTTCTGAATGAATGCTAAACCTGTGACTCAGAGTCACAAGGAAGAAAGATGCAGGGGACAGGAACCTTGCTATGTCTATGAGGAAAAGGTGCTAAACAGCATCTTTACAAGTTTGTTTTGTGTTTTTTCTCCAGAAAAAATGGTTTGAAACTTGATAGATATCCCATTTACACCCTCTTCCAATTCTAACTGACCCTGAGTTCAGAAGATTTTCTGTTCCTGAGTTGGGAGGACAATGGGGAAAGACAAGTCCCCTGCTTATCATCTCACTCTTTATGTAGTCACCACGATTTACTCACGACCAATTGCCTTTCGAGAACATCGGCCGGACGCTCCACGATGAGCCGAACATGTTCAGGGACTTGGAGAAGCAGTCGTTGTAGATGAGGCCGGTGTATGTGGAGAACAGTCCCATCAGCAGAATGATGTACCGACCACTAAAAACCATGTTGAACATCTAGCATGAGGAAAAAAAATAAACAAAAAGGAACAAATAAAGTCCATGAGAACAAGGAAAGCCTCTCAAAGACAAAGCACTAAAATCAGCTGCAGGACACACGGTGTCGGCCGTACGGACTAAAAGCCCAAAGTCTCCGTGTCTCCATGGCAGAGATCCGCGGTGCAGGAGGCAGCACTGCAGAACAGAGTCTGAGTACAGAGATAAAGGGGTGGTGTGTCTGTCCACAGAGAACCCAGGGTCAGCTGAAGAGGACAAATTGCACGCAGCGACGCAAGCCCCCCGCTGGCAGCACCAGTTTGGAACTAAGCACGCAGACCCTGCTCCGCTTTCCCCATGCTCTGTCAATGCATCTTAACTCCAGTCCACCTCCAGTCAACCTCAGCCCTCAGTAAGCAAAGCCCACCTACATCACCAAACAGGAGGAATCTTGATAAACACTTTCCTTCAAACAACTGAAAGGAATAATTTCCTATAATCATCTGAAAGGAAAATAAGAGCTCACTACTATCATGGAACGATGCTACTCAGTCTGTGGTCTACCAGCTTCTGCCTGTGTGCTTCAAAAATCTCAAATGTAGGGAGAAATGGGCATTCTCAACTCAAGGGGAAGGGTGTGAATAAACCAGGCTGCAGCTGTTTTATATGCAATGCTCTGCGCCACCTTACCTCATTGTCACTCTTCTGTGACAGAATACGACTCTCCCTAAGCACCATCCAGACAGCAATCAGAGTCATCAGGATTCCATGGCCAAAATCTCCAAACATGACAGCAAACAGGAAGGGAAAGGTAATGATGGTGTATGGTGCTGTAAGAGAAGAGATGTACTCCTAGTGCACTGCATGTCAGCACACCCATTTCCCACACAGCAATTGCTGCAATGTAATTCCCAGCCTTCTCCTCTCCTTCTGGAAGGGGTTAAGTGCCCAATCAGAAATTCTCACACAGGACAGACAATACAGAGCAGCACCGTGACTGAAAAATCGAGCGCGATGTCTCAGACTTTTCTAAGTATGAACGTACCTGGATTTATTTCCCGGTATGTTCCGATGCCGTAAGCATCAACTATGTTTTGAAAGCCACAAGTAAACTTGTTAGTTTTGTTGTATGTTGGTGGGGTCTGATTGGTTTGCATCCTGTTTAAAATAGATGGGACAGTGGATCCACTGTGCTCCTGTTTGGAAAAACAAACCAGAAGATTAGAAAAGCCACTGTCGGAGCCCTGGAGGACAGAGCACCACGCTGCTTTCTCCTTTGCATTTGGAAAACGACAAGCTTGCATTTCTGCAGTGTGCTTGCACAATGAGAAATACACTCGAGCGGCAGAGGAAGGCTGCCAGGTTTCCACTGCTCCCCATTTTGTATAGCAGGAGAAGCACTTGCAGTAAGGATTAACATTGTCTGATTAGGACAGATAATGAAACTCATGCAAGGGTTTGTTTGGTTTTTTAAAACAGCAAATGAAAGGACTTCAAGACACCCAACTCTATTATCTGCTGCTGTCCTGGAGAGCTCCTTTCAGTAAGTTCCATTATATAACCCAACAGCAGGGCTACAAAGCACAGCCAGGTTAACCCAGTGCACCAAAGGACTCCAACACAGGACAGTGCCTCGCCACGTCACTGTTTTCCTCAAGTTAAAGCTTTACACAGCCCATTTGTTACACAGTTTATCTATAAACCACGATTCCTGCATGTTAAATCATCTGTCCTCTGTGAGGACTCAATCAAACAGCCCACAGGGATGGTTTTCAGAGACTTGCAGTTTGGAAAACTCAATTAATCCAGGCTGTGTGTGCTGACAGTTGCCAGCCTGCTCGAAGGGCAGCAGTTACTCACAGTGCCTCTCCTGAGAGCAAACTGGATAGAATCGAGGTCAGCAACAGGACACCAGACTTCAGCAATCAAGCACTTCTGTGTCACATCGATGTTGCACAGGTTCAGGGTGTGGTAGATGGCTTTCATCTTGCGTACTTTGATGAACCAGACACGGATATTTTTCGCGGCTGCCTGCAGGACCCTTTGGCGGTGATCCTCCGTTTGGTTCAGCACCTTTCAGAGAGAAGCAGGATAAAGATGAGGCACAAATCATTGCCCCAAACGCAAAGCATATGGAAGCACACAGTGAAATCAGGCTGACCAAGACAAGCCTTACCCACCACAGGATGGGTGGACGAGCCCTCTCCCCATCCCAGCCACAAGACTGCCACATGCCTGCAACACATGCTTTAGTCTCCATGTCAATTAGTTCTGAGAAAAGGTTCTAAGGCTTCTTTCCAGGGATACTTTTTGACTACTTTCCCCCTCCAAGGTCAGTGGATATTTCAAACAATGAGCTGTTCAGAGATCAGAGAGAACACTTTTTCCTCCACCCAGGTTAAAAGAGCAGAGTTCTACAAGTGAGGTGCACACTGCCTCAAGAAAACACACCAAGGTTACAACGAGCGACTTTTTTACTGAAGGGAAAAGGAGAAAGTGTTTTTCTTCGAGGGTGTTTTCCTTCTGGAACATATCTAACTCATGCCAAGTCAGATTTCCAGACTGGAAAGTCTTAGACTCAAGGGAAAGTGAGAACACAGGGCACATGCAGATTTGAATCCTGCTAGTTAAATTGCTTCTTTAAAATTGCGAGGTAGCTGCACTACACAATTCCCAGCTTGAGACAGTTCCTGTATCAAATAAACAGTCCAAATTCAATGGGTTTTCCTTTTAGTTTCTGAATATTTTCTTATTTTTTGTCTACAATTCCTTAAAATTCTCTGCATTATAACACACTGCCTTTCTTCCTTGAAGCAAGCACCAAATATTTCAGAGCTGGCACCCAGCAGGTTTGTGTGCCGATCACTTTTTGCGACACCCAGGCTGCTGCACAAGAGGTTAGTTGTAAAGCAGAAGCTCTTCAGGACAGCAGAACATGAAATGTGAAGACAGGCAGAAACAAGAATAGCTAAGTTAAAGTCAGCATTGTTATTACCTCAACCTGGAAATAAGTTTAAATGTTTTCAAGGCTCTTGCAGATGAAGCAGGCAATTACACAAGCATGCTTTGAGAGCTGGAAAACATGGTATCTCCTTACACATGCATATCCCTCTCTGCTCCCTGGCATGCAGTTCTCTATCAGTGCTGTACTTACGTGTATATATTTAACTGCTCAGCCCTCCAGAAAGATCAAACTACCCCACCATCCTAACCCCTGGCAGAGAAAACAACCGAGCAGACAGTCTCCAAACATCTCTCTTGCACTGCTGAGCTGCTGGTCTCAGGCTACCTGGAGCCAAAAAAATGGCCATCTAATAGGGCCAAAGGCTCTCCTGCCTTGATAGGATCCAAAGATGTTTTCAACTATATTATTAAAGAAAAAAGGGCATCGACCCCAGTTATTTTACCATCTGAAGATCATCAATTCTGGTATTGACACCAGAAGCCATTTCCTTCCGCTCCTGCGGTGTTTCTGGGCATGGGTAGAGGGAGGCACGGAATCTGAAAGACATGCAAGCACCTTAGTAACACAGACAGAGAGCAGATAAATCAGTCAGGGAAACGGATGGCTGAACACAGAAATAAAGCAAGAAGCGCCTTAAGCGAAGTTTCTGGTCAGCAGACTGCCAAGCAGAGTTTCAGTCTTTAAATCCAATGGGTACAAAAGCTTGCTGTAGGCCAAAACAGAAGCTGAATGCTTAAGAAAATGTAAGTGGGAGAAAATTCTCTGTTGCCTGCACCGACAGTGTCCCAGAGGCGCTGTCACAAAGCTGATTAGCCATCCCAGTGCAGGGTGCTGCTATCAGGCCAATCAGCTCTGCCAGAAGCAGTCACTGGTGGTCTCCCCTGTGAGAATATCGCCCACTGACTTTCCCCTAGGTCTGTCTGAGAATTCAGCACTTGAACTCCCTTGTTTCTACGCATCCTCTAGCAAAGCAGTCATCTACTTTGAGTATTACAGGCTTGAGGAGTGGCAAGTTTGACCACAAAATGTTTCAGCTACTTATGATACGTTTTATTTGCTGTCAAAATATGTGCTCCTACTGTCATTGTGAAATAAGGACTTGAAAAATAATATTAATTCATGTCAACGTGTGCCACATTTGAGAGCTGCCCAGCTGTAAGACTTTCCTACCCTTCACATATCTTCTTGACTCTGTTCTTCAGCTGGTCCCCTTGGAAAAAGATGATAAACACAGACTTGTGCACATAATCCCCCTAGAACAGAAGAAAGAGTACACTGTAACACAACAGCCCAGCTATTTACAGAAATTAGCATTTAGCAAATCACAACAAAGTCCTACTTTTCCTTCCGCTGAATTTGTACATATTGAGCTCATATCTGCGCAGCGGGTCAAGAGCATACCTTAACACCACTGCAACGGTCACAGGAAAGCAATTTTCTTCGCCTCAGCATAGAATACCTCTGCTGTACTTGTGTTTACTGAAGCAAAGTGTTCTAGGTTATCTATTATCTATTCCACATAACACAATAAACAGCAAAACCTGGGAATACCTCCAAAAGAGCAGAGATGCAATGAAATATTTATCAGCACTTACTACCGTCAGCTCACCTACAGAACCAAGCAAAAAGC
Source organism: Podargus strigoides (assembly GCA_028020825.1). Lineage (NCBI taxonomy): Eukaryota > Metazoa > Chordata > Aves > Caprimulgiformes > Podargidae > Podargus > Podargus strigoides. Next base: position 6,825,318 of record CM051647.1, on the reverse strand, counting down.
TACAGAGTGGATGAAAATAAGATGGAGTTTAACAACTTTGACTCTCCGGGGAGCCCAACGGCACATTCTTTGTCCAGCTGTTTTCGTGAGGGTAGCCAGGTCCCCTTTCCTGCATTTGTTGACAAGTTATTGTTCTACCTTACTTAGGAAATTTTAACATAATGTTTCAAGAATAATTACATTAGGTGTGACCTCAATTTAAGGAAGTGTTGCACAATAAGAACAGAGTCTCTCCTAGCAGGCAGATAACTCAACCCGTCAACTACCAGCAGCCGGTGGGACAAGAGAAGTCAGCCTTACGTGAGAAACAAAGGGGCAGTTACTGAGTCTGAGCTCTGCTGTCTCTGCTCCAGTGCAGCCTACGTTCAGCCGTTCCTTTTCCTGGGCAGGAGTTCCCCGAGTGTGGGCACTGTCCATTGATGTGAGCAAAGAGGACACTGAATGTAGGACAGGCCCAATCACAACATTTACTATTTATATTTTTAATAAAGCCACCAGTTCCCAGGTGGGTGTTTAAGTTACTGGTTAGCAAGTTAAGAAAAAAGAAAGGTCCAAGTTCAGAGGGAATGAGCTACAGCTGTTACACCGCTGATGTCCAGAAGAGCCTCTTTCAAGGAGGATTACTACCTATCCCCAACTGCACACAGGAGCTGCACTTGTAGTTTGGGCCAGAGCACCTACGTCCAAATCTTGAGTTGTTTCTCCCCCTTTCAACAGCATTCACCCATCCATCCTGCTATTTGTTTTAATAAAATAGGAAAACATTTGTCACTAAAGTCTCTGAGGCTGCAAGTAGGTACTGTGAAGGGATGCAACACGTGTCTGACTGCATGGAGCTCACTGAGGGATAAAGGCTTAGATCTGTGAGAAAACCCTTTTACACATCCAAGGCTTTTGCTGCAGTAAACAATAGTTCCTGTTACCGTGACAGGATCCTCCAGGGGGTTTTCAATTTCCGCCTGACGCAGGAACACGTTCCCTCGGCACACTCGCCACAGCATGCGCTCGAACGTGGGGATTCGCTCACGGTTGATCACACCAGCCACAAAGCTGTGAAGGGGACAGCATGAGCATGAGTTCTGCACCTAAAACAACATGTACCTTAACACCCAGAACACTGATGGCAACTGCAGCTGGCATCAGATCGAAAGCTACAAAAATCTTACTTTGAAATTAGTTCTTTAGGCAAGATGGAAAGTCCTCTAAACACACAGAGATAAAACCACAACAAATCTGACCTGGGGGGTTAATGTACACGGGACAAAACCCAAGACCAACAGCTAGTTTTAGATCAGCCTTCATCTGTCTGACGTGCCAGTCTGGACAGTTCCACAGCTGTGCTCACATCACTGCGGAATGCCCCAGGACTGACACAAGCAGCAACCCTAGCATGGGGCAGAAGAAAGCACAAACTGCCTTTACCCGAGGCGTAGCGGGGCACCTCTTCCCATCTCGCTTGGTTCCAGGAGCGAAGAGGATTCCTCCAACAGGTCTGGATCCGCCATCTGCTGATGATGCAATTCAGCCTGAATTCACAAATCAATATCTAATGAAACTAGTTAGTGGCATGCAGGGAACGAGGAACCAGGAGACAGTTTGGGGAGACAAAAAAAACCCAAACAAAATATAAAGGAAAGAAAAAACAAACATAAGACAGCAGAAAGAGGAACTAGATGATAGAAAAGACAGCAAGAATCACACAAGGAAGGAGTGAAACAGAAGGAAAAGTGAAATGGCTCAGCAAAGCTTCCACACAGGAAAGGTCTGAAGGCTGCTGCAACAGAACAACAGGGCTGTGGGATATAGAAGTCTGAAGAACGGCAGAATTCAAAATAAATTTACCAAGTTTTAAATACAAGTGATGTTTCCAAGAACCATTTTTTGATGGGGCAAAACAGAGTGACACAACTTACTAGGAGGGGCCCTGGGGAATTGCACCTGCACGTGAAGGAGCCTGGGAGTCTTCTGCTGCACAAAGGACAAATGATGCCCAGGGAGTCTCCAGAGAGTTTAACTGATCTTAGGGCAGCCTGAAACATCACAAGTTTCATCACAAGATGCACTGCTTAGGGCAGTCTGATGATGTTGCTCATTTTTTGATTAGCCAGGCATTAAAATAGGACACTGATTTCTACTATCCTTCATTGCAACTGATTCGTGGTTAAAATTCTTGGGAATATAGCTTGTAATTGGCAGCAGTTCAAGTCAGGAAGGATGCTCAAATCACATCCTCCTGTGCACCATCTTCATACTTCGTTCAGTCCCACCTCAGTTATTTCTACCTCTGCAGCTTATACAATGAAATGATGAAAATGACAGCTCCTTAGCACAGAGGGCCAAATTCTGCCCTGCGGTGTACAGCAGGTCCTCCCCACAGGCTCCGGCCAAGGGAACCTGCTAAAATACACCTGAAGGTAGAGTTTGACCTTAGAACATGCAAGATGCATGCACACACAGAGTGCAGCCTTGCAAAAGTATAGAGCAAGTTTAATGACTCAGCCACAGCTTCTTTGTCTCTGCAGTAGTTGCATCATAATTTTAGTGAAAAACTCCACAGCATTTTGCTTGCATGTCAAACAAAAGGGTTTACCATACACAAGAAGAGTTTTTGCAAGGCTGAGGTCAAAAGCAGCTCAATTGCTTGTACAGACACTGGCTTTAGCTTACAGATGTTACACAAGTAAGTGTTAATTTTGCTTAGAACGGTGACATGAAGAATCTCTGATCCTTTCAACTTTAAGGCAACTTGTTGCAACATCCAAAACTGAACAGAAATTTTGCTCCACAGAGAACACAACCAAAATAAGAAAGTTTGGTACCCCAAAACAAAGCACACAGACCAAACACACCAGTGACTGTTTGATATCTAGACTTCAGGATGTTGAAAAACAATAAGAAAGTTACAATTGTAAGAGGCTTGTATTGTATTCAGTAACTGAGATACTCTGTGGTAATTTTCGTGAGGTGCACCACATTTCTAGCATATGGAACATTAAAAAAGGATAGCCCATGTGAAAACATTGGAACTGCCTCACTCAAGAGAGTAAATCTTATAAATGTTTAATGTTACCTCTGACCCTTTTGGGCTACGTGTCCTTTATTCACTCTATAAACCAAAGACAAGTCCTGCTTAGAGGGCTGGAAATTACAAACCAAAGCAGCTTAGAATAAATTTGGATTAGATCAGTTTTGCTAAACAGGAACTTTCTTACACAAGGATTATTTGCATAACAAAACCCAATGCTCTTTAAATTCATCTCTCAACTACTTCGATTTGATGATCGCAGCCTTTCTAGAAAGGGAACAGCACAGCAACATTGGCTCTGGAAGAGTAACTAAAGCAGTGTTATAAGATTTAACAGAAATTAAAAAATTGAGAGTCTATGTGGAAATAAAGGAGCTATCCAGCTGCAATGCAGGAAAACAGGACACCAGGAAATTCACTTGGAATAAGTTTTCACCAGCAGCGAGGGGAACATGGTTGTTATTGTGAAGCATTTTTTACTGCATCAGATTGTTCAGGATTGGAAAAACCCAAGCATTTGCACATCAGTAATTAGACTGCAGACCTTTGATTGTTAAACATTTCTAAATTGCTTATTGTTCACCCAGATCAGCACCTTTAATCTCAAGGCCTGAAAAAAGGTTCATTTTCCCCACTCTTGACTGTAGCTGTGCTCTGCCAGGGCTCTGCAGCACCACGCACGAGGCCATACAATTCAAGCCCCTTCCAGTTCACCAAAAAACCAAAAATCAATTCTCACAAGAACTAAAAAGGATTGATTTGACCATCTAACTTATTAACCCACTGCCCAGACAGGAACGACAGATGTAAAACAAAGAGAGAAAAAGCAGATGGTGAGAAGAGTCAGAGGAAAGAGAGACAGGGGACTGCATGCCATTAACCATTACTTTTCCAGTCTTCTTTTACGCTCACACTCTAGGCAAAACTGTCAGAGAAATCTCTCCAGCTCATACTGTTCTTCGTAAGCAAAGACAAGAAGACTGAGAAAAGGAGCATAATCATCAACATGGTGTGTTGAAACACGAAATGGCCACTTTGAGTGGAACGGTCAGCTCTGCCACCCTCCCTCCCCCAGGGCAGGGCAGCCGCCACGCGGACGGCGCTGTGGGCAGTCGGCCATTTCTTGTGCAACTTATCACTATGAATAACACATCTCAATTAAAGTTACCCAAGTCTTCAAGTGTTGAAGGCACTGTGCAAATGGCAGCATGAGGAAGTGAAGCGTGTGCTGCCTCGGGACAATGAGCAGACTGAACACGGCTCGGGAGTCCCGGGTGGCCGGGACCTCGGGCACAGCTGTTTGCTGTTCACAGGGGGAACTGAAACTGTCTCAGATTTTTCACACGGACGTTTTATTGAACTTCACATGAGCTGTTCAGCTTGCTTTTTATTTCTTGTATTTTGTTTTAATGTTACAGAAAACTGTTATCAAACAGGAGCAGGAACATATCTAAACTGCCCGTGGCCAGTACATTTGTCTGACAGGAGTTCCCTTTTGTGGGTGATCTGACACAGACTGTTTCTGTGGAAAACTGATTTTTATCTTTAAATTGAGAATGACTGTACTGTACTCAAAGAGAAGCAGGAGGCAGCTCTCACCAGAGAGGCCAGCCATGAACAGAAAAGCACACTGCACTGGCTGTACTTGGCTTTACTCAGTACTCCATTAGAACAGGCAGGCAGTAGCACCTTAACACAGTTATAGATCATCAGGTTAAGGCTGTTTGTCCTAGGAGACACTTGTAAGTGAACATTCAACACTCAAAGACAAGGTTTTTTGTACTGAAACCAACCCCACAACCAATCAACTGATGGCACTAGCAGCAGTGACTAAGACCTATGCTGGCATGGGAACAACCTTAATGCCTGAACAGGCAGTGTCCTGTGCCAAAAAAACCCAAAACCCAAACCGTTCAACCGTCTGAAGTTTGCAGGAGCCCAGCTCTCCTTGATCACAGCCACTGTAAAGGCCAGAAGCCATAAGTGTTGAGAACTCTTTGATCAAATCCTTGGATTAGAGGAAACGGGACATGTACTCAGCAAAAACATGTCCTTACCATCCTAAAAACCATAGAGGAGCCCTTTGAGAGAACTCCCTACTTTACCAGGATTACATCTTCTTCCGTGCAGGCTTTGTGTCTGTACCATGCATGACATCAGAACAGCTCTTCTCAGGCCCAGTGAAAGAGCTGCCAGTCTCTGGCCTGGCATTTGCCAAAACGTTAAAGATTTTAAACGGCAGCTTTGCTCCAGAACTTACCTCTGAAAACTTCAGGGTTTGATCAAAGGCTCAAATAAATAAATAATCTATTACTTCAGTGGACTTTGCATTATGACCCTAATGAGTGAACTCCATATAACATTTCAAAGGTTGAAGAGAAATTAATCTTGATTATAATTCCTCCATGTGAGCCATGACTGTTTATCTGCATATGTACCATGGGAACTCTGACCCACTGAAGACAGCACTCCCTGTAGCACCAAATTTTTGGTCTGCTGATGTTCTTTAAAAACTACTAGCATCTTGATTATTTTACATTAGTTTTAGATAAACCATTGCTTAACTTAAAAAAACCAATGACCCAAAGCAAGATCATAAGAGGTAAATCATGGGTAAGCTAAGCGTACTGCATGAAAAATGGAAAATAATTTGAGAAGCTTTTTTAAAGCATAAAAATGACCCTGCTGCCCAAAAGAGCAACTGAAAAATATATTTGAGAATAAAAATGGTAATTTATGGGAGAAGAACCAGCTCCCCAAGTGTTAACCCGCCCCCGGTATTCTGACCTCATCAAAAAATTGCTGAGTTTTACGCAGTATAAATTTTAACTCTGTCAGCTCCAAGAAGTTCCTCTTCAGAGCTTCCTGGTTTGTGTTGATTTCTTTAAGCTCGTTTTCAATTTTCTCAAAGTTTGCCTGCAAGATAGGAAAAGCAGAAGGAAAAAGGTCTTAAAGCAATTCCATAATGAGTGCTGTTAAGTCTATTGAAACAAGAGAGCAGGCAAGATGGTTTCCATGCCCCTGCAATTTGCATGCAATTACAGATGAGTCTCCAGTCTGCTTTGGCTCACAGACCTGGATTTGTGACATTTTCTTTAATACACAGCCAGTCTTTTATAGCCTGGATTTATACAGCGTTCTCCAAGTCATTAAACAACCTCTAACTCTAGAAACTCTAACAGAGACCCACCACACACCCTGCAGTTCCAGCAGGTTTTGTCTCATTTGAATGGGTGAAATTCCTTGTAAGTACTTCCACTTCTAATGGTGTTTGGATAAATGCACAAGCAAAATGATGCTTGTGAATCAAAATCAAGCTGCCGGGAGCCAGCTGAGCTGGCATTGTGTGTGACAGCCAGGGACTACGGTCAATGCACCTTTGCCACTAAATCCAACGGGTGTCTACCAACGGAGCTAATTGCCCCTGTTTCCACTCGAGTCTTAACACACATCATTACCTCCAAGTCAATCATGTCACGTGGAAAAGGCACCTCCGGGTTTTCACCAGTGTCCATGATGGGAATATTTGCTTTTTTAATCTCCTTCTCAACAAACCCTGGAGAGACAGCATTGTTAATATTAACGAGCTCAGTGTCAGCCTGTCCCCGTCCCCTCCGCCCAGCCCGATTAGCAGCTGTGAATTCTTTCACCTCCCGTTCCAAGATGCTCTTATTTGGTTAGAGTTATCTTTCAGGCAGGAAGGGGGCCCTGGGGTGGGGCTGGTGGCTGACACAGAGGAGGAAGGCAGCCCTCGCTCTGTTTCCTAACGCTGCCTTGCAGGATTAGCCTGCATTCATTTTTGCTGTAAAAGCTGCAGGTAGAGCCATGACCAAACCCAGAGGCGTACTCAGCTTTCGGTCCATTTCTTCACACCTTCGGACCTCATTGACGAATTTGCGCTGGAACACGTTCACGTCCGGGTTCAGCTGCAGAGAGAGACACGTCTCCTCAGTGACACACCCAGCACGGCCGCACCGGGGGCACCGGGGCCCGAGACACCCCGGGAGTGGGGGGCGGGCACCGCCGGGCCCCCCTTGGCTTTATATCTGGCGGCCCCCACCGCGGCAGCCCGAGTCACGGAGGTGGCGGCGGCCGCCGTTCCCGGCGCCCCGGGGGTCCGTGCGCGGGCGGCAGACACTCACGTCGCGGAACTGGACCTTCCCCAGCTCGCCCAGCTCGCTGACACAGCAGTACGCGGCCTCGGACTGGAGGAAGAGCTGGGCCAGGGTCATCTCCTCGCTGCGGAACAGCTCCCCCATGGCGGCGCCGGGCCCGCCGCGGTCTCTGAGGAGAAAGGCCGTAAGAACGGAGCCGGGGTGGGCCGGGGCCGGGCCGGAGCGGGGACTGGCCGGGCCGCCGGGGCCTCCCCGCCGCTCCCACCGCCCCCTCAGAGCCCCGTCTTCCCGGCGGGCTCCATCCCCGGCGCGTTACCTGCCGCAGCGCCCGCGAAGGCCGGACCCACTGCGGCCGCCACCAGCTGACCCGCTGCGGCGCCCGTCCCTGACGTCACCGCGCGACGGCGGGGCGGGGCGGAGAGGGGCGGGGCCGAGCGGGACCCCTCCTCCGCAGGGGCTGGTGACGTCACCTGCCCGCCCCGACGCCATTGGTGACGCTGTGACACGGGCAGTGACGTCACGGGCAGCGAGGCCGAGGCGCGAGGGGCCTGGACTGAGAAGCTTGGCCGGGCCCCCTACCCGCACCTCAGCCCCGCTCCGTGGCCCCGCTGCCTTCTCACTCCACCGAGCCAAAGCGGGAGTCCCCATGCTGGAGTCAGGAGCGTTACGGGACGTGGAAGAGCGGAAAACGGCTCTTGGGAGGTGAATCCAGGTGTTGTACGAGCAGGTGGTGCTGGAAGCGGTGCCCTGAGGCTGACCCGGGCTATGGCACTTCCTAATGCAGAAATCCAGTTAAATACAAGAACCCCCCTGCCTGTCGGGGGTCTTCTGCACCAGGCTGTTCATGGAAACATGCGTTGGGAAGGCAGCCAAAAATCGCAGGTATTTACATTAAAATACACTAAACTTCCGAGTGCTTCGCTTTACTGATCTGAGTAAATGCTTGGTCTTGATATGAGGAGAGGAGCAAAACTATGACTTAGTAAGTAGAGCAGCAAGAAATTGTTCACCCTAGGAGAGACCGAGTGGGACGGCACAGTCCTGTGAGCTCAGATCCCTGCGGAGGCTCCAAAGGGGAGGCTGATGTTTGCCACCCGTTGACTTGTCCTGGGCTGTCCCCACAGCAGAAAATGGCTGAAATGGAGTTATTCCTAACAGACAATTATTGCATTTTAGCTTGGGATGTGATGGCTGCGTGCACAGCAAGCGTGGAGGGTGGCGCTCCATCTGCTGAGTATGAAGAACAAATATGAATTCCTGCTCTGTTCTTTTATCTGATTCTACTTAGATTGACCTACTCAGTCAGATAATTTTTTAAAAAATTATTCCCATATGGGGAGACAAAGGCACAGAGATTGCAGTGAAGTCACCCATGGGACAGACCTAGAGAGTGCTGCTCCGCTTGCACCCTGCGCTGCACCGCGGGTGTGGAAATCCACTCAGCAGCAGATATCCCCAGAGAAACAACGACAGAGCGCAGCACTGGCTGGCTGCACTGAGGGGTTTTTTCATGGAACTTGACTCATCAGCAGCAAACACTGGAAATAAATCCTCAGGGAAAACGTCCCTCCAGGAAAAAACAGGGTATAGAAAAGCAACCTATTTTTAATACGTGACATAATACCTATTGTGGAAGCCACACAGCACAATTTACTGATGCACAGAGAAACCAAATCTAGATCAGTGGTGCAGCCTGGGTACGACAGCAGTGAAAAGCGAGCTGTCACATGAGAGAGAACACAGGGAAAGTGCTGACTGTCGCCAGCATTCATTGCTAAACAATGTTACTGGGCATCTCTGGGTGCCTGGTGGGTTTCCCAGCTCGTACGCTGGGAACTGAGCGTTTCTTCCAGCACTGCGTGAGGGAGGCTGTGAGCCTGGAGGAGCCCAGTGCTGCAGAGCACTGTTTATTTGCCAGCCTGTGGCAAATTGCAGGGGTGACCAGGAGGCAGAGTATGCAGAGTGTGAATTGCTTGTTGTCAAGGCTACAGGACAAGAGGGAAGCTGCAGCCTTCCCCATCTCCCACAGCCCTTCAGCGGGGCCTGGAAGGGCTTTCTGCTGCCCCAGTCCAGAGGCCTCGCAGCCTGTCTGTGGGAGCTCGGTTTCCCTCGGCTGAGCCAGTGCCAGTGTCACCAGTGAAGAGGGCCTCACGCAGGGTCACTCTCTGGGTCTGAATTTCCCTCTTCAGGTCCCTGTGCTGGGACTTGCTGGGTTGTTGTAGACACTCTTGGTAGTGCATCCCGAGTGTCCTCCCCAGCCGTGCGCTGGTGCCGGCTCCTTGAGGCTCTGCCAGCGCTGTGTAGGACTCTATGAACTGTGTTGTGTCCACAGTGAGGTTAAAACTCAGCAAAATAAGGATGATTCTTCTCCCTGTTTTCCAAAGCAGGATGTACTCTGTTAAGTTCTGAACCGATCAGTATTTTTTACCAGCAAAGCCTTGTGTAACACGGTGTGTTTGGGCACTGCTTACAAGCACATCTGTGTGGGGCATGTGCTGAAGCACGTCCCGCGTTTGAGAGCCTAGTGCCTGGGTTTGTTGATGGACAGAGCATTGCAGAGCTGCCAGAGCTGCCTAGGGGGAGTGGCCAGCTGCTTCACTTCAGGAGTGGATTATACTTCTTTCTGTGTGAATCTGTGTGCAGATGTGGTGCACACTGTGTATACAGCTCACGTGGACACTGTTGTGTACATTCCTTCACATGGGAGCGTGCATTTTTATGATCCAGAAGTTGTGTGCCATAACTACTTGACCCAAATCGCAGCCTTTCGTTGAAGTACTGAAAAGCAGGTGCTCGTAGTCCTGGGAAAGACGCGAACTGTTGGCAAGAGTTCAAACCAGTGTCCCGTCCGTGCGTACAGCTGTGCCCAGATGGGGCTGCTTTCTTCCCAGCGGCTTCCCGAGCTGCTCACGCAAGGGTTTTGTTTTTTCCTCTCATTACTTAGAGTGCCTTTAGAGTTACGGTAAAGAAGAGGCGGTTGTAGTTTCAGAGCTTTGCATTCCTCGCGGAGCCGTGCCTGTGTTTGCATGCAAAGCCATCGCCTCCCCTCCAACTATTTTAATCATGCCAGAAAGGGTGGGTCGTCAGGCATTTGGCAGCGGGCTCCTTTCATACAGCTGAGGTGGAGTCAGCCAATGACCTGCAAGCCTGGAAAATTTTGCAGGGCAGTTTCACTGGACGGCTTTGCGGGGCTGTGCCATTTGAATTTCAGCACAGACATCCACACACTGTGCTCTCCATTTCTGGCGCGTCTCCCAGCGCAGAGTTGAGCTGAGGCTCGGGTTCAGTTTACCCTCCTCTCTCTCCCTGCAGTGACAGCGTCTCCAGGCTCTGCTCCCAAGTGATCATGGAGGATACTACTTTGCAAATTATCGAACCACCAACTGCTTCTGAGGCCTCTGAGGAGCAAGTGCCTGAGGAACCCATCAAATCAGACCAGATCAATGGCGTGATGGTGCTGACCCTTCTGGACAAGATCATCGGAGCAGTGGATCAGATCCAGCTGACCCAAACACAGCTGGAGGAGAGACAGCAAGAGATGGACAGCGCAGTGACCAGCATCCAAGGAGAACTGACCAAGCTGACCAAGGCACACACCACCACCAGCAACACCGTGAACAAGATGCTGGAAAAAGTGCGCAAGGTGAGCGTCAATGTGAAAACCGTCCGGCAGAACCTGGAGAAGCAAGCTGGGCAGATAAAGAAGCTCGAGGCCAACGAAGCGGAGCTCCTGAAACGCAGGAACTTCAAAGTCATGATCTATCAGGTAAGGAGCCATTTCACAGCTTCTCTGTGTCGTTAGAGGGTGTTTTCCTTGACAAGGGTTCTGTCACACTGAGGGGTTGCTCTGTTACGCTCCCCGACTGTCTCTCCCCTGACTGTCTGGTTGTCCAAACTGAGGCAGGGCGAAGTAGTGTTCTCATTCATGATTTAACGTTGTCTGTGTGTTCTAAGGGCTGCTGTATTTAACAGGAATTTTAACAAAGATAGGGAGAATGGCCCCAAGCACTCATTGCAATGGACCAGAAGTAGGAAAATAACCTGATTTTACTGCTTAGCTACAAAAAGGACAAGAATGTGCTGGGGTCTGGAAGGGGGCATTGTATATCCATCTGCCAGTGGCTTTTCTCCTGAGAGGCAACATGTGTATTGCTACGTGGAGAGCGATAGTATTTCAGATTTGTGCCATGCATCTGATAACAAGAGGAGAGAGTAACCCCAGCATCGGGGTTAATGCCACTGAGAAAATGCAGAACAGCACCCTGAGCTCATTAGTGCTCAGGTCTGCCTTTGCCGTTGTGCTCCTACAGATTTCCACATTCTTTTTTCTACAACCTGTGAATCTTGAATCTCCCAGTTGCCTGGTTTTGAGAACAGCTTCAGTTTGTTTGATGTTCAACCCCTGCGCTGAGCATTGGATTTTTCCATTAATATTATATAAGAAGTAAGAGGGGAATATGTTTCTGTCAGTTTTCCTGTCTGGAGGTAGTCTTCCCTAGCAGAACAAACTCTTATATTGGGCCATGGAAGAAGAGTGAGTGAAATAGTTAATGATTCAGTTAGAAGCCTCTGGGTTAATAATAGACAGCGTCAGGGACAAATGGAGAAGCATCCAGTGCTGATCACAGGAAGAGAGAGAAAAAAAACAGGAAAAAAAAAAAAGGGAAAGCGCTTCTTAGTACAGGGTTTGAAGGGAGAGCTGCTCATAATAGGCTCAGGAATCTCACACGTACGGGGCCTGCGGAACTCTGATTCAGAGCTTAAGCATTTGTAGTTTTATCGTGCCTGAAAGGCTGAAATACTTGAGCTGTTCAGATCATACAGGCAGCCTAACCACTTATATATGTGTATTTATGACAAGCTCTTTGTATCAGGCTTTTGGGGAGGATGGATCTGTCCATGGAAAAATAAAATAGAACTCTAAATGCACTGCAGAAGCAACAAACATTGCAGAATGAGAGGAGTGAAGGGAATTGTTTAAACATAACGTTCCTTGTGGGTGACGGGGATAGGTGGGAGGTTGGGAAGCTGCTGGGAAGCATCCTGAGCGTTGGCAGGTTGTCACTGTGTGAGCTGCTCATTTCAGTTTGCTGTTGCTTTTGAATATTGAGTAGAGTTTCTCTTTGAACACAAAAAAGCAATCCTGCTTCTGCAGGAAATCGGGGACAGTGCGCCTGCCAGTGGAACTGATTTTGGGGATCACTTTGCTAAGGCAAATGCAGTTCTCTCTTGGAGGAAAGACTCCTGATTATCTCCTAATTTGGTGCCTAAACTGGAAAACAAAATCCATGAAGAGCTTTTGATGTTTGACACTAGAAAGAAACAGACAATAATAATATTCATGTGCCTGAGTAACAAATGCTTTTATCCATAGTAGCATTGTGTTGCATTACTGTGGCCAAGCCAGACCCAGACAGGGAGGATTCAATGGCCAGATGTGGACACAGGGAATGCCCTGGAAAAACGGGGTGTGTTTGTGCAGTGCTCTGCAGTCGTGGAGCCGCCCTCCCACATACGATGGGAACATAGATTTTGGGTCAACAGAGAATGTTTCTAAATTATATCAATCTGCAGTCTGTCTCAGAGCTGTGTTAATTATTAATTCTTGTATAGAAAATAGAATTGCTTGATAGTTGCCTTACTCTGTGGATTGCACTCCATAAACACGACGTCATGTGATTTTCAGTGTACAGGAACCCAAGTTGTACGGCTTGGAGTCAGGAGGAGTAATCTGTCCTATAGAGGAGTCCCTCCTGTTTGTGGAGAGCTGTTATTCTGAGGGAGTCAAACATCTGGGGGGGGATCTTGGAAGTTTTGCTTTTGGTTTGGGGGGTTTTATTCTGCTTTGTTTTCTCCTGGGAGGGACAGGATTTTTAGTTTGTGTCTCACTGCAACCAAGGAGATGTTGTTCTCCAGAAATCCTGGAAAAAAATGTATGAGGAGTCTATAAACCCAAAACTTATTGATGGGCTCCACCCTGGGAGTTAAATGAAAAAAAATTCGCTGTGTTTTCCTGAGTGTGCCTGTCATTAAAAAAAAATAAATTACAAAATTACTCTTCTCTAATTCAGCATTTCACTTCTGAAGAGCCACCGCGTACCAGAGTGTGCGAGATACGTTCTGGAGAACGTAATGAGTCCTGTGGTGGTGGGCAGCAGTATGACTGCTTTCTGACTCAGAAAAAGCTGCCTTTGGAAAGCTGTGATGAACTTCCCAGTGCAATTGCATTTTCAGTTGCTGTGGCTAAAAATGCAAGGATTTATTAGGCTTTTCTTTTGGAGAGCAAGAGACAAACTCATCTCAAGAGTGATAAAGTATCCCATAAACCCGGCGGTGGCTGTTTCCAAGGAGGACAGCCGAGTCAAACGGAGTCGTGCTCTGCGGGGAATTAACACTGCATGGTTCTGGGTGTGAAGAGGTGGGAGGAGGTTTAGGTAATTCAGCTCCTTACAGGTTCTGGATGTTTGATGACCCTTGGAGTTGGGTACTGAGTCTGCAGCAGTGACGGAGGGGCTGTTTCAGGAGGGCAAATAAGATCTGTTGGCACCTTGGGACAAGAGGTCAAACTACATGCGAAAGTTGTATTTGCTGTCAGATGAGGAGGAGGAAATGAAAATCAGATTTCATTCAGGGAGAGGCTGACCTGTCGAGAGGGGCCTAAGGCCTAAAGCACTCTGCCTGTCTAGTTCCAAATGTGGGGGAGAAAGTCGCTGCCTCTGGGGCTGCGGACATTGAGCAGAACGCTTGCGGGCCATTGCTCGCTCCTCAGTGCACTTGTCCTGGGTTTTGCCAGGAGCTGGGCTGATCTCCATCCAAGTAAGAGTGTTTGTACCGACATAACGTAGGGAATTAGATCGATTCTTGAGAGTAAATTTTGGTAAAACCAGTCACCCCCCAAACTGCCACCTCGTTCTGTTTTGAACACGAGCCTACCCAAAGCAGAGGTGACAGGCTTTCGACACGCTGCTGTGTCAACAGAAGTTGGGTACTCTTGCCCTGAACAGGACTGGCCTTCCTAATGAGCCTCCTGTCAGATGGCTACGTGCACTTAGGAGCAGCCCACGGGAACAGAGCCCTCAGTGCCTCCTTTGTGCTGCCTGCCCGGGGCTCCTGTCTTTCAGAGCAATTAGGACAGCAACAAATTTACTTAGAGTGGCTGCTAATAAAAACAAACTACAGTGAGTTCATCCCAGATCTCCTGGGTTTAGGCTACAAGGATCTGGGGCTGGTTACTACGGTTGGTGATTAAATAATGGATGACCCATGCAGAAAGCTGCTGCTGTGAAGGCAGACAGCGTGCCACATTCATCCGAAGAACGGCACATGTCAGCACTAACGGAAGCACCGCACGTCTCCCCCAAACATTTTTCAACGATTAAACTTATTCTTGCAAATGTCCAGGGCCTGGTTTTCTTACAGCCAGACACCCGAGTGCCTGCAGCACGCAGCATAATGCTGAATGCTGAATTTCTGCAGCGTGCTGCTCCGTCCTTCTGCAGCTCCAGTGCGCGCCGAGCTCGGGGGAAGTCCGGCCCGTGATGTGCGGCGTTGTTTGCTGGGAAGAGTCGGAGTTTTTCTGGGAAGGGCCAGGCAGTTACGAGAGCAGGACAGAACATGAACTCAGCCGTACAATGTGTGGGGTAGGTAGGGCTGGGCGAAGAAATATAAATAGCATGGCTTGGCTTTTGTGCCTTGAGTGGGCCTTATACGGCCGAGAGCAGCACGATTGTTGATCGTTGAACTCGTTTCCTTCAGGCTGCAGCACCGAGTTCTCCACCCATTGTAAAGGGCACCATGTTACCATCCTGATGTGCAAAGAATCCTTCATATTCTCTGCACATTACTGAGTTACAAGAGTGTCAAGATACTAATTTTCAGGAGACTGAGCCTTCAAAAAATGTCAGGATGTTAAAAGCTCTCCCAGGATTTTTCTTTGTGCAGATTATCAGTCTTGGATTTCCCTGCTGCAGCTTGGAATCAGCTGCATTGATATTTCACTGCTCGGGTATTATTGATAAGCAGTTGTGCCAGGACTCTGTGTTTTGCTGAAATCCTTCAGCACTGTGGTTACGTATGGAGCTGAGCAGCAATAAGTTGTCTCAGAGCAAAGGGCCAGAGGCTGCTCAGCCAGTTGGGACAGGGTTAGATTGGGCAATCAATGGCTCCTGGAAATGAAACCAAAGGGAATATGCCTTCTGATCACATATTCCTCTTGTAAATGTAAATGCGAGTGCTCTGTAGCTGGCCTGCGTCTGTCTTCGTCCCCAGGAAGCAGGCACTGAGCGTGCTGTGGGTGACTCACAGCACGCTGTCACCGTCCCAGCTCCAGCCGAGGCAGGCGGGAGCAGGAGTGGGAGGAACAGAGCTGTTCTTCCAGAGAACGGACTGCTTGACGCAGGCCCAGACCTGGTGCAACTGATCCTGCAGCGTCGCTGAAGCTGCTTCTTGCTGCGCTCCCCAGCAGTTCGATGTGCTGTCCCTAGCTGAGTCATGAGTGGAGAACTCTGCAGTCTCCCCTGATGTGCTGTGATGTGTTTGTGACCCAAGTGAAGCATGGCAGTGACTCGTAAGGTTTTCACCAACATGCTTAGCCCTCTTCTATCCTGTTTGGGATAACATTGTCCTCTTGATTCTCAAGATCTTCTACAGCTTACCAAGTACCTGCAGAACTGTGGGTCCACTGTCCAGCTGCAAGATAAGACAAAGACCAGAAACAAAGATGCTCAATGTCAGTGAAGGAAAACCAAATATTTAGAATAAAAAGTCTCAGGATGTTTAGTCTATAGCTTTATGTGAGGATGGAAATGTCCGTATCAGCACAGATCTCTCCACAAAGCATCTGTAATGCAAACTCCATCTTTGTGGTTTACTGTTCAGAAATAGCTCTGGAGTTATTAATAATCAATTGAGACAGGGAGGAGCAGTTCAGAGAGTGAAGCCAGTGACACAAACAGACTGATACATGAGCAAAACTTCTCTGCTGTCAGAGGGAAAAAACCCCAAAACTTTTCACTCTGCAATTGATTTAGTTCTGTTTCCTATAGCCCTGCCTTCCTTCTGACCCACCCTTTGGCAAAAGCCCTTTTCCTCCTCCTCTCCCCGTGCTGTTCCTCCCGTTCACCGTCAGGTTGGGCCTGGCTCCAGTGCCTGTTCCAGGCTGCTCAGTCTCACCAGCTGCTTTCCAGGGCAGCTGACACCAAATCACTGTGAGCAGCAGTGTGAAAAGAGAGCAGAATCCAGCCCTGTGGCAGTGTTCAGTGTAAATGTGCCTGAAGCCATAGAAGGGACTCTGCATCTCCTAGGACCTGCCGTAAATTAGAGGAGGACGCTGTCCCTTCTAATAAATCTTTGCTGACTGTCTTTTCTGTCAAATTTTGCTACCTGGCTTCCCCCTTTGCTAAATCACACCCCTGTGCCTTTTCTCTCTGCTTGTCCTCATGCTAATCCGGATTGCTTTGGTGGCACTGTTCCTGATCAGATTCCCAGCAGGGACAGGTAAGTTTTTCCATTGTCCTTCCTTTCTGCTGGCCATTGAAACGCAGTTTTCCTCGTCTTAGCCCAAGAAGATCCAGAATGTGCTCTTTGAGTCTTCGCCGGGGACTGCCCTCTGAGCTGTCTCCAGGAGAGGTTCCCTCTGCCCACGCTGCGGGAAGTGCCATGGCCCGAATCAGCAGAAGACCTGTGAGGAGGCAGCAGCTCAGGGCCTCAGCAAGAGTACCCCCTGAAGGATGCATTGCACCTCTTCTGACACTGAGAGCTGCTGATTCCAGAGCCGCTGCCTCTGCCTGCTTGTGGCTGCTGCGGGCCTCCGACCTGCGGGCCGATCCTTCCCGTGGCAGAAATGCCTCTGCGTGTTGCCCGAGCTGCTTGCTGCTTGCTGCATGCTGCTGCCCTGCTTGCAGTGGGTGGTGAGGAGCTGTGGTTTTCTCTCAGGCAGTACGGGACTTGTTACGCGCTGCCTCTGCGATCTGGGAGGGAGGGATTGATGTGTGGCTTGCACACAGGGCGAGTGGCCAGGAGCAGTCGGCTCTGCCGGCGCCTGCTGTGACTGGGCAAATCCGACATGTTTTCTGAGCCTCAATTTCTCCCTCTGAAATGCAGAGCTGGTAGTACCTGCCTCCCGAGGCTTGGTTTGTAAGTGTTTGTGAAATGGCTTGAAGTTGATTTTAGCCAAGCAGAGAGCACGAGCTGTGTGACACAGAACTGCAGTTGTCTCCAGTAGGCGCTGCAGCATCCTCTGAGGACTGGCAGAGGAAACGGTTATCGTGGCAGTGGGAGTGCAGAACTTCCCTGGCAGGGCTCAGTCTGACCTGGAAGGCTTTCCTTTGCTCAGGTGCCTTTAATCCACCCTCAGCTGCCCCCAGGCCAGTGCCAGGGGGCAGAGAGGGGCTGGCTGGCACAGGAGGTGCAGCAAGCTCCAGCTCACCCAGCGGCAGCCGGGATCAGCCCTTTTTGGTCACAGCAGAGCCTGGGAATGAGAGCTGGTCGTGTTCTGCATGTTACGGCTGCATGTCAACCAAACCCAACTGTTTGAGCTGTTGTAGTTGTGTAAAAATAACTGAACGAAATGAGTTGCAGATGTGAATAGCATGTGTGTGTTAAATCCTCCATTAAACCTTCAAACTGGAGATGGGAGTGGCTGGGAGTTCTGGGACTCTGTTTTTTTACACGCTGACAATGAATTGAGCCTCTCCAAGAGCAATCCAGGAGCCCCTCTCACATTTTGGGAGTGCTTCCCAGATCTGCTGGTGGTTCTGCAGTGCCCAAAGAGCTCTGCCAGGCTGGGAATGCAGCTCAGCTTTGTGTCTCATTGGCCTTTTATACCACAGGGAAGTGTTTACATGTGTTGTAGCAACCGTCGGGGTGTGCATGGCCCGCTGCGTGACTCACCGCAGGGGAACTCGGCTGGAAAACAACCTCCGATAAAAGCCCTCTTAGTGGAGCAAGGCAGAGGCTGCCAGCAGATCCAGCTGAGCTGTTGGGAGTGGGAGGAACACAGAGCGGTCCAGCACCCCGACAGCCAGGGTATGGCCACCGGGTCCCTCTGGGCACCCACAGGGTCTGCCAGCGGGAAGGAGCTTCCCGAGGTAAACTGCTTCCCAGGGAGCTCTGTGCCAAAGGGACAGCACAGCTCTCACCTCGGACTGTGAAATGGGCTGGGGGTGGCACATGGCAGATGGGCAAAAGGGACACAGGTGGCAGCAAGCTCAGCCCCAGCACACGCAGACACCGTCGGTCCTGCTGGGCGCAGCTCTGCTCTGTGCGCAGAGCAGGGCAGGATTTTTCTGCTGCTGGTACAGAAATCTTCTGAGCAATCTTGTTTACCCGCTCTTTGTGCCAGCTGGATTGAAGCTGCGTTAGAGAACTGGTTTGTGTCTGCTAACTGGGGCCAGGGTTCGAACACCCCACCAGGCAGGGATGCCAAGACCCAGGATTTTGGACTCAGCCACTTCAAGGGTCAGTGTTTTCCCAGTGAAAATAGAGTAGTTGGAATGCCTGGTGTTAAAAATGTGGCTCATCTGGATGAGTCATGAGTGAAATAAAGTGCAGTGATCACAGTGCCTTCCCAGAGCCCGGATTTGTGTAGCAGTCACCCCCAGACCCGGGGTGGTTCTTGATTGTTCCAGCAAGGTCCCATTGTCCTGCGCCCGCTGTGTCGGCAGGCGCGTTCTGCCCACGCAGGGCAGCTGCCCTTCCTTCCCCACAGGAGGGACTCCTCTGCCGCAGGGGGAGGAGACCCTCGCTGGCATTTGAGCAGTGTTGGGGTGTGGGTGGGGAGCTACACGTGCGGGATGCTCAGCAGCAATGTACTCATCCCCTTACGCCGTGCCAGAGCTGTTGGCTGTTCTGGCACCAGCTGTCCCGTGCCTGAGCCAGAGCCCGCTAAGGCAGCAGAACGCTCCCTGGATGCAGGGGGCTTTGGGTCAGGAAAGCGGCCCCCGGCACGCAGTGCTGAGACCCCCAGCTGCCCTCCAGCTGGCTCTGTGCGGCGTGGGTGAGCAATCAGAATGGAGAGTCGGGAAAAAATGCAGGAATTACAGCAGGTGCAGGAAAGAGGGATGCACTGTCAGGGGGCCCTGCGGCCAGCACGTGCTCCCCAGCCACCCCGGACCCGTGAGCGTTGCAAAGGTTTCCCAAGCTGACGTATGGGAATAGCTGCGCTCTCTGGCCTCGAGTTTGACCAGTGATGGTGCCTCCTGAAAGAGGCAGGAGCGGAATCTCAGGTCCATGAGCGCCACTGGGCCGGGGCAGCCACCCGTGGGGACACTGTGGGACGGCACACGCGTGGGTCTGTGCAGGAGTGGACTGTGGAGGTGGGATCAAACAGCTGGGCTATTGCTGAGCCCTGTCCTGGGAGCTGCTGCTGGCCACGTCGTCACGGCTGCCAGGAAAGAGGTGCAGGATGCAGCTGGGGTCGGATGGGTGTGCTCCTGTGCAGCCCCTTCACCCGCATCAGAAATCCAGATGGATATGCTGGTGTAACACGGGGAAGGGCGGTTGTTTATGTGGCAGACATAGAGTTTTTGAGGTGCTGTTTCTGCACATGCATGTTCTGGAGCTAACGAGGGGCTGATAAGTATCTTGAGTTTGCAGGATATGGCCCGTTTCCAGCGAGAGCCGTGCCAGGCGTGAGGGGGATGCCTTTGTTCTGCTCATTGTGTTGACTCGAGGAAGGAAGTGGCTGGAGTTCCTGATGTTCCCAGCTCGGCAGGGCAGGGTCCCCAGGAATCTCTGGGATTGCTCCAGCAGGTGTTATTGTGGAGAACAGGATCTGCCTTCCCAGTGATGTGCATTTGTTCTGGACTGACCTCGCCCTTGGGAGAGCACGTGTATTGTTTGCTCCTGCAGTGGCGGATTAGATGAAGAAAACACATGTTGGCCACTTCACCTCCAGAAAGGATTTGGGAGTGGAGCTGTGATCTGGAGGGTGAAGAGGTTTGCCCAGCGCAGGTCTCTGGGGCGCAGGTGTGCGGACACGCCGTCCCTTCCAGCGCTGCACGAGGGATCGGGACGTCCTCTGCCACGGCAGTGCCAGGGAAACCTGCGCGGAAGTGGGGCTGGAGTCGGTGCCGCTCCTTGGGGCCGGGCCCCAGTGGCTGCTTTGGTGGTTTGACCATCACGCGTGTCCTGGCTCGTGACATCCACGTAGCTCGTTAGCTCATGGCTGCATTGGAGCATTTGCTGCTGCTGTGCAAGTGTGACATGTGGAGGTGCCATGGCAAATTCACCCTCCTGGGGCAGCTCCACTCCCGGCATTCCCGAGCCAGGGGAAGGCACGTCACTGCCAGCGTTTGCCATGTGCTCAGGCCTGGGGTACCCTGGGGTCTGCTCCTGGGCCCTGCTCCTGCCAGCACTGGGATCCCCGTCAGCTCCTGTCCGCCGGGGCTGGGAATGGCGCCTGGCTGCGCTGCTGCCCAGGCTCTTCTCCAAACCTCAGCCCAGCAGCTCGGCTCTGTGTGCCTGTGCCACACGTTGCCCTTCGGCTGCTGCCGCCCTTCTGGCAGCGCTCCTCTCGGCAGCGCCACGCCTCTCATGGATTCAAACCTGGGGCAGGGCGTTTCCGAGCCGTGGGCTGCAGCCCCGCAGCTGTGAGGCTCTGTACAGCGATGGGCTATTTCCAGCCTGTCCTGGGAACAGAGAGGTGATTCATGGCAGCCGGGATGCACGCTATGTGCTGCTCAGATGAAAACCAATCCCGCTCCAGACCTGTGCCCTGCTCCCAGGCACATGCCTGTCCTCTGCCTCTGGGATCAGAGCCTTGGCTGACCCGGGAGAGTGGAGAAGCTGAATGAATTCACCCCATCCTGAGAAAGGACCTTGCAGACCCAGCTGTGTGAGTCAGGGTCGCTGTCTCCACTGCCTTCGGATATGGGCTCAGACAAGTTCCCTAACTTATTTCCCAGTGGAGAAATGGGAAAAACAGGGTGGCCTGCTCCATCCCACGACATGTCCCACATCTGGATCCTGCAGGCCTTGGGAAAATCTGAGCACAGACTTGGCCAGGCTGGCATGTGCCGGGCGGTGTGGCCGGACTCCTGGCTCTGGACTGTGCTGCCATCTGCAGCCCAGCACCACGCTGTGCCTGGGGCCACCTGGGCCAGACCCTGGCCAGGCCGCAGAGCAGGGGTGGCCAGCAGTCCTACCAAGGGAGGACCACCTGGGGGAAGGAAGCTGAAACGCCATGGCCTAGGGGGAGCAAAGGGGGGGCGTGTGGCTCCAGAGTATTCCCCTCACTCCGCCCCAGGCAGGGGCTTCTCTGGGGTCAGGAGCAGGGGGTATGCCATGGCGAAGGCCTGGAGGGGATGGGACTGTGACAGGGGCACAGGAGGAAGGGAAAAGTCTCCAGTGTCAGTGCTGGGCTGCCTCTTCCTGCACTGCTGGAGTCA
The DNA here is from genome assembly GCA_028020825.1 of Podargus strigoides. Lineage (NCBI taxonomy): Eukaryota > Metazoa > Chordata > Aves > Caprimulgiformes > Podargidae > Podargus > Podargus strigoides. Next base: position 6,803,791 of record CM051647.1, on the reverse strand, counting down.
TGGATGGGTTTGGAACCAGCCCAGCATGAGCAGAGCTCGTGCACCTGAGCTTGAATATAGCAAAGCCCTGAGCTGCTGCAGACAGAGCAGAGCCTCTTCACAGTAATTTACCAGGTGCACTATGGGAGGATGAGCCAGACCTGCGTTGCCTGGGTCGGTTGAGCCATGAACCACATGGATTGGAGCTGTGCTGCTGCCCTGCGGCACTGTGGGCGGGGGGCTGGCTCCCGAGGCTGGGGGGGTATGTGTCTCACTGGCTCTGCTCTGTGTCTTGCAGGATGAAGTGAAGCTCCCGTCTAAACTGAGCATCAGCAAGTCTCTGAAGGAGGCTGAAAAGCTGGAGAAGGAGGGTGAGGGTGAGGAGGTGCCTGTGGGTGAGGACCATGCAGAGGAGGACCACGTTCAGCTCTCCTCGGATGAAGAGGTGGAGATTGAGGAGATTATCGAAGAGTCACGGGCAGAGCGCATCAAAAGGAGCGGCATGAAAAGAGTGGATGACTTTAAGAAGGCATTCTCAAAGGAGAAGATGGAGAAGACTAAGCTAAAGACCAAGGAAAACCTGGAGAAGACCCGCCACAACTTGGAGAAGACCCGCCACAACCTGGAGAAGAGGATGAACAAACTGGGCACCAAGATTGTGACTAACGAAAGGAGGGAGAAGATGAAGACCTCTCGGGACAAGCTGAGGAAGTCATTCACCCCCGACCACACCATCTACGCCAGGTCCAAGACAGCCGTCTACAAAGTGCCACCCTTCACTTTCCACGTCAAGAAAATAAGAGAGGGTGAGGTGGAAGTGAAAGCCACGGAGCTGGTGGAGGTTGGTGGAGAGGAGGGAGAAAACCCGGATCTGCTGCGTGGGGAGAGCCCCGAGATGCACACGCTGCTGGAGATCACGGAGGAGTCCGACGCGGTACTGGTGGACAAGAGCGACAGCGAGTAGGACGGGCTGCAGCGCGGAAAGGTTGTGGACGACGGCTGAACACGTAATCATTCGCATTTCAAGATCTCTCTGCCCTGGTGCCCCAGGGGAAGTGTACACGATGCATCTTTACTACCCTGCAGAGCTGACACCAATCCCCTGCCTGCTTGGACAAGGTGTATTTTATATGTTAGTTTTAGCACACAGAAACATTAGGAACACGGGACTGTTTTTCTTACACTGTTCAATCACCCTTGGAGACCATTCCTGCTGCAGGCTGCGCGAGAGCCCTCTAGCACTAGACCTGGAGACAAGCTTTGAGTGACGGGGACCCGGCCCAGCTGGAGAGTGCTAAAGCCAAGATAACTGCTGTACACCTGGAAAGCTCAAGTGTGCTCCGTAAGCAAAGACCTAGTGTCAAGAAAGCTTCCTGCCACGCAGCCTGCCAGCCCACGCCACCCCGGCTACATCCCCACGGGCAGGAAGACTGGCAGGACCTGAGCTGGCTGCTCCTTCGGGGGAGCGGGGGAACTGTGACGCACCCGGCACGTGGGAGGGAAGAGCTGTCCTGGGGATGGGCAGAGCACGGGCGAGGTCGAGCCAGGTCTGCTCCTCTCTGCCCTCCCGAGGACTGGGTTATGTGGCTTCTCCACAAAGCCACCCTGCTGCTGGGATTGTCACAGGTGCCCGCGTGGCATCGCACAGCCGGGGCCTGCTGCTCCTCCTCGCTGCGCTGGGGCTGTCACTGTGACAGCCCCGGGGCTGCGGCAGGAGCGGGGTGGGCCACATGCGGCCACAGGCTCCCCTGCCCAGGTTACAGATCTGGCTGCTGGAGGCCCAGTAGCCGTGGGCGAGTCTTCGCTGAGGCGGGGAGCACCGCGGAGGTGGGGTGCTGGATCTGGTCCCTCCACACCCGTGGGGATGGCAGCAGCGGGCAGTGAGGTGCCCAGAGAGAGGGGACGTGCAGGCAGTGGTGCCGGAGCAGCCCCCACCAGCTGCGGTTTGTTTCCCGATGGGATGCGAGATACGCTGATGCCACGTGAGGCTCCTGGTTGTCAGAGCGTCCTTGACACCGGTCCAGTACTGGACCTTGAGTATTTCTGAGCATCTGCTTCCTCCAGGGGTCCTGGCTCAGGACCGTGCCCGCGTCCTGCGCTTTCCTCCCCATTTCCCACTTTCTGTGGCTTCACCCCGTTCCCTGCAGCACGGCAGCGCTAGGATAGCCCACCGCAGCTCAAGGGCACTGCCCCAGGGCGCCACACTCCGCTCTCACGTAGGCCACCGCCACACGACGGGCCCTGGGGAGGCTGATCCCGGTGGGGCAGTGAGGGAGGGACCTGGTGGCTCGTCCCCTCGGCTCGCTGGACTCAGCCCTTCCCCGGGGCACAGCCGCTGCCCCCCGGCCCCAGGCAGGGCTGCTCTTGCTAACGTAACCCAGTACATATACTTGCTTTTCAGCTAAGAACTATTTTCCTCCTTATTGCCCAGCGCATCCCGCCTGTCCCGGGCCCGGGGCCTGCAGCGGTGCCCGGGAGGTGCCTCCCCAGGGCAGCCGCCATCCCGGTGTCCTCCCTGTCACGGGGCAGGCAGCTCGGTGGTCCCGGCCCAGCCTGGGCCCCCAGCCCGCGGGTCACCGGGGGGTTCCACGCCAGTGGCTCTTCCCGGGGAGCGGCAGGGTCGGGGCGGGAGGCACTGAGGGCACGAGGCCCCCGGGCCTGGAGGGGCGCAGCCCCGGCCGTTCCCCCGCTGTGTCCCGGCGAGCAGCGCAGCTAATAAAGTCTCTTTTCTAAAGCACCAGCGTGCGGCCCGTTCATAGCGGCGGCCAGGTCGCGGGGACCGGCGAGGGCGCGGGAGGACACCCCACGCGGGGCGCGGCTCATTGACCCACACAGGGACGGCGCCCGTCGCCCACGCGAGGTCGCTGCCGAGCCCCAGCCGCGGCGCGCAAGGCCCGCGCAGGCGGCGCTGCGCCTTTAAGAGGCGGTGGCGGCGGCGCGGCCCGCGCGGTGACGTCACGGCGCTGCCCGGAACTCAGCTGGGTTTCCCGCACGGCCGTTCCCGGCAGCAGCCGCCCCCCCGCCGCGCCACCTCCTCCCCAGCGCCGCCCCGCGGCGGGAGGCGGCGCCGTCCGGGAACAGCCGACACGGGGCAGCCCCCCCGCCGCCGCGAGCAGTGACGACACGCGGGGCGGCCGCGCTGATTGGCCGCCGGGGCCCGTCCCCAGCGGGGCCGCGGGAGCGCCGCGTCGCCATTGGCCGCGTCCGGCGCGACGCGCGAGGGGGCGGGGCCGAGCGGGCAGAAGGTTTCTCGTCACTCGGGCAGGGTCCGGACGCGACCGTCGCCGGCACCGGGAGCCGCTGCCCCGCCCCGCCCGGGACTGCCGGTGAGCGCAGGGGGGCCGGGGCTGGGGGGGCCGGGGACCAGGCCCCGGGACCAGGCCCCGGGGGTGCCGGAGGGCTCGGCCGGGGCCGCAGGGTGCCCGGGCCCGTTGGTGCTGGGTCGCGGGGGTTGGCTGGCACCGGGGAACCGGGTGTCATGGCCGCGGTGTGCAGGCCCGGGGCTGGGTGTCCCCCGAGGCTGGCTTGGGGCCCGGGCTGGACACCGAGGGGGCCGCTGTACCGCCCCTCCCGCCGCTGCCCCCGTCCGCTCGCAGCGGGCCGTTCCCGGGAGCCTCCCCCGTCGGCGCGGGGTCTGTCCCTGCCCTCGGGGCGGGGGCCGCGGGCACCCAGCGCTTTCACTTTTGCTGGGAAGCGGCACCTCGCTCCCAGGGGCCCGAGGCGGTCAGCAGCGAGGGCAGCACCCCGTGCCCCCGGGAGCCGTCACTGGGCAGGCGCTGATTACCTTCACCCCCGGCTGTGCAGCACACGGGATTTCTGCCCTGCCCGCCGTTCCCGGCCGGCACCGAGCAGCTCCGTGCTGAGCCCTGGCGGTGCCGCCCGCGGGGTCCCCGCTGCCCACGCGCGGCTGCGGAGCTGTGGCTGCTGCCCCTCGGAGGGGGAGAAGCCTCGGGACCGGCGGGCAGGGCCGGAGGAGCTGCTGCCCGCTCTGGTGGGCTCTCGCATCCGTGCGGTCTGAGGGGTTCGCGCGGTCCGAGGGGTTCGGCTGCGGGGTGGCCCTGGGGGCCCAGGCTCAGTGCGGGCTGCGGACAGGTGTTGGTGCCACCTGTCCCAGCGGTGTTCCCATGCTGATGACGTGACTCCTACCTGGAAGCCCACCCCAGGGTCCTGCACCAGGGCAGAGCACGGCTCAGTGGCCCGATTCCCATCTCGAGCGGAGCTGTGCGCTTTCCCCAGCCCTGGAACCCAGCAACTGTGTCTTGCCTGGGGCCCCTGCCTGGCCCGGGCCCTGGTTTGTCACCTGTCCTGCCTGGCAGTCACAGCGATGCCGAGGAGAGAGTGTGAAGCAGAGCTATTGGGTCGTGCGCCTCGGGTGCTCTGGGGGGCTGACGGCTCTGCCCACCGTTCCTGCCTGGCACCAGCCCACTCTCTGCCCGTCTGTCCCCACCACGCTGTCCCAGGGCGTGTGTGACTTGTTTCACACCCGTGTGCTCCTGTTGGGGGCTGCTGTGCGGGGAGGATGGGCTGCCCTGGGCCTCCAGAGAACGTTCCCCCTGCGCCTGCCAAACACTGCGTGTGTTGGGGCAGCTGACCCGTCGCTGTTGCTCCCCAGTGCAGCCCTGCGCCGTCTCCGTGGATCTGTCGGAGCAGCTGGAGTGGCGGTGGCAGGGGACAGGAGCGGTGTGTGGCGGGGCGTCCCCTGCTCCGGCGGGCAGTCAGGGTCTTGCAGCTCCTGCCGCGGGAGTTTCGTGTTGGGATGGACCCTGGGGAGCTGCTGAGCCGCAATGAGGAGCGGGCAGCGGTGGCGTGGGGCGAGCAGGGAGCTCGGTGCTGCGGCTGCGAGGTCGCCCCGAGCCTCCCTCTGCCCCACGCTGTCGCCCTCTTCTCCTTTCGCAAATCTCGGCATCGCTGCCCTGTTTTCCCACCCTCAGGGCTGGCTTTGAACGCGCTCCCGAGGAGCGGAGCCAAGTTCTCCTGACAGCCTTTGCAGAACTCGCTCCTGTGTCTGCCCGGAGCAGCTGGCTGCGCCGTGGAGCTTTCCGTCAGCCTGTCGGTGGCCGTGTGGCAGCAGGGGCAGCGAGGTGGTGTCAGCGAGCTGGAGCTCCTGTGAGGTGTTGTTGATGGCATCTGTCATGAGCCTGTGGCACTGCGGCTGGTGACAACTGTTAATGTGACACTGTCAGTAGCCGAGCTTCCTCCTGCCGGTGGCGCTGTAGGGGACGAGGGGTGCCACGGTCCTCCAGGGCCCTCCCTGGGATTCCCCCGAGGCAGCGCCCCGGAGTCATTGCTGCTTGCTGTGGGGTGCAGGCAAGGGCTGCTCGCCGTGGGTCCCGGAAAGGAGAAGCAGATGAAGGCGGCTGCGGGATCGCTTCCAGCGCAGCCGCCCCGTTTCGCGTGGGGCGGTCGGAGCGTGCAGAGCTCCGCCGAGTGGCCCAGCTCCGTGCTCTGCCCTTGCAGGGGAGCTAAAGAAAGGTGAACTTTAGCTCTCGAGCTACTTTTAGCAGCTCTGGGCAGTGTGTTTACCCCGGGGCTTGCATCATGCAGCGCGCAGCCCTGGCTGTGTTCCAGAGGAGGAGAGGGGAACCGCAGAGACGGGCGGGCCCTGTGGGATCGGAACGGTTCTGCCCTTTAAACCCCGTCAAGGGAGACTTCCCGGCGCGGGGCTGGCTGGGCAGAGGCTCCCGTGTGATCCAGGCTTCCCTGATGCTGGTGGCTGTGACAGTGAGGAGTGTCCCAGGGACCCTTTTACCCCGGGGGGTCGGTGCTGGGGCTGCGTGGCTGCCTGCTCTCGGTGCTGGGAGGAGCTGGTGCTCGGTGCTGCGCCAAAGGAGGCAGCGGCTCCTCCGGGAGCTTCCTGACCGCTGCCAGCCCGTCCTGCCTCCCCGCGTGCCCGCCTCGGCACCGGGCCGGGCCGCCTGTCGCTGCAGCAGAGCTGTCTGTTGCTGTGAGCCTGGGCCAAGCTCCGGTTGAGCTGGGGGCTCTGAAAACTCAGTGTGATTTGCTGCTTCTGCCGAGAGAGCCCTCGAGGTGAGAGCTGGATGCAGTGGAGGGGCCGGCGAGCAGAGCCGTGTCCTGCCCTGGGCTGGCTGCAGGCACCGGCCGTCCTTGCTCCTGCCATGGCTCTGTGGCTGTGCGTGCTCTGCCGCAGCCTCCTGTGCCTTCCCGGCTGCTCGCCGTGCGAGGAGGTGCCCACAGCGGGAAGAGGCAGAGCAGCGCGTGTCTCGCTGTGTGCTAGTTCTGTTCTCAGGGGTGGGTATGACCATGGGGAGCGCTGGGCTTCCTGCAGCCACGGAGCATGCGCTGCAGCAAGGAGGACCTTGCACTTGAGCAGGCGGCCGGCCGCGGTGGCTCGTCCTGCAGCTGTTTGTGGCAGTGAGAAGCGGCTGATTCCCATCTGAATGCCGCTGCCACGTGGATGCCTGGGGGCTTTGCCTTCGGCTCCAGTGAAATACCCGGGTTGTGGCTTTCTGTTGGGAGATCTGCTGGGACCAGGGTTCAGTGAAGTGGCATCTGTTCAGCTGCTGCAGCCTGGCAGGGGAGAGTCTGTCCATGAGCCACTCCGCACTGTGGGCTGCGGGGGTGCCCGGAAAGCAGAATCCCTGGGGTCGCCATGGCCCTGTCACATCCAGCTGGGTCTGAAGGAGCCTCTGTTGTTTACAGGCTCCTGCCAGTGTCTCTCCTCCTTCCTTTCGCTTGTTGCTCCATTGAAAACAGGCTCTGTTCACGTGGTCCTCCTGAGGATTGCACCAGAGGGTTGTTGTTCAAGGTTAATGTCCTGTGGATGTTGCTCGTGTCTTTGGGGCTATTCGATGCGGTGAAGTTCTATAAACCTCCACGTCAGGTGCCAGTGTCTGTGCTCTCCTGCGGGGAATCTTGGTGCTCACCAGGCTGGAGCTGGGTAGATGGAAGCTCAGCTCCTGCAGCTGAGCCTGGAGCCGCATGCCCTGTGCTCGGGGAGCTCCTGCGTGGCTCAGCTGGGTCTGAGGGGTTTCGTGGCGTTAGGAGCTGCCTGGCCGCATCCTGCGCCGCTGCGGGCTCCGAGCCGAGTGCTGAGGTGCAAATGTTGGGTGTGAAAAGGACTTTTCCCCTCGCAGCCAGGCTGGTTCCGTTCCCGCCCCCCCGCCTGTGCCATTATTCCCATGCTAACGGTGCGGTTTCGGTCTGCGGTTCCGCCTTCCCTTGGCCCCGGCCCATCCGTGGGTGACAGCAGCGACGCCTGCCCTGCCAGTCCCAGGGCTCCTTGGACCACGAGGGGGCCTGGTGGCTGCCAGGTGCCAGCTCTCAGCGGTGCGCGTGCCCGTCCCCTCCAGGCCTCCGGAGCTGGCCAGGATGGCGCAGTGGAACCAGCTGCAGCAGCTCGACACGCGGTACCTGGAGCAGCTCCACCAGCTCTACAGCGACAGCTTTCCCATGGAGCTCAGGCAGTTCCTGGCCCCGTGGATCGAGAGCCAGGACTGGTGAGGCCTTGCGAAACGCTGGCGCGGGGACTTTGCGCGGGACACCCGCTCTGGGTGGCAGCAGTGCCGAGGTGGTCTGGAGAGCTCTGCCGTGGTCCCAGGGCTGCTCTGCCCTTGTGGGTGCTGCCCTGGCCATGCTCTGGTGTGGGTTGGGAAGGTGTTTGGGTATTGAATTGCATGGGGGACGGTGGGCACTGCCCCTCCCCACATGCTGGACACCCAAGACCCCTTGTCCCTCGTGCAGGGCGTACGCCGCCAGCAAGGAGTCACATGCCACGCTGATGTTCCACAACCTGCTGGGGGAGATCGACCAGCAGTACAGCCGCTTCCTGCAGGAGTCCAACGTCCTCTACCAGCACAACCTGCGGCGCATCAAGCAGTTCCTGCAGGTGAGGGGGGAAGCACTGGTTTGGTGGGGGGCTGTGGGGGAAGGCTGTGGAAGACCAATGGCTTCCTTGGCACAGCGCACGACCCGCAGCCCTAAAGGATGTGGAGGTCCCAGGAGTTATGTGGTGCCTGCTAACCGGGGGTTCCAACCTTTTACAGAGCAGATACTTGGAGAAGCCGATGGAAATAGCCCGCATCGTGGCTCGCTGCCTGTGGGAAGAGTCGCGGCTCCTCCAGACAGCGGCCACCGCAGCCCAGGTCAGTGGCTCGGGTGTCCCCTATGTGGCGTGTGCTCTGCACCGTGCAGCTAACGCTGCAGGCCAGCAGCCAGCTGCAGTGGCTTTTGTTAGTGAGGGGGGTGAAGACCCTGCAAGACCTCCTCAGGCTGGGAGGGGAGTGTCCCTGGGTTGTGGCCCTGTTCTCATGCTCTCCTTGTCCCCCCTGCAGCAAGGGGGACAGGCAACTCATCCCACAGCAGCCGTAGTGACGGAGAAGCAGCAGATGCTGGAGCAGCATCTGCAGGATGTGAGGAAGAGGGTGCAGGTATGTGTGCACCTTGGGCACCTTCTCCTTTCCCCGCGGTGACTGAGTGCTCTGAGTCAGTCCACATCTCTTGCCTTGCAGGATCTGGAGCAGAAGATGAAAGTCGTGGAGAATCTCCAGGATGACTTTGATTTTAACTACAAGACTTTGAAAAGCCAAGGAGGTAATGGAAGGTCGTTAGCATCTGGCAAACCAAAGTGTGTTCCTGCAAGGAAACTTGCAGGAGGGCGGTTCCAGCCCTCCTGGTGCCTCTCAAGGGTGGTTTTGGCTCAGGATATTTGCATGACAATTAGAGAAACGCTGCCTCCAGGCGAGCTGATCCAGAGCTCTGCCTGTGAGCAGAGGAAGGGCAGGTGGAGGTGGTAAGGAAAGCCCGCAAGGCTCTTGGAGGCTGTGTGAGGTTGTGGCTTTCCGGGGTGCCTGCCCCTCTGTGGTGGAATCTTTCCTTTGTGTGGTGCTTGGGAGGGCAGGAGGAGCCCGTGTGCATGGCTGAACGTTCCTTGTCTCTCGACACAGACATGCAGGATCTGAATGGGAACAATCAGTCGGTGACCCGGCAGAAGATGCAGCAGCTGGAGCAGATGCTGACGGCACTGGACCAAATGCGAAGGGTGCGTGGTGCAGGGGGTGCGATTCGGTGTCCCTGCACGGCCAGGACCCGGAGCAGCGCTGGAGCTCCAGCCCTGGGCGGCTTCTCCCTTGTCTCTGAATGTGAAACGTGCAGATCTGGGGGGGAGCCAGAGGGTGTTGAGGGTTCTGCTTTCTTTTTTGACAGGGCATTGTGAGCGAGCTGGCTGGGCTGTTGTCAGCCATGGAGTACGTGCAGAAGATGCTGGCAGATGAGGAACTGGCAGACTGGAAGAGGCGGCAGCAGATCGCCTGCATTGGCGGCCCGCCGAACATCTGCTTGGACCGGCTGGAGAACTGGTAGGAGCTGCTGGGGGTTGTGTCAGCCCCTGAGAGGTGGCACCTGGACACCTGCAGTGGAAATGAGCTCTTTGCCTCTGGAAACGTCCTCGCAAAATGGCTTCTGTTGCCTGCGAGTGTAAATGGAATCCAGTGGTCAGGCTGGTCCTCAGCAGCAGGCACGAGTGCTGGAACAGTTATCCCCAGGTCCGTGGGATTTGAAGGCCAGGTGCTGTTCCCAGTGTGCCTGCAGAACTCAGGCATGTGCAGGTTTTGTTTGTAATGCATGGCCTAAGAAAATGCACTGGGCCAGGAGCTATGGACACGTTCAGTTCCCTGCTGGGCTGGGCTGGCAGCGTCCTCTGGCACAGGCGAGGGAAGAGGGGGCTCTGCGGGCTGGGAGCGTGCGGGGCTCGGCAGCTGGAGCTGACACCGGTTCTTCCTGCTCCTAGGATAACCTCTCTTGCCGAATCGCAGCTACAGACCCGGCAGCAGATCAAGAAGTTGGAAGAGCTGCAGCAGAAAGTGTCCTACAAGGGGGACCCAATTGTCCAACACCGGCCCATGCTGGAGGAGCGCATCGTGGAGCTGTTCAGGAACCTGATGAAAAGGTGCTGAGGGCTGGGAGGGAGCCGTGGGCGCAGGGGTGGGCAGTGGGTGCGCGGGGCCAGGCCTGAGGTTTGACTGCGGTTCTGCCTTCCCCTGCAGCGCTTTCGTGGTGGAGCGGCAGCCCTGCATGCCCATGCACCCTGACCGGCCCCTGGTCATCAAAACCGGCGTGCAGTTCACCACCAAAGTCAGGTGGGCATCGCTGGCCCCGCGATCCCCCGCGCTGCGGGCAGGGGCCGTGTGGGGAGAGCAGAGCAGGACCTCTGAAGGAAGTGTGGGTGTGCCAGTGCTGGGAGGGAATGAGCCACTGGTGTGACTGGGAGCAGGGCTGGCGCTGCTGGAGTGCCACTGGTGTGACTGGGAGCAGGGCTGGCGCTGCTGGCTGGGGCTCTGCCGCCTGCCTGGAGGCCGCCAGGGTTCTGGTAAATCCCGCTGCGGGGGCCGGTGCAGGCAGTGTCAGCGCAGCCCTGGCCAGCTGCCTCTCAGCTGACCCGTGTTCCCTGCCAGCCTCTGCAGAGAGTGGCTGCTCTGCCACCAGGCTCTGCCTGCGGCTTCTCCACCATCTCCCAGCTGTGTCCCTGTTCCCCTGGGCATGTGGCAGCATCTGGCCAGGGAGCAGTGCGGAGGGTGTTTGTTCAGAGCAGATGTCTGCCTGGTGCGGGCAGTTGGCAGCCAAAACGAGCCCTCCTCGGGGTGCCTGGGGAGCGTCAGCACCTCCCAGCTCTGGGGACAGGTTTGGGGGCTGACTTGTCACAGGCCTGTGTGCAGATGAGCTTGGGGACGCTGGAGGAGCAGGGTAATGCCACATCCCTGTGAGCTTTGTGGTGTGAAGCGTGGTGCTGCCTGCGGGGGGACGCACGCAGCCCTGCTCTGCATCCAGCTGTTCTGCAGCCCCTGCCAGATGCCGTGTGGATCTGGAGCTGTTTGCGTGTGCGGGACGCTTACGCTCTGCTGACTCTTTGCAGGTTGCTGGTCAAGTTTCCAGAGCTGAACTATCAGCTGAAAATAAAAGTCTGCATTGATAAGTGAGTTTTGTGCTCTGGTCTTGGCAGCGTTGGGTGGGGGTTACAGGAGCAGGAGTGGTTCCTGCTGCTGTTGGCTCCATCCCTGCAGGTGACCCCTGGTAGGAGGGGAGGGTGCGGGGTGGTGCTGGGTCCCAAGGGCTCATTCCCGGGGGGGACGACAGCCTGGAGGGCTTGTGGGACGTTGTGATGCAGCCACCGCCACGCACCAGCCTGGCTGCATCGGGGTGGGAAGGTGGACGTGGCCGTGACCGGGTGTCTCTCCCCTCCTAGGGACTCTGGGGATGTTGCAGCACTTCGGGGGTAAGTGCAGTGTTTTGGTTTGGTTTTTTCTTGCTTCTGCTTTTAATCCTGGTGAACGTCTTGCTGCGTGTTTCCTCTGAGAGCACCCTGTCAGCCCCGCTCTGCCTTCCCTCTTTCGAGGTCCCGGAAGTTTAACATCCTGGGGACAAACACCAAGGTCATGAACATGGAGGAGTCGAACAACGGCAGCCTCTCGGCGGAGTTCAAGCACTTGGTGGGTACCGTGAGCTCTCGGGCGCTCCCGTCAAGGCCGTGTGGTGTTGCTCAGCCTGTTCCCTCTCCCCACAGACCCTGCGGGAGCAGCGGTGCGGTAATGGCGGCAGAGCCAACTGTGACGTAAGTCCTGGGGCCCAGGCGTGAGCCCCCACCGGACTGGCCCTCTCCACCCAGACCTGAGCAGCAGCATGGGGCCTGACGGCCGTGGGCCAGGGCAAGAGCAGGAGTCCCCTGTGTGCTCATTGTGTCCCCTCCCACCCTAGGCCTCGCTGATAGTCACCGAGGAGCTGCACCTCATCACCTTCGAGACAGAGGTGTATCACCAGGGGCTGAAGATCGACCTGGAGGTGAGCTGTGGGTTGGTGCCGTGGGCCTGGGAGCGGAGGAGCCCTGGGAGATGTCCCATCCTGCCCTCACGTGCTGTCTTTGCAGACCCACTCGCTGCCTGTGGTGGTCATCTCCAACATCTGCCAGATGCCCAATGCCTGGGCATCCATCCTGTGGTACAACATGCTGACCAACAACCCTAAGGTAGGGCCCGGGGCCGTGGGGACGGCTGGCAGAGCAGCGGCGCGGGCTTTGGGACCGGAGTGTCCCTGCAGGCAGGGAGAGGGAGGCTGGGGCAGGACCTGGCTCTGCTTCCATCCCATCCTTGCTCAGGACAGTGTTTCCCTTGTGCAGAACGTGAACTTCTTCACCAAGCCCCCCATCGGGACCTGGGACCAGGTGGCAGAGGTGCTGAGCTGGCAGTTCTCCTCCACCACCAAGCGTGGCCTCAGCATTGAGCAGCTGACAACGCTGGCAGAAAAACTCCTTGGTAACCTGCTGGAGGTGTCCTGCCTGTCCCTGCTGCCCCTCGGGCCCCTCCCTGGCACTGGTGTCTGGGCAGGAACAGCTCTCTGAGTGCTGATGCTCCCGTTCTTCTCTGCCAGGGCCAGGCGTGAATTACTCCGGCTGTCAGATCACCTGGGCCAAGTTCTGCAAGGTAGAACTCCCTCTTTTCCCCGAGCGCCTTCCCTGCGCTGTTCCGCTCCTCCACGCCATGCTCACGGCCTCCCTGCCCTCTTCCTCAGGAGAACATGGCTGGCAAAGGCTTCTCTTTCTGGGTCTGGCTGGATAACATCATTGACTTGGTGAAAAAATACATCCTGGCGCTGTGGAACGAAGGGTGAGTCCTGGCCAGCGTCTTGGGGGGGATCCTTAAAGCCTCGGTGGCTCTCGGTGGCCAGGCTGGGCCCTGCTGCTGCCTAATGCAGCTCAGAGCTGGCAGGGCTCAGGTCCTGGTATCCTGATGCCCAGGTACATCATGGGGTTCATCAGCAAGGAGCGGGAGCGAGCCATCCTGAGCACCAAACCCCCGGGAACCTTCCTGCTGCGCTTCAGCGAGAGCAGCAAGGAGGGCGGCATCACCTTCACCTGGGTGGAGAAGGACATCAGCGGTGGGTTGTCCCTCTCATTGTCCTGGGCACAGTGCCTTGCTCAGACAGCGTTCCTGGCCCCGAAGGGGGCTTGGGCCGTGGCAATGTCCCCTGATGAGACATTTGTCCTTCATCCTTGTCCTGCCAAGCCCTCTCCCTGGGCTGGGTCTCTGAGGCTACGACCCCTTTGCTGGTCTCTGCCTCCCGGGTGCCTGGCAGGTCCCGCCCTGCCCCGTCGTCTGCTGGGTGCCTCGTGGGGCTGAGCACGGCCCCAGGCTGCTCTCGTCCCCACTGTTCCCCTGCCTCTGCCCAGGGAACACGGGTGTTGCCCTGTGCCAAAAGTCTCCTTGTACAGGGAAGACCCAGATCCAGTCCGTGGAGCCTTACACCAAGCAACAGCTGAACAACATGTCGTTCGCGGAGATCATCATGGGCTACAAAATCATGGATGCCACCAACATCCTGGTGTCCCCCCTGGTGTACCTGTACCCAGATATCCCCAAGGAGGAGGCCTTCGGGAAGTACTGCCGCTCCGAGAGCCAGGAGCACTCTGAGGCCACTGACTCAGGTAGTCGTTGACTTTCTGTGTCCCAGCATGGCTCCTGTGTCACGTGGTGGCTCCAGGGACAGCAGTGGTGGAAGAGATGTCACCAGCTGGGCTGCTGTGCTGGTCTCTGGAGGGCACAGCAATGGGGTCCCATGGGGTGCAGGCAGCGGGGGCTGTGCAGGGGCTGGGGAGGCAGAGCAGGGTCCCCCCTGGCAGCTGGTGATGAGGCTGCTCGGTCCTCTGCAGGTGCTGCTCCGTATCTGAAGACCAAGTTCATCTGTGTCACCCCGTGAGTGTCCCTGGGGGTGTCTGTGAGCGCGGGGGGGCATTTGTGTGCTTGGCTGCCCTGGAGGGGGGGTTCCTTCCCACCGCTGCTGGGGCTCTGCCTGGTGCCGAGGGGCTCCCGGCCGGGGCAGGGGGTGACGGCGGGGGCTGAGCCCGGCTCCGCTGCGCTGCCCTCGCTGCAGGCCTGTGTCCCCTGCAGGCCTGTGTCCCCTCCCGGCACCGCCTTCCCCTGCAGAGCTCTGGGGCCGGCTGTGCCCTGCTGGGGGGAGAGGGGGTGTCGAGAGCTCAGGCTCTGACTCAGAGGTTTCTGTGTGCTTCCCTCCCTCCCTCGAGCAGCACCTCCTTCAGCAACACCATCGACCTGCCCATGTCCCCACGCACCCTGGACTCGCTCATGCAGTTCGGCAACAACAGCGAGGGCGCAGAGGCCAGTGCCGGGGGGGGGCAGTTTGGTGAGTCTGGGGGGTCGCGGCGCCCAGGGGTCCCGGCCACGGCCGCACGCGGGCCCTGGAGCCTCTGGCTGTGTCTCCCCGCAGAGTCGCTGACCTTCGACATGGAGCTGACCCCGGAGTGTGCTTCTTCACCCATGTGAGGTGCTGCGCGGCCGCTCGTGGGGGCCCCCCCGGACTCGGGCGTCCCGCCTGCGGAGAGCCCCCCCTCACCCTGCTCGGTCACGGTTGCTCTGGGCCTTTCCTTGGGAGGAGCTGGGGGCCAGGGTCATCGCCGCCGACTCTTCGTTAGCCCCAAACGAGCACCCCCCTCTGCTGGGTGGTGCCCTTTGTCTCTGGGGGGCGGGGGATGAACCTTTTTCTATTTCCTTCCATAACGGTTTTTTATTCTTGTTTTGCTCATCCAAGTGCCTATTCGCCTCCCGTCGCAGCCGCAGTTCCTACAGACGCTTCCGCAGCCCCTGGCGCGCTCCCTGCTGCTGGGGCCCCCCCCGACCGCCAGGGTCCCAGGGCCTGAGAAGATCTTAGAGCCCAGATTTGCCTCTGGGTGCCCGAGGGGACCCGCAGTCCTGGCCTCGGTGCAGGTTGCCTGATGCCATGGGGTCTGCCTTGCTCGCAGAGGTTTTTTCCCCTCTGCTCCTTGGCCCCCCAGTTTTGGGTAGGGGGAGCAGCTCAGAGCTGCCCAGGCGCCCCCACCCTGCGGGGGCGATGCTTCTGCTGGGCTCTGCTGCCTGCACTTGCCACCAGCTTCCTGCTGCGGGCAGCGCCATCCGCCTGGCACCAGCAGCCCCGGGCTCCTGCTGGGGTGACCGGCTTCTGGGCAGGGCAGGGACGGGTCCCAACACTCGTGCGTGCTCCTGAGCATGCAGCGTTTGCATCTTGGGTCTGTTTGGGACCTGGGTCTAACCCCGCCGTGGCTCGCCCCACGGCCAGGTCCGTGACAGGAGCACGGCTGTGCTTCCCTCGCGGCGTTAGACCCGACAGACCCCGGGGGAGGAGGGGGGTGACCTGCAGTGGGGGCCTGGCTGGGCCCTTTGCCCTCTGCTGGGGGTTGTGATGTCCCAAGCAGTGGGCTTGCAGCTCCTCGAGGGCTTCGCGTGGCGTGGCTGGAGGTTGGCTGTCGCTGGTAATGGGTTGAGGGGAGCAGGATCTGGCTGGAGGGAGGAATCTGCTCCTGGCCCCTGGATGTGGGTGTTGCCAAGGGCAGGATTCCTCCCTCAGGGCTGAGGGAAGCTGGAGGCCACGTTTGACTGATGGTTGTGGTTCTGCATGTCCTGAGATGGAGGGAGCCCTCCTGCCCTCCCCCTGCAGCGGGGAAGGGAGGGAGAGGCAGCAGGGGAGCTGCAGGGTGGCACTGGGAGCTCGTGGGCTGGGCCCAGCGCTTCGGTGGGTGACAGCAGCAGAGAAAAGTCTTGCTGGGCACCAGCCCCAGGCCTGCTGGCTCTCTGAGGTGTCGAACTGGCAGGGTGGACATTGTGTGGCTCTGGCTCTTCTGCCCAGCAGGGACAGGGGTTGTCCCCGCAGCCCCCCAAGCGTGGTCAGCATCGCAGCCTGCCCAGGGAGCCAGCGGGCAGGACCCTGGGGACAGGGACAGGGGTCCAGACCAGCCCGTGCCGCTGTGCCCGGGCAGTTGGCGCTGGAAGGGCCGTGCTGGCATGCAGCCGCCTCCGGCTGCGCTCGCTGTCCCCCTGGGCAACCTTCAATACTGTAAAAAAATCTTATTTTTTTTGTATATTTTATGGCTGTACCTACAGGCTTTAACTTTCTCCAGAATAAAGGCTCGAAGAGACGTGCCCTGGGCTGTGAGTTCCGCGGCCTGCGGCGCCCGCCCTTGCCCCGCTCCGGGAACTGGGGCCTCTGCCGGCGCCGCGGCGGCCCTGGCGCCAGAGCCGCGGTCTGCGGGGTGCAGCCCAGCACGTCCCGGTGCTGCCTGCGCCGCTGCCCGGCACGCGTGGGCAGCCGCTCTTATCGGGGCACGCAGGGAGCTCCTCGGCGGCTGCCGGGGTATCGCCACGCCGCAGCCCCGCGCCGCGCTTTGCCTGCCCCCAGCAGCGCCCGGCTCTCCTCCCTTTGCGTCAGGGAAACTCCGGTGCCAGCGTGGGAGGACGCGGCTGCGCCAGGGCCGTGCTGGGGACCCTGTGCCACCGTGGTGACGTTCCCCGCGGCCCCCCACTTGGGCTGTGTCCCTGGGCTGGGTGAGGGGGTGGCTGCCAGGGGCCCCTGCAGGGCTGTGGCCCCAGGGCTGCAGCGTGGGCATGCCCTGCCCTCTCCTGGGGATGGCTGGAGCTGGCACCCAGTGCTGGCGATACCCTGGCCCTGTGCCTCGAGTTGCTGCCCCCAGCCCTGCCCCTCGCTGCTGCTGCCCTGGGTAGGGGACCTGGGCTCTGCAGGGCGAGGGGCTGCACGGGTTGTGCTGGGAGCAGGGGGGCGAGGTGCTGCCAGCAGCTCCCGCAGGGCCCCTACAGGATCTGCCCCCCCTCCAGCATGTGCCCCCCTCGACCCCGCCACGGACCAGCGGGATCGGGTCAGGGTTTGGGCTCTGATGAGGCCAAGAGGGAGGGATTATTGCTCAGGGCAGGATTAGCAGGGGGATTTTTCGTGCAGGTTGTGCTCAATAAATCCCCCCAGCCCCTGTGGGACGGGCTGCGCTGGGCTGGTTGGAGGCGCTGGAGATGCTCCTGTGCCCTCTCTGTGTCTTGGGGTGTCCTGCTCAGGTTTGAGCTGTGTGCTGAGGCCATCGCCTGTCCCTGCTCTGGGAACCAGCCCTGCCAGGACCCCTTGTTCCACTGTCAAACCAAACCTGAGCTCTGTGTGGCTCTGGCAGCCCCGTTCCTGCCCCCAAGGGACCTGCATGGGATCGTGCACCCACTCCCGGCAGCGCAGCCTGGGATGGGGGTTCTCATATTGGGAATACAGCCCAGCCCCAGGGACCCACCCCCCTCTCCTTCCCCAGCGCTTCCCAGCTGCAGGATGGGCTGGAAAACTTCAGAACAAGGAGTTTTCTTACCGATGTGTGAACCCTGGGGTTGCCACAGCTGTTGACTGTCGGGAACGCAGTGTCCCATCCCGTGCTCCTGCAGATAAGTGGTTTCTTATCCCTGCACCACACGCCCTGCTGCATCCCTGTCGGAACCTGCCCCGCTCCCTGGTTCAGCGCGGGCCCAGCCCCGAGCACCCGGGTTAATGATCGCGGGCGTTGCTGTTGCTCCGGCTGGCAGCGCAGTTGGCGAGTGCCACGGCCTGATTTGCAGCAGGAGAAAACCCCTGGGCAGGTCCCTGGGCTGGGCTGGCCGAACCCCTGTGGCACTGGGGGGCACCTGCCACCCCCCATCCCCCTCCTGCTGCCCTGGGTGTCCCTGGGGAGCTGCAGCCTGTGCAGGGCTGGGGTTCCTGCGTTCTCCCCGGGCCGGGCACTGCAGTGGCACCTGGGCAGGAGGGCTGGGTGCTGGGGGAACGGGACTGTTTGTGGCTCTGAAAGGAGGTCACGGGGGTGGCTTTGCCCCTTCCCCAGGGCTGCAGCCCCCTCTCCAGCAGCGCAGCGGGGAGGGAGCCAGGATGGTGTCTGAGCCAAACGTGCAAACGGATTAGGGGTTTCCAAATGCAGATAAGCTGCTTGGGATGCAGACGCTTGTGTGACGGGGACAGGGTGGCCCCACGGGGCC
The DNA here is from genome assembly GCA_028020825.1 of Podargus strigoides. Lineage (NCBI taxonomy): Eukaryota > Metazoa > Chordata > Aves > Caprimulgiformes > Podargidae > Podargus > Podargus strigoides. Next base: position 6,786,008 of record CM051647.1, on the reverse strand, counting down.
GGGCAGCCACCTGCCAGGGTGGCCCCAAGCCACAGGGAGCACAGAGCAAGGCAACTGCCAGCACTGGTGAGCCGGCCGAGCCCAGCCCTGTGCCCACAGCCCCGCAGAGCCCGGGCAGCACTGACTGGAGCGGTGAGATGCTGCTCTGTACTCGCTGCTGTGCCAGGGGAGACGGGCGCTGCCATCTCCATCCGTCCTCTGCCCATGTGCTGCCATCAAGGTGGAACGGGAAGGAGCGGTGGGATGCTCAGCTCCAAGTGCCCATTGGAGCCACCACCTCCTCATCATGGCCCTGTCGAGGGTGGCTTCGAGCTGAGCCGCAGAGCACGGGCCATCACTGCCTCCCGACACTCGTAAAACAACAGTCAAACATTGCATCACTCTCAAACTTTAATACGCAGCAGAGCTGAGCCAAGCAAGGTCTCGGCGGTGGTGGCCACTGCCAGGTGTGGCAGAGGTCAGACTCGGAGCTCCAGCACAGCACGGTCCCCAAGTGCCACCATGTGCCATCCCTGCCGGTGGCTGCCATGCCAGAGGGACACGACCTGCCTGTTCTCCTGCATCCACCCTGTCCTGGCTCTGCGGCGTTCTGCAGTGCCAGCACTGCAGCAGCGCCATGGGGCCTCGGTCCCGCTGGGGCAGACGCCGTGCCACGCGGTCCCGGCCCTGGTGCAGCCGCCGCTGCTCCCGCAGCAGCGTGTGTGTGGCAGGAGCCGGCCGGGACCGCGCGGTTACTGTGGCAACCTGGGCTCTGCCGGGGGAACGCTCCAGCGAACACGGGGATGTGCGGCTGCACCAGACTGGGTGGGGGGCCAAGTGCTGCCCTGGTGCCCCCGCTCCTGGTACCCCGCAGCCAGGCCCAGCCCTGGAGTGGGCAAGAGGTGCTTGTGCCCTTGGTCTTGGCCGGGCCGTGGGCGCTGGCTCGGCCCCTTGCGCACCCCCGGGGCACAGCAGCTGATGCAGGCTCTGTCGCAGACCCGTGCTGGCTGTTACTGCCCTGTGGTTCAGCAGGCAGAAACCCAGAGGTATTTTCCAAGCGGGATGAGCGATGTGAGGGAACGAAGAGCCTTTGCCCGGGCGGTAACGCACGCTGGCTGCTGCGGCCGCGCGTTCGCTGGGGTTGTTCCCAGCCATAGCCGAGGGGTGGGAAGCAGAGGCTTCCTGTGGAAATTCCCCCTCGGACAAAATGCCATTTCCCGGGTTTTTGCTGGAGCAGATCCTCCCCTCCCGCTGGCACGAGGCACCGTGGGGCCAAGCCTTCACCGGTGACGAGCTTCCTGGGTACCCCTGCTTTCCCCTGCCCGCTGGCTCTGAGCCGCTCGCTGCCCGGGGGCTGCCGGAGCCCTGCAGGGTCCGTGCTGCCCACTCCGTCCCCTGGCCAGCCTCATCTTCTCCCTCCTGGGGGTTTTGCATCTTCTCCCTCCCAGCTGGGCTCTGATGGGAGCTCCCTTCGCATCCCTTGGCTGCGACAGAAATAGCCTGGCTGGCTCCAGCTGGCCCCTCTGCGTCATGCCCGCGTCCCGAGGGACGGCAGGGCCACCGTGGCATGGGCAGGCCATTCCTTCTGCCCAGCAGCCACCCCAGCTTTGGCAGCACCGGGTGCATCCCTCTCCCCAGGGGGGATTTGTGGCCCATGTCAGGGATATCGGGACATGCTGTGCCTGGGCACCGGGACAGCGCCTTCCCCCGGCGCCAGCTCAGACTCAGCTCCACGGCCTCGGCTCTTTGCTGCTGCCCACTCTGCTCTGCAAATGCTGCCGGGGTGAGGAGCGACTCCAGTGCTGCGAAACCCGCTGCAGGGGGACGGCCACAGCCCACTGAGCTGGCGTGGCCGGGCCTGTGACGCAGTCTCTGCCCACGGGCGCCCGCGCCCAGAGCAGATGGGGCTCGGGGCCGCGGGTCTGCAGTGCCAGCACAGCCCTGCCAAAGCGTCACCCTTGCTGCACTTGAAACCGAGTGGGAAAACATGAAGCTGTGACTAATTTTGAGATTCATCTGGTTCTCATTAGCTGGGCTGGATTACCACAGCGAGGGTTTGTGGCCTCAGCACAGATCTGGGACCACATGGGATGGGTTGAGGCTGGGGTCCTCGGCAAGACCTCCCCACTGAGCGCCAGGGGATGGAGCAGAGGCTGCGCCCTGCCCGTGGGTGATGGCTCGGAGTGTTTGCGCTTTGGCCGAGCCTCGAGCCCTGTGCCCTGCACACCCAGGAGCAGCACAGGGATCCAAAGGAGCCTCGTGTACGGGATGTGCCAGGAGGCAACAGCCAGCACCCTTGGGACCTCTCCAGAGGCTGCTAAACAAATCCTTCCACTCCTGAGAAATAATTAAGACCCTCGAGATGCCACTTAGAGAAGGCTGCTTTGCCTGCGCTCCTCACGCTCTGGCTCCAAACACACAGGCAATTTTCTAGGAAATCAATTACGAAGCCCCGTGCTCCCTCTCTCCCCTGAACGCTCAGCATCACTCTTCATCCTGTTCATCCTGTTGAGCTCATCTGAGATGACAACGTGTTTGGGCGCAGCTCAGCCTCGACACTGTTTACCTTCCCAGAGGCTTTTTGAGACTTTCCGGGAGGTCCTGGTGAGAGCAGGGGCCCAGCAGCACCGGGAGCTCGCCGGGGTTGTGAGTGGACTCGGCTGGGTGGAAAATGCACCTTTCCTGCCCTGCCTGGAGGTGCCGGGGCTGCCTGTTAGGTCCCCTGGATGCCAGTGCACCGCCCCAGTGCCCACTGCGGAGTGGGGAGCACCGGCCGTGCGCAGGACCCTCCGCCAGTGTTCGCAGAGTTCGTCCTGCCAGGACAGATCCTGGGGCTGCAGGTGGCTGGGAGGCTCTGGTGTGTCCCCCTCAGCCCCCAGAGCCACCACCAGTGCAGCCATTGCTGCTGGGGCAGCACTGGGACAGTGCCAGGGCATCACTGGGGCAGAGCTGGGGCAGCTTCTCCATCTGTTCCTGCTGCAGCCGATGTTCCCCATTCCTTCCCTCCCTCAGGAAAGGAAGAATTTCTCTCTCGTAACACACCCCGCAGCCAGCTCAGAGTTTTTCTCGGGCTCTGTTTGAAATGAACTCTGATTTGATTTGGTTCCATTTGCCCTCTCGGCATGACGCACTCTCCACTTTCTCTTCCATCACCAATTTCTTCCCCGTTTTATTTTCCCTTTCCTACCGAAAAGGGGAGGGATAAGGGAGGGGAGAGGGACCAGAGGATGTTTTGTGTACGTTTCGTGCACGCGGGTCTCTGGCACGGGGAGCACCGCGTCCCCGGGACCCTCTGGAGCCGCCTGGACCCGCTGTGCCGCAGCCTCTCCATGTGACCTTGATTTTCGCGGCGGGAGCAACAGTGCCTGGGTGGCTGCGCCGATGGATTACGTGGGCCAGGGATTGTGAAAGCCGTTTGTCTGCGTGATGCAACTCGCTGGAGCGTGAGTGTCCCCAGCCAGGCGGGGGGACAGGGGGCAGTCCTTCCCCTCATTTCCCCATCCCTTTCCTCTGTCTTAGTGGAAAAAGATGGCATGGGAGATGCTGGCCTCACGCTGGGCACCCGTCCCCAGCTCATGGGGTCCCAGCTCACCTCCCTGCGATGTCTGGAGCACCGCGGGAGCGCTGGGAACAGCAGCCAGGACTCTGCTGGCAGCGGCTCAGCGGCGATGTGTCAGCCTCGTGTGCGTGAGATTCCTCCTGAGCGTACGAGCGCAGGCGACAACACGTGCGGTCGGGGCTGGGAGCTGCCTGGGCTGGAGCCACTCGTCCCCCCAGGCCATCCCGTTCATCCCGGCTGCGCTGGGCACCCAGGGAACGCTGGCAGGGAGGAGGTGAGCCAAAAAGCAGCAGTTTGTGGCTGGCGTTGGCATGGAGCAGGTGCTGGGGTGGTGCCTGCATGGCACAGATATTTATCTCTTGGACACTGGCACCGGGCTGGGCGGCAAGGAGCTGGAGCTGGAGCAGATGGAAAAAGTGGAGAGGTGGGAACTGGGGACCGTGCTCTGACATAACTGCCGAGCGATTTGCAATTCCCAGCGCATTCCCTCTCCCGGGATCGATCCTGTCCCCGCACTGGGGCTCCAGCAAGGAGAGCCGAGCCCATCTCTCCCGGCTTCCCAGGGCTGGTGCTGGGTGCTCAGCAGCCCTGGGCTGGGGTCACCCACGCTTCTCCCAGGCCAGAGCGGGACAGTGCCACGCGCCCGCTGAATTTCCCTCCAGAGTTTTTTCAGGCCGCAGGAGATCAACGGGTAACGAAAGTGAAAGCCCAGGAGATCCCATGCGGCTGGTGAGAGCACTCAAGCAGAAACGAGCACACCCAGTATTGCTTCCTGCCCGGCCGCATCCCCCTGCCGCCACGCAGCAGCTGCTCGCTGCCCGGGGTGCCCCATCGCCCAGGGTGCCTCATCACCTGGGGTGCCCCATCACCCGGGGTGCCCCATCGCCCAGGGTGCCCCATCACCTGGGGTGCCCCATCGCCCAGGGTGCCCCATCGCCCAGGGTGCCCCATCACCCAGGGTGCCCCGTCACCTGGGGTGCCTGTGCTGCCCGGGAGGTGTTTGGTGTGGGTGGGCAGCTGTGCATGAGCCCCTCGGGATGGTTTTCTCGTGGCTGCTGCCACCTTTCCCTGTTTGGGGCATGCCAGAGGTCCGGGTAGCGCCTTGGTCTCCGTTACAGCTTGTGGGGGACGTGGCAGCTTGGGAGAGGGAGATGCACTGTGCCTGTTCCCCTGCCTCCGCTGCCAGCACCCTCGCCCTGTGGGTGCATGAGGCTGCAGCAGCGCTGGGGACCCAGCCAGGGTGCAGACCCTGGCCGTGCACGCAGCCTCACGGCATCAGCCCAGGGCCTGCAGCAGGAGAGATTGTCCAGACCCAGCAGGGAACCCAAGTTTGTTTCACTTGGGGGGCCCGGTGCAGTCACGAGGCGCCCCCATTGCTGTGTGTGTGGCTGCCTGCTACCGCAGCAGCGGGGGAACAGGACACGGGGGTTTGGGGAACGCGGATGAGGCACACGTGGGGAGCCAAGGCCTGGCACAGCAGGCACTTGGCCACAGCTGATGAACCCCACGGACCCCGTGACGCCAGACCAGCTCCTGTCCTGCAGTGGCCTCGGCTGCGGCACCACCTGAACCCTGCCAGGGCCAGTGGCCCCGGGCGGCACCCGCCGGGGATGTCCCTGCGCGAGCGGCTGCTGCGCCAGGCGGGCATGTGCTGGGATTAAGGAAAGCTGATGGGATGGGGAGGTGGCTCATGGCTGCTACGTGGGTCCCTGCCGGTGGCACACAGGCTCCCGTGGGACAGCCGTTCTCCCCGGGCGCGGGAGCCCACGCAGCCTCTGCCCTGAGCAGCTTGGGGCGCGTGGGAGGCACCGAGGCGTGCGGGCAGCGCGGCACAAAGGAAGAGCAGCGGGCACGGCGGGCAGTGCTCACACCCCGGCCGCATCACGCGGGGACGTGCCACAGGGGCGGCCGTGGGGCGGCGGGAAAGAGCCCGTCCCGTGCCAGGGACGGTGGCGAGGGGGGATGGCCGAGACCCGGGGCACCGGGGAGGACGTGGGAGAACGGGGAGGTGCAGCTGGGGGTCCCGGTGCCCATGGGGGGTCCCGGCTATGCCTGGCACTGGGGACAGGACCCTGGTGCCCGGTGCTGCGGTGGGCTCCCCCCAGTGCCAGTGCTGGTGTTGGAGCGGGATCCCGCAGGTGCAAGGGCCCCGTGCCGGTGGCCGGTGCCGGTGGCCGGTGCCGGTGCCGGTGGCCGGTGCCGGTGCTGGCTCCCACTGCTGCCAGTGCCCGGTACCGGTCTGGGCACCCCCACGCCCGGTGCTGCTTTGGGTTTCCCCGGTGCCTGGCACGTGCCCCGGCGCAGCTCTGCCCAGTGCCGGTGCCGTTACCCGGTGCCGGCGGGGGCGGGCGGGGGGCGGTGCCGCGGGGGGGCGGTGCCGCGGACCGGGCGGGCGGCGACGGCGGCCGGAGGGGGCAGAGCGGCGGCGGAGCCGAGCGCCGAGAGCCGCGGGAGCAGCGGAGCCGCAGCCGCCGCCGCGGCCGCAGGTAGGGGTGGGCGCGGGGCCGCCATCGCCGCCCGGGCCGGGCCGGGCCGGGGCCGCTTTCGCTCTCCGGGGGCGGCGGGGCCGGGCCGCGCTTCTGCGCCCTCCGCCCGCCGGTAACCGTGTGCGGCGTTCGGCAGCTCCCGGCCGGGCCGGGGCCGGGCTGCGGGCGGAGGGGCCGCGGCGGTGCAGGCCGGGCCGGGGCCGGGCGGACTTTGCGCGGGCCGGGGCGGGGGCGCTCGTCGGCCGGCGGAGCGGGGCCGGTTCCCGCCGCAGCCCCGGGCCGGGCCCTGCCCGAGCGGCGGCCGCGGGGGGGGAGCGGCCCCGAGCCCCGGGCGGGCGGGGGCACCGGGCACTGCACCGATCGTTGCACCGGGAGCGGGGGGGGGGACGCGCGGCGCCGCGCCACCGGGCAGAGTCGACGGCGGACGGAGAGCGTTCCCCGGCGGGAGGGGGCGCGGCAGCAGCGCGGGGACTGCGGCGCCCGGGGCCTTTCACCCCGCTCCCGTCGGGGCTCACCCCAGGCCAGGGCCCGGCCGCTCCCCGCCGCCACACCGGTGGGTTCCGGTGCTGGCACGGCCGAGGGCTCCCCAGCTCTGCCCCCGCCTGAGCTGGTGACGGCGGTGACACCTCCGGTGTGCGCGGAGCGGGGCACGCTGGCTTCCGTGAAGTCACCGTCGGGAGCCCCGGGGAGCCCCGCGGAGGGGACAGCAGTGACAACGATCCGTCTGTTCCTGGTGGCTGGGGCACGCTGCCGAGGGGTGCGGGGCTTGGCACTGCCGCGGCAGGACCGCAGCGTGGTGCGGGGCTCTCCCGTGGCAGGGCCGTGGGGCCATGGCACACGACGTCCCCGTGCATGGGTCACCTTGTTGCAGCAGCACGTTCCTGGCCCCAGGCTGGCTCAGCCCCCCCAGCTGCCTGTGGCCAGGCCTGTGTCCCTGTGGCCACAGCCGGTGTCCCTGTGGCCACAGCCGGTGTCCGCGGGGCAGTTGGCACGTGTGCCGGGGGCCTGGGGGGTCTGCCCACCACTGCGGGCACCAGGGAGCCACCCTGTGCTGTGGGACCTTTGTTCCCCCTCGTCCCTGTGCCCACCTGTAGGAGGAAGGCTCTGTGCCTGTCACTGGGAGCGTGGCCCCGTGCCGCCACGGGAGGCCTGGCTGCCGTTGCGGTGCTCTCGGGCGATTTCAGGCCGAGTTTGCCATCGTGCTTCCATGTGTTTGCCCCAGCACAGTGACTCCACGCTGGGGGGAGGTGTGCTTGTGGCCCGGTGCTGAGCATGGCTCTGTGCCGTTCCCGTGGCCCCGGTGACGGGGAGGCGTCGAGGGTGTCCGGGTCACCTGCTCGTGGATGGCTGCAGCAAGCCCTGACGCTCCCGAAGCCGTTGGGATGGCAGCCTGACCTGCCGTGGCTTCTGGTCCCCAGGGTGCTGGGCGTGGGGATGGAGACCATCCCCCAGTTTTATAACCGTCCCCAGAGAGCGGGGCTTGTCCCGCGTGTGTGTCACGTGCCGCATGTGCAGCCACGTGGAGGAGGAGCTCCAGCGCAGATTGAGGGGTGTCAGCACCCGGGGACACGGGAGTGATGGGTGGCTGTCACCCGCTATGCATTCCATGGCAGTTTGGCAGTGTCCTCCCGTGGGTGGTGTTTGTCCCCCAGCAGTTGCCACTAGAGCCACCTCGCCAGCTTTGGTGCACCCGCCTTGTCCCCAGGCTGATGCTGTGGGGCAGGACGAGGGATGCTGGCACTGGGGGATGCTGGCACTGGGGGATGCTGGCACCGGTGCTGGGGATGCTCAGTGCAGGGCTGCACGGAGCCTCTGGAGGGACCTTCCCCTCCTGCTGCGGGGGAAGTGCTGACTCCAGAGCGGCTGTGAGGGCTTCGCCGTGGGGTTTCCCAGCTCTCTCGCGAGTGATAGCAAAACCCAGACACTCTGGCTGTGAAAAATCCCTGCTCCTCGTACTCCTGCACGGCGTGGGTGGCGGTGGTGACGGTGCTGGGCTGAGTACAGGAAAGCGGCCCTGTCAGCTGGGAAATGACTTTCTGGTTTGCAAGGAATTACTGTAAGCCAGGCTGTGCCTGATGGGCTCTGTGGCAGCCCTGGGGCACCGGCGGGAGCGCGGCCACGGCAGGGTGGCATGTGGGTCAGGCAGGACAACCCTGCCATTGGCATGCCCGGGTGTCTGCTGGGTGCTGCGGTCCCTCTGCCCGCAGGGCTGCAGTGGCTGCCCACTCCCCACCGCTCGGCTGTGGGTGCTGCCCTTGGAGCAGCCTCCGCCTTATGAGGCCGAACGCACCACGGCAGGGACTGCCACAGGGGAGCCAGCACGGTGCCACATGTGCTGGGGGACGGAGGCCAGGGTTCGTCGGTCCCCACCTCGCCAGGACAGGTCAGAGCTCGGCTCCGTGGCTGCGCAGGCAGCTCTGGCCCGGGAGGCTGTGCCGGCTGTGGGGCTCTGGCACGCTCCGGGAGAAGTAGCCTCGACAGCTGTAATGTTTCTGTGGCATGCCTTTCCTTTCATGGGGTGTCTATTTTGCAACCCCCAAGTGTTTTGATCCCGGGAGGAAGGGGGCGGGGGTGTTTACCCTGGCACCGCGTGGCTGGCGCAGGGATCCAAGCGGCACTGGGATGCCTGAATTTCACATGCAGCAGCAGTTCTAGCAACATCTGCTGGCTGATAAAAGGTAGGCTGCCGCGAACCGCTGCTCCCGCCGCGTTGGGAAATGTCGAGGGGGAGGCACACACGCGAACGCAGCTTCCTGGCCGATAGGGCTGAGCTGACGTGCTGATAAAGCAGAATCCTCCCATCTGGCTGCACCAGAGGGGCCAGGAGCGCCGGCTGCCCGCGGGCGGGCACGCTTCGTGCCCTGCGCTCCCCCCGTGCTCGCTCCTGCGTTCCGCCAGGCCGGGGAGCCGTGTGCTGCCGGGCGGCTTCTCGCCGGGCTCGGGTGGCCGCAGAGGTGTAGCTGAGCCATATCATGGTCACAACTCGCTCCCCGCTCAAACAGTCACTGGTGAGTTTTGCAATCTCCTGTTGTTAGGAGATGCAAATGCTGGTTCACGGCCCAGCTCTGCTGGGGAGGGAACTGGGGAAAAGGCTGGTGCTGGGGCAGAGCCCGTGGCATCGGCACAGCCCCGGGCGCTGGATGCTGGGTGCATGCTCTGCCTGGCTTTTTGTCCCTCTTGCTCTGCAAAGCTTTTAGCAGAGGAAGAGCAGCTCTCGCTGGCCGTGTCTGAGCCCCTCGCACCGACCGAACGAGCTGTAAAATGATCTCTGTCCCCTTTGGCAGGGTGAACGCGCAGCCCTGGCGCTGTTGGGCTGCAGCTCGGGGTGGCACAGCGGCCGTGGCCCAGCAAGCGCCGTTTATAGCCCCGTGGGTCACCTGAGCCTTTTGGGGACGCGTAGGTGGGGAGCATGCGGTGCAGCCCGGGGCTCGGCTCGGCGGTTGGCCAGACTGGCCACGGGGCCGCCAGCCCCGTCGGCGGAGCCCGGCGCTGTGAACGCTCCCTCGGGCAGAGGCGTGGGTGCTGCTGGGCTGGGACATCGGCAGAGGCTGGTGAGGCCGAGTGCTGCGAGCGCTTTCCCAGCACCGTGTGGGCTCTGTGCCGGCCGCAGAGCAGCACCCGGCGTCGCCCATTGCCCGAGCCCCTTCCTGCGCAGCTGGCCGCCTGCAGCCTGCGCTGGCGTTTGCTGCTGAAGACGAGGGTGTGAGGGTTTCCCACCCAGCGCCGGTGTTGGCCGGAGTGGTGCGGCTGGGGCCCACCTGGGTCCTGCTGTGCAAATCCAGCCTGGCCAGCGCAGGATTAATGGGATTGTCTGTGCTCGCTGGCGCACGACAGATAAAATGAAATTGCGTCTTCAGACCCCAATCGGGACTAATTCGCTGCTGACTGAGCTTAATCCTCAGGTCCTTCCGACCAGCCTGTCCCTCCTGGGCTGGTGCTGGTCTGAGCAGGGATTAGCTGTGAGCCCTCGGTGCCGGGGGCTGCTGCGGGACCCGTGGAAAGCCTGAAGCTGCCGCCCCATCCTTGGAGCGTTGAAGTCGGTGCAAGGGCAGCGTGGGAGTCCCCATGGGGCTGCACCTCTGTGGGCACCGGGGCAGCGCCTGTATCTGGCCGCGACTGCACCGGGACGGCTCTTGGTGCCCTGGGGAGGTTTCCTCTCGGTCCCAGCCCTTGGATTTGAGGGATTTTGCTGGGATTGCGTTGGGTATTTTGGTGGTTTTGGTTTGACGCAGGTTTCTGGGCCTCTGTGGTTGGAAGGGAAAATCTGAAGAGGGGCGAGAAACCATTCCCGAGGGTGGCAAATGCCAGCGGGCACTTGTGCAGCAGTGCCAGGGCTGCGACGTCCCCGCCTGGTGCGGGGCTGGTTTCTCCCTGGGCAGCGCAGGTTTCCTTGTTCCTGTAATGGTGCAAGTTCTCCATTTTTGGCTCTCAAAGCTGCTGGGAAGCCCAGTCGGTCCCGGCACTGCCCGTCCAGGCTCTGCCCTCGGCGGGCATGGCGTGGTTCCAGAGCCAGCCGTGCCTCCGTGAGCCCCGCAGCTCCTGGCCCCTGCAGTTTCCAGCGTGGGCCGGGGGCTCTGTGGGCTGCCGTGCTCGGCTGCTGCAGGCGCAAAGGCAGCGGCTGCTGCTGTTCTTCTGCCGGAGACGAACAAAACCCATCAAAGCGCCGGGGTTCTAGAAGCAGCTCGCCTCCCGCGCCGGCGGGCACTGCCGCCTGCCAGCCGAGAGCTGGAAACCACAGGCAGCCGTAACGGGGGCGAGCTGCCCCGTTCCCAGCACCCAGCCCTGGCTGCACGCTCCGAGCGGGGCCAGGGGGTCCAGGAGCTGCTCGCTGCCACCCCGGTGTTCTGGTGCCAGCTCTGCCCTGGCGCTGTGTGCTGGGGGTGCAGGTGAATCCGTCCCATCTCCCCCCATGCTCCTGCATCAGTCCCGGGGGTCCCACCCCTGGCTGCCCAGGGGGGCTCAGCCCCACCGGCTGCTGTGGGCAGAGGCTGTGCCCGGCTGAGCGCGGCGGGGTGATCCCTTGGCGGGCACCATGCTGGCGGCGATGAGGAGGAAGCTGCCGGCAGCCCGGTGCTGGCTGCCCTGCGCAGGCAGCTGACATTTTGGAAGGAAATAGCTGCTCTCTGCTCCTTCCTGTAGCGCACAGCCTGTGGCGGCTGCCTTGCAAGCCCGGCGGTGCCAGCAGCGCCTGCCTGGAGCCGTGGCCACGCTGCCCTGGGGCTGGGACGCCGGAGTGGAGTGTGGGGCAGAGGGTGGCCCGACCCCGGGTGAGTGTGGCTGTGGGACGGGGCACCCCGCGCCGGGGCAGTTTCTGGAGGAGCCGGGAACCGGGGCTCTGCCGGCCCCACCAAGCCCATGCTTGGGGGACTCCCCAGCTGGGAGGGCCCTGGGGCTGCGGGACCCTCGGGTGAGTGTGGAGCTCCTGGTGCCCCCCCGTGGCGGGGCAGGACATGGTGAAGCCCACGTGCGAGGGTGATGGGGGCTGAGCCGGGGGAGCCCATGGCTGGGGTTCAACTGAGTGGAGACGTCGGGATGCCTGGGGGCTCCAGTGGGTCCCCTGGGTGTGCTGGTGCGGGTGGGGGGGTGTCTGTGTCGGGGGAACCAGAGCCCTTCTGTGTGCCGAGTGGCGGCTGTCGGCTGCCAGCACCGCTGTGCCGGGGCCTGGCTGGGGCCAGCTTGGGGCTGCCTGTCTTGGAGGGACGAAGGGTCCCCTCCCATGGAGGCTGCTAGGGGGAAGGAGCAGCAGTGGCTGGGGCAGCACCAGAGCCCCCCAGCAGCACCGCCTGTGAGAGGAGCAGGGTCCAGCCCTGCGGCCGCCAGCGAGGGCAGCTCTGACCTGGAAGCGATCGCGGGCTCCCGGAGGTGCCGAGAAACCACGTGTCCGTGTGTTTACTGCGGCAGGAGGAGGCCGCTGCCTGCCGGAGCCCAGCACCGTGCCCCTGCCCCGGGGAGGACGCTGCTCCGGAGACCCCCAGGCAAGGAGAGGACCGGGCACAGGGCAGTGCGGGAGCCGTCGTGGCGGAGGGGCTGCGCGGGGCAGGCGTGCAGGAGCGGGGGGGTTACAGCCAGAGCCCTTTGCCATGGTACCCCCAGGGCTTCGCCTGGCTCTCAGCCCCTGCAGGGCACGGGACTGGGCAAGGGGCTGCAGTCAGGGGCCGTGCTGGCAGCAGGGCAGGGGTGTCGTGCCCGCGGGGAGGTCCCCAGGGTGGCTGTGCACTGCGAGCATCCCGCGGCTGTGTGTGGTGAGCATCCTGCGCTCTGGCCCCTGGGCAGGCGGTGCCCGTGTTTGGGCTTTGCTGTGCCCATGGCACGTGGGAAGGTGGTGCCAGCCTTGCCCGGGGAGGCGTTTCCCTCCCTTTGTCTGCCCGCTGCCCACAGATGCGCTCTGGCTCGCTCTGGCTTTCCTGCAGCTCATGGCCCGGCACTGCCACCAGCCCGCTGCCACAGGCAGGAGGTGCCACCACTCCTGCCCCCAGGCTGCCACTGTGGCTGTGTCCCGTCCCCAGTGTGGTCACATCGGGTCCCCAGCCCATCCCAGCCCCAGCAGTGCTGCCAGCCTCCCCCCTGCCTGTCCTCTCCACTGCTGCTGCCTTTGGCCCTCGGGGAGCCCCTTTTGGGTGGGTTTCACCCATTTTGTGGCCGGTTTGGTGGTGCCTCCCCATTGGCAGTGAGGAGCGGGACTATCGGATGCAGAAGTGATGATCGCCAGTGTATCCCCTCCCTCTGCGCCTCCCCTGCCCGTGCTGTCCCTGCGGGGCTGGGGTCCCTCTCCATGGCACTTGTCCCACCTCCGGGCAGCTGCCGTGTGCTTCGCAGGTGTTAAGTCACCGGTGAGCGCGTTGCTGTGGCTTGTTGAGTTGCTGCTGGTTAACCAAGCTGCGGTAATGGGTGGATTATAGCTCGCTGCCAGCAAGTAAATGCAAAGTAGCTTAAACCACTGCAATTATCTCTCTTTTGCAGTTGCATGAGTGCATGTGTGGCCGGCGGCTGCAGCACGGCTGACCTGTGGCAATGGGTGACGCTGCAGCAGCACTGCGCATCCCTGCTGCGGTGCAGGAGCACTGTGGCTGGGGATGGTGCCACGGGTGGGGAATCGCTGGTGGGCTGGAACGGGCCCAGCTGCCCAGCCCCAGAGGTTTTCCAAGCTGGGCAGTGATGTGCTGGCAGGGGGAGCACGAGGAGGGAGCTGGTCCCTGGGTGCGGGGGCAAAACCATCCCAAGGCTCCTAGGAGGTCCCTGCCAGTGCTCTCCCGGGGCAGGCGGCGGTGCTGCGAGGAGCGTGGTGCTGCCACCGGAGTGCAGGGCTGCCTGGGAAGGCCGGAGGCTCTGGCTGCGGCTGCGCGGCGGGACTGTGCTGCCGTACCTCTTGCCGCAGCGGAGCTGTTGCCCCAGCCTGGCTGGGTCTCGTGGCCGGGAAGCCTCGTTTGCTGGTGGCCAGCAGCACTGGTGCTGGGGCTCTCAGGGCGCCCCACGGCTCACAGGGAGCTTTGGTTTGTCAGTCTGTGGGTGAGACATGGGAGACAAAAATGAGGTGCTTGGAGAAATGCGCACTGTTGCATTGGCGATGCTGTGGAGTTGTGTCCAAGCCTGGCATGAATGGTGTTTGGGGTGTGCTTATCTGCTGGGGTGACAGGGCCGGGCGAACCGTGCTGTCATCACCTTTGCGCAGCCCCCTTGTCAAGGCTGATGTGCTGCTGGCTCGCCGGGCGCCGCGGCAGCGACGATCGCGCTCCTGCTCCCAGGCTGGTGCTGCCCGAGCACGGTGTGCGCCAGCTCGCCGCAGCAGCAGCCTGAGTCTCGTTGCTTAACAACACGCTGGAGAGGAGTAGGAAGTGTTTTGTCACCACGAGATGGGAAGAGATCACCATTTTCTCATAGGCAGGGCAGTGTTTGTTTGCCGTGTGTCCGTGCGGACGTCCCCGCTGCTCCAGGAGCTTTGGCCGTGGCGGCTCTCCCGGGCTCTGCTGGGGCAGCCATTCTCGCCGTGCCCCTTACCAAGGACCCACAATTTCTCATGGCCAGCGCGTGTCGGCCGTCCCACCTCCCCGTCCCCTCCTCGCCCACCTTTCTGTGCCCCCCCAGGCCCCTCCTTGCCAGCAGGATTTCCAACTCGCTGGTTTCTGTGAATGTGGAAACGTTCCTCCCTTTTTATAGGGGAAAAATTCATTTTTAGCCAACTCTCAGTTATTGTTCCTCTTCCTGCTCAGGGGGCGGGTGTGCAGGGCTCGGGGGCTCCAGCCATGGCTGCTCCGCTTGGCCCCACTGCCGCTGTCCCCCCGCCACGCGCTCCCCCACTGTGCACCCCTGCCTGTGGGACGGCACCAGCTGCTTCTTGAGCCCCTCGGCCCACTGGGTGTTTCTGCGGGAGGGGGAGGCGCAGCCACTGCCAGTGCGGTCCCCGGCTCCCTCTGCTTGTCACCAGCCGGTGCAGTGACGAGGTCCCATCCCCGTCACCCGGCCTTGGGACACAGCCCGAGGCGTCCCGTCCCTGCCCCGCACCTCCGCGCGATGCTGAATCCCCGGTGGTTCGGGTGTGTGTACGCGCTCCTTATTGCTGCATCCTCAGCTTGGAGGGGCTGCGCCCCCCAGGCGCTCCCTCATCGCTCACCATCGCGTCACCCTCAGACTCGACCGCCGGGTTGTTTTTTCAGACCCCACTGAGCTGCAGGTGTGACTGCACAGGGGACACGCTGGGTCTGTACAGGTGCCATCCCTGCCCGCAGTGGCTGTCCCGTGTGAGCCGGGGTGCTGGAGCCGCGTGGCGGGTGGGATCTGGCAGCGCTCCTGTGTGGAGCAAGAGCCGCCCCGAGACTTGCTTTGGAAGCTCCGCTGCCTGGCCGATCTGTGCCACAGCGCCGGGGCAGGACCGGGGACCCTCTGGGGGCTGCGGTGCCACACGGGCACTCGGGGCCGGGGCTGCTCCTGCCTCTCCGCCTGCCAGTGCTGCCAGGGTGTGGGCAGGAGCCGGGCGAGCACGGGGGGGCCTCTGCTCTGCGTCACCCTGGACTTCTCGCCAGCCCTCCCTCCGGCCCCGTTTCCTCATTTGCGTGGCCAGCAATGGCTGCGATCCCACGGCGCAGCGAAGGGAAATGATTAACATGTGGAGAGGCGGCGCAGAGGCGTGTTCGTGGCCCTGGACCCCCCCGGGCTCTTCCTAGAAAAGAGGGGGTGACTCAGAGCCAGGGTCCCCTGCCCCTGGATGCCTCTTCCTTCGGCAGCCAAAGGTGGCTCCAGCAGCACCAGGGAACCCAGAGGCTCCTGCAAAGGGCGTGAGGGGTGGCCAGGGCTGGGACCCCTGTGGTGTAGCCCCCGGCCCGGCCGTGGTGCTGACGAGCCCGTGTTGCCAGCAGGTGCTGAGCCATGGCGGTGTGGATCCAGGCGCAGCAGCTCCAGGGCGAAGCCCTGCGCCAGATGCAGGCGCTCTACGGGCAGCACTTCCCCATCGAGGTGCGGCACTACCTGTCGCAGTGGATCGAGAGCCAGGCGTGGTAGGTCACTGGGTCCCCGCGGGGGTCCCGGGCTTGGCAGCACCCACCGCCGGGGCACCGGGGCTGCCCCGATGCCACTGCTCTGCTCCCCACGCAGGGACTCCATCGACCTCGACAACCCCCAGGAGAACGTGAAGGCGACGCAGCTGCTGGAGGGGCTGATCCAGGAGCTGCAGAAGAAGGCGGATCACCAAGTGGGGGAAGACGGCTTCCTGCTGAAGATCAAGCTGGGGCACTATGCCACGCAGCTGCAGGCAAGTGGGGGGCCGTGGGGGGGCTGCGGGGCTGGGGGTGTCTCTGCACTGTGCCCGGCTCAGGCTGTGCTCTCCCTGCAGAACACGTATGACCGGTGCCCCATGGAGCTGGTGCGCTGCATCCGGCACATCCTCTACCACGAGCAGCGGCTGGTGCGGGAAGCGAACAACGTGAGTGGGAGTCACGGGGCGTCTGCAGGGTGGGGGGATGCTCAGGGTCCAGCACTGCGGTTGTGGGAGCAGCCCTGAGGTGGGGGTACTCTGGGTCCCCACTGCCGCAGCACCCAGGGGGACGGGGAGGGTCCCCTCGCTGCGCTGAGCGCTCCCCGGGCCCCTTGCAGAGCCCCTCACCGGCCGGCTCGCTGGTGGACGCCATGTCCCAGAAGCACCTGCAGATCAACCAGACCTTCGAGGAGCTGCGGCTCATCACGCAGGACTCGGAGAACGAGCTCAAGAAGCTGCAGCAGACGCAGGAATACTTCATCATCCAGTACCAGGAGAACATGCGCCTCCAAGGTGGGCGGGGGGCCGGGGGGTGACACCGCCGGGGTGCTGGTGGTGCCAGCCCTTACCCTGCGCCCTGTCCCCCAGCCCAGTTCTCCCAGCTGTCCCAGCTGGGCCCGCAGGAGCGCCTGTCGCGGGAGACGACGCTGCAGCAGAAGAAGGCGTCGCTGGAGGCCTGGCTGCACCGGGAGGCGCAGACACTACAGCAGTACCGCGTGGTGAGCGCCACCGCCCCGGCCCCGTGCTGGCTGTGCCACCATCCCCGCGCCCCGTAACAACGCCGTCCCCCCGCAGGACCTGGCCGAGAAGCACCAGAAGACGCTGCAGCTGCTGCGTAAGCAGCAAACGACCATCCTGGACGACGAGCTGATCCAGTGGAAGCGTCGGCAGCAGCTGGCGGGGAACGGCGGTCCCCCCGAGGGCACCCTGGACGTGCTGCAGACGTGGTGGGTGCTGGCGCCAGCCCCGCCCGGTGGGGTGGCACGGGTGCTGAGCCCCGGCACGGTGCTGAGCCCCCGCTGTCCCCAGGTGTGAGAAGCTGGCGGAGATCATCTGGCAGAACCGGCAGCAGATCCGCCGGGCCGAGCACTTGTGCCAGCAGCTGCCGATCCCGGGCCCGGTGGAGGAGATGCTGTCGGAGCTGAACGGCACCATCACTGACATCATCTCCGCCCTGGTGACCAGGTAGGGGGGAGCCCGGCTCAGCTGAGGCACCCGGCGGGGTGGGGGGGCCGGGCTGGGGTGGCTCTGCCTGCTTGCCCCTGATCCCTGTGACCCCCCAGCACCTTCATCATCGAGAAGCAGCCCCCCCAGGTGCTGAAGACACAGACCAAATTCGCAGCCACCGTGCGGCTCCTGGTGGGGGGGAAGCTGAATGTGCACATGAACCCCCCCCAGGTGAAAGCCACCATCATCAGTGAGCAGCAAGCCAAGGCCCTGCTGAAGAACGAGAGCACCCGCAAGTAATTCCCAGGGGGCTGGGGGTGCGCTGCGGGGGGCTGGTGGCACAGGGGGCTGCACCCAACCACGCTCCCTCCTTGGCAGTCCCCCTGACCGTGTGCATTCCTGCGGCAGCGAGAGCAGCGGGGAGATCCTCAACAACTGCTGTGTGATGGAGTACCACCAGGCCACCGGGACGCTCAGCGCCCACTTCCGCAACATGGTGAGTGCCACTGGCTCCCTCCCTCCTGTCCCCTCCTGTCCCCCCGTGCTCACCCCTCGTGTCCTCAGCCTTGCTGCATCCCCCTGTGTTCACTTCAGCATCCCCCCTCCTGTTCCCCTGTGCTCACCCCTCGTGTCACTGCAGTCCCTGAAGCGGATCAAGCGCTCGGACCGCCGTGGGGCCGAGTCGGTGACAGAGGAGAAGTTCACCATCCTCTTTGAGTCACAGTTCAGTGTCGGTGGCAATGAGCTGGTCTTCCAGGTGAAGGTAAAGCCACTGGCCACGTCCCCTCTGCAGGGCCCAGGCGAGCCATGGGCACTGTGCCCACGGGTGTGAGGCTGGGCTTGGGGGCACAGGGTGCCCGTGGGCGATGCTCCTGTGGTGCCCCGCAGCCCATCCCAGCCTCCTTCCTCCCGGCAGACACTGTCCCTGCCCGTGGTGGTGATCGTGCATGGGAGCCAGGACAACAACGCCACGGCCACTGTGCTCTGGGACAACGCCTTCGCAGAGCCCGTGAGTGGCAGCGCCACGGGGGACAGGACACGCCCCGTCCGCCTTGGGTGGCTGCGGGAGTTGGGCTCAGTCTCCCGGCAGGGATGTGCCGGGAGGTGGTGGGCAGAGCTCAGCACTGATCCTGCTCTGTGCCCCCCAGGGCCGCGTGCCCTTCGCCGTGCCCGACAAGGTGCAGTGGCCGCAGCTCTGCGAGGCGCTCAACATGAAGTTCAAGGCAGAGGTGCAGAGCAGCCGTGGGCTGACCAAGGAGAACTTGGTGTTCCTGGCACAGAAACTCTTCAACAGCACCAGCTCCCACCTGGAGGACTACAACAGCACCACGGTCTCCTGGTCCCAGTTCAACCGGGTGAGTGGGCTGGGCTCTGCACTGGGAGAGCCGCGGAGCGCTGGGGTCCTGCTGTGCTTCGGGACAGGGGCTTCACGATGCCCACAGCACCGTGCTCGTGCCAGGGGCTGGATGGGGTATGACCCTCCCAAGGAGCTGTGTTTTGCTGGAGGGATGCAAAAAGGAGACAGCTGTCACTGCAATGGAGTGGGAGGTGTCACCTCCCTCGCTTGGAGGGGCATAGGGTGCCACAGATGGGGTCTGCATCCTCGGGAGGCATTGCTGGCACTGCCCCGGGGCCGTGCCACCTCCCTGGGCTGACCCGCACTGGTTTGCTCCTTTTCTGGGGATTTCAACAGGAAAACCTGCCTGGGAGGAATTACACCTTCTGGCAGTGGTTCGATGGGGTTATGGAGGTGCTGAAGAAGCATCTGAAGCCGCACTGGAATGATGGGTAAGAGCTGCTCTGCCCCACGCCGCCGCGCCGCCAGCCCCCGGCGCTGACGCTCTGCTCTGCCTAGGGCCATCCTGGGCTTCGTCAACAAGCAGCAGGCGCACGACCTGCTCATCAACAAGCCCGACGGGACCTTCCTCCTGCGCTTCAGCGACTCGGAGATCGGCGGCATCACCATCGCCTGGAAGTTCGACTCCTGTGAGTGCGTCCCAGGGGCTGGCACCTCCTGCTGCTCCTCCGGCACCTCCTGTCTCTGCTGGGCACTGGCACCGCCGCAGCCGGGCACGCGGGAGCCTCCTTCGGGCAGGGCTGCCGCAGCTCCGTGGTTCCCGGCCCTGTGCAACGTCTGCTCGTTACTGTTCTTCGTCAGAGCGTGCTTCGGAGGCTCGCGTGGCCGAGGCACCGCAAAGCCCCACGGAGCCCCTGCGGCAGGGGGACCTGTGCCAGGCTGAGGGCAGCCCTGCCTGGAGCTGGCGGTGCCCCCCGGCTGCTCCGGCTTCCTGGCAGCCCGTGTTTTGCCCTCAAACGTTGCCGGGGGGGGGATGCAGCATGGGCAGTGCCGCCTGACGTTCGCCGTGACCCCGCAGCCGGTGTCCAGAGCAGGGTCGGGAGCCGCCACCAGCTCCAGGCATCACCACGCTCCTCGCTCTTGTCTTCCAGCTGAGAGAGTGTTCTGGAACCTGATGCCTTTCACCACCAGGGACTTCTCCATCCGCTCCCTGGCTGACCGCCTCGGGGACCTCAGTTACCTCATCTACGTGTTCCCCGACCGGCCCAAGGACGAGGTCTTCTCCAAGTACTACACGCCGGTTCTCTGTGAGTCCACGCCAGGTAGCGCCGCCCTTCACCCCGCGCGTGTCCCTCTCCTCTGCGTGCGACCGGGGCGGAGCTGGGGCTCGCGGCACCCCCCTGCCCCGCGCCCGCCTCCAGCCCCGCTGCAGGCTTGGGGACGTGCCAGCAGCTCGGGGCCTGAGCGCTGCCTTCTCCCCTCCAGCGAAGGCCGTGGATGGGTACGTGAAGCCACAGATCAAGCAAGTGGTGCCAGAGTAAGTCTGACCCTGCCTGCAGCCCCCACACGAGCTGGCTGGGGTGGCCGGCCGCCCCCGGCACCGCTGCTCTCGGGCAGTGCCCACATTGTACCCACCTGTAGCCGAAGCAGGGCTGGGCATTCCCGGGGGAAGGTGCCCCCCATCACCGTGCTGCCACCCAGGGGCTGGGGACCCCGTGGGTTGTTGCTGTTTGTGTTTGGCGGGGTTTGGGTCCTCTGCTTGCACCCCTCAGCTGTGGGAGACGCCAGTCAGAGGCGGTGGGAATTCCCAAAGTGCAGTTTCACCCTGGGGGAGCCCATCCCATCCCCTGCCAGCGCTCACAAGCCCCTGTTCCTGCAGGTTTGTCAGCGCATCAGGTGACTCTGCCCCTGGAGGGGCCACCTACATGGACCAGGCTCCCTCACCCGCTGTCTGCTCCCAGCCCCATTACAACATGTACCCCCAGAAGTAGGTATTGTGCCCCCTGTCCCCATCCCGCTGCAGATGGTCCCCCCTCACGCCCTGCCTCCTGCAGCCCTGAGGCCGTGCTGGACCCTGAGGGTGACTTCGACCTGGACGACACCATGGACGTGGCGAGGCACGTGGAGGAGCTGCTGCGGCGCCCCATGGACAGTCAGTGGATCCCCCACGCCCAGTCGTGATGGGGGGGCGCCGGCCCCCAGCCCCGGCACTGCGGGGACTGTGCTGTGTTTGTGTCTCTGTGCCGGGGGGGCGGCGGGTGGCCCCTGCCCCGGAGATTTGCTCTGTGCTGCCCCCAAACGCAGGCTGGCGTCCGGCTCTGTGGTGTTCATGCCCTTGTATAAACGGCAGCGGATTTGTCGCATGGTTTTCCTGTATGTTCCTTTAAGAGGCCCAGCTTCGGCTTCCCGCTTTGGCCCCCCCCGGCCCCGGAGCCCCCCCGCTCCAGCCGAGGGGCCGCTTGGGCTGGGGGTCCGGCCCCCCCTTCGCTTTCGCAGTCGTCACTGAGAACGTACGTGTCGCCTCCTTGTTCTGCTCCGTGGCTCAGTTCCTGGGGGGCCGCGAGGGCTCCGGCGTGGGGCAGAGGGGGGGGCACCAGGGCTCCCCCCAACCTGTGCTGGCTCTGCAGCAGCGGGGTCCCCTCCCGGACCTCGTCTCCTCCTCTGTCCCCCCAAGGACGTGGGAGCCCCTCTGGCTCCTGGCCTTGGCACCCCCCTCCAGCACCGGTGCCATGCAGGGGAGGCAGAGTGGGGGACACAGGGCGTGGGGGGCCAGGCAGCGCGGGCGGTCTGGGGGGAGCGGAGCCCTCTGCCCCCCACCTCTCCCCTTGCCCTGGCCGAGCAGCTCGGGGGCCCCGGCCATGTTATTTTTCTACAACAGAGTAAATAAAGCACGGACTATTTTTGTAACACAAAAGCTCTGGGTTTCACGTGTGTCGGGGGAGGAGGCAGGTCCCTGCCCAGGGGGGGCAGGGGACACCGGTGGCCGCCTGCTCCCCCATCTCTGGATAAAGCACAGCAAGCATGCTGTCCCCACGTCCCCACGTCCCCTCCCCGAGTGCGGGGGTGTGCAGGCTGCCAGGCGCCCCGCAGCTGGCACAGTCAGGACAAGGGGGGCACTGGGGACCTTTTCCCAGGGAAAAGCAAAGCAAAGGGGACACACTGCAGGGGGTCTCTAAAAGGAGCTTTCTCAGGCCCAGGTTTGCTCCTGGGTTTTGATTGCGATTTAATTCTGCGCTGAGCGGGGGTGGGAGTGGGGCCGGGGGGTATTTTGGAGAAAATGAAAATAAAAATGAAGGCGGCGCTGGCGGCAGGGGCGGCGCTGGTCGCGTCATCCCCGTCATCTCTGCCGGAGGCGGAACAGCCCGGGGGGACGGGACGGTGCCTGGGGCAGGACCGGGGCGCGAGGGGGGTCCCGGTGCCCGGGGCCCTGCCTGGGGGCACTGGTGTGCGCCCTGGAATGCTGCCGGTGGTGGCCATGGTGGTGCTGGTGGCCGTGGCGGTGGCCCTGGCCCTGGCCGTGGCGCTGCCCATTGCCCCCGCCCTGCGGCACCGCCTGACCCTCTCCGCGCTGCGCTGGGCCGCGGGCCGGTACCGGCGGCGGCTGGAGCTGCTGGGCAGCGAGGTGCGGCACAGCCAGGAGCGGCGGCTGCGGCGGCTGCTGCCCCCCGGCACGGCCCGCGGTGAGAGAGGGCAGCGGAGTGATGGGGGGGGGTCCCGGGGGTCACCCCGCTCACCCCACTTGCTCTCGGCAGGTTCGGAGGCGTTCCGGGAGCATCACCCCCTGGGGCAGAGCTGCGCTGAGGGGGTGCCGGGGGCACACATCGCCCCGCTGCGCCCCTGGGCTCTGCTCCGCAGCTGCTGGGGCACCGACCCCCTTCTGCAGGTATGGGGGTGATGGGGCTGGAGGGGACTGCGGGCACCCGCACCGCCATGCTGCTGCCTCGTGCTGCCCCGCCTGACCCCCTCCTCTGCCCACACAGGGGTCCCTGCTCCACCTGGACACCCTCCGCGCCGCCTTCCCGCGGGCACTGGCACCCCGGGGCACGGCCCTGCTCTCCTGGGCACCCGGCTGCCCCCGTGCCCCGGCGGGGTGGCCCCTGCCCACGCTGTACTGCACCCCGGCTGAGGCGGGCACCCTGCCCTCGCGGGCCGCCGCGCTGCGGGTGCAGCTGCTCTTCGCCCTGCGGGAGCGCGCCCTGCGTGTGCTGGAGGCTGGGCTGGCCGCCGAGCTGCACGACGCGCTGGCCGCCCTGCGCACCGGCTGGCCTGGGCTGGCACAGGACCTGGCACTGGGCAGGCTGAGCCCCCAGCCCGGGCTGCCCGAGGGGGCACGGGGACGGCTGCAGGCACTGCTGGCCCCCGATGCCACGCGGGCGGCACAGCTCCGGGCTGAGTGCGCCCATGGCTTCGAGGGCATTGTGCAGCGCTTGTGGCCGCAGCTGGAGGTGGTGGTGGTGGGGACGGCGCACGGCGCGGAGTGGCTCTACTGCGACACCCTCCGCCACGCTGACTGCAAGGGGCTGCCGATCTACTGCCCCTTCTACCGGGCGGCGGGAGGTGAGTGTCCCCTGTGCCGGGTGTCCCCTCAGCCTGTCCTGGGTGCACTGGGGGAGCTGCTGCCATGTGCAGCTCAAGCCCCCCTGCCCCTCAGTCTGGGTGCATCTCTGTGCCACATCCCTCCCTGGAGAGTTCTGCTCTCCAAAAATGGCTCTGTCCTGGCATGAGCTGAGAGTGTCCCCCTCGTCCCCCTCACAGGGGGGTGAGGCCATGCGGGCAGGGATGGGGGACGTGGGGGGCTCATGTTGTCATGCGCTGCCCAGCTCTGCTTGGTGTGAACCTGTGGCCAGAGGAGCCAGCGCCCCGATTCCTGCTGTGCCCCGACTGGGCATTCTGCGAGTTCCTGCCCTGCCCGGCCGAGGAGGAGCCACCGACAGCGCTGCTGGACGAGCTCTGGGAGGGACGCGAGTACCAACTGGTCCTGACGGCCCGTCCGGGGGAGTACAGGTGCCTCCTCCTTGCTGCGGTGGTCTGGGGGGGCCGCCTGTCCCAGCCCTGTGCACCCAGCATCGGCACCCCTCACGCTCCTCCCCACGCAGGTGCCGTACTGGGGAGGTGCTGAGGGTGGCTGGCTTCCACAAGCAGTGTCCCGTGGTGGAGCCTGTGCGCAGGTGAGGACACCCCAGCCTCTGACCCTCACCTGGGATGGGACGGTGCCGGTGGCACCCCCAGAACAGGGCACCCACCCCAGGCCCCCATGCCACAGGGAGAGTCAGGTGCTGAGCGTGCGGGGAGAGAGCATCCCTGAGGAGCGGTTCTGCCAGAGCCTGTGCCGCGCCGTGGGCATGTGGCCGGGCGCTCGCCTGGTCGACTACATCTGTGTGGAGAGTGCCCTGCTGGGTGAGTCCCCCAGCAGCTGCCCAAGTGGCCCCAAATGGGCAGCCAGTGCTGCCCAGGGCTCTGCCAGCCCTCCTGTGCCCTGCTTGGTCCCAGGTCACCTGCACCTGGCAGGGCTGGGGGCTGGGGGAAGCTTTACCGTGCCCACGGTGCTGCTGCAGGTGCTGCTTCGGGGGCCTGTGCCCCCCACTATGAGGTGTTCGTGCAGCTGCAGGGCCTGCGGGACCTCTCAGAGGGGCAGCGCTACAAGGTGAGGGGACGTGGGTGGCCGCAGCCGTACGGAGACGGTGCCAGCCCAGCCCAGCCGCCTCTGTGCTGCCAGGATGCTTTGCTGCGGGGCTGGCTGGGGGGCACGGGCACAGCCCAGGGGGCTGCAGCCACCAGTGGGACCCTGAGCCTGCCTCTCTCCGCAGCTGGACCACTGTCTCCAGGAGGATTTCCCCATCTACAAGTCCTTCCGCTTCAAGGGCAGCATCGGGCCCCTGCGCCTGCACCTGGTGGGGGCCGGGGCCTTCGCCCGGCTGCGGGAGGCTCTGGGCTCCCCCGTGCCCATGCCCAGGGTCCTGCGCGAGGAGCGGCTGCTGCAGCTCATCCAGAGCACCGTCATCTCCTAGGGCAGCCCGGGGGTCCTGCAGCCCTCCCACCCCTGGCGTTCTCCTTGCACGCACCCTCCAGAGAGGGAGTGGGGCTGAGTCCTGCGCGGGGGGTGCGGGGGTGAGGGTACCAAGCCCTGGAGGGTTCGGCTGAGTGGGCTGGATGGAGCCAGCGAGCTTGACTGCTCCGAGGTGGCAGTGGGTGCCAGTGGGCACCCCACTTGGTGTTGCCCGCAGGGATGGAGCAAGACGGGCAGCGCCCCTCTGGGCACTCACCTGCAGCCTGGCCCGTCCTGGGGCCGTTCTGGGCACAGAGTGCGGGCGCTTGGGAGTGTCACGGGACAGCTGGGTCCTGCCGCTAGCGGCCACGGCTCACCCTGCTCTGCTCGTGCCTTGGCAGTGCCCGCAGGCAGCCACAGCAGGGCTGGTGCCCATGCCTTTCCCAAGGGACAGCTCGGACGTCACAGCCCGTGGGGGGGACAGCAGAAACCTCCCCGGGGGCAGGAGGAGCTGTGCAGCCTCGGGGCCGTGCAGGAACTTGGCTCATCCCTGCGCTGAGCTCCAGGCCCTGTGGCATTTTGTCCCCTGGCAGGGACATGGTGGGCAGGGCATGGGCTGACCGGTGGTGGCAGGTGCCAGCTGCCATGTAGCAGCCCCTCCGCTGGCCTCCAGTGCACGTCGGCTGGTTTAGGAACCGATAAGCTCCAGCAAGGGCTGCTTCTAGTGGTTAAAAAACCAGAAGCAAAATAAAGGAGGATTATCTCAGAAGTAAATAAAGGGCAGCGCTCTGGGATTGATTTTTTTATACTATTATTTTTAATCCTCATTAAAGAGATTGCTTGATGACAGCCCTGACTGCTCTGGTGCTTGGGAGGTTGCTGTTGTGTCCTGGGGGGTCCTGGGGAAGGGGCAGCCAGGAATATTTAACCAGTTCAGGGTCTGGCTGCCGGTGCCTTTGAGGCACAGCTCCTTTCACCCCTCGTGAGGTTTATTTTGAGGGCTGGTGACCCCTGGTACGTGGGGTCCCACTGTGCAGGCCGTGGCTGCCGGGGTGGGGGCACGCCAGGCCGCTGGCAGAGGTCCACACAAAGCATCCCCCTGGCACCGCCCAAACCTTCGCTGGGATGGAAACCCCGTTCCCCCCATCCCTGCGGAAAAACTGCTGCTGCAGGCAGGGGAGAAGCGGTGCCTGTGGCCGGGGGGGCCTGCAGCTGGGGGGGTGCTGGGTTGGTGCCGGTGTGATGGGGACAGCACCGGGAGTGCCTGGCACTGGCAGGGTCCAGTGGGGGTTCAGCGGGGAGCGGGGTGGCTGGGTGACGGCCGGGTGACGGCCGGGGTGGTGAAGCCGGGCTCGGGGGGTTTATGGGGGGTTCAGGGACCTGGACACAGCCCCGGGGGCGCTGGTCCCGCCTGCACCCGCGGCAAGCACAGCCCTTCCTGGGGGCTCCGCAGAGACCCCCGCTGCCCCCCAGCAAAATCCCCGAGCCCCCGGCCCGGGAGAGCGGTGCCGGCCCGGGGCTCCCCCCGGGGGTGAGGGTGCCCCGCAAGGTGCGGGCCCGGTTTGTGTCCCGGGCTGCGGGTACCGCGGCCGCAGGGTGCGGGCTTGGCCGGGGTCCCACCGGGTGCTGCGGCGCTGGGCGGAGGCCGGGGGGGCCCCGGCGACGGGAGGTGCCGGTGCCCGGTGCCCGTCCTCCTTCCCCGCCACTGCAGCCCGGGGCGGGGGGGCCGTCCCTGTCCCCGTCCCCATCCCCGTCCCCGTCCCCGCCCCCGGCCCGTCCCCTCCCCTCCTCCCGCCCGCGCCGCCTCCCGCCCGCGCCGCCACTCAGCCCGCAGCGGCGGCGGGCGCAGGCTCGGGGGCGCCCGGGGCCCCGCGGCGGCCGCTGCCCTGAGGCCGCGGGGGATGGCGGAGGGGCCCCGGGGCGCCCCGCTGCCCAACGGGCCCCGCGGCGGCGGCGGCAGCCCCGGGTCGGGCTCGGGCAGCAGCAGCCGGGAGGACTCTGCGGAGCGGAGCCCCGCGCCCGCCGCGCCCCGGGCCAGCATCATGAAGGTGAGAGCCCCGCACCGGCCCCGGCCCCGGCCCCTCCCGCCCTTCCCTCCGCGCCCCCGAGCGGGTCCCGCCGCCGCCCGGTACCTGCGCAGGGCGCGGGGGGTCGAGCCGTGCCCCCGCTGGAGGTGCGCGTCCCCCGCCCCACCGTGCCCTGCGCTGCCCGCGCCCCGGGGCGGGTTGGCGGAGCCGCGGGGCCGCTGCAGCCCCGGGTGGTGCCCGGGGGTCGCCCGCCCAGCAGGGCACGGGGCTTGCCCCCGGCCCGCGGCACCGGGCTCACCGGGGCTGGCACAGCATCCTCTCGCCCTGCTGGCACCCCGGGTCCCCAAGAGCAAAGCCCGGTCGGGCTCCCTGCTCTGCTGTGCCAGGCCTGTCCTCTGCACGGGCACGGGTCACCCGGTCGCACGGCCACGCTGTCCCTGCCCTGGGAGTCACACCGCACCATCGCCCTGTGCTGCTCGAGGCACCCGTGGGTGCTGGTGGGGAGACCCCTGCTCGCCGCTCGTGAGCACCTCCCGTGCCCCCTCCCGCGGAGGCGCTGAGCCCTGGGCCAGGGAAGTGCCTGGGGGTCTCCCACGTGGGTGGGCAGTGGGTCACGTGTGTGTTCCCAAATGGACCCCCCTAACTGTGCTCGTGCCGGCGTTGCTCGATGACACAATAGGTCACGTCCGCCCGGGACCCCTCCCCACTCCCAGCAGCCTATTTTAAGCCGGAGTTGCTCTGGTGCTGTGAATACCCGGTGTGTGGGCAGTTCCCGGGGGGCCAGCCCGGCCACGCTCTGCCCCGGGACCCCGCTCCCTGGGCAGAGGGGTCGTCCCCTCCCCAGGTGGCTGGAGGGACCCCATGCCCCCACCCGTGCTCACCCAGGCTCCCGCTGCAAACTGCTGCGAGCGGCCGGGCTGTTCCCCGTGTGGTGATGGAGGGGACCTCTGGTGCTCCTGTGTCCCCGCAGGCTGGCGGTGAACCCCTCGCTTGGCCCGGGGCTGGGTGCATTCCCCCGCTGTGCGTCACCACGGATTTGGCCTCAGGTGAAGGTTGGGTGGCCCAGGGCCAGTGCTGGGGGAGGTCAGACCTGGCCAGTGCCCCCAGGCTGTGCTGGTCCATCATACATCTTCCAGTCCATCCAGGGCCCGATCCTGGTGCTGGAGGGCTGCAGGTCCCCCCTGTGCCCAGGCTCTCCCTGGCTGGGGGGTGGCTTGGACCAGCCTTGCACAGCGGCCGGTGGCAGGAAAGGTCTGTGGGGATCCCCAGCAGGACCTGGGAGCCACTGCCTGACCCCTGGGGAAGGCCAAGGCCGTTCCCGCACTGCGGGGTCTGCAGCAGCTTCGCTGCTCCCCTCACAGTGGTGGGTGGGAGTCGGGGTCTGCACCCACAGCGCGGCTGCGGTGCTGGTGAGGGGGCTGGGGGCAGGGGGGGGGCCCAGTGCCACGTGCCCAGCTGCAGCAAGGAGCGAGGGCACAAGAAGCCGCGGGCAGGGGCTGGCAAAGTGGAGGCACATGTGGGAAGAGCTGCCGGCTCTGTTATTTTTTGGGATTTCCAGGAAAGGCTGGAGGAGTAAATCTGAAAGTGCGAATCAGTGGCTGTGCTGGGCAGGGGTCGCCCCGGGCTGGCCATGCCCGGTGGCAGTGGGGAGGCTGGCATTCCTGTGCCCTTGCAGAGCACCCGCTTCCTGTTTTCTTCCCAGGCTGGAAGTGGAGGGTGCTGGAGGTCTGGTCGGCTGGGAGGTGCTGGGTGTCCCTGGGGTCTGTTCCTCCCTGCTGCAGGAGGTGACCCTTCCCCGGTGCCCTGCTGTCCTGTGCCCTGCGTGTGTCCCCTCCCCGTCCCGCACCAGCCCCGGGAGCCGTGCGGTGCCTCTGTGCGGGGCTCTGCCTCCACAGCCCCTCACTGGGTAGTGGCAGCTGGTGCCGCGGGGAGTAGATGTGTCACTCGCTGTCTTCTTGGCAGGGAACAAACGCCAAGCCCTGGCTGTGCCTGGCCTCCCACTGCCTCCACTCCCGTGCTGCCGGCTGCTGCCTGCTGCCCGCATCCCTGCTCACGCTGCCCGGCCCGGGATGGGGGCAGTGGGGAGAACTGGAAACTGTGGATGAGTCACATCAGAGCCAGGCTGGGGAGCAGCCCCGTCCCCTGGGCAGAACACAGCCCCACCGTGGGACCCGTGCCTGGGGAGAGGGGTCCTGCGGCCATGGCAGCAGAGTTGTGGTCAGGCTGGGACGCCTCAGCCCGAGGCTTTCGGTTCCTGTGTCTCCTGCTGTCATAAGCTGCTGCACAGTGGGACATCCCTGTCCGTGCCTCGGGGGACAATGGGAAGGGTGGGGTGGCCGATGGGCCCTTCCCCACCCCTGTGCTGGGGAGCAGGTTGCTGGCCTGGGTAATGAGGGGGCTCACGTGGCAGCTGAGATTAGGGCTACCACGCTTGCCAGGGCACTAATCACAGAGTTAATTGGCTGAAGAGGTGCTTAGCACGCGCTGCAGAGCTGGGCAGAGCGTGGGCAGCTGGGTTCGGACGTGCCCTCCGTGCCCAGCCAGATGCCCACAGCTGCCTTTGGCATCATGGTCAGCATCAGCATCACAGTTGGTGTGTCCCCTCCACAGAGCCGGGCTATGTGGGTGCGATGTGTGCGGCAGCGCTGGCAAGAGCCCTGCCTGCTCCCTGCCAGCTTGGTGGCACCGTGTGCAGGATGCCCGGCTCCTGCCAGAGCCCTGCCCCATGGCCAGGGATGCTCCTGTGGCCATGTGTGCTGTGTCCTGCCTCGTACCACCTTACGGAGCACCCAGCGGGCACGGGGCGTCCCTGCGCAATGGGCTGCCGGGGAGCAGCGCCTCTTCCCCAGGCCAAGGTGTGCAGGTGACAGGCGGCCACGGGCAGGAGGCCCCACGCGGCTGCTGCCATCATCCTGCTGGGCGCAGACGCGTTTGGTGGCAGCAGGCGCTGGGAGCTCCTGGAACAGGGCAGGAGCGGCAACCACCGAGGTTCACCTCAGTGGATGGGGAGGGCAGAGCCTGTCTGTGCTGTGCATCTGCGCCCCAAAGTGCTGCAGCAGGCACCCCCTCCCCTTGCCCAAGCCTGGGGGCGTGAGGGGCTGCAGGGTTTTTGCCCTGAGCCGGGGGTGGCATGGGGGCTGGTGCCAGGGGGTGGGTCTGGCTGGCTGCGGTGGGAGCAGCTGGAGGCAGGTCCCGGGGCGCAGGGTGCGTGTGGGCCCCCCACCCGTGTTTCCTTTCCGGATGGATTTCCTGTTTTCGGCTGTGGGGCCCGGTGTGGAGCCGCCCGGGGCAGGGTGTGCCAGGGCGGGGAGCGGGTCCGCAGAGATGCTGGGGTGCTGCCCAGGGCAAGAGGGGGCCGCTGCCTGGTGCCGACCGCCGCTCCCCAGGGAGCGAGGGCCGGGGCTGCCCGGCAGCGGGGCGCACAGGTTGCTTCTCGCAGACAGCATCCCGGCAGCTCCGAGTCCTTCCCATCCCCACAGCCCGGGGCTGGGGCTGCCTGGCCCCGCGGGGGCAGATCCGGAGCCTGTGGGGTGAGGCAGGGGGATGTGCTTCTCCAGCCCCACGCGGGAGGTGCAGACGGTCTCGGGGTGCTGGAGGGGGAAACCCCCTTGCCTGTGACCCGGGCAGCTGGGCAGGACCTGCCCGTGCCAGACGCCACCAGATTAGAAGTGACTCACCATAATCTTGAAGAAGTGGATTAAATCTCCTCCTGCTGCACTACTTAATGAAATCCATCCCATAATATGCTCCCGGCCCTGCTGTCTGCCCCTCGTCCCCCGCCCCCTCCAGCTCCTTGGCAGCAGAATCCCCCTTCCCTGCTGAGGGCACCATGTGGGCATGGGGTGCGGGCAGCAGACAGCCCGTGTCCCCATCACCCTGTGCCCAGGGTGGGTGCCCAGGACACTGCCACCTCCCGAGGATGCAGGGGAAGGCTTGGGGGGCTGTGACGTGTGCCCCTCCACAGGGATGGGGCTGCTGTGGGCTCAGCTGGGTCCTGCTGGGAGCCCAGTGTCCCCAGGCTGGGGAGATGGGGACTGTGCCAGGCTGCCAGTGCATGGCTGTGCCTTGGAGGGGGAGCGAGCGGTGGGGAAGGATCCGGGAGCTCAGGGCTGGGAGCAGGAAGGAAGGAAGGAAAGCAGAGTTAAAATAAGCCAGGCAGCGAGCCGTGGGGGAGGCCAGGGCTGGAGCCAGCTCCCAGCCTCTGGGGAGAGGGGTGGACTGGGCTTTGCATGGTGCTGGGGCACCCTGGGGCACCCTGGGGCACCCTGTGGTGCTGCACTGTGTGTCGGGGCAGGGGTGGGGGCAGCGTGTGGCAGGAGGGCACTGGGAGCTGGCGGGGCACACGCTGCCTGCCCCATCCCTGATGGCTCTGCCCCCTTCTCCCACCCTGGCAGGATGGGTCTCGGCAGAGGCTGCCGCAGAAGAAGAAGACGGTGTCCTTCAGCACCATGCCCAACGACCGCAAGATCAACAGCACAGCCGCCTGCATCTCCTTCATGCTGGAGGGCTGCGAGCTGAAGAAGGTGCGCTCCAACTCCCGCATGTACAGCCGCTTCTTCGTGCTGGACGCCGACATGTGCTCCGTGCGCTGGGAGCCCTCCAAGAAGGACTCGGAGAAGGCCAAGATCGAGATCAAGTCGGTCAAAGAGGTGCGTGTGGGCAAGAAGACGCCAGTCCTGCGCAGCAATGGCCTCTCCGACCAGTTCCCGGACGAGTGCGCCTTCTCCATCATCTACGGAGACAACTACGAGTCCCTGGATCTGGTGGCCAGCTCGGCCGACGTGGTGAGCGCCTGGGTGATGGGTCTCCGGTACCTGGTGTCCTACGGGAAGCACACCCCCGAGGCGCCCGGGACCGGCCACCCCAGCCTCCGGACCTCCTGGATCTCCTCCGTCTTCGACCTTGCCGACCTGGAGAAGTCTGGCCGCATCCCTGTGTCCCGTGCCGTGCAGCTCATCAAAGCGCTCAACCCAGGCATGAAGACCTCCACCATCGAGCTGAAATTCAAGGAGCTGCAGAAGGCCAGCGAGCGTCCTGGTGCGGAGGTGCCCTGCAACCTCTTCGTGGAGGCGTACTGCGAGCTCTGCACCCGCCCCGAGATCTTCTTCCTGCTGGTGCAGTTCTCCAGCAACAAGGAGTACCTGGGTCTGAAGGACCTGCTGATGTTCCTGGAGGTGGAGCAGGGCATGGAGGGGGTGACAGAGGAGAAGTGCTTGGAGATCATCAGCAAGTACGAGCCCTCCAAGGAGGGCCGGGAAAAGGGCTACCTGGCCATCGATGGCTTCACGCGCTACCTGCTCTCCGCCGACTGCTCCATCTTCGACCCGCAGCACCGCAGGGTGTGCCAGGACATGGCACAGCCCCTCTCCCACTACTACATCAGCTCTGCCCACAGCGCCTGCCTGCTGGAGGACAACTTCTGGGGCCGCTCGGACATCAGCGGCTACATCGGCGCCCTGGGCCTGGGCTGCCGCAGCATGGAGCTGGTGCTCTGGGATGGCCCTGAGGGTGAGCCTGTGGTCTACACCGGCCCCTCAGCCACCTCCTGCGTGCCCTTTCGCGCCGTGGTGGGGCTGATCGACCAGCACGCCTTCGCTGCCTCCGCCTACCCCCTCATCCTCTGCCTGGGGGTGCGCTGCTCGGCCGCCCAGCAGCGCCTGGCCGCCCAGTGCCTGCGCAAGACGCTGGGGGAGAAGCTGTACCTGGAACCCCCTGACCCCACCGCGTCCTACCTGCCCTCCCCGGAGCAGCTCAGGGGCCGCATCCTCATCAAGGGCAAGAAGCTGCCGCCCGGCTGCGAGGACAGCGAGGGGGAGGTGTCGGACGAGGAGGAAGGCTGGGAGCTGGCGCGGCGGCTGGGCCAAGGGGACCGGGAGGTGCCGGAAGGAGGTGGCCTGCGGCGGGTGCGCCTCAGCCGGGAGCTCTCGGAGCTGGTGAGCCTCTGCCAGGCCGTCCCCTTCCAGGACTTCGAGAGCTCGCGGCGCGGACAGCGCTACTGGGAGATGTGCTCCTTCAGCGAGGTGGAGGCGGGACGCTTCGCCAACGAGTGCCCGGCCGAGCTGGTCAGCTACAACAAGCGGTTCCTCTCCCGCGTCTACCCCAGCCCCATGCGCATCGACGCCAGCAACATGAACCCCCAGGACTTCTGGAAGTGTGGCTGCCAGATGGTGGCCATGAACTACCAGACGCCGGGGCTCATGATGGACCTGAATGCGGGCTGGTTCCGGCAGAACGGGGCCTGCGGCTACGTCCTCCGCCCCGCCATCATGCGGGAAGAGGTCTCCTACTTCAGTGCCAACGCCAAGGACTCCTTGCCTGGGGTGCCTGCCCAGCTCCTGCACCTCAAGGTCATCAGCGGGCAGAACCTGCCCAAGCCCAAGGGCTCGGGGGCCAAGGGGGAGGTGGTGGAGCCCTATGTCTGCGCTGAGATCCACGGCATCCCAGCTGACTGCGCCGAGCACCGCACCAAGACGGCCCTGCAGAGCGGGGACAACCCCGTCTTCGACGAGAGCCTGGAGTTCCAGATCAACCTGCCGGAGCTGGCTGTCCTGCGCTTCGTTGTGCTGGACGACGACTACATCGGGGACGAGTTCATCGCCCAGTACACCATCCCCTTCGAGTGCCTGCAGCCCGGCTACCGCCACGTCCCCCTCCAGTCGCTGGCTGGGGAGCCCCTGCCCCATGCCACCCTCTTTGTGCATGTGGCCATCACCGACCGCCGCGGCGGGGGCAAGGGACACCGCCGGGGGCTGGCGGGGCGCCGGGGCCGCCGGGTGCGGGAGTACACCTCCACCAAGGCCACTGGCATCAAGGCCATTGATGAGGTCTTCCGGACGGCCACCCAGCCGCTGCGGGAGGCCACCGACCTGCGGGAGAACGTGCAGGTACGGACCCTGCGGCGGCACCGGGGGACCTGGTTTCTGTGGGGGAGGACGGGGCCATGAGCAGTGGGCATCCCGGGCATCCCTCCTCTTCCTGGGCATGGGGCAAAGAGCCTCGTCTGGGGCAGAGAGCTGGGGGAAATGGGGCTGTTCCTGCGGGGGGGTTCTTGGGACCCTCCCAGGCTGAGCCCCGACGCCGCTCTCTGCCCGCAGAACGCGCTGGTCTCCTTCAAGGAGCTGTGCGGGCTGACGCCCGCTGCCAACATGAAGCAGTGCATCCTGACGGTGGCCACGTGGCTGCTGCACAGCGACAGCGCGCCCAGCGTCACCCTCAACCTGGCAGAGCAGTACCCCCCCATGGAGGCCCAGGGCCCCATCCCCGACCTGCTGCGCAAGGTCCTCACCGCCTACGAGACGGTAAGTGCTGTCCTGCCGGGGCTCGGGGTGCTCTGCGGGGCTGGTGGCACCGGGACCACCGCCCTGCCTGTGATGGGGGACCCCGAACTCGCTGCACCCGTCCTGGTACCGGGGGGCGCTGGCGGTGTCCTGCGGTGCTGCCTGGCGGGAGAAATCCCATTAACAGCCGCAGCCGGAGCCGCTTCCTTCCTTTGTGTTGGAGGGGACCTGGCCACCGGCCACCGCTGGTCACGCCACACCTGGCTGGGGACGAGGAGAGCCAGACCCCGTCACTGGGGCGAGGGGTGGCCCCTGGCCCCACGCACTCTGCTGTGGGGGTGGCGCTGGGGACTGCCCCGCTCCTCACACCACCCCTCTCCCCAGATGATCCAGACCAGCCGGACGCTGATCGAGTCGGCCGATGCGGTGTACGGGAAGCTCATCCAGGCGCAGCAGGCAGGTGGGTGCCGGGCACAGCCCTGGGGAGGACAACTGTGGGGACACCGTGCCTCTGTGCTGGGCTGGGGGCTCGCGTCCCCACGGGGCTCGGGGCAGGGGGCTGGCACCAGGCTCCAGCGCTGGGCACGGGCACAGCCCGGCATGCCGGTGATTTTGGCTGTGCACTTGCACGCCTGCAGGGCACAGTGGAGGACGAGGGGTGCACGTCCGCACCCTGGGATGAACCTGGAGCTTGGTGGCAGCACGACAGCTGTGGGACAGCAGTTTCCAGCTGGGGGGGCCCGAGCGTGGCTCTGCGGTTTTCCCACGTCCCGGCAGCACGGGGTGGGCGCGGGGGGCTGCCCGGTGCCGGGTGCCGCCGGGGTGCTGGGGCTGTGCGGGAGGGAGCGGAGCGGAGGAGGCTGATGAGGAAGCAGGGAAGAGTCATTAGCTGCCAAACACCGGAATATAATTAGCACCAGAAATAACGGGTTGGTGCTGACGGCAGAAGTGGCAACTGAATGTTATGACTTCCAAGACACTGGGCTGAGCCCACACAGGCAGGTGTCCCCACCCTGGTCCTGCCCCCACCCCAGTGGCTGCCTGGGAGCCCTGGCCCCGCTGTGGGCACCAGCAGTTGCGCAGCCCCTCTGCAGGCTGGGACCCCGCAGGAACAGCCCTGGACACCCCCAGGTGCACGGGGTCTGCCAGCCCAGGGGCTCGTGTGGGCTCCCATGGGGCTGGGAGAGGTGCCAGGAACTGGAGGGAGCCCCGCTCTGCCACCCCCAGCCGGTGACAGCCTTGCTGCCAGCAGTCCTGTTTGTTCCCTGCCTGCACGGCAGCCTGGAAACCTCCCCAGGCTCTTGGCTTTGGGCTCTGCCACCACTGCCAGCACCAGGGGGAGCGACAGCACGGGGGGCACGGGTGGGCTCTGTGCCCTCCTGTGCTGCTCTGGCTGTGGGAGCCCTGCTGCTGCGCTGGGGGGTGTCCCGGGGCCCCTGGGGTGTGCGGCTGTCACTGCCACCCCTGCCTGGTCCCTCAAGGTGGTGGCAGGCAGCAGTCTGGGGGGCTGCAGCCCCCACCACCGTGCCCAGGGCACTGGCTCCTCTTGCTTCAGCCCCGGCTGTGCTGCAGACAAGCCCCTGTGACGCCAGCCCGGTCCGTGCCCAGCTGGCGGGTGCTGCGGGGTCCGGGGAGGTGCCGCTGCGGGTGGGGGTGCGGGGCTGGGGGCGTGCTGAGTGACAGCGCGTGGGCGAGCAGGCTCGCGTGGGAGCCCTTGTGTGGGCCCAGCGCCGGTGCTGCGTCAGGAGGGGTAATTATAGCACCCGCTCACGAGGACATCACGCGGTGCACGGCACGCGGGGACGGGCGGCTCTGCTCTGAGCCCCCCTGGGTGGGCCATGGTGTCCAAGAGCCAGACCTCTGCCCGGGGCAGTCGCTGCCCTTCTGGACCCCGGGGTCCGAAATCAGCAAGGGCTGTGGCCAAGCGTGGTACCGCGGTGGCGGGGGCTCCATCAGCCCATTGTTCCCGGCACAGAGGGGACTTGGAGCTGTGGGGGCAGTGGGGGCCCCACCCAGCCTGCTCCCCCATGCTGGCTAAAGGGTGTCCCTGTGGCTCTGTCCCCATCTGTGGTGGGTGGTGGCTGTCCCCACACCCACTGAGGGATGCTCCTGGCTGCGCAGGCATGGACTTCCACAAGGAGCTGCACCGCGCAGAGGCCAAGGAGGGGCTGCGGGGCCGCAAGCTGCAGAAGGCACTGGAGAGCTTCGCCTGGAACATCACTGTCCTCAAGGTGAGGGGCGAGGGCTGCGTGGCCCCCTGCCACCCACCGCCCCTGCCCCGGGGCTGGGGGATGCTCCGGCAGCGCTGGGGGGCAGGGGGTGCCCCATCAGCCCCCGTCCCCTGACTCCCCTCCCACGCAGGGCCAGGCTGACCTCCTCAAGCACGCCAAGGCGGAGGCGCTGGACAACCTGTGGCAGATCCACAACGCGGGGCAGTCCTGCGGCATCGGCAGGAACGGTGCGGCCTCGCCGGAGCCCTCCCGGCTGCGCGCCCCGCTGGACCCCATCCCCGAGACAGACGGAGGCGGTGACACGGCGTCCTGCTGACCCCGGCCTGGGGCTCGGGGGCCCGGACTGAGCACCCCCAGCCGCCGGGGCGGGCACCGGGAGCCCCAGCCCCGCAGGCACTGGCAGCTGCTGGCCTGCAGCGCAGCGTGCATGGAGGGACACGCGTGGGGCTGCGTGCCCGTGTTCTGCCGTGCCGAGGGGCTGCATTGGGACCCAGCGAGGAGGTTGGGGAGGGTTGTCCCTGCTCCCACTTGTCCTCTTCCAAGCTCCCAGGGCCTCATCCAGACCCCCATCCCTTTCCAGAGCAAGCGCCCTGTCCAGAGCTGCGGGCTTTGCCTCTGCCAGCCCTGGGAAAACCTGCCTGGCAGGAAGGGTCCTGGCCGGTCCTCGTCCCCTCTCCGTGGGGCAGTGTGTCCCCAAGCTCCCCACTGTGCAGAGGGACTGGGAGGCTCTGGGGTGCAGCGGACAGGGGGTGGGTGGCCAGGGGGCCACTGCAGACCAGCCCGGACAGCAGATGGGGCTTCTGGCATCAGGGACACATCGGGGCTCATCCCCCAGGGCAAGGGGCTGGTGGGCACGGGCTGTGGGCGAGGGGCGGTCTGGGGTCGGACCGGGGCTGTGGAGCGTTATAAAGAGTATGAGACCCACCCTGGTGCCCTGCTGCTCCCTCTGCACACCCAGGATGGGGTCACCAAAGGGGATGGAGGGTGGCAGGGGGGACAGGGACCCAGGCGGCATCAGCCCTCCCCTGGCACCAGCCGAGCGCAGGATGATGGCTCCCCACGTCACGGAGCCATGCGGCTGCCTGGCACCCCTTTGTCTGGAGAGGTAATTAGCCTAATGGGGCCACAAGGAGCAGACCCGTGTGCGCTGCTGTCGGAGTGGGCCAGCGTCTCCCCAGCGCTGACCTTCAGCCCCTTTGTGCCGGCCCGGCCACGGGGCCGTGGGCAATTACAGCCTCATTAGCGCCACGCACCCGGCCACCGCGCCCGGCCGGTGAGCACCCACACAATGGGGAGCTGCAAATGAGGGGAAAGGCCTGGTCGGTCTCCGAGCTACGGCCCCAGCACACCCGCGTCTCCCAGAGACGGTGCCCGCCCGGTGCCGGCGGTATTTTTGGCAGCACTATTGTGCTGCGCCCTATAAAGCAGCGGCTGCAGTGGGTGGCGCAGGGCGCTGCGCTCTCGGCTGCCCGGCGGGACATGCCCCAGCACCACTCGGCCACCTGAAGAGCCCAGAAGGATGGAGGTGCCCAATGCCAAGGTGGGGCCGGGGTGCCAGAGCCCACGGAGCCGGGAGGGCAGCGATGGGGAGGTGGCTTGGATGTGGGACCAGAGGTCTGAGGGTGCAGGAGGGCCTGGTCAGATCCTCCAGCACGTGGCAGCTCCCCAGGCACGGCCAGCAGCCGATCGGGGGGCTCAGCCCCGCGTGGGCTCCTCGGGAGGGCGCTGGGTGCACGGTGCCTGCGGTGTCGAGCATGGGTGCTCTCGCTGCTCATCCTGCGGCACTTGGTGGCAAGGGGAAGGTGTTTGCTGCAGCTGCCTTGGCTGCTGGTCAGAGTGGGGGGGGGCTGTGGTCACTGAGGCTGGGGGGGCGTGGGGAGCAGCACTCCTGTCTCCCCTGGGGATGCGGCGCTGGCTGTGCCCCAGGACGCCGAAGGGTGATGCTCCAGGTGTGGGGCTGAGGGGACAAGCAGGCAGCACTGCAGCGACCACGGCGGGCAGGAGCTGTGGCGTGGCAACAGGAGTGGGGGCAGCCCTGGGGCTGTGCAGCCCCCCCAGCACTGCCGCCTGCCCTGTGCTAACACCGCCCCTCGCTCCGGCAGCCGCAGCGAGCCGCCTGCCTCCTGCTGCTGCTCCTGCTCTGCTCCCTGGCTGCTGCCCGGCAGAGCCTGCCCGAGTGCTGCCGGCAGAAGACCTGCTCCTGCCGCATCTACGACCTCCTGCACGGCATGGGCAACCACGCCGCGGGCATCCTCACGCTGGGCAAGAGGAAGAGCTTCCCACCAGCCTTCCAGAGCCGGCTCTACCGCCTGCTGCACGGCTCCGGCAACCACGCCGCAGGCATCCTCACCATGGGCAAGCGTGGGGAACACCCTGGCACCCCCTGCCACGACGCACCAGGCTGCCCTGCGGGTGCGGAGGCCCAGCCAACACCTGCCCTGCGGGGTGCTGATGCCAGCCCTGCCAGCCCCCGGGAGTGCCAGGGACATTTGGGGCAGGACCTGACCAAGACCCAGGCCCAGGGCAATTCCAGGAGCCTTTACTGAGAGGGATGGGGGCAGCGGGCATGGGGAAGGGACCTGGGGGGACAGACCCCAGGGACACACGGTGTAAATAGCACTTTTACATTCCTCCTGCTGGCCCTGGCCACCGCAGGCACCGTGGGCACTGCTGCCCTTTTACAATAAATGGTAGCCTGGTGTTACGTGGCTCTGCCTGCTCCCTGGGGATGGGCTGGGGGGCACAGCTCTGCCCCGGGCAGCCCACGGGGCTGGTGCCTTCCTCTGTGGGGCCTGTGGGCCCAGCTGGGGGACACAGGACCACGACTGGGGAGAAGTGGTCTCAGCCAGTCTGTCTGGGGGCAGGGATGTTTGTGAAGCCCCCCTAAAAGGCTCGGAGCATCCCCTACTGCCGAGGAGACCCCACTGCCACCCCCCATTGTGCGGAGTCCCAGGGAGGGCTCTGGCCGGGTCCCATCACCCCTGGGTGCCACTCAGAGGGTCCCACGGGTCCCACAGGGCACATCCCTGGGCGGCAGAGCTGGGACGGGGGTCCCGCAGCAGGAGCCCCCGCGTACACCGGGTCCTGCGCCTCCCGCAGCCCCCGGGACGGCGGGCGCCCCCGGTACAGAGCAGCCTGCCCCCGGGCGGTGCCGGTGCCCGCCGGTGCCGAGGCCCCTCCCGGGGGCGGAGCGGGAGCACCGGGCCGGGCCGAGCGGGATCAGCCGGGGCCGCACCTGCGGAGGGGCGCGGGGCGGCGGCGGAGCTGCGACCGGCGGGACCGGGACCATGCCGGTGATGAAGGGGCTGCTGGCGCCGCAGAACACCTTCCTGGACACCATCGCCACCCGCTTCGATGGCACACGTACGGCCGGGCCGGCGGGAGCGGGGGGGTCCGCGGCGGGCACCGGGCGGGGGCGGGCGGTGTCCCCCGGGGGCAGCGGGGACGGACGGGGCTCGGACCGGGACCGCCGGCCCCGCGGCTCGGCGGGACCGCCCCCGCGCTCTGTCCCGGGGACCCCGCCCGTGTCCGGGCTCGGTGCTCCGGTACCCCCCGTTTCCCCGCTCCCCTCCCGCTGCCGGCGGCCGCGCTCGGCACCAGGGACGGGGATCGGTGGCGGCGGGAGGAGCCGTGAGGGGGGACCCCCCGGGACCCCCCGCGGCGCCGAAGGGGCTCCCCGCGCTCCGGGAGCCCCATGGTCCCGGCTTTGCCTCGTGCTGTGCCCGGGGCGGTGGCCGGTCCCGGGGGGACGTGGGCGGTGCGTGACCCCGCAGGGGATGGGGTTGGGGTGCCACCCCGCGGAGCCCCGGGATCTGGGGTCCCCTGAAGCTGCAGGGCGGCCGTGGAGCACAGCCTGTGCCTGTCACCTCCGTGGCACGCAGCGCTGCTGGACGGACACGGTGGGGTGCCCGGGAAGCCCCAGTGCCACACAGCCAGCCCACCCTGCGCCCCCCGGGGCTGCGTTCCGGGGAAGGGGGATCCTGGTGGCAGTGTGCTCTGGCAGGGGTGGGGACCAGGGCCCTGTCCCACCACCCTCCAGTTTGGGGCCACTTCCCATGGCTGGGGTGGTCCCGTGTCCCCCGGCTCCCCTCCGTGTCCGTGTGCTGGGCCAGGATGGATTAAGGCCTTGGCGAGTTGGGGCAAGGATGATGCTGGGGCGCCACATGCCATCCCCCAGCACCACTGGCACCACGCAGCCACCCAGGGATGGGTCTGACCCCAGGCCCCCCCAGAGCCACCCGGAGCAAGGCTGGACATGTCTCACAGTGCTAGGGGGGCTGGCATGAAGATGGCACTGGGTGCCTGCAGCCACTTCCCATGGCAGCGTTGGGTGCCAGCAGCACCCCTGGGGCACGCGCTGGCTCCTGGCCGGCGTGGCATGGAGCACCCTGGCTGACACCAGCGTCATTTGGGGTGTTTCCTTTGAGACTGCAGTGGGTGTGGAGGCAGCCAGCCCCTGCGCCCTCAGACCAAGCTGTGCCCAGCGGTGCCCAGGCAGAGCCCCATGCGCCTTGCGCTGCTGATCCTACGACTGTCCCTGCACGGGGACAGAGCCCAAGTGTGACAGCAGGACCCACACGTCCCTGCCACTCCGCTGAGGGTTCCCCCAGCTCTGCTGTGGCATTAGCAAACCCCAGAGGGGACCAGTGTCCCCCGCTCTGCTGGCCCTGGGCTCCCCAGGATCCGGCTCTCTGAGGAAGGGTCCCTGTGGGAGCTGCCTGCCACACCCTGACCCAAAGTGCTGGGAATTTGCCCCGAGGAGCAGGGATTTGCCCCACAGCATCCTGCCCGCGGCTGTGCGCACCCGCCTCCCAGGCACAGTTAAACGGTGTCGGGCTTTGCCAGTTCGATGTGTCCCTTATCGGCTTTATGTGCCATGGAGAGGGGCTTTAGCCGCAGCGATACGTGTGCGAGTTAACCCTGCCCCTGCCCCGCAGCCGCTGCCCCCCAGCTCGGGAGGGCCCATCCAGGCAGGCTGGCCACAGTGGCAGGGGGCAGCGAGCCCCCCGGGCCACATCGCTGTGCTGGGCAGAGCTGCTCCCAAACGCCAGCCCTGTTTTCCCTTTTCTAATAACACATCCTGGACGACACAGTAATCCTGGCTCCCCAGAGCCAAAATCTGGCCTTAGTCACAGCTTCAAGCTATTTTTGCTTCTCCAGGCTAATCCTGGGTTGAGCTGTGCTGTGGTGGCCCCGCTGCACCCCCATCACGCCAGGGCCGCCCGTGGCTGCCATCGCCTCCTTCCCGTAACCTCCCCTGCCCTTGCCCTGCCTGGCACGGTGCTGCTGGGGGTGCACAGGGGCTGTCGGTGGCTGTGGGTCCCCCTCTGTCGCTGTGGGAAGGGACAGACTCCGGTTGCCTGCACCTGATGCCGGGGGTGTGGGGTGCTGGGCTGGGGCCCCACGGGCTGGAGACCGTGTTGGGGCTGGGGACGCCCCAGTCTGCCCTCACTGGGTGCAAACACCACCCGCACTGGCCATGCACCCCACTTCCTTGCCACTCTTTTAGCACGAGGCCATCTGTCCCCCTGGCGCTGAGCCTGCAGTGAGGAGCTGCTGTGGGCTCGGGGACAGAGCCCCTGCCCGGCCCGTGGCTGGGCGCTGCAGGGAGAATGTGGCCACTCTGCGGCTGGGCAGGGCGTGAGGCTGGCAAGGGCCATCCTCTGCCTGGTGCCATCTCCCCGCTGGGGCAGAGGTGATGCTGGGGAGGCTCCACAGTGCTGTGACAGACCAAGGATGCTGCATTTCCCCCGTGCCTCTAGCCTGTGCTGGCGCGGTGTGGGGACTCACCCCAAGCTTGTGGCTTCTCTGCCACCCTCGGTGGGTGCCACTGTGGTGCCATGCCTGGGGCTGGGGGTCCCAGCACTGCAGCCTGGCACCTCTGGGCTGGCAGCACCCAGCTGGGTTTGCCGCTGCTCCCGCTAAGCTGCCTGAGCCCCGGCGGGAGGTGGGAGCAGCAGATGGCGAGGGGGAGGCGTGAATCGCCTCGCTCGGGATCGCATCGCTGCCGATGGGAGCCAGGAGCTGGATCTGGGCCCCTTCCAGCCCGTGGGGTGGGGTCCTGCCTGGAACGGGGCCTCGGGGCAGCAGGGCAAGGGATGAGTGAGCTCTGGGAGCGCTGAGGGCAGTGGGACCTGGCTCCTCTCCCCAGAGGAACCCTTGGGGGTGGCAGGGCTGGGCTCCCCTTCATGCCCCCCAAGCTGGCCCTGAGCCCTCAGGGGTGGCCACATCTCCTTCCAGACAGCAACTTCATCCTGGCCAACGCGCAGGTCCACCACGGCTTCCCCATCGTCTACTGCTCCGACGGCTTCTGCGACCTCACCGGCTTCGCCCGCACCGAGGTCATGCAGAAGAACTGCAGCTGCCGGTTCCTCTACGGGGCCGAGACCAGCGAGCCCGTCCTGCAGCGCATCGAGAAGGTGCTGGACGGCAGGCAGGAGTACCAAACCGAGGTCTGCTTCTACAAGAAGGGTGGTGAGTGGTGCAGGGGGCCGGGGCCCTGATTGCGGCTCCGGCTGGGACGCGGCCCTGGGGTGAAGCTGCCAGCAGCGGGGTCTGTCCTGCCTTCACCACCCTCTCCCCCCATGCAGGAGCCGCCTTCTGGTGCCTGCTGGACATCATGCCCATCAAGAACGAGAAGGGGGAGGTGGTGCTCTTCCTCTTCTCCTTCAAGGACATCACAGAGAGCCGGGGCAGGAGCCACCTGGGTGACAAGAAGGAGGGTGAGGAGCGGCTGTGGAATGGGGATGGGATTTGGGGAGCACTGCAGGCAGTGGGCACGTGGCAAAGGGGCTCCCAGTTCCCCGCTGGGTCCTGCCTGCCTTCATGCCCCTGTGCAGTGGGGTCCCCCCCGAAGCAGCCCCGCTCTGTCGCACCAGCAGTGTCCCCACTGACCCAGTGTCCCTTGTCCGCTGCAGAGAAGCAGAGGAGCAGGAAGCCTGGGAGCTCGCGCCTGTGGGCAGCGCGGCGGCAGGGCCGGACGGTGCTGCACCAGCTCAGCAGCCAGTTCACCCGGAGCGACCGAGGCGAGATGAAAATCAACCGTGTAAGGACCTGGGGGAGCCTGGTGCCTCCCAGGGGGCTGCGGGCGGGCTGGGGCTGCTGCGGCTCTCTGGGGACCAGCTCTGCGGCAGAGCCAGGACGCTGTTCCCATGCCCCCATCGCACTGGGCTCCCTGGGCACCAAAACGCCCTCCATCCCCACTACCTGCACCGTGCTCCAGGCTGCAGATGTGGTTCACTGGCAGCAGCAGAGAGACCAGAGGGTGCCCAGAGCTTGCCGTGGGGAGAGCAGATCTTCTGGCAGCTCTGCCAGGGCTGTGTCTCTCCTCACACATTACTTGTCAGGAAAACCCTGCCTCTTGCTCGTGGCACAGCCATGCCAGCCCCGGGGAGCGCCGTTACCAGGCTGCGGCAGCTGCAGGCGCGTGAGCAGCGAGGCTTCCAGCACAGCAGGGACTGGCATCATCTCTGTGCCAGCCTGCTCACACGGATGCGGTGCCCCAGCACAGGGTCCCCAGGCATGGCTGCAGTGATG
The DNA here is from genome assembly GCA_028020825.1 of Podargus strigoides. Lineage (NCBI taxonomy): Eukaryota > Metazoa > Chordata > Aves > Caprimulgiformes > Podargidae > Podargus > Podargus strigoides. The sequence goes on along the minus strand of CM051647.1, from coordinate 6,742,718 downwards.
GGCATTGCCTGCAGACGCCCTGGGCAGGGGTTTGTCACCTGGCTGGGGACCCAGAGCTGGCAAGCAGGTGAAGGGTTTCAGCAAGCTAGCCCTGAATCCTGGGGTGGACGGACCCAGATCTCCCCCAGCAGCACCGTGTTCCTGCAGAGGGTGGCAGTGGGCTTTACCCCATCACATGAATTGGCACTGAGACGGTTCTGGGTAGCAGCTGGCAGTGCCATTGGATTACAATTGATAGCATTAGCATAGAGTTAATTTCTGTATGTGCCGCAATCAGGCATTCTGTGCCCATCTCTGAGGGTGACCTCAGCGCAGCCCGTGTGCTCCTTTGGAAATGTGTGTCCGTCACCCTGACATCACAGGGTGTCAGCCAGGCTGGCAGCACTCGGGAGGAGGGGAGGCTGTGGTGCCCTCCACCCCCTCGCACAGGATGGCCCCTGTGCCACCTGTGTGCCACCCTGCCGCTTGCTCCCCCAGAACGTGTTTGAGAACAAACCGTCCATCCCCGAGTACAAAGTGGCCTCGGTGCAGAAGTCCCGCTTCATCCTGCTCCACTACAGCATCTTCAAGGCCCTCTGGGACTGGCTTATCCTGCTGGCCACCTTCTACGTGGCCATCACTGTCCCCTACAATGTCTGCTTCACGGGCACGGAGGACAGCCTCTCGGCCGCCCGCAGCACCATCGTCAGCGACATCGCCGTGGAGATGCTCTTCATCCTGGGTAGGTCTGAGCACCCCTGTGGGGTGGAGGCCGTGGCTGGGCAGGGCAGGGATGCGGCCAGAGTAGCAGACCCGAGGGATGATGGAGAGGGGACCTGCTGTCACTTTGCCCCTGCTGCTGGCACCCAGCACCCTGGGAGCAGGACTGGGGTCAGCTGCAGAGCCTGGCCCAGCTCCCCTGGCCGCGGCGGGGGCGGTGAGGGCTGGCCCTGCTCTCCCCGTGGCAGACATCATCCTGAACTTCCGCACGACGTACGTGAGCCAGTCGGGGCAGGTGGTGTACGACCCCCGCTCCATCTGCATCCATTACGTGGCCACCTGGTTCTCTGTGGACCTGATCGCCGCGCTGCCCTTCGATCTGCTCTACGTCTTCAACGTCACCGTGGTGAGTGCCCCTCGCGCCGCGGCCGGGGGCAGCAGGGGGAGGTGGCCTCTGTCGCAGGACCCGCTCCTTGTGTGCCTGGCTGGGAGCCGCGCGGGCAGCGAGGGGAAGCAGTGATGGCAGCGAGAGCGGGAAGCCTCCCACGCTTCTTGATTTAACCAGAGGCTGCCACAAATGACAGTAACTGCCAAGGCACAGCTCCAGGAGCTGCAGGCAGGTGTCCGCCCTGCTCCCTGCCCCCTGCCCCCAGCACCCAGCACGCCTGTGCTCTGCCAGGGTACAGAGCAGCTCTGAGCAGCTCCACACACACCGTCGCAGTGAGGGGCACCGGCACGTGGCCCACCCTGGCAGGGGGGTGACCACGTGTGCAGGCACACAGGGCACATGCCAGTGATGAAGGCAGGTCCCAGCCTGAGCCTCCCTGGGCTCCCAAGGGGCCCTGTGGCACAGCGGGTGCGATGCTGGCACCAACTCCTCCCCGTTGTCTGCTAATTGGGGCTGGGAGGGGAGGAGGGGGGTGAGAGCCACGGCTGTAATTACGCTTACTGGAGGCAGAGCAGCGTGCAGAGGGGACAAGGGCACTTGGGGCTGGAACTGTCCCCTGAGCCAAGCCCAGCTCTGCTCGTGCCCCAGCGGTGCTGCCGGCAGGAAAACTGTCAGGATCCTGCAGCCGAGGCACAGCATCCCGCTGACACCTCCCTGGCTAATAGGTGAGCTCAGCTTCGCCGAACACAGCCACTGAGAGCAGAGCCACTGCTGCCACTGCCCCTCCCGCTGGTCACCCCCGCCCCTCTCCAGCACCCCGGGTCTCCCAGGGTGACTCCCTGACAAGCTGTCACCCCGGCTGCCTGCGGAAGGGCTGCCTGGGGATGTGCTCTTCACAACTGGCCCTGTGCCCTGTGACCCTCCTGGTAGCTGCAGGGGGTGGCGAAGGGTCCCTGCCCCAGAGGGGAACTGGGGGCTCCCGTCCCCTGCCTGCAGCTCCTCCGGGTTCACCCACCTGCCCCGCTCCCCAGACCTCGCTGGTTCACCTGCTGAAGACGGTGCGGCTGCTGCGGCTGCTGCGGCTGCTGCAGAAGCTGGACCGGTACTCGCAGTACAGCGCCATGGTGCTCACCCTGCTCATGTCCATGTTCGCGCTGCTGGCCCACTGGATGGCGTGCATCTGGTACGTCATCGGCCGCAAGGAGATGGAGAGCAACGACCCCCGCACCTGGGACATCGGTGAGTGGGGCTGCCACCGCATCCCGCGGGCAGGAGGGAGCAGGCGGAGGGCCCGGTGGGGCGGGCAGCGGCGGGGGCTGCAGTCCTTCGGGCTGGCAGAGCGGTGCCGAGGCCCCTCGGCGAGCGCTGACCCCTGGCTGTGCTTGGCAGGCTGGCTGCACGAGCTGGGCAAGAGGCTGGAGGCTCCCTACATCAACAACTCGGTGGGGGGCCCCTCCATCCGCAGCACCTACATCGCCTCCCTCTACTTCACCCTCAGCAGCCTGACCAGCGTGGGCTTCGGCAACGTCTGCGCCAACACCGACGCCGAGAAGATCTTCTCCATCTGCACCATGCTCATCGGGGGTGAGGCGGGGCGCGGGGCAGGGCTTGGGGGCTTCACCTCCGGCTGCCGGAGCAGCGGGTGCAGCTGGGACCCGCGCAGGACAGGGCACTGTGAGCAGGCACACGTGTGCCCTGGGGGACAGCCCTGGGGCTGGGGTTAGGGGAGAAGCCCCCTGTGCTGCACCCCTCAGCCCCCCCTATTGCTGGCGGGGACAGAGCCCAGACCCTGCCCAGGCCCCCATCTGCCTCAGCCCCCCCAGCCGGGCCCTCGGTGCGCCTGACGCTGCCCTCCCGGCCCCCAGCGCTGATGCACGCTGTCGTCTTCGGCAACGTCACGGCCATCATCCAGCGCATGTACTCCCGCCGCTCGCTCTACCACACCCGCATGAAGGACCTCAAGGACTTCATCCGCGTCCACCGCCTGCCCCAGCAGCTCAAGCAGAGGATGCTGGAGTACTTCCAGACCACCTGGTCCGTGAACAACGGCATCGATGCTAACGAGGTGGGAGGCGTTGGCCGGCTGAGGCAGCCCCGCTCCATCCCCCCGCTGCGTCCTGCACCCGGCGTGGGGGTGATGGGGCTGGCAGGGAGCTGTGAGAGCCCATGTGTGTGTGTGTGTGCGCTGGAGGGACCAGAGCTGGGTGCCAGGACTGGGGCTGCTCTCCCTCCCCACACCCCAGCACGCCGGCCCCACTCTCCCCAGCTGCTGCACGACTTCCCCGACGAGCTGCGCGCGGACGTGGCCATGCACCTCAACAAGGACATCCTGCAGCTGCCCGTCTTCGAGACCGCCAGCCGGGGCTGCCTCCGCTCCCTCTCGCTGCACATCAAGACCTCGTTCTGTGCCCCGGGGGAGTACCTGCTGCGCCAGGGCGATGCGCTGCAGGCCAACTACTACGTCTGCTCCGGCTCCCTCGAGGTGCTGAAGGACAACGTGGTCCTGGCCATCCTGGGTGAGGGCAGGCAGCGCGGGCTCTCCCCAGTCCCTTCTGCTGCCCAGCCAGGGGAGGGGTCACGCTGCTAGCCCACCCTGCTGCCCTCCTGCAGGCAAAGGGGACTTGATTGGAGCCGACCTGTGCAGCACGGACCAGGTGATCAAGTCCAATGCGGACGTGAAGGCGCTGACGTACTGCGACCTGCAGTACATCGGGCTGCGGGGGCTCTGCGAGGTGCTGCAGCTCTACCCCGAGTACGCCAGCAAGTTCACGGCCGACATCCACCAGGACCTGACCTTCAACCTGCGGGAGGGCAGCGAGATGGAGGTGGGTGCGTGTCCTCGCTCGCAGGCCCCTTCCCGTCCTTGCGGCCCCAGAGACTGGAGCAGGCTGAGGCTCTGCATGGCCACGGAAGGGGCGTTTGTCCGCTCCCTGCTCATGGTCCCCAGGCTCTGAGGCCGGGGCTGTGGCTGTGGCACCCCTGAAGGTACCTCCCATCCCAGCTCCTCTCGGCTCCACACAACCTGGGGACCTGGAAGCAATGCAGGAGGCTGAGGGGGATGGAGGGCTTGGAAATGGGGGAGCAGGGGACTGGGGGGGCACCGTGGGACAGGCAGCCGGGGCATGGCCCCCCCAGTGCACAGGAGGCAGTGCCGGGGCTGTCAGGTTTAGTCACACCCCAGCAGCCGGGGCGATGTTCTGCTGCAGAAACAGCTCTGCAGAGCTTTGCCTCCCCCGTCGCTGCTGCTGGCTCTGCGCTGGCACCGAGCGGCTGGGGGCTCCTCTGGGGCACCTTCCCCAGGCCCCCCCCTACCCCCAGGCCCTGTGGAGGTGGGGCAGGAGGTCACTCTGCAGAGCCCTGCCAAACCCAACGTGTCCATTGCCCAGGAGAGCTATAAACAAACCAAGGGTGAGTGGGAGCCGACGGAGCTCGCCAGGTCCTGCAGAAGCCCTGTGCACCCCCTGGCCGGCGGCACATGCCCAGGGGAGCTGATGCTCTGGTGGCTCAGCCGGGCTGGGAACTGGGGCTCAGCCGTGGCTCGGGCTCGGGACACACAGGCCAAGGTCGGGCAGCTCATTGGTGTCGTGAGAGCAGCAGCGAAGGGCAGCAGGCGCGGGGCTGCAGAGGATGAGGACAGGGCTGATGCACGGTGCTGGGGGAGGTTTGCCCATCCTGGGGGTCACCGAGGGGCTGGCGGGCTGTGTGCCCAGGCAGGGAGTGGGTGGACGCGTGCCCGGGGCTGTGACTGCCTGCGGCCGGTCCTCGTGGAGCCGTGCGTGGGTCCCGCCTGCCACCGAGCTGGTGCCATCTGCTCTCCACACAGGGGCTCTGCCGCTACTCCCGGTCCCCGCGACTGTCGCAGGCACCGCAGGTTCGTGCTGTGCTGAGGGGAGGATGGGACAGGGTGGATGTGCCTGGCCTTGGCACCGGCATGGTGACCAGCCCTGACCTCCTCCCTGTGCCTGCCTGCAGCCTCGTCTGGAAAGCGGTGCCACCCCGGAGAAGCCCCTTCCCTCCATCCTGGAGGACCAGGAGGAGCCTGACGAGATCTTCCAGCGCTCACCTGCCACCATCACCCGCCGCAAGCTGCTGCTGCCCCAGCTGAGCAGCCCGGCGCGCCGTGGCTCCCTGAGCAGCCTCCTGGGTGATGAGCTGTGCCAGATCTCAGCCCTGCGGCGCAACTGCCGCTCCCCGGCCCGCTGCTGCCGGAGCCGCAGCCCCTCTCCGCAGTGCTGGAGGGATGCCCAGCTCTCGGAGCAGGAGGACAGTGCGGGCAGGAGGCCAGCCAAGCTCCTCATCCCTTCCCTGCACACCTACGGCCCCCCAGACCTCAGCCCCAGGTAAGGCTGGGACACGCTGGCAGCTCGTCCCACTGCCACGGGTCTCTGCCTGCCGGGCTGCGTGGAGCTCTGGGAGGCCACTGGGAACGGTGGCAGAGGGGTGACAGGGTGACAATGGCCAGCCCTCACCCTCTCCCCACCCTAGAGTTGTGGATGGGATTGAAGACAATGGGGGGACATCAGAGCCACAAACGTTCTGCTTCAACGTGGACCCCCCGCTGCAGAGCACGGCGAGGGACTCCCCCATGGCAGGTACCTCTGGCAGCCACTGGGCATGGCCTGGGCACGGCTGGGTGTGCTGGGCATGGGGCTGAAGGGCTTCGGGGGGCCCCTCACCACCCGCCATGTCCTCCCCAGCAGGGACCAGTGTGGATGGCCCAGCGCTGGTGATGGAGGCGGAGGAGATACAGCAGAACATCAGGAGGCTCAAGGAGGAGGTGCGGTGGGGCACCGGGGACGCGGGGCCGGGGGTGTCTGCCGGGGCTCACCACTGTCCCCCCCTCTTCCAGATCGACCGCCTCAACCAGGAGGTTTCCCACCTCCGACAAGAGCTGCTGCGGATGACGGAGCTGCTCCGGAGCCACCTGGGCGCCCCGCAGCCCTCCGCCACGGCGCCCCCCTCGCCCCCGCCCGCGCCCCCCAGCTCCCGCAGCCCCCCCCCCAGCAGCCCCCCGTCCCGCAGCCGCTCAGCCCACGCCGCTGCCCGTCCCGCCGCGCACCCCCGGGCGGGCACCAAGGGGCCGTGCCCGCCGCGGGGGGACACCCCCAGCCCGGAGCCCCTCTCGCTGCCGCCCCGCTTTGCCCGCTCCTTCCCCGGCTGCTCGGCCAGCGCTCGGCCCCGCGCCCCCCCGCAGCCCCGCTCCGGCTCTGCCAGCTCCCACTGACCCCGCGGCACCGGGGTGGCGGTGGGGACCCTCACCCTGGGGGTCCCTGGCCCGTCGCCCCGCTCTGCCCTCCTCGCCGCCCGGGACACGCCGGCTCCGTCCTCGCCCCATCCCCGGTACCGGCTCCGCCATCCCGACGCCCCCGGGGGCAGCGGCCGGAGCGGGGCAGCGGCGGGGGCGCGGCGCACACCAGCAGGGATTTCGGTACCGTTTTGTACCCTTTTCCCACGGGGTCTGTTCTTACAACCGGGCCCGACAGCCCACCCGGACCCCCCGTGACCGGGGCCGTGGAACGGGGCTGGGAAGCGCTGCCCCCCGGCGACTCGCGGGGCCGGGAGGGGGCGGCGGCTCAGGTGGACGGGGCCGGTTCGGAGGCTCGGGGGGTGTCTCCGGGGGGACCCCGGGGGCGGCGCGGCGCCTCCCTCGGCGGCTGTCGGTGGGTGCTGTAACCCCCGCCCCAACGGGAAATAAAGGCTCTATTTTTCCAGCCCCGGCTCCCGCTGAGTCTTTGCCCGCCGCCCTCCCGCCGCCGCCCCGCGCTGCTGCTCGCCCCTCAGCGCCGGGATCCCCTTTCCCGGACCCCCGCCAGGGACTCCCGGTCCCCGCGGACTACAGCTCCCATCGCCCCCCGCGACGGGCGCGCCACGGCGCCACGCCCCCCGGCTCACGTGCGGCGGCGCGTCCGGTAGGGGGCGGAGCCTCTGGGGGCGGGGAGACCCTGATTGGCAGCTGCCGCCGCCTGTGGCCGGCGGGCTCGGAGCGGAAGGGGTGGGCGTATCCGGAAGCGGAACGGGTAAAGGCGGAAGTGAGGGCCGGGGCCTGCGAGACTCACCTGCGGCGGGGGGAGCGGCGCTCCGGGCGGTGAGTGGGGCCGGCGGTGGCGGGGCCTGCTCGGCTTGCACCGGCGCGCTGGGGCTGCGGGGGCTCCTCCGGGCAGGAGGCGTCCTGCGCGGCTCGGTGCTGAGCCCGGCCCCGGGCGGTGCCTGGCTTGGGGGCCCGGCTCCACTGGGCCCGTGCGCCGCAGACCCGGCTCGCCGGGAGCCCGCCCGGTCGGGGGCGGCAGCCGGGCGGCGCCGCTTTGGGAGCCCCGTTGTGGGAGCAGAGCTGGGCTCGGGGGAGCCGCTCCACCGGGCGGGGCGAGGCCGCCGCGTCCCGGCTGCGTGAGCTGGGGTCTGGAGCGGGCTGGCGCAGGGGTTCCGGCCTTCGAGGCCGTCCGGCATCAACCTCCCCCCGCCGGGTGCTGGGCGAGCCGGTCCCGCTGGGTGTCCTGGCGAGGCGGGAGAGCAGCACCGCCGCGGTGCACCGGCGGGTCTGGCCGTGGGAGTGCGGCACTGGTCCGGTGCATAGCGAGCTGTAACCGGGGACGGGAGCTGGGCTGCTCGGGAAGGTCCACACGTCGAAGGTGAGGATCCCGGGCTCCAGGAGAATGTCACAGCTGTGCCGTGCAGCCTCAGGTTTGGCGCTCCTTCGGGTGTGCTGCTGGTGGTGTGCGGGGTCTGCCTGCTGCTCTCGTCCCCTCTGTCTCTCTCGTGGCGATGGCTCTGTGGAAGTCAAATGGGATTTGGGGAAGGTGTGGCACCCATAAGGGTGGAAGCAGTATAATATTTTGTTGTAGCTGTTCAGCTGCTGAGGTGGGAACAGAAACTCTAGGAGTCAGAAAGCATGACCTGGATCCTGAGGAGAGAGCTGCCTAAATGAAGAATATGAAGAATATGACTTTATCTGCTGAAAATAGGTTCTAGTGGCATGGAGACTGCTGCTGGTGACACACACAGCCCCTGTGCCCCCCACGGGGTGCTGTGAAGCGGGATATGTGGTGTTGCTAGCTCTTGAAGAACCGTGAGAAAGTTCTGTGGCTTATCTGGAGGGAGACCCGGAGGTGTGGAGGTGCAAGGCCGTCCTCGGGTCTTCGCAGCGGCAGAGCCTGCGGTGTGTAAGCTGAGAGCACAGCTGGTGTACGACCCTGCGAAGGCCAGCAGGACAGATGTAAGTGTGAGCAACAGGTTTGTAGTGCTAAACCCTAGGAAGGCAGCTTAAACCTCACTCTTGGTAATGTTCAAGGTGCTGCTGGAACTTCTGGGGCTGAGTGGGGCTTGTGAGGAGCTGGGACAGTCGTAGTTGCTCTCTGCTAACTAATGGTGCTGCTCACTGTGAACCCCTCTGCCAGCGAGACCCAGTGCAGCGCTGACCTGGGCTCAGCTGACCTTTAGCTTGTTGCTTTGTACATGGCTGGTGGAGTTCTGACCTTGACTGTTTCCAAGCGCGTAAGGAAATCGGAGGGAAGAGTGCACTGAGGTACTATTTTTAAGGCTTATGTGGAACGACTTGCATCTACTATTCTTAGCTTTTTGTGTGGTGGGTCAACACATATTTGAGCTGCCCTGCTTATAGCATGACATCAGTTCTGCGTTGGGCTAAGTTAGGACTCCTGAGCCTACTCTGAAGGCAGGGCTCTAGAGCTTGGCTCACACCAAAAAAAAGACAGATAGTTCTGATTCACATTGGCTAGAGATGCCACGCTGTCTGAGTGAACTTTCTTGGAATATACCATTAATACTCACTGCCTTGACTTTAAAAGCATTTTACCCTTTTTTCAGCTTAACTGGATAATAGGGTGAAAGAACTGTGCCTGACCAGGGTGAAGAACTCAGGACAGTGTGTGTGGGCAGCTACAAAACAACGCTGGCCTTAAAATATTCTTGAAGTGAGGAGAGCAGGTAAAGCACAGGTCTGTGTGGAGCTGTGCAGTTAAGAAAAGCAGCGCTCAGATTCAGTAACCAGATCTCGGCGCTGAAATCATCTCAGGCTTCTCTTGCCCAAACAGTCAGCTGCTTCCAAAGCAAAAATCTACCTCTGGAGGCAATCTCCCTCTAAGATACCATGGGCTAATTTAGATGACATTTGTTTTCAGATCGTGCCAGGCAGTGTGGGTCTCTTGAGGATGTTCAAGTAAGTGCTGATACCCCTTCAGGTGAGGGAGCAACATGGGCAAGACGAAATGGGCCTCCTGAAGGGGGATTTAGGTTACTAGAGAACAGTGAGGGGGTGGCTGGCTTGATGTCTAGTTTTACTGTGATCAGAGTCAGGCTCAGGTCTGTTTGCTTTGACTGAAACCAATAATGGTTTGGGCAGTGTCTGGAACAAAACTGTCTAGTAATGTATTCATCCTTTGTGTGCTTGGCCAAGCTTAATTGTTGTAATGAGAAGTGGAATTATCTCCATCACAGCACAGCTCTTCCGCATCCGAAGCAGGACCAGTGCTGGAATTGCCCTAGGCCCCGCAGTAATCGGCTCTCGAGCCTGACTTCTGTCTGAGACTGCTGCGTGTTTAGCGGAGAGGTGCTCAGGTATCTCCCTGAAAAGGGAGGGGGAAGGAATGCCAAGTGCTTTCAGACACAGGAAATGAAATGGGAACGCTTCTAGTGAAGTGGGTGTAGCCCAAAATATTTCGGTCAGCATACTTAAAAGAGGGTAGAATGTAGAAATGGTGGAGTCAGCTGTTTTCTTCCCTTGGGCTGTGAAGTTTGAAGTCCTCTTATGCAAGTTCTGTTAAGTTGTCAGAGTAACACTATGAAAACACTCCAAATTCTAGCCAGAACCAGGGAACCTTCCTGGAAGTGACAGTACTGGGGAGGAATAAAGCTTCATCTGAATCCTGAAAGGAAGGCGCAGGAATGAACTGCTGGAGTTGTTCTGCATAAGCAGATAAGAAAACATTGGGTTTAATGTTTGCTTTTGTTTGGTAGAGCTCCAAATAAGGAGCTGCTAGAGGTGAGAGATCTTTGTGCAGTCTGGAAAAGATATCATGAAGGTCACGGACTCTTTGGCAGTGAAGACAGCAGTTTTCTCCTTTGTGTTAATGATCTTGCTGCCTCGTTTGCAGTAGTGGGTGCTCTCTGAAGGCACATGTTGGGCTGCTGGTCAGAATGAAGCTGTGGCTTTGGAGGGTGTGCTGAGCAGTGGACAATGTCAAGAACAGGAGTTAAAAGAACCTCGTTTGCAGAAATAAAACCTTGATGCTTTTGTTCAATTTGTAGTTGGTCCAGACTGCCCTGGTGGGTTAACTCCTTCAGCCGAGCTGTGCTTCATCTCCTGCGGAACAGGACTAAGGTCTGGCAGTGTCGAGGATAACTACAAGTAGGTGGGACCTCCCAGAGGGAGTTAACATGGGGACAGGGAGTGTGGAGGCTCTGTTCCCTGCAGCTGGCTTTAGAGATGGCGAAGGAAGATGGCTCTGTTTCACCGTGCTTGGTAATGTTCTTCCTAGGACCAGGCTTCAGCTGGCGTGGGGGAGCGATGGAGAGGCCTCTTCTGCTGGCTCGGCTGCGTTGCCCAGCTGGGGAGCTGCGCCTCGCACCCTCCTGCCCACAGCCTCTGCGCTCGGCTCAGTGCTGACAGCGGGGCAGTGGCCTTGACATCTCTGATAGAACTGTTTTTGAAAAGCTGCTTTGAAAAACAGCTGGCTGCTTTGGGAGACTGTGGCTCTGCAGGTGTCAGGGAACGTGTGTGTGTATTAAAAGCATGAGGAGGAGCTGGTATTACAGATTCCACTGCACTTATTCAAGACTGTACCTACCAAAAAAAGTAATTCAGCTTTTTGCTAATGAAAATCCTATTTACTTCTAAATTAAACTGAGTGTGCCCAAGTCTTTGGGAGGCTTGGACATGAGAGTCTGTAGAAGTTGTGACTTCTGGTAGTGTAACCACCACAGGAGTGCTTCTGAAACTGCTCTCTGTGCTGCTTTAGGTCTGCAAATTTACATTTTAGGGCTGTAGCACAGCTCCTGACAACTGCAGTGCCTAGTTCCCCTCTTCAGAGCTCCAGGTTAGAGCCTTACTGATCAAGAGACTGTGTTCTTTGTTCGTGGAGGGAAGTGCATGTTGTCTGTAGAAAGATGAAGTACTAAAACTGCTCAGACTTTACGGGGCTGGGGGACTGATGTCTGTCCTTCAGGTGTTTCCTGGGTCATCTCATCAGTAAGAGCTGGATCTGTTACTCTTTCCTCTGCAGTGTGGGCCCTGCTGCAGTGAGGCTTCTGAAGTTTGTTCTTATTAATCATTAATGTGTTGGAAAATCAGATTGATGCTCCACGCTGTGGTGATCTGGGCTCAGTGGAGTCTGTGTGTGCTGATGGGTCCCACACTGGCTGCTGGTCCCACTCGTGGAAGTGGCTTGTGAATCTGGGTCCTGAGGCTGACTTGCCAGCTCTGGGTGGGAGCAGGGTAGCACAGGCTTCCTGCTTGTGGTGGCTGGCTGTCCCTTGCATTTGGTGAAGCAAAACCACTCAGTAACTTCAGGGATGGCTTTGCCAAGAAATTTGTGTAATGCTGTCAGCTATTTAACAAGATAAATACTTCACTGGGGCTTTTGTCTTGAGTATTTTGATTGTAAGCCAACAAATCCCCAGTGCAATGGCTTCTTGCATCGCTGAGAGCAGGACCAGTCCTCTTGGGTAACTGGATTCTTCAGGATTGGGTTTCTAAATATCACCAGCTTTCAGAGTTGTCTCTCTGCTGGGTGAACACAGGGCAAAAAGATCAGGTTCTGTAACTCCTGACACCTTAAACCAGCAGCTTCCCTGGGGCAGGGAGTCTTGTGAAGCGATTCTCATGCAGGGGTTAACACAGGGATCTGATAGGGATTGCCCTGTGGAGATTGGGGCTATTGTACTGGACTGGCTCATTTGAAACGAACTCCTGTGCTGTTCTGGAGCATCCTGACAGCCCTGGAGAGCTGCCTGGTGCCTGGGTGGGCAGGGAATGCAGCAGCTGCCCTGCGCTTTCTCATTGAGGGCACCCAAATTCTTGGTTTCTCAGCCCGATGTTCCCCCATCACTGGGGGCTGCTCTAGCACGGGGCCAGGCTGTGCAGTTCAGCTGCCTGTTCCTGCTGCGCTCAGCGGAGTGGAGTTCTGGTCCTGGCAGGAATGTAGCACCCCTCGAAGATGTTGGCATTAGCAGAAAGTGCCAAACTGGTCCTCCTGCAGTGGAGGGTTCTGGGTGTCTGCGGCTTTGCTGGTCACCCACTTCCATTGTTTGGTCTGTGTGTGAAAAGGAGCAGAAATGCTGAGCTGGTCGCTCTGATCTCGTGTCTGTCCTTGGCCTGAGACCCTCAGTGAGAGGGTGCAGTTTGGGTTGCCAGCACTGCAGAAACTCCACCCAGACATCCCAGAGATCTGGCAGCCTCTCGGGTGTAATCCTGCAGCCAAACTTCAAACCATCTTCAGGTGATGACCAGGTTTTCCATAACCAAGTGGTCAAAGGCTCTGGCTGTGTGGCTGCCTGCTCTGCTCAGTAGCAGTCCATGGTGGGACACAGACGTGCTGCTTAATTCTGTTTGGGTTCACATAGCACAACCAGATGGCAAAACGAATGGAGTTCTGCGAAATATAGGTCACACTGAGACTTGAGGATGTCAACAGGCTGGCTTCCTTGTTGTGCTCTGGGAATCACCCCTATCGTGTTTCAGGTGGTCACAGCCCCGCAGAGGCGTGATGCACGTGGTGTTCAGTGCGCAGAGCGCCGGGCTGAAGCAGAGCTTGTGCTGCTGATAGACTGCCCTGGTAAGTCAATACAAGGTTAAACAAGCAAAAGCTGTTCCCTTGCAAACTCTGGTTAGAGGAGAAACTCTGAAAGGTGGAAACTTTTTCCCAGTGGTCCAGACAGAGCTGTGGATGTGCCTTGAACCTGGTGGTGACCGAGCTGCTCCTGGCCAGAGCTGCACAACATTATTCCTCGCTCTCCAGCAAAACAGGCTGCTGATTGCTTCCTATCAGCTTTCTCATCCTGTCCCAAGAGTGTGTCCTTCCTCAGAGGAGGAGCTGGGGGTCCTGACAGTCACTAGCCTTTGCAAGGACCCAGCTTGGAATTGAAGCTTCTTCACGGACTGAACCCAAGCCTTGGGAGGCCACTGGGAGCAGTGGCTCCTGCCACATCTCACCCCAGTGAGCGGTCTTGTGACTGCTCTCCTCCCTGCCTGCTTCAGTCAATGGTACTGGCTTCGCAGTGGGGTTCTGACTTGCCTCCTGGTCACAATCATTTGGGGTTGAATGTCCCCATGGGTCAGAGCATGCTCAAGTGCTTTTACGTTTTGAAAGCTGAAGAGGTTCTGCAGCCAGTGACACTCATGGGCTCTCCCTCTGGGTGAGCTCTCAGGCTGGAATGGCTGTGGGCTTCCTCAGAGCAGTCATGGGAGTGGGCTTTGCTCTGGAGGGCAGTGTTTGAAGCTGCTCTTTGGTGAGCCTCTGTTCTGAGGCAGGCCTGAGCCTTGTTCACAGGACACTGCTCCAGTTGAGACCCTGTGTAACATCCTTTAAGCTCCTCATTCACAGGTATCTGGTGTTTGCTGGGTCCATGCTGGATGTGCTCTGAGCATACCCAGAGTTTCCTTGGGGGTGTGTTCAGAACTGGGTACAAGGAGAACCTGGCTTTTGGGGGAATTCTTGGATTCTGAGAGTTGAAGGGAAAGTGGGGATGTAGAGCAGATGCGATCAGTTGTAGTGTTTATCATTGATGGGCAGTGGGAGTTGTGATGAGAACAGGGAATGTGACTGTGCGCTTTGACAGCGCTGCTGTTCTCTGCCATGTGCTGCTGAATGGTTAGGAAGGCACTGAGGCTTCACTTGTGGTTAACTCTGGATGTGAGACAGCTTGTCCTGCTGCTCCTGCCAAGGTTTTGTGCTTCTGCAGCACTGTAGGGGGTTGGTGCTGGGAGGTGGGATGGCAGTTCCCATCACGGGCAGTGACACCTCTGCTGTTCAGCCTGGCTGGATTTGAACAGTATTCTCACAGAGTGGCCAGCAGCCTGATGATGGTGTGGGACAGGGGCAGGAAGGCAGCTGGGATGGGGTGTGTTGTCTCTGCATGTGGATCACACTGTCAAGGCTCTTGCTGGGTAAGTACCCACCTGCAGCAGGGCTGGGGAGCAGCTCCCTTCAGTCCCTGCTTCCCAGTGACTTCCCCATGGCACCTGCTTGCTCAGTGACTCAAAGGCTCTCTTCAGGGCTGCCATGGATGAGGTATTTAATGGCCTGGTGGGAGTGCCTCAGGCAGGCTGAGCAGAGAAACTCCCCTTGACCAGACACACTGCCATCTGAAGGGCTGACACAGACTGCTGCCCCTACGGCCTACGTGTGGCACTTGAATGTCTGTGTCGTGGGGATAGTCCCAGGCTGCTGCCTCGTGAGCTTGCGAGAGGAGGAAGAAGCTAAAGGTCAACCTCAGTTACCTCTGTGAACCAAGTAATTGCTGTTTTAATAGACAAAGCTCTAATAACACTAATTGGTGTGCTGGCTGTTCTTTGCTTGCCTTGCCCTGGCAAGGTGTGTGTAACACACATAGTGGAAGTGCTGGAGGGCCCACTGGTGGGGAGGGAAGCTTGTGTTACCCATATCCCATCTCCAAGGAGGCTCAGATGTCACAGGTCCTGCTCAAGGAGCTGCTGGCTGACAGGACCTGCCGGGCCATGCTGTGGTCCCTGCCGTGGGTAACCTCCCCCCGTGGGAAGGAGTCACCGCCTGCCTGTGCCGGTGGTGGCTGTGGATCAAACCCAGCCTCTAGAACTGGTACGGCTGGTCTGTGAGTGTGTCACTAACTCTGACCTCCTCTTCCAGTTGCAACCTGCCTCCAGGTGGATCCCAGTGCAGAACCTGCAGCATCCTTAACCCTTGGCACTCCTGCACTTAGGCCACAATGGCAGGTCGAGGTGGAGCTGCTCGACCGAACGGACCAGCTGCTGGAAACAAAATCTGCCAGTTTAAACTCGTTCTCTTGGGAGAGTCGGCGGTGGGGAAGTCCAGCCTCGTCCTGCGCTTCGTGAAGGGGCAGTTCCACGAGTACCAGGAGAGCACGATTGGAGGTGAGTGCCAGTTCCGAATGCCTGTGGCCGGGAGCTGCCGGCCTCGGGAGTGCAGTCCAGGGCTGTGGGAAGTATTAATGCCTATTTCAGTCTGGTCTGGGGTTTTTGCTATAAATACTCAAGCAGCTAATGCCTTAACTCTTGGTTTACAACTTGTTGGTGTGAAGATCAGCACAGCAGAGAATAATGCTATGGCAACCGTGCATACTGCCTCTAAGGCGTCTTCACTTCTGGCACTTGAATTCCTGCTTCTAATTAGAACTGAGGCCTTCAGCTTGGTGTATAGTCCTTAATTATCTTTTCAAACCATGACCTGGGATTTGGGGGCTGTTTCTAACCTGATAGTTAACTACTTCCACAGCTCTTTCAGGTCTAGTAGTTCTTTAGCTTGAAATCATTAGCACAGTGTCATCAGTGAAAGGCTGGCCAGCACCTGGCTCTCTGGGCAGTGATACTAGAAGGTGTGTTACTGATTTATCCCTATAGTGACCCATGCAGGGAATGAGTATAGCAGTGAGCATAGCTCATGGACGGGCAGGGCTTAATGCTTTGCTGCAGAGGGCTGTGTGGGCACTCGGCTGTTCCGCTTCCATCTGTACCCAAGGCTGGTTGCCTTTATCCTAGTTGTAATGTGTGGTATTATACTCGCTGGAACAAGAAAACAACCAGATACTGAACTGGGGAGCGCGGTGTAACTGGGCTGGCTCCAGTGCGTGGGCACTGTGGTGCTCTCCAGCACTAATCCAGCAGTGCTGCAGCTGTGGTGTGAGCTGCCAGGAGGCTGCTGGGGAAGCAGGGAAGCGGCACCGCGCTGGGCTCCGGCTGGGGCTTCTGCTCCCGTGCAAAAGCAGAACTGTTCCCAGCTCCTGGCTCTGGCTGCAGGGGAGGCAGACACACACCTTCTCTTTCAGCTGCCTTCCTAACGCAGACAGTCTGTCTGGATGACACAACAGTGAAGTTTGAGATCTGGGATACAGCAGGACAGGAGCGGTATCACAGCCTGGCGCCGATGTATTACCGGGGGGCCCAGGCTGCCATTGTTGTCTACGACATCACTAACACAGTGAGTGCTGCTCGGGCTGTGTTCACTGGGGAGGAGGTGTCTGAGCATGTGGCTGGGAGGGGGTCTGGGTTCAGAGCCCTGCAGATCCCTGCCTGCAGGTGCTGAGTTTCCTGAAAACTGCTAATGGCCTCTTCCCCAGTTCTGAGCAAGGCTGGCTGAGCTGATAAAGGATCCTGCTACAAAGTGCTGTAGAGGCAGAACACTTCTTACAGGAAAGACTTGTTCTAATCATATCTTCACTGTGGATTAATAAGAGGCTGCTCTTCCTGACTGCTGCCTCCTGTTTGCTTCCAGGACACATTTGTACGAGCCAAGAACTGGGTGAAAGAGTTGCAGAGGCAGGCTAGCCCCAATATTGTAATTGCACTAGCAGGAAACAAGGCAGACCTTGCTACCAAGAGAGCTGTGGACTTCCAGGTGAGTGGGAATCCACATCAGTTGTTGTGAGCAGGTCAGGAAAGCAGCTTTTTGCTTAACTGGGGGAGATGGTGGCTATGTGCAAAACACTTTGAGGGAGAGTGGAAGTCAAGATTTCTGCTGCTGAGGACCCCAGGATGGCCCTCAAAGGGAACTGTGCCTGCCTTTCCGTGCACTGCCTTCACAGCGCTCGTAGCTCTTCTCGGTGCTGAGTGTGGACAGTCAGGCCCCCGAGCACCAGCTTCTGTCTTCGGTCTGTTCTGGTGCCTTGCTCATCTGGGGCTGTCTTCAGCAGCTTATGAACCAGCATCTTTTAGGTACAGGGCAGGTGAAGAATCATTCCCAGCTTGTTCTCTGCTGTTTGCAGCTCTCGCCCTGTCTAAGGCAGACTTTGAAGGGGAAGCTCTTATCTCAGCCCCCTGTGCAGGATTGCCTGTGGAGCATTGACAGTTGTAGTGCTCTCCCAGCTAACCAAAGTACAAGGTGTGCTGCTCGGGACGTGCTGTGTCTGCACTTGGCTCACGAACAGTCTGTGCTGCGGGGACACAGCCACGTGGCATTGTCAGTGGTGACCATGCCCCCTGTCCTGGCTGAGGTGGGGGTGTCTGGCCTGGGGGGGACAGGGTTTCTTTGGTGATTAGTTCGCCAATGGGTGAAGTGTGTGGAGCCTGCTTGGGCCTCCCTTTGGCAGGATGCCTCTGCCACTCTGCTGTGATTGTTTGCAGGACGCACAGACGTATGCAGATGACAACAGCTTGCTGTTCATGGAGACGTCGGCGAAGACAGCAATGAATGTGAATGAAATCTTCATGGCAATAGGTAACGGCCTGTGTGCAGGAGCAGGGCTCTGAGCAGCTGCAGGGCAGCCCACTGGAACCTGTGGGAACTCCCAGGGTCTGGAGGCTCCTGCTTGGAGCAGAGGAGCAGCTTGCCGTGCCTCTGTGACCAGTCAGTCCCTGAGTGTTTGCAGCCTTTGCCTTGCAAAGCCCTTCCCTCTCTCCCTTTATCTGGGTGGTGAGTGAGGAGGGAGCAAGACTGGAGGGGTTGGTTTGCTGCACTCGTGCTGCTGGCAGTGAGGGGTGAGGGCTTGGGCCCAGAGCAGGGCTGAGCTCAGCCCAAGCTCTGCCGTGGGGAGGAGGTGCTGTGGCCTCTGTAGAGGAACCCACTTAACCTCTTGTTTCTTTCTAGCCAAGAAACTGCCAAAAAATGAACCCCAGAATGCTCCCGGCGGCCCAGGTAGGAATCGGGTGGTTGACCTCCAGGAGAGCAGTCAGCCCAGCAGGAGCCAGTGCTGCAGCAATTGAGCAGCTGTCCCCGCCGGACGGAGCCCTGGCCGAGGTGACTGGAATCCACGCTAACAATCGCACTTACCGTAGGGCGGCTGCTGCCGGTGGCTGCTGTGATTTCTCCATCCCTTTCTGATCATAGGCTGGAGGGAGTTCTTCCACCTGCACCTTTCTGTACAAATACTAATTCAATTCTAAGTCTTAAGTCACTTTTTTTAATATATGAACTTCTGCTCTTCCCTCTTCCTGGTGGTGGTGGATGCACGACCGGGCCTGCCCGGCCAGCTCATCCCTCCCGCGGGCGGGGGCCGGCGGCACCCAGGTCCCACAGTACTGTAGTTCACTGTTGGAAACAAAGGGATCTTGAGACTAGACAACCTTGTTTAAAATTAAAATTAAAAGCTGAGGCTCCTACCAGTATGATATGCCTAGAACAACCACTAAACTGTAGCATTATGGTGACAAACTCTGGCTTTTTGGCCACTTATTGACCAAATCAATGATGAGTATTCTGGGGTGGGGCAGAGGGGAGCAAAACTGGTTTCTTCTGTATTTTGTATTGTATGTTTCTTCATGTAACCAATCAGTATCTTGTCAATATAGTACATACAACTAGCTGCCTGTTGTCTTTATTTGTGTTGGACTCCAGCATGCCAACTCTCTTTATTTTCTCTCTCGGTTCTGTTGTAATGCACTAATCCTGTTGCAACTTTTGCAAAGATCTTGTATAGAACATGGTCCCTTTTTTTGATGGTTGTGATGCCACTAATGTTGTTAACCCTGCTCTGGTGTGAATACACATTGGTTTACTGATGTACAGAGGTGGGGGAGACCTCGGGTGACTTGTCAATGGGAATGATATGTATTGCAAAAGCCTGTAACTCCACGAGGTGTGAAGGGAGGTATTAAATGGCTGCTGTTGCCAGACTCTAACTGATGTTGGCTGCTGCCTAGTGCCTAATGCAGTGTCTTATGCATACTGGTATTGAAGAGGAACTGTCAACTTAGTTTTCATCACAAACTTCAGTTTTGTGTGATTAAACAAAAAATTTTTATAAACCTACCCTCATTAGCAATGTCCATGTTTCTTAATCAGCTCAAAAGAGCAGAGGAGTGGACCAGAACAGAACAGTGGTGCTGGAGGCTGCTTGTGGTGTGTGACACCCAGCTCATCTGTAGGGAAACGTGGCCTTCCCAGGGAATGTGGCTGCTCACCCTCGGGCTGCTGTGCAGTCTGGGCTGTGCAGGAGGTGCTGCAGCTGGCACTGAGCTTGGTGTGTGCTGGGCAGCGGTGTGTGTGGGAGCTAGGGGCACACAGTGGGAATTAGTCATTGCCCAGTACTAGGGAAGTTGGGAAGAGGTGGGGGGAGTGCAGCTGGACAGCCTTGGGAGTACTGTGCTTAGTTATGAATGAACCAAATGCCTCTGTCCCCTGAGGGTGGTGGCCTTGAAACATGCTGCTTGCTTGTCACTGCTGCCTGGACTCAGCTCCTTACACCCAGGGCTGAGACCTGGAGTCTGCTGGGCCAGTGCTGTGTGTGCTTGGGAGAGCGTGGAAATGGTGATGTGCTGGTGCTTGGACCTGCTGCCACTGGATCCCTGTGAGCAGCACAGCTCCCATCAGCTCTGTGACCACCCCTGGACCTCTGCTGGGTACCTGTGAATAAAGTCTCTGTGTGAACGGCCTTGGCTTGTGTGGGCTTCATCCTTCATCTGAGGTCTTGGTGCCTTTTGCTCAGGGTGGGTTTCCTTAAAATCTTGGAGACAGGAAGGGTCTGGAGTGACTCAGGGGTCTGGCTGGAGCTCAGGCTGCCTCAAGTGGGCTTTGCTCACTTTGTTTCCATCCCCTGCAAGGGAGCCTGCTGCTCCTCTGTGGGTTATCTGAGGTCTCATTGCTCCCAGGGTGGCTTGGTCTGATGCTGCACCTTTCCCTGGGCAGCAAGAGAGGGACCTGTTGGGGAAGAGCTTCACCAGTCCCAACTCTGAACAATCTTGTGGACACAAGGTGAGGTGCTATTGCCATCTGCTGGCTTCTTGGACTTGGTTCCTGGTTGACAGGGCATCATTTCTGGCTCCTGCTGGGACTCGGGGGTCTCTGTGAAGGAGCCTGTGATGCCCCAAGAGGTGTTTGCTGCTGCCTGAGCATCTGCTGCTCAGCTGTAGGGACTGGATATTGTGGCTGGGGACCTGCTGCTGGCTGCAGAGGTGTGCAGCAGTGCTTTGCAGAGCTGAGCTGCCTCGCTGCTGCCGTGGGAAAGGGCTGTCTGAGCTCGGAGCAGCTTTAGCACGAGCAGGTGTGTCTGCCTGCATACCTGCTGCCTGCTCGGGCCCGAGCGTGGGTGTTTATGGTGGTTACACACAGTACCTGGAGATGGGCTTCACCCTCCCTGCTGCTGGGATCCCAGAGTGAGCTCCAGCAGCCCCTTTCTAAGCTGCGTGGGGGGAAAGTGTGGCTACAACAGGGGCACCCTGCACCCAGTGTGGTCACCTTCCCATTCAGTGACATTGGCCGGAGTGTGAGGGGCTGTGGAGCTGGTGCAGATGTTGCCAGCAGCGTGAGGAGGTGGTGATGGCAGCCTGCCTGCTCCCTGGCTGGGAGAGCTGCCTCTGCTCTGGTACAGGTGAGTGGGGCTGCCTCTCCCTGCTTGGGAGCTCCCTGCCTCCCCCACCCTGGGCACTGTGCTCGCAGATCCCTTCCCTCCCTCTGGGTCCACTCTTGGCCCATTTTGTGCTGCCCTGAGGCACCAAGAGAGGTTCTTCCCTCTGGCATCAAGGGCTGAGATCAGGGCCCAGCCTCCCCATCAATCATCACCAGGAGAACACAAGGAGGTTCTATGCAAAAGTATTTTTATTGGGTACAAAAACATTCCAGTATAGTGAAAAAAATGACATCATTGCTGGTGGAGCTTGTCTGGGCTAAAGCCCGGGACGCGCTGCTCTCCGCTCCGGTCCTGCCGCAGGCCGTCGGTTCCTCCCTTACGCCTGGGCTGTGGTGGTGGCTCCGTCCTTGGAGGCGGCTCCCGGCTGTGGGGCTGCAGGGCTGACCTGGATGGGCACGTTCCTCTCCAGGGCGGCTGGCAGGGCCAGCTTGGGGGCCTCGATGTGGAGCTGCCCCTCCTTGGTCAGGGAGCACGTCAGCGCCTCGGCGTCCACCTCCTCGGGCACGTCCCACTCCCGCTTCAGCACCTCGTACTTGTAGGAGAAGGAGCCCTTCTCGTCGGTGCTCTGCGTCTCCTTCTGCCCCACCAGCACCACCTTCCTGCCCACCACCTTCACCGACAGCTGCTCGGGACTGAAGTTCTTCACGTCCTGGCAGACGGAGAAGCCCTCCCCAGAGCTCTGGGTCAGGGCGCTGCCGCTCGGGGCTCGCTCCACAGCGGAGGCTCCTTGGCTGGTCAGGAGCTGCTCGAAGCTGCTCATGAACTCCCGAGCTTTCTCCATCTCCTGCTGCAGTTCAGTGAAGATGGTCTCTGCGTGCGGCCACAGGGTCCTCACGGTGCCCAGGCGGGTGGCCAGGGAGCTGGAGGCGAATGGTGCGAGGTGCATCCGGCAAAGCATCGCTGCTGCTGCTGTTGCTGGTGGGTCTGGTGCTGCTGGTGCTGCTGGTGGCAGTGGCTCTGGCTCTGCTGTCCCCTCTTCAGTGGGCTCTGAGCGCTCTGTCCCGGTGCTGCCGCCCGCGGCTTTTATTCCCCTTCCCGGGGAGGAGTGGCCTCGCACCGCACATCACGTCATCCCCGGAGAAGAGCTCAGCTCTTTCCAGCCCGTTCCAGCTCATTCTTGTTACTCACCCGTGAGGAGCGGCTCGGCTCCCGTCGTGCCCAGCATACCTTCGCCCTGAGTCTCAGCTCTGCTCTCCTGGCTTATAATTAGCAGCATCACCTCAGCCGCTGAGCGGGATGCCTGAGCCGCCCCTGCCAAAAACCAGTGGCGTTTCTACTTCCCAGGCAGGGAGCGGGACTGGGCTCCTCTCCTCCCTGCCTTCCCCCCTCACCCGTGTGTGTCCACCCCCATCTGCAGGCAGGAGAGCCCCTCTACCCCCTGGCCTCTCTGCAGGACCCTCAGCTCTGGGGGAGACACCCCCAGGTGAGACCAGGAACCAGCCCACGGCTGGGTGTGAGGGGCTGGGACAGGACGGTGAGTGACCTCCAGGGAGGGGGGGACTAGAAAGTGCGAGAGGCATCTGGCAGTGGATGATGTAAGAACACGTTTCTTCAGGGGTGGGACTGTCCCTGCGCTGGCCGAAGTGACACACTCCTGGCACAGCGTAACCTGCGCTCCACCAAGCCCCCCAACACGGGGCCGAGGAGGGGCTCTGCTCGCCCCCCGGCCAGCGGCCCCGCGGGCGCTGCTGCATCACGGTGGCTCCGCAGAAACCCGAGCTCCCAGCGGTGACTGCAGGTCCCTATTTACAGCGTGTGACTCGTCCCCAGAAGCAGGCGCTGCTATTTTGGCTGGTGCATAATCAGCCTCGCAAAAATAGGTGATGGCTGCAGGAGGGTGCGTGGGGAGAGAGCGTTCTGGAAGGGGCACACCCCTGGGCAGGGGAGGATAAAACCTGCTGCTCCCCAGCCCAGCACCACTCCAGCCCCTGCAGAGCAGAGCCACAGCACGGGAGCAGAGATGCTTTGCCGCCTGCACTTCATGCCACCGGCGTCCAGCTCGCTGTTCCCTTGGCTGGGACCCATCCGCACCCTTTGGCCCCATCCAGACACCCTCTTCGCAGAGCTGGAGCGGGAGCTGCGGCTGGAGATGGAGAGGGCTCGGGAGTTCATGAGCAGCTTCGAGCGGTTCCTGAGCAGCGGGAGCAGCCCCGGCCGCATCGGCATCACCACGGAGCGAGCCCCAGGCAGCAGCGCCCTGACCCAGAGCGCTGGGGAGGGCTTCTCCATCTGCCAGGACGTGAAGGACTTCACTCCCGAGCAGCTGTCGGTGAAGGTGGTGGGCAGGAAGGTGGTGCTGGTGGGGCAGAAGGAGACGCAGAGCACCGACGAGAAGGGCTCCTTCTCCTACAAGTACGAGGTGCTGAAGCGGGAGTGGGACGTGCCCGAGGAGGTGGACGCCGAGGCGCTGACGTGCTCCCTGACCAAGGAGGGGCAGCTCCGCATCGAGGCCCCCAGGCTGGCCCTGCCGGCCGCCCCGGAGAGGAACGTGCCCATCCAGCTGGGGCCGGCGGTGGCGCAGGAGGCAGCCAGCAGCGACGAGGGAGCCGAGCGGGCCAAGGCGTGAAGGGGAGCAGCGCGGGGCCGGGCTGAGCCCGGCTGCCAGGGCTGCAGCGTGGGACCGCGCCAGGGGCTGCGTGACGGCCCAGTGGGGGGGTCTCTGCCCACGACTTGTCACTTTTTTGATATGTAATAAATATTCCTGACTTTTACTTGTGCGGCTTCTGTGTTTGCTGGTGTCACCTGGCTGTGCCCACCCAGCGGGACGGCAGCCCGGGGAGCACCCCTGGCCCCTCATCCCCATCGGCTGAGGGGCTGAGTATCACCGGGGGGCCCTGAGCATCCCCCGCTGCGCCTGGGCAGCCCTGGGACACCCGACCCCGATCCGGGACAGTTCTGGGACACTCCGGTGCGGCACCCGCTCGGCCTTGAGCCGTGCCGAGCCGTGCCAGCACCCCCCGCACCGCACCGCACCCCCCGCCATTGCCAGCACCTTCCAGGCGCTGCCGGGACGCCCGCGACACGGCCCGCGGCCAAGCCACGCCCCTCAGCGGCACAGTGGGCGTGGCCTCCCATAAATGGCACGAAGGGGCGGCTCCCACTCCTTATAAGGACCCTGGAGGCGGGGACACGGCCGCGAGGGGGCGTGGCCACGCTCCACACCGGGCGGAGGGGCGGGGCGGGGCTGGGGGCGGGGCCTATCGCTATATATGGCGGTGGGGCGGGGCCAAGCTCCATATATGGAGGTGGCCGCAGAGCGCGCCGGGCCGCGCCGGGCACTGCCGAACCGGGCGCGGTACCGGTTACCGGCGGGGGAACCTTCTCCGGGCAGTGATGGCCCAGCGCCGCCGGTACCGCCCCGGGAGGGGGTCTCGGGGCGAGCGGTCGCCGTCAGGCCCGGACCTCCACCCTCTCTGGGCAGTTCACGCTGCCCGCAGCCCTGGGCAGCATCTCCCGCTCCCGCGCGGGGTTGCGGGCGACGTGAAGCGGCCCCGGGACCACCGAACCCACCCCCCCCCCACGACGGACTACCGATCCCGGCGTCCCCGGCGCGCAGGCGCAGTGAGGGCGGAGCGCACGCCGGGCCCGGCATGGCGGAGCCGGAGGCCGCGCAGCCCGGGCGGCCCCCGCCGGGCCCGGGGCCGGCGGCGGGGAGCGGCGGGGCCGGGAGCGGGGCGGCAGCGGGAGGTGCGGGGTCCAGCGACCCGGCGCGGCCCGGGCTGAGCCAGCAGCAGCGGGCGAGTCAGCGGAAGGCGCAAGTGCGGGGGTTCCCCCGCGGCAAGAAGCTGGAGAAGCTGGGGGTCTTCTCGGCCTGCAAGGTGGGCCGGGCGGCACCGGGCAGAGCCGGCGGGGGGCGCCGGGCCGGGCCGGGGGTGCAGGAAGAAGGTGCTGGGCCGGGAAGGGGGTGCAGGTGGGGATGCAATGTCGTGCAAGGATGGGGGATGCAGGAGAGGGGTGCAGGAGGGGATGCAAGGACGTGCAGGGATGGGGGATGCAGGAGGGGGATGCAGGGGATGCAGGAGGGATGCAAGGATGTGCATGGGCAGGGGGTGCAGGAGGGGGCGCTAAGCTGGGTAGCGGGTGCAGGAAGGAGGTGGTGGACCATGGATGGGATGCAGGAGGGGGTGGTAGGCAGGGTGTGCTGTAGGGGGGTGCTGTGTGTGGGTGGGGGGTGCTGGAGGGGAGTTGCTGCGGGTGTGTGGGGGGTGCTAGATGGGGGTGCTGGGCTGTGCAAGGGAGCTGCAAGGACATCCATGGGCAGAGCGTCCCCTCTCCCAGGCCAACGACGCCTGCAAGTGCAACGGCTGGAAGAACCCCAACCCTCCCACCGCCCCCCGCATGGACCTGCAGCAGCCGGTGACCAACCTGAGCGAGCCCTGCCGGAGCTGCGGCCACGCGCTGGGTAACACAGGGCACCCGGCCCCCCCCGGGGAGGGGCAGCAGTGCTGACCCCCCCCCTCACTGCGGCGTTCTCCGCTCCGCAGCGGACCACGTGTCCCACCTGGAGAACGTCTCGGAGGAGGAGATCAACCGGCTGCTGGGCATGGTGGTGGACGTGGAAAACCTCTTCATGTCGGTGCACAAGGAGGAGGACACGGACACCAAGCAGGTGTATTTCTACCTGTTCAAGGTGCGTCTGGGGCCGGGCGCGTCGTGGGGGTCCCTCGGCCCTCCCGGGGCGCTGGCGCTGCTGTCCCGCGGTTTCTCCTCCGCCTGCTCCGCTGGGGCTGCGCGCCGTCCCACCGGAGACCTGGAACGCTGACCCTGCCCTGGGAGCGCCTGCTCCCCCCTGAATTCCCCAGGGAGGGAGGTTTCCAGGGAAGAAATGAGGGTGCTCCGGGGTGGACCCCGGCACCTTCCTGGCCCCACGGCGGCGTTCTGCCACTTCCAGCGCTCGTGGCGTGCCCGCGTTCCGGACTGCGGTAACCGTGTCCGGCCGTGTCTTCGCAGCTCCTGCGGAAGTGCATCCTGCAGATGAGCCAGCCTGTGGTGGAGGGGTCCCTGGGGAGCCCCCCCTTCGAGAAACCCAACATCGAGCAGGTGAGGCCGCTGTCTGGCTCACGTGTTGCGCTGATGACTTGTCCTGTGTTTTGCTGGTCTTGCATGGTCCCCTCTCCCTTTGGGGGGCAGCACCTGGCACCCCTCCACCCCCCCTTCCTCTCCCCAGGGAGTCCTGAACTTTGTCCAGTACAAGTTCAGCCACCTGCCACCCAAGGAGCGTCAGACCATGTACGAGCTCTCCAAGATGTTCCTGCTCTGCCTCAACTACTGGAAGCTAGAGACGCCGTCCCAGTTCCGCCAGCGCTCCCAGAACGATGATGTGGCCACCTACAAGGTCAACTACACGAGGTGAGCTGACCCCCCCTGCGTGGGGCTGACCCCCGGCTCTGGGCTCTGCGCCTCTCCCCAGCTCGCCCAGGCTGTTGGTCTGTTAGGAGAGCAGGCGTCCAGTGCGGGGTCTGCTTCCAAATAACGTCAGCCGGGACCCCCGGACGCGCCGTCGCGGGAGGGATGCGGATGCTCTGGAGTCGCTGGTCCCAGCCCCATCGCTGGAGCGTGTCCTTGTCTCCTAGGTGGCTGTGCTACTGCCACGTGCCGCAGAGCTGTGACAGCCTGCCCCGCTACGAGACCACCCACGTCTTCGGGCGCAACCTCCTGAAGTCCATCTTCACGGTCACCCGCCGGCAGCTGCTGGAGAAGTTCCGGGTGGAGAAGGACAAGCTGGTGCCAGAGAAGCGGACGCTGATCCTCACCCACTTCCCCAAGTAGGTGCCCGGTGCGGGGATGGCGGCTGCGCCGCCGGGGGGGCTCTCGTCCCTCGGGGCGGGTCTGGAGCCATGGGGCTGTGCTCACCAGCCCACGTGCTGCTCCCGGCCAGGTTCCTGTCCATGCTGGAGGAGGAGATCTACGGTGAGAACTCTCCGATCTGGGAGGCGGATTTCACCGCGCCGGCTGCGGAGGGTGCCCAGCTCGTGCCTCGCCCAGGTATCTCGGGGAGCAGCTCCCCCAGCTCGGGGGCTGCAGGACAAAGGACCGAGGTGTGGGTGAGCCTCGGCCCGTGGCGTTGGCTGTGCTGCCGCAGTGTGGTGAGCTGGCACGTCATGGGCACTGCTGATCTCCTCCAGCCGCAGTCAGCACCGTCGCTGTGCCCACCACCCCGCTTTTCAGCAAGAAGCTCAGCAACAGCGGCTCTGCCGCGAGCATGGACGCCAGCACCCCGGAGCCCCTGCCAGGTAGGGCTGGTGTGAGCCGGAACTGGGGGAGCTGGGACCTTCCTTGGTCCTCCCGGTGCTGGATGTGCCGCTCTGCTCCGCTCCCCAGGGGAGAAGCGGAAGCTTCCTGAGAGCCTGACGCTGGAAGATGCCAAGCGGATCCGTGTCATGGGCGACATCCCCATGGAGCTGGTGAACGAGGTCATGCTGACCATCACGGACCCCGCTGCCATGCTGGGCCCCGAGGTACGGGCTGGGCGATGCTGAGGCGGCACCGGTGCTCTCCGGGGTCTTGGGGTGCCGGGGCCTGGTTGGGCTCCCCCCACAGAGGGTGTGAACCCCCCCGCACCCCCTCAGACCAGCCTGCTGTCAGCAAACGCGGCGCGGGACGAGACGGCCCGGCTGGAGGAGCGCCGCGGCATCATCGAGTTCCACGTCATCGGCAACTCGCTCTCGCAGAAGTCCAACAAGAAGATCCTGATGTGGCTGGTGGGCCTGCAGAACGTCTTCTCCCACCAGCTGCCCCGCATGCCCAAGGAGTACATCACTCGCCTCGTCTTCGACCCGTGCGTGGCAGGGGGGCGTGGGGGGGCGGTGGGGGGGCTCCCCTCTCACCCTCGGCCGTGCTGCCCGCAGGAAGCACAAGACCCTGGCACTGATCAAGGACGGTCGTGTGATCGGGGGGATCTGCTTCCGCATGTTCCCCACCCAGGGCTTCACCGAGATAGTCTTCTGCGCCGTCACGTCCAACGAGCAAGTGAAGGTGAGAGCGGGGGGGTGGGTGGTCGGCACGGCGTGGGGGTCCCTGGCAGCCCAGCGTGGTGGCTGCAGGCTGGGGGGACACCCAGGGCAGGATGGGTGCAGCTGCAGCTGGTAGAGCCCGGGGTGTCCCAGCCCCGGGAGTAGCCAGACTCGCTCAGCACTGGCCAGCCCCAAGTGGTAGCCAGCCACCCGTGTTGGTGGGTGAGAGGGGGCCGTGTGTCCTGTCTGGGGGTGCTTGGGGTGTCCCTGTCTCATGGGAGCTCCCCCAGGGCTATGGGACGCACCTGATGAACCACCTCAAGGAGTACCACATCAAGCACAACATCCTCTACTTCCTCACCTACGCGGACGAGTACGCCATCGGCTACTTCAAGAAGCAGGTGGGCTTCTTCCCCCAGGGCGGCTCCCTCGGCCCTCCTGCCCCCCAGCCCCTTCCCCACAGCCCCCTCCCACCTGCCCTCTCCCTCCCAGGGCTTTTCTAAGGACATCAAGGTCCCCAAGAGCCGCTACCTGGGCTACATCAAGGACTACGAGGGGGCAACCCTGATGGAGTGTGAGCTGAACCCCCGCATCCCCTACACCGAGCTCTCCCACATCATCAAGAAGCAGAAGGAGGTGCGTCCTGCGGGCGGGTGGGCGCTGCCAGCTCTGCCCCCCGAGGCAGGGAGAGGAGTGGGGATGTGTCAGCCCTTGGGAGCTGTCCTTGAATCTCCCCTGGGAGCAGAGGGGACACCGTGGCAGTGTTTACAGTGGCCGGGGTTGGGTGCAGCTCTGGGCAGTGGGTGCAGGCGGTGCTCTGGGCCTGTGGGGTCCCACGTCACGGTTTGGCTCCCTGGAACACCCTGCAGCCCCCGCTCACCTCCCCCCGTCCCACCGCAGATCATCAAGAAGCTGATCGAGAGGAAGCAAGCGCAGATCCGCAAGGTCTACCCCGGCCTCACCTGCTTCAAGGAGGGCGTGCGGCAGATCCCCATCGAGAGCGTCCCCGGCATCCGTGAGTCCCGCCGGCTGCTGGCGGGGGGCTCTGTCCTCCCGTGGCCGTGGGGCAGACGTGGTGACACTGACTCTTGTCTTCCAGGAGAAACGGGATGGAAACCACTGGGGAAAGAGAAGGGGTGAGTGCTGTGCAGGGGGGCAGTGTTCTGCTGCGAGGCTGCTCCTCGCACCAGCGCTAGGATGGGGAGGGGGGGAGTACTGGGATGGGGAGAGGCTGTGCCCCCCCTGTGCTGATGGATGCTGGTTTTGTCCTGATGGATGCTGGTTTTGTCCTGCAGAAAAGAGCTGAAGGATCCGGACCAGCTCTACAACACCCTGAAGAACCTTCTGGCCCAGATCAAGGTGCGGGCGGGACAGTACCCTCTGCTCCAGGGTGTCCATGCCCCGGCAGCCCTGGGAGCTGTGTCCCCTGGGGGCAGAGGGAGCAGGACCCCCGTGTCCTGGGTCAGGCAGGGGCTTGCCCACGCTTGCTGCCACAACCTGCCCCCTTTCTCCCCAGACCCACCCCAGCGCCTGGCCCTTCATGGAGCCGGTGAAGAAGTCGGAGGCACCGGACTACTACGAGATCATCCGCTTCCCCATCGGTAGGTGGTGGCGCCCAGACCCTGCGGCGGGGCGGCAGAGGGAGGGCTGCAGGGCCCCTGCCCCAGGGTCAGTGCTGGGGAGTCACAGTGGGGGTGACAGGGTGCTGGGTGCCCTGGGACAGTCCAGAAGAGAGAGGGACGAGTTGGGACCCTTGGTCAGTGTTCAGCTCTGTGGCTGAGGGGGGGACGTGACCCTTCCCCACCCCCAGACCTGAAGACCATGACTGAGCGCCTGAAGAACCGCTACTACGTCACCAAGAAGCTGTTCATCGCCGACCTGCAGCGCATCATCACCAACTGCCGTGAGTACAACCCCCCTGACAGCGACTACTGCAAGTGTGCCAACACCCTGGAGAAGTTCTTCTACTTCAAGCTCAAGGAGGGGGGGCTCATTGACAAGTAGGGGAGCTGCTCTGGACCCACCTTGGCTGCTGGGCCCCCCCGGGAGGGACAGGGCTGCCCGTGGGACCTGGCCCTGTGCCATGGGCAGGGTTTGTTGCTGCTGGGCAGCGCAGGGGGCGCTGGGCCTTCCCGGGGGGGACAGAAGCTGCCTGGTGCTTTTATCCCCAAGCTGTCGGCCACCTCTCCTGGGCCGGGGGAGCAGCAGGGCTGGAGGTGCTGCCAGGATCTGCCTGGGCCTGGACCAGTGCTGAGTTCCTACCTCTCCCTGGGGGCCAGGAGCCCCCCGACACCGGCGCTTCCCCCCTCCCCAGGGTCGTGCCTTCTGCCCCGGCTCTCCGCCCCAGGGCAGGGGCACACAAGTGCTTTGGATTTCTGCTTCCGTCCGCGCGCGGGCACCCCCAGCCCCTCTTCTTGAATGTACGGTGGGGCCCAGCCCTGCCTGCCCCAGCCTGGGGGCAGAGATGCTGCTCCTGGTCCAGGGTCCTGCTGCCGGGGGGTGCTCTGCCCCGGGGCCCCCCACCTCCTGCTGCCTCTGTCAGCTCTCCCCTCCTCCTGGGGACAGGTCTGCCCCAGCCTGTACAGCCCTGCCCGTTCCTGCTGCCCTGGCTGTGGCTCGGGGGGTAGGGGGCTGCACTGCCCCCTGCTCTGCCCCAGCTGGGAGAGACCCTGTGGCCCTGGGCTAGGACCAGCTCCTGTTTCTGGCTGCCCCCTCCCTGTGCCTCACAGTCCCTGTTCTCCCCTTCCCTCCCTGGGCGCTGGGGAGCGCAGACCCCAGTCTTGACTTGTCCCCATCGCTTGGTCGCCTGCTGCCTTGTCCCCACCCCGTGCTGTCGTTGCTGTGTGGGTGCTGGTGCTGCTCTGCCGCTCGCTGGGGGGACCAGCCCCCGCCACCCCTTCCCCGTGCCTGTTTGTTGGGTTTTTTAAAATAAATGTCCTTGTGCAGACCTGGATCCATCCTTGACTCTCACCCCTCTGGCGGCAGCCTGGGATGCTCGCGGGGGGGCGCTGGGGAGAGGGGCAGGAGCAGCTCAGCACGGGGGGGATGCTGAGAGCTCCTGGACCGGGCGGGGGGGTACGGGCCGCTTGGGGTGCACGGTGCTGCCCTGGGGTGCCCAGCAGTGCCCGGTTGGGGCGCAGGGGGGGGCTGCACCGCCGTGGCTGTGGCACCTCCTCCCGGTTTCGGTTTCTGTTCGTGCCGGGGCTCCCGTGAGGGGGGACCGGAGCCTCTGCGGGCCGGGCCGTGGCCTGGAGGGGGCGACGGGGGGGTCACGAGCTCAGCACGGCTCAGCCCCTCGGTTCATCCCGGCCCGCCTCGTTCCGCTCCCGCTGCCCCCGCGGTCCTGGCAGCGCGGCCGGCGGGGCCCTCCCTTGGCTGGGGCTCCCCCCCGGCCCGGCCCCGGGCAGGATGCGCCGCCCCGAGTTTCGTTTCCCGGCGAGGACCGCAGCGGTACCCGCGGCCGCGGGGGATGGAGCTGCGCGGGTACCAGCGGGAGGCGGCGGCCCCCGCCCTGCGCGGCCGCAACTGCATCCTCTGGCTGCCCACGGGCGCCGGCAAGACCCGCATCGCCCTCCACGTCTGTCAGCGGCACCTGGAGAGCCGGCGGGGCGGCAGGGTGGCCGTGCTGGTCAACAAGGTACCCCCGACCCCATCCGTGCCCCGGGATAACGGGGTGCTGGGCGGTGGTCCCCAGCCGGGGCTGAGGGATCTCACGGGCACAGGTGTATCTGGTGGACCAGCACTTCAAGAAGGAGTTCCAGGCGCTGCAGAAGGACTTCAGGGTGAGGGCCATCAGCGGGGACAGCAGCCACAAGTCCTCCTTGGCCTGGGTGGTGAAGCAGAGCGACGTTGTCATCTGCACGGCGCAGATCCTGCAGAACGCGCTGCTCAGCGGGCAGGAGGACACGCGTGTGGAGCTCACGGGTGGGCACAGGACCCCAGTGCTGCTGTCCCCATGGCCGACCCAGGGTGGGACTGCCCCGGCCGCCCCTCCACCGCGGCTCACCCCGCTCCCCTCCCTCACCCCGCGCAGATTTCTCGCTGCTGGTGATCGATGAGTGCCACCACACGCACAAGGAAGCCGTCTACAACAAAATCATGCTGGGTTACCTCCAGCGCAAGCTCAGCGGGCAGCAGGACCTGCCGCAGGTCCTGGGCCTGACCGCGTCCCCTGGCACTGGGGGAGCGACCTCCTTCGAGGGGGCTGTGGAGCACATCCTGCAGGTGGGTCCTGTGCCCCCCGTCCTGCACCGAGGCAGGGTGCAAACAGGCGCGGCTTCCCCTGGGGTGTAGCGGGGTGTCCCTTGGGGGTGGGCATTGATAACCCTGTGTGCAGGTACTGGGGGGCCTGGGGGAGACATCCCCAAACTCACTGGGGTGCCAGCGAGCACCATGTGCTGTGCCACCCCAGGCTCAGGGCTGGAAGCAGGGTCTCACTCTCTCAGATCTGTGCCAACCTGGACACCGAGACCATCACATCGGTGCAGGAGGAGCTGGAGCAGCTGCAGAGCCACGTCCCCCAGCCCAGGAAGCAGTACGACCTGTGCCAGGAGAGAGCCCAGGTGAGGGGCACCCGCAGGCACTGTCCCCCTGCTTGGCACCCGAGGAATTGCCCGACCCAGAGCTTCAGAGTAGGGGGACCCCACCACCCTCCGGGTCCTGCCATGCCAGCAGCCCCTAACCCTGGGCAAGGCGCTCGGGGCTGTGCCTTTGAGGCTGTCTGGAGCAATGTCCCCGGCTCCTCGGGTGCTGAGCCCCTCCCTGCTCCCAGGACCCCTTTGGCGAGCGGCTGAAGAAGGTGATGGAGCAGATCCAGCAGTACCTGGGGATGCCCGACCTGCCGCAGGACTTCGGCACGCAGGCTTACGAGCAGCGCATCGTGGAGCTGGAGAAGAGAGGTGAGGGGTGGCGGAGCGGTGCGGGGCAGAGCCGCGGGGCCAGGCTGTGACCGCGCTGTGCCCCGTCCCTTGCCAGCGGCGGAGACGTTTTGTCGCCGGACGCGGGTGTGCGCGCTGCACCTCCGCAGGTACAACGACGCTCTGCTGATCAACGACACGGTGCGGATGGTCGACGCCCTCCAGTGCCTCCAGCAGTTCTACGCCGTGGAGCGGGACACGAAGGACCCTGCCCAACAGTTCCTGGCCGCCACGTTCGAGGGTAACGGGGGGCTGGGAGGGGGTGGTGCTGGCTGTGCTTGGGATGCAGGGAGCCCCCCTGACACCCTGCTCTGCTGCGCAGAGAACAGGCCGAGCCTGCAGGCGCTCGCTGGGGACCGGTGCTATGAGAACCCCAGGCTGAGCAAGCTGGAGGAGATCCTGCGGGAGCACTTCCAGCCTGCAGGCACTTCTCGTGGCATCGTCTTCACCAAGACGCGGCAGAGCGCCCACAGCCTGCTCAGCTGGCTGCAGGACACGGCCGCGCTCTGCGGGCAGCACATCAGGGCTGCCGTCCTCACCGGCGCCGGCTGCAGCAACCAGACCAGGCACATGACGCAGGTGAGCGCAGGGTGGGAAGGAGCTGCACCCACGCCTCTCTGCGCACTTTGTGGGTGCTCTGGGTGCTGCCCGGGGCTTGGAGCCCTGCACAGCTGCAGCTTCACCCCCTCTTTCCCCCAGAATGAGCAGCAGGAAGTGATCAAGCTGTTCCGTGAGGGAGCCCTCAACCTGCTCTTCTCCACCAGTGTGGCCGAGGAGGGCCTGGATATCCCCGAGTGCAACATCGTGGTCCGCTACGGGCTGATGACCAACGAGATCGCCATGATGCAGGTGGCTGCCTGGGCTCCCTCTAGCCACTCTGCCCGGGGCGCCCCAAAGCCACCGGAGTGGGACCTGGGGTCTCTCACATCCCCTGTGCCCAGTGGCAGCTCCCTAAGGATGAGCCCAGCCCCTGGCAGAGCATCTCCTCAGCAAGGCACAGCGGGTGGGGGGCTGGATCCATCCTCGCGGGGTGCAGGGGGGTCGGCCGTGTCCCCCTGCTGACCGCAGTGTTGGCCCTTCTGCCGCAGGCCCGGGGCCGTGCCCGTGCCGAGAACAGCGTCTACTCCGTCCTCGCCAAAGCCAACAGCAGAGAGGTCTCCCGTGAGCTGCTCAACGAGGACCTGGTGGGGCTCATGGAGAGGGCGATCAGAGCGGTGCAGGCCATGCCCGAGAGGGAGTTCTGCCTCAAGGTGGGTGCTGGGCGCTGCTGGGAGGGCTGGGCAGCCCCTGCCCACGTCTGCCCCTTGGGCACAGCCCACCGTCCCGCTCCCTCCGCAGGTCACGGAGCTGCAGCGGGTCGCGGTTGCCAGCTGGCTAATGCAGGAGGCCAGGATCAGTGAGAGGCGGCAGCTGCACGACCCGGGTGCCGTTTACCTCTACTGCGTCAGCTGCAACACGGCGGTGTGCCGCGGCAGCGACGTCCGCACCGTGGAGGGCACGCACCACGTCAACATCAACCCCAACTTCAGGTAGGAGCTGGGCGCTGGCACCGGGGGGACTCTGGTCCAGGGTGGCTGTGGGAGCTTCGTGGGACTGTGTGACCACAGGAGCACACGTGCTGCCCCGTGTCTGTCCCCCGGAGCACCCCCTCAGAGGGGCTCTCGGCCCCTTCCTCGCAGGTTGTATTACAGAGCCTTATCCAGGAAAATGCAGTTCCCGCGGACTTTTAAGGACTGGGAGCCCGGCTGCCGCATCGTGTGCAGGGAGTGCAGCCAGGTGAGCGTGGCACACGGCCGTGTCCCCGTGGCCGCAGCCCAGGCGGTGTCGGAGGGGCAGGAGGGGCCGTGCCTTGTGCCCCAGCCCCTGGCTGAGGGATGGAGCTGTGTCTCCCTTCAGCACGTGTCCGTGTGGTGTGTGTGACGCACATGCGGGACAGGGACCGGGGTGGCTGTACCCAAAGGGGACATCCTCTGGGAGCAAGGAGCTGCCTCCATCCCAGGTGT
This sequence comes from Podargus strigoides, assembly GCA_028020825.1. Lineage (NCBI taxonomy): Eukaryota > Metazoa > Chordata > Aves > Caprimulgiformes > Podargidae > Podargus > Podargus strigoides. The sequence continues at coordinate 6,708,253 of CM051647.1, read as the reverse complement.
GTGTCCCTGCGGCCCAGGGGCTGTGTGACTGTCCCCTCCCTGCCCACACAGGACTGGGGAATGGAGATGATCTACCAGCAGGTGAAGCTGCCCATCCTCTGCATCAGGAACTTTGTGGTGGAGACGCCGGCTGAGAAGAAGAGGTACAAGAAGTGGAGTGCCGTGACATTCCCCATCAAGGAGTTTGACTACCTGGAGTACTGCTCCAGCACCCACGGGCAGTCCTAGAGCAGGCTCTGCACCGAAGAGGACTGTTCCCAGGTCACTTCCCAGGGCACCCTTGGCATGGGACCGTCCCTCCAGGCCTGTGCAGACGTGGCCCAGCGTTTCCCTGGCCGCTTCCGACCCGCTTTGGAAAGTCAGCTGTCACCCGTTAAAAACATGTGCGCGTGCTGGGAAAGAGGGAAGCGTTGGCAGTGTCATTCCTGGTGAGAGCTCTGTCCCTGCCCCGTCCCCTGTCCCGGTCCCGCATCCCCGTGTCCCCCGCCGTGCTCTCCCGCCGCCGCTCGCTAGAGGGACGCCCGGCCCGGCCGCGGAACGCAGGCGATGCCCGGGAGCCGCCGTGAGGCTTAGCCCAGTTCCAGGCGGCGAGAGCCCCGGGAGAGCTCCCCGGGAAGTGGGTAACGAGGCCGCTGGAGTTATTTGCAGCGCCCCGTGGGCTGCGCTGGCCTCTGCTGCCTCTCCTGCGGGGACCCCACATCGCGCTGCGGAGCTCGGATCGCCCTGGTTTGTGCTTGGAGAATCCAGGCTGTGAGTTCACCCGATGGGTGCCTGCGGGTACCGTCCCTCCTCAGCCTCGATGGATCGAGATGGCCACTTTGGTGCCCAGAACCAGAATTTTTGCAACATTGATCCAAACTTGCCCATTTTCGGGGGTGCACCTGACGCCGTGGGATGCAGGGCTGGGATAGCATCACTCTGAGGGGCTCTGTGGGTCTGCATCCAACCTCTGCTTGTTCCTCCCTGTGCACCTCTGCTTTAACTCCACCCCATTTGGCCTCTCCTTCCCAAGGGCTCAGCCACCTTGGGCCTGGTGGCAGGGAGCAGCTGAGCTGCTGCGATCGGATCTGTGACCTTGTGCAGCGTCCTTCAGAGCCAGCGTCCTTCAGAGCCAGCGTCCTTCAGAGCCAGCCTCACGTGGCTGAGTCCCCAGACTGCCTGTGTGAGGGGACACTCATCCCTGTGACCCCATCAGTCCGCCCTGGCTGTCGTGGGCAGCCTCCTCCGAGTGCGCTGTCACTGCATCCCTCAGCCCGGGGCAGAGGCCGTGGCTGCTCCCCTCTGATCAGCCATTCCGGTCACTCCTGCATCGATCGGGTCTGGAGAGTGCTGATAAACGGCTTTGGGGCCACAGGGGCTCAGCCAGGCTGGAAGACCCCGTCCGACCAGCTCCAGGTGCCGCGGGGCTGCCCAAGCGTGGCACCACATCTTCACTTCGCACCGCTCGTCCTCCCACCGTGGGTCAGAGCCCTGGCTGGGGGTCCTCTGCTCCCCCCATCTCACACAGCCCAGAGCCAGGCTCCCCCGAGGGGGCTGCACCCTGTGCCCCCCTGCTCCCTCCGTGGCCGTGCCTCCACCGGGAGCGACGGGGGCACCGGGCCCGTCGGGCAGTGCGGGCAGGCTTGTGCTGAGATTAAACCAGCCTGAAGCCCACCTCATCACTGCGATTGCCCTGCCAATACCCGGGCAGCAGAGAGGGCTGCTGGCCGGCTCTCGCGCTCTGACACGTCCCCTGTCAATAACGTCTGGATTGAAGTCTCTGGCTTGAAGCCTCTTTGCTTATCTCAGCTCCCTGAAGCACTTACGTTCCCGGCCATCATAACTCCCCGCCTGGAAGTGGAGACAGGCACCATCCGCCCTGCAGCAAACCGCTGCTGCAGCAAGTTTTGCTGGCACAACTGCGGAGAAGGTGTTTGCCACCTCCTCTTCTGCCGATGAACCATCTGCAGGCTGCCAGGCCAGGGCTTGGCATGGGGACGGGCACAGCCCCGGCAGCGCCCGCGTCCTCCTTCCCCAGCACCCCTGGTGCCTCGGGCAGCTGTGTGTGCTCACAGACCTCTCCAGAGCAAGGGCGAGGCGACGATTTATTTTTGTACAGCCCATTGAATTTCTCGTCAGTGCATCCGAAAGCGACAATTCACCTCTCAGTGCGCCAGCTGAAACAAACCCGGCTCGGCTCGGCTTGGCAGCGCCCCAGACTGGCCCTGGGTGCTCAGCAGAGCCTCAGAGCTCAATCTGTTCAGCTTATCGAAAAGTAGCCTGAGATGTGACTTGATTACAGCGTGCAAGTGCCTTCCCAGGGAGAAAACTGGCAGGTATTAAAGGGCTCTTTAACTCAGCAGAGAGAGGGATAATAAGGACTGAGGGCTTGGAGATGAAGTCAGGCAAAGGGAAACTCAAAATCAGGCTCTGGTCTGCAGCAAGGAGGACGCGGGGCAGCTGGCACAGGGTCCCCGGGCACCTTTCTCAAAGCCCTGGCTGGACCATGGGTGCCTGGGGCTGGGGGTCCTGACTCGGGGGGTGGCCCCATCCCGCCCCTGGGCTCTGCGCGGAGCTGGGCTTGGGCAGCAGCGGGGCAGGCCCAGTGGCACCCGTGGGCGAGGGGGATGCAGGACTGAATTTTCCTCCCCAGGCACGTCTGACAATCTCGCTATCGCACGGTGTCTCTGCCGGAGCCCGGGAGCCCTCAGCCCCCGAGGTGACCTTCCCGGGACAGCTGGAGCCTCCCTTCTCTACCGGGGAAATTCCAGCGTGGTGAAAACTGCTCATCCTGGAGGAACTCGATCCTGAGAACCAGCAGCCCTCTCCACGCTGCTCCTCCTTTTCCTCTCCCCCATTGCTGGCAGCGCGTGGGAGCCCGCAAAGTGCGCGGGGACATCCTCACCTTGCTCTGCGCCACTGTCCCCATGACCAGTGGCCGCAGGTCTGACGATTCCCTGCCGGGAGTTAATCTCGGCTGGCAGCATGTCGGGTTGCTGCGGATTAAACAAGGGGATCAGCATCAAACAATTTCCCTCCCGCCCCGAGCGGGGAGGCAGGAACTATAATCACTGCGGGTTTATTCTCCTTGGGCTAAAAAAGCTCCCTGGCATGTGGCCGGGCAATGCCAGCCGTGCCGGGGGCACAGGGAGGCACGTGCTGCTGCACACAGGTCCCCACCAGCTGAGACCTGGGGCTGCTTGTCCCGGGGGGCTCGGGGGACGTCCCTGCTGGGGGGCACTGGTGTAACGGCTGCACCCGGGGCGCATCCACGGCTGGATCAGACCTGTGCATTGCCCAGCCGTGAGGGGTGCGTGGGGCAGGGGCTGATTGCTGGGGGTGCCCAGGGGCAGGGGTGATCCCGGCACATGGCACCTGGGGGGTTTGCCTCCTTTACCGTTTTTGAGGTGACTGCACTTGGCCTGCACGTCAGCGGGACACGGGGAGGGAGGGGATGCAGCATGGTGGGGGTGAGGCCCAGGGATGCTCGGTGGGTGCCAGCACAGCCGGGGCCCGAGGGCACCCATGGCACAAGCTGCAATATTGGAAAATTCCCAAACAAAATTTCACACGGTAAATCTCGGGGCTGTGGCTCTGCTGAGCCCGGGATTTATAATGGGAGCTGTCAGGAACCGTCACACTTCACGTGCAGCTGCCAGCGGGCGCTCGGTTCCTCTCCACTGCGCGGCCGGAGCTGGCCCTGCCCCTCTCCCTGCCCCTCGGCGGGCAGAGCCCTGTGGGCAGCGCGGGACCCCAGCAAGAAGCTGCTTCTCCTTTGCGCCCCGCGCAGGAGCACACGTGCTCGTGGAGGCCCCGCGGTGTGGTTCACCCTCCCCGGCACAGGGCAGAGCCTCGGGACACTGCAGCCCCTTGGCCAGGTCAGGCTCTGCCTCCCACCCATCCCCAAAGCCCCCACAGCGGGGCTGGGATGTTCAGGGCCTGAGGGACCAGCCAGGGTTTCCCAGGAGAAGCTCAGGATTTCTGTTTGTCTCAGTCCCAGGGACGCACGGTCAGGGACGGGCAGCGGCTGCCTGGGGTTTTCCAGCTCGAGGAGCGGGTCGAGGTGCAAGCTGGATCCAGCCCTGCTTCGGCGACCGTCCATGTTCTGGTGCCAGTTTCCCTCCCCGCCCCTGGGGAGGGCAGTGGGACGGTGCCCGCGAGGCCGTGGCGGTGCTGGTGAGGCGTGGGAGCCCAGCAGCCTGCAGCTGCCACAGCGCAGTGTGCCCGTGCGTTCTTCACCTGAGTAATCAAACCCGTTATCCAGTGTTTGATTAAAGGCCACAAAACATTATCTTTGATTCTTTCTCTTTATTTTTATTCCCTTCATTTGTCCCTTGGAGATGAGGGTTGCTCTGGTACTTATTAGTCACAAAGCCCTAACCTCGTGCTGCGTTCTTGCTATCTGAGAAATGAATTATTAATGGTGCATTAAACAGAGACTGGAAAGGGGCCCTGGGACACTGATAATCAGGAGCTAATTGAGGAAGAAATGAGATACTGCTCCCCTTGCAGAGCAAGGACTGTGCAGCACTGCGATACCAAAGGTGACCCTGCTGCAACTCCTGGGCCGCCTGCGCCAGGTTCTTCCTGCCCAGCACTCACTGACGGGCCAGGCGTGCACGCTCTGCCCTGGCAGGGATGGGATGCCCTGGCAGGGATGGGATGCCCTGTCTGGGATGGGATGCCCTGGCTGGGATGCCCTGCCCTGGTCAGGATGGGATGCCCTGGCAGGGATGCCCTGCCCTGGCCAGGATGGGATGCCCTGGCTAGGATGGGATGCCCTGGTCAGGATGGGATGCCCTGGCAGGGATGCCCAGCCCTGGCCAGGATGGGATGCCCTGGCTGGGATGCTCTGTGTGGTCCCCATGCTCTGCTGTGTCCCACGTGTGTCCCACCTGCTGTGGGAGGAGGGAGCAGGCAGGGAGCTGGCAGAGGGGCGGGCAGGGAAGCCAAGCCCACAGACCCAGGTAGGGCCGGTTAGCCCTGCAAACAGGGGTGAGGCTTTAAAGGTGAGTGGCCCTGCTGTGCTGGGAGTCCCTGGGGTGCAAGAGAGCCAGGTTTGTTCTGTGGGGAAAGGGCTATGCCTGGTGCTGGGGTGGGGGTGGCCTTGGTGGTGTTTCCTGAGCCCCAGGGCAGGAGAAGCCTTTGGAACTGGCAGTGAGGGGCTGGGGGCGCAGCTGACTGTGTCTTTGTGGTCCTGCTGGGACGTGGCCACTGGGTCTGAGGGGCTGGAGAGAGATGGGAGGAGGAAGCTGCTGTCATCAGCCACCCTGGCCACACATAGAGGTGCCTCTGCTGCTCCATGCATGGTCAAGGTCAGGCTGGCACAGCCCTGTGACGTGTCCCACTGCCTGGAGACCCGGCTGTCCCCCTCCCCTCCTGGCACTGGTGGGGGCTCAGCTCCACTCCCCCCGAGCACCCGGCCGGGGCTTCCCGCTCCGGCTCCGCTCCGACGTCACGCTGAAGCAGCCGCAGTTCACCCAGACTCCTGGCATCAATATTTATGTGCTGATGCAATTTTCTTCTAAATATAAAGCTTTATCTGGAATTTCATTTAAGCATTAAGTGTAGATAATTTATTTATAATTAATGTAGACATCAAGCCCCATCTCTGGAATGCCTGTGAGCTTTCATTTATAATTGGGAGGTAAGTCAGAAGCTAAAGGCTGGGCCTCTTATCAGTTTCATTTTAATTTTCCTCCCACAGCAAATGAAGCTGATGCAATTCATCTCTCATTAGGAGGAAGCACAAAACTCCCTAAAATAACAGTTTTATAGGGAACATGTAATAAACCCATCGTTGTTCATCTTCTCGCCTTTGATAATGTTACCAGGGCTCACAGCTCCCTTCAAAATAAGTCTATTAAAAATTAAAATCACTTCTCCATACAATAAAATTTACTCCCCACAATTATGCAGAGGGACTAGTTATCTGCCTTCTGTAGATTTTAATTAAAAGTTACAATGGGAAGGGAAGAACAACTGCCATCGAATAACAGAACTCCCCTAACGATGAGTTAGGGCACCCTGAGGAAGTGATGCCCGGCGAGGGAACGGGCTGTGAGGGTGAGTGGGGACGAGGGAAGGGGGGCTGCAGGCACCATGGGGGGCAGTGTCCAGGTGCTGGGGGTCCCTCTGTTATCCCTGCACCCAGTGAGTGGTTTCCTGTACCCCCAGCTCGGCAGAAAGCCCATCTTGCACTGAACCCCCTGGCTCCTGCAGCACCCATGGGTGCAGGGGGCTGTTGGTGGGGTGGTGGTGGCTGTGCAGATCCTGGGATGCAAACCAGGCTCTGCCAGGGGCACGGGGGCACAGCAGAGGTGGGAGGGTCCCCTTGCAGAGCGGTGCAGCCTCCCTGTCTGCGCTGGCTGCCGACTGATCGCCAGGTCCTCTGCTCACTCAGCTGACGGGCACAGCACAGGCTGAGAGCCAAGCTGCTGCCACCACTCGGGGCTGGCACGGCTGCGCTCACCGGTGTTGGCATCTCGCTCTCCTGAAGGCTGGTGGTGCTGCCGTGCCCCATCCCGGCATCCCACCGTCACCTCAGCAACGTGATGGGGAATTTAAGGTGAACAGCCTGGATCCCACCAAAGATGGGCCCTTGCACCCAGGCTATCGACCAGGACCCATCCTGCCCCGCCGCAGGGTGCGGGCAGGGTCGGTGCAGCCTTGGCATGAAGGGAGTGACGACTTCCCACTGGCCGCAGCCGCCCCGCGGTGCCGTTCCTTCACCCGGTTGTGGCTGTCGGGACGCCCTGCTGCCTGTGTCCCCATCTCCTGCCCCCTTCTCCCGACTGCAGCGGTGCCAAACCCCCATTGATCTGCATCAGAAACATTTATGAAATCTTTATGGGCTTTTGAAAAGATTTTTAATTCCCTGACAGTGCTGCTTTCACAAAAAAAAAAAAAAATATGACTCAATGAGCAATTATAGGCTTACCAGCTGCTGAAGGGGCATGGCAGCTGCCGGAGCAGCTTGGCACGGCGCGGCGGCCGAGGAACCAGCGAGGCTTCCTGGAAAGCGCTGCTGGGGCTGAGCTGCCCTGTGCCAGCCTCCCCGGGCTGCGGGACCCCGGCACAGCCCCTTGGTGCCCAGGCTGGGACAGGCTCTGCTGCGGCGTGGGAAGCGGCGATGGTGGGGAAAGGGATGAACCCAGATGTCTGGCTCTGCTGCCAGCCAGGGCAAGGGGGACCCCGCGGGTGCTGCGGGAGGGGCTCGGTGCCCGGCTGACACCGCAGGAACACGTCGGAGGAGTGACCTGGGGCTCGGCACTGCGCAGTGCCGCTGCCGGACGGCTTTCGCCCTGGTGGGCACATCGCTTCCCCTCCCAGTGCAAAGAGCTGCAGGGAAACGGGCACAGGGTGGGAGAAAATGTGGGCGACTGCGGCGAGACGGGGTCGGTGCGAGCTGTTCCTTCTGCTCCTCTGCCCCACGGCGTTTCTGCGGGGCGGCTGGAGACGGCCTTCCCTTTGCTGAGAGATTTGTCTTCATTTGCAGACATATCCGTGGCAAACAGAGAGGCTGAAGGGCGACCGCTGGCCCTGGCACAGACGGTATCTCGGGGCAAGCTGACCCCCACGAGGGAGGGTGTCTCCGGGGGAGCCGCCAGCGCCACTGAGATGCGCGGGTCGCTGTGCCCTGCCCTCCTGCCGTGAGTCTGATGGGAAAACAAGTTTCCTGTGCAGCCTTGGGGTTTGCTTTGGGTCTGTGTGGGATGGCAACGGGAGCAAGACGGGGCTGGGCAGCGCTGGACGGGAAATACGGAACAGAGCGTGAAGTTCATGTTAGCGAAAACATTTCCATGGGGAACTGAATCAGCAAAACGTGTTGGCGGGGTGGGGAGCTGGCACCCAGCAGAGCCTGGCTCCCCTTGGCAGGCACATACCTGGGGTCCCGCTGAGTCGGTGGGATCCCACCTAACGCTCCAGCTGGGAGCAGCTCCCTCCTCCCCCCCGCCTGGCGTCGCACTCCTGTTTCCGACACAGCAGTGTCACCGGCTTGGTCCCTTCGCAGGGACAGGCTACAGTGGGCACGAGCTCAGTTTAATTTAAAAACTCCCTGCGTGCAGGCTTGCGATGTGACCGGCTGCCTTGGGGAGGGGGACACCAGTGGTGACCGTGGAGGGGGGTGACCCAGCCGCGGTCCCCAGTGCTGGAATGACAGAGAGGCCTCCGCCCTGTGCCTGGGAGGGGGGCACAGCCGCTTTCCTCACAGGTGACAAAGGCAGGACGAGGCTGTAAGGGTTAACGTGAATGGAAAATGTCTGTGGAGGAGCTGCAGCCCTGTCTGCTCCTTGGAGAGGAAGGCTGCGCCTCATCGTCACGCTCCTGACAGCTAAGGTAATGCAAGGGTTGAGATCCATTAGAGCGCCTGTAATTATTTATAGGGAGGAAAAAACCACCCTGCACTGTAAAAATCAGATGGCATGGCAAATAAACGCACCCAGCGTGGGAGAAAGGATTCGTAAGAACCAAAGTAATTCATACTGAGAGCCATGCCGAGGCTCGGTGGTCCTCGGGACCTGACCCTGGCTCCGGTGGCAGCCAGGAGAGGGGCTCTTGGTCTGGACAGGCACAGCCCCGTGCCGCGGGCACCGGGCTGCGTTCCAGGAGGCCACAGACAGCCACGGGAGAGGAGCACCAAGCCCGGTCCCTCTGCTCCTGGTGGCGGGGGGTCTTCGGGGAGCTCAGAGCTGTGCGTGGGCTGCTCTCGCTTCCAGCAGCCCCCACCCCTCTGCCAGCGACTTCACAGGGCTGGTTGGGCTTCTTCACCTTGGCATTGGTCCCACCTTCTGGTGGAGGCAAAGCAGCAGCGGGCAGAGCTGCTCTGGCGAGAGCCGGGGAGGCAGCGCCAGCCCCTGCCAGCCAGGCCTTGAGGCTTAATTAGCAGCTCTGCAAAGTGCTTTGGGATGCTGTGACACGGCCTGGAGGGCAGCGTGGTGACACGGGGCAGCAGGACAGCGTGTTCCCCGGGGCAGGTTTTAAACCTGCTCCTCTGTGTCAGCACTGTGTGGCCCTGCTCCAGGGGGCTGGGAGATATTAATGGCGATGATGGCAGTGGGAAAACACGTGCTCCCGCACTCCAAAAGTGTTGATCTTCGCAAAAGGCAGAGCCGTGTTTGGGCAGAGGAGCCTGGTGGGTGCCACGTGCGATGGCCATGAGAGCAAACAGCGTCCCCTGCAGACCCCTTCCCACCGCCCCCTCCCAGCGCCATCCCATCCCCCTGCAGCAGTTGGGCTCCTCTGGCTTTTCCCGAGGGGTCGGGCTGCGGGCTCTGTCACCTCCCGGGTCCCCTCCAAGAGCTCCCAAAGCTCCGGGCTGTCTGCTGCCACTGGGGACCCTCGTCCTGCTGGGTGGGCACGACAGTGGCCTGACCCTCTGTGCTCTGGTGGCACTGGGCATCTCTGTGCCCCAGCATGGGGGTGCCCTCCCCACAGGCTGCTGGGTCCCCTCCTCCGTGCGCCCCCCCCCGCCTCACCACCCCCCAGTCCCCCGGCGGGGGCACGGGGAGCCGCCGCACTTCCCGGGGGTGCCCAGGGGGCTGTGGGGGTCCCCAGGGCTGTGGGAGTCCCCGGGGCCGCCCCCAGACCCCGCTCCGCTGCCTCTCCCGGTCCCCCCGTGCCCCGCTGCGGGATGCAGCACCGGGACGCCCCCCCCTCCCCCCTCCCATCCCGAACGGCCCCGGGGGCGGCCGCGGCGGCGCGCTGCCTTCACCCCCTCCCCCCTCCGCCCCTCCCTCCTCCCCTCCGGGAGCGCGCCCGCCGGGCCGGGAGCGCGCAGCGGCGGAGGATGCTGCAGGCGGCGGCGGAGCCGGGCGGATGGGCAGGTAGGGCGGGCGGCGGCGGCCCGGGCTGCCCGGCACGGCCGGTGCTCGGTGCCCGCTGGGGCTGCGGGCCGGGGAGCTGCGGCCGTGGCGGAGCTGTCGGGGGGGAGCGGCGGGGAAGGGGGGGTGCCTGCCCGGGGCGTGCTCCGGGCCCCCGCCATCCCGGGGTCCGCCGGGACCGGGGCGGGAGGGAAACTTCTCCAGCCGAACTTTGCCGAAGCCCCGCGCTGCAGCCCCTTCTCCCCGCGTGGGGCTGCCCACGCGTGGGCCCCGCGTGGGTGCGCGGTGGGCGGCTTTGTCCCCCTGCCGGGGGTCCGCGGCACTGGGGCTCACGGTGTGTGACCCCCACGGGTGGGGGGGGGCTTGGGGCTGCTGGCAGCGCCTGGGCCCGGGTGGCACAGCCTGGGTGGGTGGGTGGGTGGTGGGCAGCATCCGTGGGTCCCGCGTGCTGCTCGGGGTGTGGGGGTGTGCACCCCCCGCATGTCCCGCGGCTCTGCTGCAGGGCCCCTGGGGCTGTTGTGTCCCTGCTCACGTCCCGAGGCACGGAGAGGGTCGGGCTGGAGATGGAGCCGGGGTGTTCTGGCTTTCTCCTCGAGGGGTACCCGGCTGTTGGGGACAAGGACTTTCACAGGAGCCTCACACGAGTGTGTTCCGTTAGCGCTGTGGGCGCTGCGCGCGGTGTCTCAGGGTGACGCAGAGCGCGGTCCTGGCCGGGCACGTGCTGGCAGCGACCCAGTGAGCAGGGCCGAGCTGGGGTACCAGGAGCAGCATCCTCAGCTGCTATCAATGTACTTTGCAATGAACTCGAGGGCGCAGTGAGTTACTGCTGGAGCTCCTCGTGCTGTGTCAGGCTGGGGCAGGGCTGCAGCGCTCCCCAGGAGCAAACCCGCGGATCGCAGAGCGCCGGGGCCTGCCCGTGCCTGCCCTTGGCAGGGGTGTTCGAGCCGAGCATGCTGGATGGGCATGTGGGAAAACAACTTCTCACAGAATCTGAGCTCCCAGCTCTCCTTGGTGCGCGTGGCTGCTTTTTATTTTCTGAGCAAAGCCTAAAAGTGCATCTGAAATAGAGGAGAGGGTTCTGGATGGGGTGTGGGGCCAGCTCTGTGCTCCTGGGGGCTGTAAGGGACTCCTGGGGTAATCCATTGGTGTGAAGGGCATCAGCACCAGCTCTGCTGGCACCGTGCTGCTCAAGCTGCCGGCTCCTGCTGGTCGTGTCCCGGGCCCCGTGCAGGCTGGCAGCACCCTGCCCTGTGTGGGGCACGGCTGCAGGTTTCAGTGAGAGCGAGGCAGGAGCTGCTCAGCACCGCGTGAAACTCGTCTCCGTCTCTGTGACTGTCTGGGGTGGCTGAGGGCGAGCGGGGACGTTTTGCGTACGCTGCGGCGGCTGCATGCGGGGCACGGTGCCTGGAAACAGCATCAGTGGGCAGTGCCACTGTGTGTGCCCGCCCGCAAACAAGCGAGGCTCTGTCCCCGGCTGCCGGCCTGGCCCGGGGCCTCTGCAGCCACCGTGACTCAGTCCCCACCGCTGACTCCTCTGAAGGGGCTGCAGGAGTTTCCGATGGAGCACCCGGCCCAGCCTCGGCTCCTCCGGGCGCTGTTTGTCCCCGGGCTGAGAGGGCTCCGTGGGGCGGGAGGGACCACGCCGGCCCCTTGGTACCTGCCGGTGTGACTCTGGTGCCGGGAAACCCTCCTGCCATGTGCCGGGAAACCCTCCTGCCGTGTGCCGGGAAACCCTCCTGCCATGTGCCGGGCAACCCTCCTGCCGTGTGCCGGGCAACCCTCCTGCCATGTGCCGGGAAACCCTCCTGCCGTGTGCCGGGAAACCCTCCTGCCATGTGCCGAGCGCCGTCAGGCCGGTGCTAACGTGTGCTGTGGGGTTCCTTGCTTGTCCCGCAGCCTGCCATGTGCGTTAAGACCCCGACTGGTAAAACCCCGCTGTGGCTGCCAGTGTGTGAGTGCAGAGAGCTTTGCTGTGGCGCCGCTCCGCGCTGTGCCTGCGCGCCCTGCGTCGCGCCCGGCTTGGCTCGCTCTCTGGAGCTGCTGGCTGCTCGGGCCACGTTCGGCCGCGCTTCCCAGTGGATTCTGTCCGCAGCCTGTTTCACTCGGTGCTGTTTGTTTGTAGCTGGTGGTGGCTGCCCAGCCGTGGTGGCACAGGACAAGGTGCCGATGGGGAGGGGGACAGCGATGGGGCAGAGCTGGCCCATCCCATCCCACCTGCACCCTCCTGCAGTTTATCCCCGTGGGTCGGTGCTCCTGGTCAGATCCTGGGGTGACACTGTGGCCACAGCAGAGCAGCACCAGGAGCTCACCTGGCTGTGACCATCCTCAGCCAGTCCAGCCCAAAGCCACTCCCCAGGCACTGACACAGCATCCTCCAGCGTCGGCTGGTAACGGCACTGTGGTCTTGGGAGGGTGGTTTGGTTAATTCTGGAGACCTCCCCCTTGCTTTGGTTTTTATCTGGCGTTTCTGGGGAGATCAACAAGTCTTCTACTGAATAAACAAGGACCTTTGTACAGATGCTCCCAATCAAGCACGGACATGTTGATGGAGTTGCTTTTCACTGTTGAATTTCCAGGACCGGAAGCACGGGGCAGTCTCCAGAGTGTGCCAGACTTAAACAGAGTAGGAACAGAGAGCTCCACGGCTCTCCGCATCCCTTCACACTTCATTTCTTGCTCCTCAGCTCGGTCGGGGCTGGTGTTGAATTTTCTGAGCCCAGAGTCCACAGCCCTGCAGCCCTTTCATCATTTCTAAGGAAAATAAAAATGCAAGAATCTGCGTTCAGAGGAGAATAATGGAGCCCATGAGGGTCTGTTTGTCAATTTAGAAACAATATTGTGATGTACAAAGGCTGTTTCTTAGTCTGACGTTCTGAGATTGCCTCCCAAATAGTGCCATAATTTATGTGTCAGGAAGCCCCTGTCAGTTCTCTCTGCTCCCAGGGAATCCCGGGCTGTGGCTGCACGCTGGCAGCTGCTCGGTTTCCATTAGAACCGCAGCGATGTGCGTGTGGGTCCTGGAAGGGACCCAGTGTGCTGGGGGAGCCCCAGGCGGCTCTGCAGGGGGATGCGCCCCGGCGCAAACACCCGGCTGCGGACGGGGAGCAGGGCTGGAGGCGGCTGGGGCTCTCCCAGGACCGGGGGGCGCTGCCTGTGTCACCGCACCGTGGGGGCAGCGGAGCACTGTGGGGACCCCCGGCTCCCACCCGCCCGAGCAAACCCAGGCCCTTCCCTGGCTCACCCCGGCACGGACTGGGGCGCAGCCCAGCTCCACTGGGGGCTCCGAGCCCTCAGCGTGGAAAAGATCTGTGCTGTGCTGAAATGGGAACGTTCCCCAGTCGTGATTTTCCTTGGCCTAATTACGGAAATTTTTTAATTAGTTGATAAGGAAGATCACTTGGAAATGGCAAGGGAAATGTTTTGAGGTTAAGTCCTCATCTGTACCCGTGTCTGCCTGAACAGGGGTGCTGCTCTGCGTGCACCAAGGCTGCGGCAGGGGACGAGCCCGGGCATCTCGGGGGAGACCTGGCGTGACGCCGTGCTGCGGGGCAGCTGCCACCGTCACCCTGCTGTGCCCAGCGCTCTGTGCCCAGGCTGGGTATTTCTGGCTCTGACGTCTGGCCGCTGGTGCTTGCTCTGTGTCGGCGGGGGATGAAGGAGCTGCTGAGTGGGGGGGGGTTTGGCCAGTGTAGGATCAGAGGCTGCTTCTCACCTTCCTTTCAGCTCCCCGTTCTTTGAGGCCTCTGCTGCCTTTGAGCTGGCAGAGGCACCGCAGCCCCTGCCGCGAGGAGCAGCGGGTCACGGCTTTGTAAAGCTGCGGCAAAGGGCCAAGAGCTTTTTGGGGTCATTTTATTCCTTTATCTGTTGGAGCAGGAGGGATGTGGGACTGGTGACCTGAGCCTTCCAGGTGCTGTGGTGTGGCTGCCCTGGACCTCGCCAAGCCTGGGACCAGTGGTGGTTACTGGAAAGCAGACCCCCAGAGCTCCCCACAGGGAGATGCCAGCAGTCCCTGCTGGGGGCAATGCCAGCAGTGCCTGAAGCTGTGCCCCCAGTGGGGCTGGCCCGGCCCCAGCGCTGCTCAGCACTGATTCACCGCGTGGTTGCAGCCGGGGAGAGATCTTGACCTTGTCCCCCAGCAGGACCTGACCCACCGCTGGAGGGGAATCCGTTCCCCAGGACCTTTCCGACCCTTCGTCCTCGTGCCAAGCTTGGGGGGTGTGGCTGATGGGGACAGGATGGTCCCTGGGGAACCTCGTGTCCGTCCCTGGAGAGCGCAGCGGAGCAGCTGGGAGCCTCGTGCGTGCCACAGTGCTCCCCCCGCACACCTTGCTGAGGGGGGGCGGTTGTTTACTGGGAGGAGGAACGACCACAGCCGTGGTGGCACTGGGCTCCTCCAGGCTGTATCTATTTATTGCTTTCTGACATGTCACTTTCGCCATTACTGTTTGTCACCCGCTCCCGGGGAACGCATGCTGCAGGGACGCACACACCGACCCGGCGCTCGTGGTCAGATGATGCTTCGCATCTGTTGGAGGTGCTGGAGGGATCTCCGCACAGAGCCCGACTGTGCACCGGGGCTGGCACAGCTTCTGAGGAGCCCTCAGATGTTTTCAGGAAAAAAAAGTAGAAATCCCAGACAAGGGAAGCTTGTTACTGAGCTGGCAGGGGCCGGGGAGGGGCACGGCGGGCTCCGGCAGCGCTGGGGGGACGCTGGGGTCCCCCTGCAGCAGAGCCCTCCCGCCCATTGCGGGGGGCGCTCCGTGACACGCAAGGGCAGAGCCTAGAAATACCCCACCCCGGATTTTCAAGCAGTGTCAGGAACTCGCCAGGCTTATTTTCAAGCGTGGTTACGAAAGGGCTTTAGCGGATTGAAGCGCCCATTAATCTGTGCTCCGGCAGGCGCGGGGCGCGGGAAGGGCAGCGCTGACACCTGGGGTGCGAGGGGTTCACTGGGGCTCCTGGGGTCCCCACTCCCCATCCCACAGCAGTGTGGGGTGGCAGCAGCAGTTGGACCGTGGGGCTGTGGCTGGCGGGGCAGGGGGACGTTTCCGTAGCCACCACGATTCAAGTGCCCCGCTCGCCCTCCAGCCCCCTGGGCATCCCCAGCACCCATAGGGTCCCACATTTTCACAGCTCAATGTCACATTTCTGTCCTCTTCGGTTTCCAGAGGAGGTAATTAGCAAACGGGCATAATAGCAATTTAATAAGTGTGTCAAATCAGCGAGCCAGCCGGGGTGTGGGGCGCGCCATGCCTCCGGAGGAGCCCTCCGTGGGGCAGGGATGTGGCAGGCGGCCTTCCCAACGGGGACCCCAGGTGGGGCTCACGAAGCCCATTTTGGCTGTGGATGGGGCGAAGGGCAGATGGGGGGCTCACATGGATGGGGGGGATACGGCTGCAGGATGGTGCTCACTGGTCCAGGGGAGCTCGCGTGGGTGGGGGGATATGGCTGTGGGATGGTGTTTGCCGGTCCCAGGGGGCTGCAGAGGGTCGTGTGTGGGGCTGTGCACGGGCACCCCAGCACCCACGGCTGCGGTCCGGAGCCCTCTGCCTGTTGCTGAGGTGGGTGCCCAAATTCCTGCCTCTCTTCACCTGCTGGCGAGGTGCTGGAAAAGGGAGGGTATTTTAAAACATAAACCAAAATTAGGTCTTCTGGTAAGGGATTAAATCGGTGCCCTCAGCTGTATTTATAGAAGGTTCAAAAGTAAATCTGTTCCCAGACTGAATAAATATTTTGCTCAGGCAGGCGCGGTCTTCAGTTCATCTCTCTTGGAAAGACTTGAGTGAGAGGGGAATTGATTTTCTTCAGCTCGAACAAGGCGAGCGACTCTCAAACCCAGATAGACAGTGAAGTCCCATTATCAGCTCAAAGGGGAAGCAGCTGGGAAATCATTAACGGGAGAGTGAGAACGAAGCCGCTGCAGGGAGGCAGCAATCCCCTGTCCCCTCTGTCCCCCCTGTCCCCCCTGTCCCCCCTGTCCCCCTCGAGCCCTGGGGCTGCCTCCCCCAGGCACTGCTCTGGGGCCGTGTGAGTGCAGCCCCTGAGAGTGTTTGGTGACGCTGGGTGACCGTCTGCCATCCTCCCCAGCAGCTCCTGCAGAGATGGGAGCAGCTGGCACTTGGTCACATGGGTGCAGGGACCAACTGCCAATGGCTCTGTGTCGAGGCGGTGGCGCAGGGGACCTGGAGGTGGCTGAGCCGGGATGGAGGGGGATCGGTGCAGGCGTGGTGACAGTGCCAAGGACATGGACCTCAGCCTTTGCTCCTGCACTGATCGCCCAGTGGCCTGGACACGCTGGCAGCTGCGTTGGCATCGCCGGGCACAGAGCCACCCAGGGCTGCACCCGGCTCTCGCCACGTGGGGCTTCAGCACTCGGACGGCTGATGTGTTGAGGCTGCCCTGTCTGTAAGGATGAGAATAAATTCATGGCACGTCCCTGTCACCGTTCGCACTGTCCTTGGGCTGCCGGTGCAGCCCGGGCACGCCCAGTGCCCCCGTGGTGCTGCTGCAGCCGAATGGGGCAGAGGTTCTTCCCGGTGGTGCCCTCCCCAGCACCGGCTCCTCTCGCAGCAGAATCCCAGCTCACAGGGACTGTTAATTCAAGCCAGCACCCGGCGTTCGCAGCCATCAGCTACTGCCAGGACAAGAGCTCGGTGCTTGGCTCTTGACAAAAGCTGCTGCCGGGTCAGCTCCGGCGCGGCGTGACCCTCACTGCCCGTGCTGCCCGTGCTGCCCACACCTCCCGGCTGCCGGCGCCGCAGCACTCCCCTTCCCTTTGCCCAGGTCATAAAGGAAAGAACGCAGGGGAGAGTTAAGAGAAAGCCAAAGCAGTTGGCAGTGTCTGATTTCCTCTGGCAAAGCCTCTTTTCCGGGGCAGAACGGTGTCGAGCGGGCGTTTGGCTGTAAGTGCTCCCCAGGCGGGCGACGCGGCGCTGGGGTGCCCGGGGGTGCGGTGGGTGGCGGGGCCAGGTGAGGGTTTGCCGCGTGAGCTCTGTCCGCCCCCTGCTAAAAAAAGCTACGAGATGAGCAAAATTATCCGCTGAGTCACTAATCATCCCCCCACGGCTTTAGTCACCAGCTCTCCCACGCTGGGGGGACGTTTGCTCCTGAGGGGGCATAAACCGAATTGTCCTGGGGGTAAATAGGTGTGGCTGGAAGAAATGAAGTGCTGCTGGCGCTGCACGCGCAGGGTCTGACGTGAGATGGATCACCAGGCGCTGTGGCCACTGGAGGTGCTCAATTAATGACGATTCCCTAACGAAACCATTGATTAATAGCGCTCGCGTGCTGCGGTGCCGGTGTGCGCTCCCTGCGGAGGCGGTGGCAGTGGAGCAGCTGCTGCCCGTGTCCCGTGACATGTCACCGCGTCCTGGTCCCTGCCCCTCTCCGTGGGCATCGCAGCTCCTGCTGGGGGACGTGGGTTGCTGTTCCATGGGTGCTGGCGTGGTGGGAGCACCCCCTGCTCGGGGAGGGGTGCTGGGGCTTGAAGCCGTGGTTGGCGACTGTGGCGGAGGCAGGTCCGGGGTCCCAGGACTGGGAAAGCAAAGGTGCCTCTGGCTCCATTGCCTGAGCCAGGGGCTCTCATCCTTCAAGTGGAAAATCCCTCTGGAGAGCTGGGATTTGCCACGCTGCTTTCTCAAGTGTGTGACCTGGAAATACGGAGGAAGGACGGAACTGGGGCTGCAAACCTGCCTGTGGGGGTGCACGGAGGGACCAGGGCTGTGGGCTCCCCTGCGGCACAGCCCTCCCGGCCCCGGTAACCCCCGGCCCCTCCTGCCTGCCCCTCATCGGAGGCCAGCAGCACCTTCTCCCTGGGGACTGCAGCGTGCTTTGCTCTGTCGTTTGCCCCAGAGCACCTTGGATGAGGGAGAGAGGTTATTGCTCAGGTGTCAGCACGAGGGAGGGATGCTGACAGGGCTGTCGCCTCGTGCTGCCTGCAGCGCTGCTGCGGGGCCGGGGGGTCACGGTGCTGGAGCACCAGACATGGTGCCAGCCCAGGGAGCCCGTGGGGAGCTCGGCATCGGCTGCTCCGGCCCTGGAAGAGCCTCGCTCCCACGGGGGGTGATTGCTGTGGGGGAGCTGGGAGCTGCGGGGTGGCCCTGAGTCTGCAAACCATGTCTGTGTGCACAGAGCAGGGGCCTCTCTGGGTCTGGTGCTAAACTGCTTGGGATTGAGCTATGGATGGGCTTTAACCTGTGGGTCCTGTGCCCCCTGGGCTAGAGGGGACCGGCTGGCACAGGGGTGTCCTGTCCTGGAGCCCAGCCGTGCAGTGAGGGCTGCCTGGGGCAGGCACAGGATGCTCTTGGCTGTGTGGCATCTCTGGTGCCCATGTGGCTCGCTCGGGGCTGGACCTGGCTGTCCCCATCGCTGCTCCCCTCTGTCCTGCCCCAAACCAGCTTCCCCCGTCCCAGGTGGGTGCCAGCGTGGTGGGGCTGAGCCGGGCAGCGCTGTGCCGTGGCTCTCGGCACCCCCCTCCGGCGCCTCCCTGTCCCCTGCGCCCGACACGAAGAGCTCTGTCAGCCGAGCGACCCGCCGCCGGAACGGGGCGCGTGTGAAGGGGCCGGTGTGGGCAGGAGCTCCATGAAGGGCGCTTGTGTCGCTCGCTCCTTGCAGTGTTTTCAGACACAGCCCTCGCATGTTTTCCTAACAGCAACGCCTCCACCTCTCGCCGGCTGCCAGCAGCGAGGAGCCTTTCGCCGCTGTCCTCCGCCTGCATCCCCGCACACCCACGGCCCCGGGTGGCTGCGGCGGTGCTGGGGCAGTGCCAGGCGTGGCAGGGTGGGCACAGGGTGTGGGTGCTGCGGGCTGTGCCGCCTGGCGCGGGGCTGACACACGGCACGCCTGCTGCTCCGCGATGCTCCAGCTGATGCTCCCAGCTCAGCGAGCATCTGGGTAGCTCAGGGCTGCAGCCAGCGTGGGGGCACGTGTGCTGGGGGCCAAAAGGAGGAGCCCGTCTGCCACCCTCCTGCATGTCCCTGTTTGGAGCTCCCATCTGCCCAGGACACCCACGTGCCCCGGGGAACAGGGAGCTCTGCGATGGCTGCTGGGGGTCCTGCTGGGACACCAGCCCTGGCACACCCCCCCAGGCAGCCTGCAGGACCGTGCCTTGGCTGCTGCCCCCGGTCCCGCCTGTGAGGCTGGCACTGTGCCCAAGCAGGGACACGCTCGGACCCTTGGCACGGACGGCTGGCGGCTGTGCATCCCAGCGGGTGGGCTTGCCAGCGCCTCTGCCCGGGCCACCTCGCCACTGCTCTAGCGTCACGCCTGGCGCCTGGTGTCACCCTGGGAATGCCCCTGCGGAAGAACCAGGCTCAGCTCCAGCCACGGCTCCCGTGCTGCTCGTCGGCTCAGGGCTGGATGTGAGCTGCCCTGCCTGTGCCCAGCCTGTGCCCAGCCCTGCCATCCCCGCCGTGTCAGGCACCCTCCAGTGACAGCACGGCAGCCCCTGCGGTGACAGCGCTGCAGCGATGGCGGTGTCGCGCGTGCCAGGCAGTGTGGGAGGCAGGTGAGCAGCAGAGGAGGGAGGAGGGAGATCTTCCCCGCTCAGCTGTGGCTTGCGGGTGCTGAGTGAGGCTCCTGTGGCACCCCAGCACCCTGTGGGACCCCAGAACCGCTCAAGCCCTCTCCCGGCCATGGGGCGGTGACAGGTGTGGTGACTTTGGTGTGGTGCTGCAGAGCGGGTGCTGCTCGCAGCCCATGTCCACGTTTTCCGTGGCAGGGAGACAGGGAGCTTTTCATGAGTCCCTGTAGAAATTCCTTTCAAAGAGGAAAGCTGACCCACCCGAGCTCATTAACTAACGCTAATGGTGCTGCCCAAATGAACACCAGAGCCGCCACCTGCGCCGCCAGCCAACGCTCGCTGCCCCCTGCCCTGCTGGGAGCAGAGGTCCTGGGTTTAATGGGACACACGCGCTTCTCCCCTGGCACCGGTGCCCTCTGCGGCAGCCAAGGCTGCGCCCGCTGCAGCGCCTCGGGTCCTGCCGCTCCCCGCGGGGAGAGCCGAGGAGACCAAACGGCGTGCGGGGCGGAGACGGCCGATGGAGGCCACGCTCAGCACCTGACCCGTCACACTCCTTCCCTCTCATCGAGCTCTCCTTTCCCTCTCCTCCTTTCCCTCCCTCCCAGGCCAAGGAGCCCTTTTGATGGTGCCGGGTTCAGGCTGTTTGCACGGCGGCGCTGTCGGTGACAACGTGTCTCCCCCTCGTCTCGCACACGAGGAATTATTTCTTCCGCTCTCTCTTTGGCCGTCTCTGGGATCAGTCGCTGCTTCCAGGGGGAGCAGATGGGCTTGGCAGCCAGCGAAGCATCCTTAAACCCCTGGCCCACGCTGCCCGGCGCGGGGCGCTGGCCGCTGTGGCTGGGCCCCGGCTGCAGGGGAGGATTTCTGGGGGAATTATCGGGCAGGCTGGAAAACAAATCGCTTTGCCAGCTTGTTTTCTTGCCTGTGGACGAACATGTTTTTCTTAAAGGGATGCTGTCACATTGAATATGGAACTGCCAACTGCAGGCATTAAAGAATCACGGGGCGTCCCATTTTCCTTCCTCCCACTCTAAATTCGAAGAAAACAATACATTTAGGGTTCTTTTCACTTGACATCTCCCTTCCAGCTAGAGATGCTTTTTCAAGCTCTCCCCAGCAGTCGGGGGGTTCGGGACTTTCAGCGCTGTGACAGATGCTGCAGATCTGGGGCAGGGCGTGCTGGGGCTCGGCGGAGAGGGGGCCCTTCCATGGCGTCACCGGTGATGTCCCTGGTCCCTTCTTGCCAAGGTTCGGGGCTTGGTCGCCAGCGGTCGGCGGGCAGAGCTGAAGGCAGGCCAGGGGTGGCCCCGTGGCTGCGTGGGGTTGCACTCCCGGGTTATTTTAAGAGGTGAACGGTGGGAGCAGCCAGAGCCCTACGGGTGGGCAGCGCTGCTCTGGCAGCTGCCCCATGCCAGGGCACATCCCTGCTTTCTGCCCAGAGCTCAGCTAAGCCACCGGGCTTATCCCTCTCCAGCCAGCTCAGCGGGGTCCCCTCCCCGCTGGCATCCACCGGGCGCCGTGTGCCCTCCCTGTGCCTTGGCACCGTGCGAGGGCTCGGTGGTGTGGGAGAGAGGGCTCGGTGCCGGGCGGCTGCACCGAGGGCAGGCACAGCCTTGGCTCACCCCGAGCTGGGAGTCGGTGGCTCTGCCCCAAGCTCTGTGCTGATCACAAGGACCCTGAAGGATTCTGTGATCTGGCGGTGCCAGGAGCTCCTCCGCTGGCGCGGCCGGGGGGAACAGCGGCCGGGGGGATGGTGAATCGCGGGCGCCTCAGCCTCTCCTCTGCCGCTGCTCTCTCACACTGGGATAACACTTACAGCCGAACCCCAGGGACAGTGTCAGGCTCCCTGCCTGCCTTTGTTTGCCTTCTTCTCTGCTGGTGTGTGAGCGGGTGGGCGCCCGCTGGGGCTGCCAGGACCCCCAGCACCCCAAGCCCACCCCACAGGAGGAAGGGGACCCGGCCGTGGCACGTGCCTGGGACAGCGTGCTCGCCAGCCCCGGCACCATCTCATTTATCAGCCTGAAAAGCCACCGCCGCGCTTTCCCTCGTTGCCCCCTCTGCCCGCTCGGTCCCTGCTGCAGCCGATGGTCAGCGCGTTACCGGGGGGGGTTGCGGGGCCCGGGGCGGGAGCTGAGGCACTTCCCAGCCTTTGGGTCCTGGGGCAGGCAGGCACCTTCTCCGCAGCACTGCGGGGAAGCGGCGTTGTTCCCTCCGCGGCGTCTCCTTCGGCTCAGGTTTTAGCTGCCCTCGCTGCTCGGGGCTGAGATCTGCTGACTCAGGGGACGCGCAGCCCTGCGGTGTTAATGATCCCTGTGCGAACGAGGGGACGGGCACAGCAGCGCCGGTGTGCCCATGCCATGCCCGCTGCGTGCCCGGGTGCTGCAGGGTGTCCCGCTGCCCTCCGGCGTGTGGGAGTGGAGCTGAGGGGGAACCTGGGGGACACCTGAGGGTAAGGGCCAGCCTGAGGGTCTGGGGGGTCAGACCTGAGGTCTGTGGATGCTCTGAGCCCCTGAGTGCCCTGGTCCTGTGCCAGGAGCCACCGTGCAGCCCTGAGCCCTTTGGGGGATCTGGCTCACGCTGATCCGTGCTCTGACAATGGATGGTTTGTGCGCTGATCCTGAAACGTGCCCGGCCCTGGCGTTACCAGAGCATGTGTTGGGGCTGGGGGGGCAGATGGGGGCGGCTTTGACGCCGTGTTATGAAATGCTGGAAGCGATGCAGGCATGGCTGGTACCCTCTGCAGTCTGTGGTCTGCCCGTGCCTGCCTCGCTCTGACTCGGGGACATCGGAGCATCCCCAGGTGCCACCGGTTGCCTTCCCACCCCTCTCCCAGCAGCCGGTGCCTCTTTCCGCAGCCGCACAGGGAATTTTCTGGGTCCGACCTTCGAGGCAGCCCGGGCAGCAGCGCCGTCTCCCCACTGCCCAGCAGAGCCGGTGTCAGGTGCGTTCGGCGGCTCTGCCAGCGCCGGCTGTGCCAGCTGGCACCCGCGCCCCCGCGTGACGCTCACGGCTTTTGGGAAACTTGCTGAGCTGCAGCTCCCGCTCGGAGTCGCGGCTCTCGCCCGAGGAGCTGCTCAGGGCTGGCCGGGGCCGTCGGCTGCAGCTGAAGTGCTCCCTGGAATCTGAGACAAGAGTCGGAAACTCTCGGGGCGCGGGGGCGGCCGCGGTGCCCTGACGGCCGCGGCACACGGGCACACGCCGGCTCGGCGCTCCCTTTGCCAGTGCCAGGTAAGAGCCCTGCGCCGGGCTGGGGACACCTGCACTGCCTCTTGGGTGTCACTTTGTCCTGGACCCAAATGGGGGGTGGGCTGGGGATCACCTGTGCCAGCGGTGAGGGCTCTGTGGGCACAGCTGCCACCCCAAGCTGGGCTCCTCCGCGCTCCAGGGGGGTCCAGGGCTCCACGGGGGCTCTGGAGGGTGGGCACAGCCAGGGGTCCTGGGGCAAACACTGGCCTGGGCTCTGTGCATGGTGGTGATGGGGTCACAGAGCTGCTCCAAGCCCTTAGCCACCCCTCTGCTGCCAGCCACACCCCCGAGCAGGGGGGACTGATGGTGGTTTGCACACTCAAGCCAATTTAGTGGGGACATGCCGTCAGCTCCAACAGCAAATTTCAGCTGGAAAGTGCAAACTGAGGCAGGAATGGGATGCAGTGATTTGAGTCGCGCTGGGTAAGGGGCTGGGGGGTTCCTGGCTCTCCTGGGGACCCCTGCAAATGCAAACAGGGCTGCTGCAAAGAAGGGCAGCGCTCAAGGGGTTTATGTGAGTTTTGTGACAGCTGCTGGTGGCAACTTTTGTGCTAATTCTGCTTCCGTTGCTTTATTTCCTGTCCCGTGCACGCCGCCAGAGCGGGTGCGCTGCTGCGGAGTGGTGCCAGCCCCAAGCAGATTTCCTTGGTTTGGATTTCTTGCCCATAGCAAGTTCATCCAGGCTTCAGGCTGAGGTGGTTTCCCCAGATCCAGATGTGTCTGGGCCACATCTTCAGCTCCGTGGCGAAGGCAGGTGGGGGCTCTGGCCCCACGTGTTGGGTCCATTGTGTTCAGGCCCCACAAAAGGGACACGGAGTGGTGCTGGTGGTGGGAGGGAGCCTGGGGGTCTCTGCTGCGGAGGGACTGGGAGAAGGACCCCAGTAGGCACTCGGGCTGTGTCAGCGTTTGACCGCGCTCCCCACGCCCCGCGGTGGCCTCGCTGGCTCTGTCCTCGCTGGCTCTGTCCTCGCTGGCTCTGTCCTCGCTGGCTCTGTCCTCGCTGGCTCTGTCCTCGCGCTGTCCGGAGTATCAGAATTGAGGCAGAAGACCCAACGTGCATTGAACCTGCTCTCTCCTCAGCCCCCTTGTCCCTGTGACAGCCCATGCCCAGGCAGCTGCTTTTCTGAGTGCAAGCCTCTTCTCCCTGCTGAAAAGCAGCTATTTGGAGATTCAGGGGGCCCAGCACAGAGGGTGGGTGGCAGTGAGACCTCTGCCACGTGCCCCGAGCTCCGGCTCCTCCTCGCAGGCTGAGGGTGCGTAAATGTGTCAGCACGCTGCAGATGTCTGCTGGCATCACCCTCGCTCCTCCCCGCCAGTGCCGGGCGCTGCTCTCGCCCACGAGCTCCTGGCAGAGCTGCCCAGTAGGAGGTGGCCAAAGGTGGCACAGGGCACTGTGTGGCCTGGGGACTCACCAAGACTGACCCTCCCTGGCTGCAGAGGTGAGGCACACTGTGTCACCACGGTGCGTGGGCAGCTGCAGGCGTGGGTCGGCGCGGCGCCGCTCCCCTGTGCCCCCAGCCAGCGCGGGACGTTGGAGTTTCTGGAGTTTGGTGGGGTCAGGAGCTGGAGTGAAGGATGTAAAAGCATGTTTATGGTGTTATTAAACAAAAGAAAGAGAGAGACCTGATGTCATGGGCTCCTGTACAGAGGTATAAAAGTGACCTGAGAATGATGAGCTGGTGGCGCAGACCCGCCTGCCCAGTGCCCGCTGCGCTGCTCGGCTGGGAGTGAGGGTGCTGCTCCTGGGTGAAGGGATGAGGGGATGGAGAGCCCAGGACCCAGTTGTTATTCCAAGGGACTGCAAGCAATAAGGGCAGCGAGGACTGCGAGGGGAAAAGCTGCCCTGGACCCGGAGCTGCAGTCCTGGGCTGGGGCTGTGTGTCCGCAGGGTGCCCGGGGTGACACCCAAGCCACTCTGACCTTCTTTCATTTCAGAGAGATTTGGAGATCTGTCAGGGAGCTTTCTGTGCCCAGCAGGAGCCCTTGGCCCTGCGCAGCCGCGGCTCCCAGCGAAGGGCAGCAGAAGCGTGGGTAGCGGAGGGGCGCCACGGGCTGTGCTCGGTGCTGGTCAGCCCGGTGAGATCTGGGCAGAGGTGGGTGCGAGGCGGCTCAGCCCCCATCCCGGTGGAGCCCTGCGCCCCTGGGGACACCCCCGAAGGGCGAGGTTGCTTGTGGTCCTCTGTGAAGACAAAATCTTGGCCTCCTCAGCCCGGGCAGGACAGGGCGGTGGAGCTGGGATGCTGTGACCCTGTGCTCGGTGCTGGGCTTGGCTCAGAGCCCCTGAGTCACCTTGGGGGTGGGGAGGTGTCACTTAACCTGCGCCGTGCCTCAGTTTCCCTCCTGCGAAACGGAGTAACAGCCCCTCCAAAGAACCTCAGTACTCTCTGGAAAGGTGAAATCCGCCCCAAAGCAGTGGGCAGGGAGGGAGCTGTGGGTCCTGGCCCACCAAAGTCACCACATTTATGGCCCTGACACCGGAGGAGCAGAACAGGCACAGCAGACACTGAGTGAATGAGGACAGACCTGCCAGGCACCGCGCGAGAGCCCGGCAGGGAGCCGCGGTCCAACCAGAGCAACAGCAGTTCCTTTTTTTAAGGTGAGGGAGACTTTTGGGATACTTTGTCCACATAATGTTCCAATTTTAGCTCTGCATCCCGGGATGTAATTGCATTAAAAATACCCGGGAGGGGGCGGATGCCAAGGGCAGCCGGGGACCTGTCCCTGCGGCGCGTCCCACCAGCGCGTCCCGCTGCGTCCCTCGGGCCCCGTTTCACATTCCTCACGCTGATCATCTCTCAGATCTGCTTTCCGGCTGCTCTGCTAATGGTTATTCTGGTCAAGGGGCTGGGTCCTGCGGTGTCCCCTGGTCCTGCGGTGTCCCCTGCCTGAGGACATCGGGGCCGTTGATCGCTGTGGGTTTGGGGAGTGCCCACGGTGGGGTTCAATGGGGCAGCTCTGCCTGGGTTCCCTCCACCTCCCAGCTCCCAGCTTTTACCTCTGGCTCAATTCACAGCTCGGGAAAAACCTCCCAATACTTTTTGCAAAATATAACTTCAAAGGGAGCTGCTGTTGTCGCCTCCAGGGAGCTGGAAAGAGCGAGCGGGGTCTGGCACTGTGGAAATGCTGAAAGCCATCGAGGACCCGGGTGTTCGCCCATGAGTGGGTGGGAGCGCACACACGCACCGTGGCGGGGGGGTCCCCTCTGCTGTCCCCGTAGAGCAGCTCCCTCCCACCCCACGGGCCCAAGCGTGGCTTTTTGGGAGCTCCCTCATGGGGTGGGGCCACCCCGACCCCCTGCCCCGCTTTGCCTCAGGACCCTCACACAGGGACTGGCATGGACACGTCTGTTGCCGCGGGGCTGCAATGGCTCATCTCTGGGGACAAACAGCAGGACTTGCCCCGTTGTCAGCCCGTCACCTCCTGCAGCGGGCAGGGACTGGGAGACACCCGTGTCCGAGGGGATGCGTGGGACTCCCACCCTCGGGAGCAGCGGGCTGGCACTGCTGGGTGAGGTTTCCAGGGTGACGCTGTGCCAGGTCAGGCAGGGACAGCGGTGGCATTGCAGGCTGCCCATTGCATGACCCACAGCTTCTGGTCTGGTCCCTGATGCCCAGGGAGGGCACAGATGATGCCCAGAGCAGTGTCAGGGCAGCCCTTCCCAAAGATGCAGGGACATCTCCGCAGTGCGCCCCTGGGGCCTGCCTGGCCCCCCACAGACACCCCTGTCCCTGCTCTTGGCCCCTCAGGGTGTCTCGGCACAACGTGCCTGTGTGTGTTTGTCACCAGCAGTTGCCAGCCCCGATCACAGGGCTTGGGTGACCTTCGCACCTCCCCGAGCCTCGGCTCGAGATGTCCCACTGGCTCCCAGTCCAGGGTCGCTTCCCTGGAGCTGGGCGGTGGGGACAGTGTGTCTGTGGAGCGAGGGCAGGAGGGCTGTCCCCACCTGGCCCCAGCCTCTTCCCGGGGAGGCTCTGCCGTGGGGTGTCCCTGAGCCGTCGGTCCCGCAGAGCCCCACGTGCAGGGCTGGCACCCGCTTAATGCGGGCGAGAAGCGCTTATGGCTCGAGGTGCCAGTGCCAGTCTTCCTCCTGCCGTGGCGGGGACGGGCAGAGGGACACGCGAGTCCCACACGAGTCCTTCCAGTGAAGTTCTTGCTGCAGAGAGTTGGTCACCGCCCAGCTCTGCCTCGGGCCAGCTTGCGGTGCTGCCCGGGAGCAAACAGAGGCTTTGACTGGCGCGAGGAGTGTGTCTGTGCCGGAGACTGGGAAGAAGTGACATTCCAGCACCACCCGCCTGGGAGTGCTGCTGCTTGTGGCTTCTGGCCTCGTGCGACTCCTGGCAGAGATGCACACGCTGTTGCTCTTGCTCTGGGCGTCCCCACAGGCCTGGGACCTCGCTGGGTTTTCCTGCCTTGCCTGGTCCCTCTGTCCTCACGGCGGGTCTGTCCTTCCTCCCGCAGGCATGAAGCGACCCCTGAGCCCGGCCCACCCCCCCGAGACCGGGGGGCGGCTGGTGGCGGCGGCCAGCGGCTCGCCGAGCCAGCCCGAGCAGCGCGTGAAGCGGGAGAAGAAGCACCAGTCCTTCACGCTCTGCGAGGTCTGCAACATCCAGCTCAACTCGGCCGCGCAGGCGCAGATCCACTACAACGGCAAATCCCACCAGAAGCGCCTCAAGCAGCTCCACAGGGGGAAGGTGCCCACAGCCCAAGGTAGGAGCCCGCCCGCCAAGGTGAGGCTGCCCAGCGGCTGCACTTGCTCCGGGACAGCTGCTGCTCCGGGCTGGGCGCACTGGATGCGTGGGATATCCAGGAACGCTGGGTGGTGTCCTCAGCATCTGTCCCTTGCTCTGCCTGAGCTCCAGGGGCTTCCCCACCCCCTGTCACTGCCAGTCCCCGGGTGGCTGTTGGCTCCGAGAGCCCACGGCGCTGCGCCGGACAGTGGACATGGCGGGCGCTGCCCGTGCGGGTGTGGTTGTTGGTGTTCTGCGTCTTCCTGAGCATCTGCGTGGGTTCCTGTGGATGAGCTGTGCCGAAGGGATGAGCAGAGCCGAGGGTGGAGCAGCTGTTGGCTCCTGGGCCCCTGGCTGCCTGCTTTCCAGGGCCACTCCGTCCCCCCAGCCTCCCGCCGCGCACGTCTCCCCGGGCCAGGCTGGCTCAGGACTCTGCGTAGGTCCTGGTGTGCAGGGCTGAGGTGACCACACGAGTGCTCTTCAGCGACGTTTTCAAGTACGGTTGGAGGGTTTGTAGGAAACTTCACCTGCGTTTTTCTGCTGGGGTGCAAACCAGCAAAGCAGTAGCGGGTTGAGGGGTGGTGAAGCCCACTGTGTCCCCCCCAGCCCCGTCAGCGGGTGGGGGATCACGGCAGTGTCCCACGCGTGCACAACGCGTGACGCTCACCGAGTACCAGGGTGGCCATGCTCATGCCACTGCCTTCGCTGCTGTGCTTACGGGTGGCTTCTGGCACATCTGTGCTGGGGGGTCCTGGCTGTGGACCTGGACCTGTGCCCCCCCAGCGCTTTCCATCCTGCTGAACACCGAGTTCCTAACGGCAGGGAAGTGCTGACGGGCCCTGGCTCACAGCTGGGCCGGGAGGATGCTCGTGCCCAGCAAACCAAGCGTGTGGGCAGCTGGGGCTGCGGTGGGTGCCGGGGCCGTGCCTGCGGTGCCTGGGGACCAGCCCGTGTAAATACCTGCTCCAGGTCCCGCTGGAGCCATGAATTCCTCGCGCGGCAGCGGTCTGCGTGCCAAACCCTGCCCTCCCCGGTGCTGGTTTTGTTTGAGCCGGGTCGGGGACACGCGAAGGAGCTGGTCTGTTCCTTTGCTGACAGGTGGGAATATCGCCTGCTATTTTAATGGGAACGGGGCTCATAAATTCCAGGCTGCAGCTTCCAGATTCCCCCCCAGACCCGGCTGTGGCTCGATGGGAGCCAGTCCAGGGATGCATTTCCTGCTGAGCCAAGGAATCTCGGAGCATGCAAGTGTATCTTTGTACTCCGGGGCTGTGCTGCGCTGTCCCTCGCGCACGCTCTGCTCCGCTGTGCGAGGTGGAGTCGGGTTCTGCTCGGGCCGGGCTGCGATTTGCTGCTGTGGGGAAACCACAGACGACATCCGCTCCCCTCACCTCCCACCCTCCGGCCCCGCCGCAGCCCACCCTGCTCCCCCAGACCCGACCTCCTCCCCCAGGCTTTTGGTTAAAAATGTCACGTCCAGCTTTGTCACTCGTAACCTTTCCCTGCCTCCCGAGGCGTGTGCCGGGGGACACGTGGCCACGAATGATGAATTCGGGTTGGGAAGCGGCTGACGCGATGCCCACGTCCCCTCCGCGCCGGTCACACCACTGACCCTGCGTCTGCTGTGCTGGGAGAGGGACTGATCCCCCAAACCCTCTCTCTGGCCTGAGAGAGCTAAGGACAGGCACTGGAGAAGCTCTTGGTGCTCCTGGCTGGGCTGCAGCCCGCAGTGCAGGCAGGGCTGGACACAGGGGACGGCTGCTTGGACTAAGCCTGGCGTGGGGGGACCCTGTCCTGCCTGGTTACACTCCTTTTGGAGCCCTTCACTGGCTGAACCAGCACCTTTGGGTGCTGGGAAAATGCACCCACCTGCGGTCAGGGGAGCAGCAGTCCCTTCTCAGGCAGGTCCTGACCGAGTGGCTGCGCTGGTGACAGGCTCAGCGTGGCACAGCCCCGGGGAGGGCGGCCACCACGGGTCTGTGGCAACGTGTCAGCACTGGGGGAGCCCTGGGAGGAGAGGCAGTGTTTTAAAAGACAACGGATTAAATGAAATAACTGAGTTAGACAAAGCTGGGATATTCCTCTGAGCTGGAATCTCTGTCTCGCACTGACATCTACAGCTGCACCAAAGGCAGCGTTCGCAGACGCTGCTCCATCTTCCGCTCCCCCTCTGGCTCCTCCGCTCAGCTCGGCGGCGCCTGCCACCGCTTGCCTTTCCTGGAGCAGAGCTGCGGAGGAGCTGGGCTGGCAGATGCGATAATCAGCATCGTTACGATTTGTTAGGCCCCCAACTTAAAAACAAATTATTGTTCATTCGGCGTTTCTCGCCAGGCAGGCCGGAGATCCCTGCGGTCTCGTGGTGCAGCGCAGCGCAGCAGCAATTAGATACGGGACGGCCACAGATGAAAGATGTTGTCATGTTGCAGATGCCAGTTCAAATTCAACTGGGTCACGAGTGATTTAATTCCTGCCTGTGATTTTCAAGGGCGCCCAAGCGAGTGCCGTTTGCTCCTGGTGTCCCCGTGCTCCCACAGCCGGGAGCCAGACCCCCCGCTGAATGGGCAGAGAGAGCTGTGTTACCCCAAAACGGGGAGCGGCGGCTGCAGGCAGAGCCCCCAGCACTGCTGCTGTGCAGACTGCTGGGACAGGGACAGGGGACAGGGGTTTGCTGCCTTCCCTTTCTCCTCCGGGGTGACCCTGGCTGTGGGGCTGCCCATCGCAGGACAGGCTGAGCTGGAGCGTGGCAGGAATTCACTCCCTTGCTGTCCATTGCTCCCAAACAAGGCCCTTCCACCACTGTCCCCAAAAGGGCAGGGGATGCAAAGAGCAGCTCGCGCCCCCCCTCCGCCGTCCCCGCCGTCCCCGGGCCCTGTCAGCTCGCATCTCGCTGGGCGCGGGGGCAAGCGCTGCCCGGCGTGGCAGGAGGCTCGCGGGCAGATCCGAGCTGACAGTGGCTCGTCCCCCCCTTGGCCGGGTCAGAGGGTGCTGGGGGGGCAGTGGGAAGGACACTCTGTCCAGAAGGGTCCGTGCAAGCCCTGAGCCCACCTTGAACCTGTCCAGGGGGGCTGGGGGGCTGCTCCCCCAAACCCGGTGCCAAGGCCGGGTGCCAGCTGTGCCCCGGTGCCAATCTGCGTCACAAGCTCCACGTGCTCCCGTGGTGTGACGCACCCCGACCCTCTCCGGGGCTGTCTGGTGCCGGCACCGCTCTGCAATCGCGGCTCCGTGCGCAGGGGGGGCCCCGTTCCCCCAGTTAGCCGCCGAGACGTCCGTCTGCGCGTCTGCCCAGCAGAAAGGTTTGAGATGAGCAGGGAAATCGGAGTGACAGCTTCAGCATCGCTGCTCTGCAGCGGGGGGCTGGGCCCCGGGAGGGGACGTGGGGACCCCGTGGGAGCCTGCGCCACTCCGGGAGCCAGAGGGGGTTGTACTGCGGGGCACGGGGGGTGCCAGCTGAACCCCCTGATTCTGACAGCAGGCGGAGCTGCTGCTGGGTGCTGGGGGAACCCTCACCCCCAGAACAACTCCTCCATCGCAGGACCCGGTGTCGCAGTGCACAGAGGTGGCTTTATCCGGGGACAAGTGATGGGCTGTGGAGTTAAACCACGGGAGCCCCCTGCAGGGCCCTCCTGCCCCGCGTCCTGCCCTGTGCGCTCGGGCACCCATCTCGGAGGGCAGCTGTGCCCAGTGTTTCCTCCCACCCTCCCCTGCTGCTCTCTGCAGCTGTTAATTACCAAGAAAATGGTGCCAATCTAATTTTTTTTCAATGTCATGTTATGCACGGAATCCTTTAATTGTCTTTAACAAACAGGGCGATGCTCAGTGGGGTTTTGTCTGCAATAAACCTACACTGCATTGATTTAACCAATATGCAAACGTGCAGGATTGCAGTCTAATTGGGGACTAATTGGGGTGCAGAGGCTGTGACAGGGCTGGGATGTTGGTGCGATGTCGGTGCAGCACATCTGTGCCCGCCCTCTGTGTGGAAGGGCCTCTCATACAGGGCAGTGACAGCGGCTGCGTCACCCCGTGTCCCCGCCGATGACCTCCTGCCCAGGCAGGAGCGGGTTCGTGCTTTAAGCTTCTGTGAGCGGAGCGAAGGATGCGCAGACGGAGCCCTCCCGCTCGCTGGCCCCGGCTGCTCCCGGCTGCTGCCAGCAAAGATGGTTAAAAATAGCTTTTCAGATCAGATTGGAATAACCTGGGATCTCAGGGGGGGAATTTCATGGTTTTTCACATCTTGAAGATGTTTGCTGGGATCAGGTGTTGTTTGAAGAGGAGCCCTTGTGTAACTGGGCATTTCCCTTCCCGCCGCCCATTCCCGGGGCTCTCCCTGCCCGCTGGCGCCCCCCTCCCGGCTCCTCCGCCGCGCCAGCCCCCCAGAGCATCCCTGGCTCTGCAGAGCCCGGCTGTTCATGGATTGATAACTGTATCGTAATTAATATCTGACTTCAGTGAGTTGGTGACTTCAAATAAAAAATAAACTGATCAGCTGTTAAGTCCTGCAGGGAGGGTTTGCGTGCCGCAGTGCCCCCCGTCAGGGCGCTGCCCAGCCCCGCCGCACCCCCAGGTGGGGGTGCAGGGAGGATGCTCCGGCTGCATCCTCCGGAGGGGATTGCCTTAAGGCAAAATAGAGACCATGCCAGGAGATAACAAACTGAGACAGTATCGGGTATGATCTTCAGGTGGGTGAAGTGCTGGGGTCTGAACCCCCCGCCCTGAATTAAGGTTGACAGATGGGTGGTTCCCACGGTGCTGTAAGAGGAGGGGATGAGTTTGCCTTTTGCCTTTCCTCCGAGGTGCGGCCGGCCTTGTAAGGAGAGCCCTTGGGTAACTGAGCCCCAGGTGCCCTGTGTTGGGTCAATGAGCCCCAGGTGCCCTGTGTTGGGTCAATGAGCCCCAGGTGCCCTGTGTTGGGTCAATGAGCCCCAGGTGCCCTGTGTTGGGTCAATGAGCCCCAGGTGCCCTGTGTTGGGTAAATGAGCCCCAGGTGCCCTGTGTTGGGTCAATGAGCCCCAGGTGCCCTGTGTTGGGTAAATGAGCCCCAGGTGCCCTGTGTTGGGTAACTGAGCCCCAGGTGCCCTGTGTTGGGTCAATGAGCCCCAGGTGCCCTGTGTTGGGTCAATGAGCCCCAGGTGCCCTGCTTTGGATAAAAGCTGGGACCACCTGCAAGGGTGGGCTGTTTACCTGTGATGTGGGTGCACTTCGCAGAGTTTCCCTGCTGGGGAAGGACCTCCCGACTCTCCCTGCAACTGGGCCCCACTCAGGTTTGGTGCTTGCGAACGCGGGCTCTGTGGGGACTGCATGAGTTTGTCCCTGTCCTGTGTTATCAGCCTCTGGGCTTGGCTGTCTCCCATCTCTTCTGTGGAGACTTTGTTGCTGTGTTTGTTCCTCCGGTTGCTGGATGTGCTGCATCCTTCCTGGGGCTGTTGGGGTTGGTGTCTGTTATGTGTGAGCTGACTGACCTGTTTGTACCCCCAGCAATCACCCATGTCCTGACCTTACTTGTCTGTTCTCCTGCTGGCTGTGTCCCTTGTGCCAGGCCTGGCGATGGGCAGAGCAGTGGGCTGGCACCCGGGCTGTGGGGGTCAGCGCCCAGGGGGGCACTCGGGGGGAGCGGAGTGAGCTGGGGTGTCTCAGGGGGGAAATAGGAGGTCTCATGGGAACCGGACCCGTGTGAGGGTGTCATGGCAGAGGGTGAGGAGGGTGCAAGCGTAGGGACGGGGTCAGTTTGGAGGACAGAGCTGGGCAGCGGCAGCAGCGGCTGAGCCGTGTGGCACACGGAGGGTGCTGCTGGCCGTGGCGGTCTGTCCCCACGTCAGGAGGAAATTGCCTGGTGCTGGGTTAAGCACTGTGTTTTGTGAGCCACTACCCCTTTGTCGGGTTTCGCTGTGATTTCCTTCCATTTGGTTTGCTCTCAAGTTGCAACAGGAGTGGTTTGTGGGCGCTTAGCTCAGGGATGTGCCACGCGTGGCCGTGATGAGCGGTGGATGAGGAGCATTGGGGACAGTGTGGACACAGACTGTGGCACAGACAGCTCCCCCTCCTCAGCATCAGCTCAGTGGAGGTGGAAGAGGAAAGCCCAGGATTTATTTTAAGTGGGGGAAAAATGGTAAAAGCGGTGGCTACCAGCGAGTGTCTCAGCTTGGCAGCAGCCGCTGAGCCTGTCCCGAGGACCCTGACCCTGGCAAGGTCCCCCCCCTGGGAAGGGGCGAGGTGCTGGGGCTGTGCTCTGCACTCAGGCAGCTCCTGGCTCTCCCCTGGCATCGGAGCCGACCCCATCCTGCTGGAGGGGGCTCAGCTGTGCCCCCCCAGCACCCTCACACGAAGGTACCTATTGCTCCCCAGACGTCCCCAGGGAGAGGTGAGGACACGTGGGACACCCCCGTGGGGGGAGGCTGTGCTGATCCCGGGGACGGGGGCAGCCACTGTCCTGCTCCAGCGTGGGAGGGAGGCGAAGCATCCCGCTGCCTCCTGCTCCCGCTGCCACGGGGGCGAGAGCGCCGCGTGAGACGGTCGCAGCGGGCTGCGTGTGCGGGGCACCGTCCCAGAGGGCTGAACGGGTGGGGGGGACCGGGGTGGGTGACAGCGGTCGGGAAGGGGCTTGTCTGGGGTCTCTGGGAATGCCCCTTGGTGCTCGCTGCCTCTGCAGGCGTGTGCACACGCGTGTGCCGCTCCCTGGGGGGGGGTTTAAATGAGAGCACACGGGGGGGAGGGGGTGAGCAGAGGTTTGTGGGTAGCGCAAAGCTGTCACTGTGGCTTAGGGGCGGTTGGTTAAACTGGTTTATGCTCACAGACAGTAAGTCGTAAGCAATATACAATTTTCTCTGAAGAGCTGATGTCCCCTCGTCACGCGTCACGCCGCCGTTCCCGCTGCGCGCTCCCTTCCCACGGTGCCGCTCTGCAGGGGGAGAACGGATCCCGGGCGTTCGAGAGGTGGCGGCAGCCCGAGCCCCGAGGTGGGGTTCGTGCCTGGGAGGGGAGCAGGGAGCCGGGGGGTTGAGCCACGGTGGGGGTGCTCCCCCAGCCTGACCCCGCAGCTGCACCCACCCTCTGCTGCGTGAGCAAGGGCAGTGACGCTGTGCGGCTGCACAGGGACCGGCAGCACCGCGGGGCAGGGGTTGTGCCCCGGCGCTGAGAGCGGAGCGGGGCAGTGCCAGGGGGCTGGCCACGGGTGACCGCCGTGCTTCCCTCCAGCTCGAGGCTGGTGAGCTCCAGGCATCCTTCCCGGCAGCGCTGGGCGAGCTGGGGCTGTGACCCGTGCGGGTGCCCCGGGCTCTGGCGTGTGACAGCTCCTTCGCCTGGCTGCAGGTGAAATCCTCTGCCCTGTTTCTTCCAGGAGCGCCCTCCTAAATTAAATGGAAAATATTGCACTCTCTCTTTGAAACTATTTCCAGGTGTAATTTCCATCCCTTCTCCTGATAATTAAATATTTTTAGGTCATCCAGTTTCTCCACCCTATTTGCGGAGCTGCCCTGGATGCCTTTGTAATTAGACATCTCCTTGGGAAAGATGATTAACGCGGGAGGCAGCAGCAGTGAGCACGGCCCCGGATCTGTTCCCGCAGCCCCTGTGTAACATCCCCAGAGCCAGGGACGCAGTGGCTGTCCCCTGCAGTGACACCCGGGCAGCAGTCATTGGCTCCTTTCAGATGTATCAAAGCAGAAATCTCCAGGAAGAAATAATTAAAAAATCAGGATGTCCTGACCTGAGGGGGGTGGGCACCTGCCCGCGGGCTTGGTGGTTTGACGGGGGGTGGGGGGCGAACGTGAGCTGCAAACCCCATCCTCTCTGTGTGGGAACCCCCTGCGGGGAGGATTCAGCCCTTAAAATGTTATCTTAATCCTGAGCAAACTCGGGAGCAGGAAAGGTCAGCATCCCCTTCCTGGCCTGGGGGGCGAACGCCGCTCCACGCCTGAGCCTTCTGCTCCTGACCGGGCTCAAGTTACGGCAGCAGAAAACCAAGCCCTGTCCTCCAGGTGTGTCGGTCTGATCCTATCTGACATCTTTCACCCCCAAATTATACCCTAAATCCACGGTGACCAAAGTCAGGAAGGCTCGGCAGGTGGGGGTGGGAGGGGCTTCCTGCTGGTTTTTATCCCTGTCTCTCTGCTCCTTTATTGATGTGTTCATTCCTAGTTCTGGTCACTATTTGCAGGCTGCTTTTGGCACCTAAGGTTGGGGAGAGCCTGCCCTGGTGGTCTCTCAGCCAGGGAGGAGTCTAACAATGCCCTCAGTAGGTTTCAGAGTAATCACTGTGGTGGTTCCTGGGCTCTGTCCTCACAAAGAGCCCAGTGAACTGGTGGCATTAGGGAGAGCCCATGCCCAAGCCGATGGGTTACAGCTGGACCCGCTCTGCTCCCCAATCCCCCTCCCCATCTCCCCACCCTCCGTTCCCCTCCAGCTGCCGGGGCCGCAGGCACGGCGTGGGCAGACGTGCCGGCGCAAGCCTGGCTCTGCGGCGGGTGGAGGAGAACGCTCCCCTCTGCCTGTCTGGGATTTGCCTCCCCGGGATGCGCGCTGAGCTGCAGCCTGGGGGGTGCTGGGGGCCGCGGCCGCAGGGGGGACAGGGGGTCTGTCCCCCTCAGGCTCCATCCTGCACCCTCCCAACCCTGTGTCAGGGCCCTGGTGTTGGTTAGCAGCCTGTGTGGGACAGCAGTGACTGCGGGGGGGTGTGACAGCACCTGACACAACCATGCCCTTTGGCTTTGATATTTTTTTAGTGCCTCCCACGGTGTCACCAGGGATGGTGAAGCCGGTTGTGACAGCCCCCAGGTGCCCTTTGCTGCCACGGGCTCGGGGAGATGCTCGGCTCCATCCCGCAGGGGGGGATGCTGGGGGAAGAAGCAGCCGTGGGCTTTGGGGCTCTGCTCCCCGGGGGGGGCGGCTGGCGATGCCCGGGGGGGGGCGGCTGGCGATGCCCGGGGGGTGGCGCAGGCCTGGGCCCGGTGGGGGGGTTTGTGCCGTGTGCCAGTGCCGGGGTCCACAGACAAATATAGCAAGTTATGCGCCAGCCGGACCCACGCTGCGCCGCTGGGGAATTCCGGGGATGGGGCAGGAGGCGTTAATGGCAGGGGTCTGTAATCAGGACCTGCAATTAGCCTCTGGCCTCAAAGGCTGGGCCATAAACACCGTCCCACGCTGCCGCTCCCCGCTCCCACCCCTCCGTGCCACGCCAGCGGGACCCCCAGAGCTGCCCCCCGCCGGAGCAGGGAGACCCCTTGTTGGTGACACTGCTGTGCAGGACTCGGGGCTCGAGCAGCTGGGGGGAGACGGGTGGAGGATGGAGTGGGGGGTCCAGGGCTGTTCCTCGGTCCGGCCGGTCCTTGCCAGCAGGGGGGATGGCGGGAGATGCTCGTGGTGGTCCCAGGGAAGGGGAACAGCCCCCGGGTGGTTGTCAGCCCCCTGCTCCTCACACCTCTCCGCTCCCCTGCCCGACGCTCGCCTGCGGCAACGCCAAGCTGCTGCTGACATTAAACAAATTAATGCCGGGTTTAAATAGCCTGGGGACAGGCGGCGCGGGCCCAGCTGTCAGTCCCGGATTAGCGAGCGCCGGGGCTGAGCGCGCTGCCACCGCTGCCACCGCTGCCAGGCCGCGTGTGCCCGCTGGGGCTTGGCCGCTGCCACCCCGCCGCCAGCCGGGGAGAAGGACCTGCGGGATGCCCCGGCCTGGCAGCCATGCACAGAGAGCCCCGATGGCTCTGGACACCTGTCAGAGCACCAAAAATGCTAGAATTGACCCCAAAAGTGCCTGGCCTGGCTGTGGTGCCTGGGAAGGGAATTTGGCATCTCAGGGTTTCCATCGTGGTTTCGCTCTGCTGGTGGCTGAAGGAGGGGGGGCTCCTGCCCACCCTTTGTGTTGTTTGACCCGAGAGAGGTGTTTAACTCCCTGTTCTTCTCTCCCTCGCAGGGGGGAGATGATTCTTTCCGCTTTTCACAAGCAGGTTTTGCATCACTTCTCTCGTTAAAAGGCACCGTGCAGGCAAGTCCTGACCTCCCACTCCCCAAAACTTTAGCCCAGAGAAGGTGCTGCCTTTGGGGAGTCCCAACTGCCCCCGCCTTTCCTAATGAAAACGGTGGGGAGGGCAGCACAGCCTGGGCCCTGGGATTGATGGAAGCCCCAAATGTGGCCACTGGGCAGGGACACACGGCCACTGGGCAGGGACCTGCAGCCACCAGGCAGTGCAGCCCCTGCTGCCCCTTCCCCCTGCGCAGGCTGCCTGGTACCCGAGGGCTGTCTGGTACCCAGGGATGCTCCGAGGCTGGCTGGGAGTTCGGACCTCTTCCATGTGGGTGGTGGCAGAAGGGACGAGTCCCTGCTGCTGCTCTCGGGCAACTGTCGTGTCTGGGTGATGAGCCCCAAAAGCCGGGGGTGAGCTGGTGACTGGAGGGGGGGTGTGCTGGTGTGTGCGGGACATGCTGGGCTTCCCCGGTGAACGAGGCTCGGATGGTTTGGGGGGATGGTGGGCTCAGTGTGTGACCCTGCCCACAGGGGGATCTGGGGACCCTTCCTCAGGGGGTGTCGGGGTGCGTGACTGCTGCGGCTGCCTCCCCGAGCAGCACGGGGGTGCTGCCCAGCCACATCACCCCAGTGCAGCTTCCCTGGGGGCGGGGCGTGTCCGGGGCTCTGGGGGAGACCCTGGGAGTGCAGACCAAGCCGGGTGCGGTGCCCCCCTTCCCGCTCGCAGTCCCCCTCCTGTGGCAGCCCCGGCGCTGCCCCCGTGCCAGCCCGGTGCCGTGCCGTGCCGTGCCAGCCCGGTGCCGTGCCGTGCCGTGCCGTGCCAGCCCGGTGCCGTGCCGTGCCGTGCCGTGCCGTGCCGCGCCGCGCGGGGGGAGCCGTCCCCTCCGCCCATTGCCATGTGCACACCCCGCACCCCCCCGCTCCTGCAGGGGCCGAGGCGGGGCCGGGGGGCTCGTGGGGGTGTGCGGGGCGGAGCGGGGCTGCGGCCGAAGCCCCCCCCCCGCAGCCGGGAGAGCGGCAGCAGCGCCCGGAGCCGGATCCACGATGCTTCTAGGTGGGTGAACCGCAACCCCCCAACACCCCCCGAGCCCGTGGGGAGGGGTTCGGGGGGCTGCCGGGGGTCCCCCGCCACTGTCCCGGGGGTGTTCTGCCCGCCCTGCCGGGTTACCCCAGCGGGGGGAATGGAAATAAGCCGGGTGCGGGATGTCCTTTAGAGATAAACACCCCTGGTTGTGTCCGGGGGGCGGGGGGGCTCTCCTCTCCTGTGCAATTTGCACCGCAGACTTCACTCTTAACAGTGAAAAATTGACGGGGGGGGATTGTTAACCACAGGGAAACGGCCCCAGAAACGGGGGTGCGGGAGGAGCGGGGGCGCGGCGGTGGCAGACGCAGCACCGACACCGGTTCATGCGTGGGGGGCCCGTCCCGCTCCCCCCACAGCTTCCCCCGCCGAACTGCCCCCGTTAGGTTTTCTTCTTTCCCAGCAAATCAGGTCGTTACGCTCCCCGTCGCCCGAAATCCCATTTACAGAGCTCTCTGTATCGGCACCGGCTGAGCCGCGCACCCCGCACCCCCAAACCGGTCCCCCCGCCCCGGCACACGCAGCCTGTCCCCGCTCCCAGCCTGCCATCCCACTTACCCACGGGATCCGAGTGGAGTTTGAGTCACTGCATCCTATTGATTTCCCTGCAAAACGAGGAGGAAAGAGGTGGCGTGCTGACGGGGCTCCGCGCTGCCCTTGCTCCTCGGCTGGGGGTCAGCGCTGGCTCCCGGCTCTGCTGCACCCCCGCGGGGATGTTCGGTGCTGGGGTGTGAAATGAGGCTGGGGGAGCTGAAGAGGCTGGGGAGGGGGGGATGCTTCACTGCTGGCGTTGCCCACCACGGGCTCGTGGAGCAGAGCGCTGCTCTCCCGCGCGCTGGGCTCGGGATGGTCGTTCCCTGGTTCGGTTCCTGCGGGCATTGACTGCTGGGGACGGAGCATCGCCCCCAGCTGCCACCGTGCTGGGCTGGGCTCGGTCCAGGGGTCCCTGCAGGCAGTGGGGACAGTCCTCGCCACGCACGTACACGTGTGCAGTGTGCACATGCATGCCTGCACATACATGTCTGCACGCTTACACGCACTCGTTCTCCTGTGGTACTGCTGGGGCGTGCTTGCTGGTGCCTGCGGCTTGGGGGGACCGGGGGACTGGGGACGTTTCGGACCGGGTTGCTCGCAGCCTGGCGCGTCAGCTCTCTCCTGTGGATCACTTTAATTTTTCTAATAGTTTGAAAAGCAATCTTTTCTCCTCAAGCTCTGTCTCTGGAACACGTAACACTGCTCGGGATATTATCTGGAATACTTGTTGGGCAAAGCAGGTGTAAACCCCCCGCCAAAAAAACCCCAACCCAGCTCGCTTTTACCCTTGTGGCCTCAGGTAAATAGGAACTGTTGTGGTGCCACTGAAGCTGTGATTTGGAAGCTGTGGTGCCGGGGCTGGGGCAGAGGTGGGACCGTGGCTCCAGGTCGGGGAGCGCGGGGGCTGTGCAGTGTTTGTGCGGTGGCTGCGCCCTGCGAGGGTCAATCGTTGCCTGCCCCATGTTTTAAACACGCTGGGAACTCGGAGTCACCCGCGGGGCCGAACCCACGGTGGGCAGTGTGGGGGGGAGTGTGCTGGGATCCTGATGCTGCTGTGAGTTTGCTGTTGTTAATTGGGTGCTTAATGAGGTGCCCTGTCCTCTCTGTCGGTGTTGGGGTTAAGAGAAGGGAGCCGAGCTGGGCACCTTTCTGTCCCTCAGTGCTGGGTCTGGCTTTGGGGCTCCATTGGGTAATGGGACTGTGCTGTCCCTGAGGTGGTTTGGGGTGTATTTCCCTGGAAATGCAGCAGTTGTTTTTATTGCAAGGGGTTTGCTCTGAGAAATGACCCGGGGAACCCATCTGTCCCCCAGTTTCACCCGCGGGGAGGCACCGGGGGCTCCGGGCTCCTCCGCAGCCTCAGCCTCCGCTGCCGAGTATTTTTAGAGCAAACTGTCATCTAATCTTGACCTCCAGGATGATGTGGGCTAGAAAATATCACTGCCTCTCCAGCAGCGAGCCGCGGGGGGAACACACACATCTTTTCAGAGCATTTCTCATTCCGCCAGGCCTGGCAGGTGTGGGAGCACACGGGAACTTTCTGGGGTTCCTGCGGGGAGGATGCTCCGGGCAGGCTGCGGGCGGCTGAGCGCAGGCACCGGCCCTTTGATGGTCCCCTCCAGCGCCCACCTGATGTCCCCGAGCTCCTAAGGGCTGCAGGGGCTGGGGATTTAACCAATGGCTTTTTATTCCCTTTTCTGAGCAGGATGTCAGAGCGAGTAGGCGAGCTGCTCCCACTCTGCTCCAAAGTGGTTCTATGAGCACAGCCTGGGTGGGAGTGGCGGAAATTACAATGAAATACTAGCAGTAGGAAATAAAAATCTAATTAAAAAATAATGACAGATGTACGTCTGCCTCCAAAGGCTGGGTATGACCAGCCTGGCCCCGGGGCGGCCGCGACGGGGCTCCCACAAAATCACCTTGTGAGCAGAGAGTGGGCGGGGGGCTGAGGGCTGTGACCATCCCAAAGCCTGGGGGGCATGTGTAGATGGACTGGGGATGGGCAGTCCCCTCTGCTCCCTGGGACTCACCCCTGGAGTTTGAGCCCCTGCACCCCTGCAAATGGGGCGATTCCCTTTTCACCCCCTCGAGCAGAGCTGGGGGGACTGGCTGGAGCCCACGCAGTTTCACTGCTGGGGGGCATCGAGGACAGATATGGCGGTGGTTTGGGCCCCACCATGGTGGTCTGCGTGCATCGCTCCGGCACGCCTGGGATGGCACTGAGAAGGGACTGCCACTGGCCCAGAGCCTGGCTCTGCCACCGACCTGCTGGATGGCCCCGGCCATGTCACTTACCCTCCCTGAGCCCATCTGGTGCCCTGGGAAAGGGCCAGCCCAGGCACGGTGAGCGAGGGAGGTACCTGCCTTCAGGTGCTGCAATAACAGGAATCATTAATTCTCTCTGCTAATGGAGGAAACGCGGCACCGTGAAAAATGTGGGTTGGCTCCAAGGCGATGAAAGGACTGGTGGAGACAGAGCCCCTTAATTTGCTCCAAATTGGTTATTTCACCGGAACGGGGAGAAAGCATCAATTTGAGTGTCCTTTTTCCCCTCTTTGTTTCTGTCTGCTGCTCCCTGGCTGTGATGAATTGGACCCGGCGGTGATTTTTATGATTTAAACGATGCCCAGAATAAAGCTGGAACAATCGGGGGCTCCGGTGTGTCCCCCCCAAGCTCATCGTGTTCGGGAAGAGCCCAGAGCTCTGCGCCCAGCACCCCGGAGCAGGGGGGGGGGGGGGGGGAGGCATGGAGCACCGCTCGCTTCTCCTCTCTGCCGTCCCGGGTGGGATCAGCCCGGCTCCGTCCCCGGCTCCGTCCCCGGCTCCTTCCCCGGCTCCTTCCCCGGCTCCTTCCCCAGCTCCACTCTTTGGCTGCTGCGTGGTGCAGAGCAAACTGGCCATGGCCAGAGGAGCACTGGTCCAAAGCTGGGGTGGTCACTGGGGAGCAATGAGCACCCCCCCAGCCCAGCCGAGGGACGCACTCTGCCATGCCCCGGAGTTTGCGGCGATGTCAGCTTAGTTTAGTTCCAGGC
The DNA here is from genome assembly GCA_028020825.1 of Podargus strigoides. Taxonomy (NCBI): domain Eukaryota; kingdom Metazoa; phylum Chordata; class Aves; order Caprimulgiformes; family Podargidae; genus Podargus; species Podargus strigoides. The sequence goes on along the minus strand of CM051647.1, from coordinate 6,666,358 downwards.
TCCTTCCCTGCCAGCTCCAGTCACGCAGCACAGGGCTGTGACAAGGCTGCGCAGGGGAGGGTGGCGCGAGGCAGTGGCTGGGGGAGCGGGGGGGTCCCTTCTCCAGCAGCACCCCATGGTCCCCGCTCCATGGCCCGCTGCCCACCCAGGTTGCTCTGCAAAGAGCCACTGTGCCCACAGCGGCACTGGAAGAGCCTGGGAAGGGAAGGAATAACCCCCCCAGCACCCTGGAGATGGGCAGGAGAGCTGGGACGCAGCAGGGGGATGTTGGGGTCCCCCCAGGGTGTGCCCTGTCCCCGAGCTGAGGTACCCACTGGAGCAGGGATCAGCGTGTGCCTTCCCTCCCCGTGCAGAGGTGACACCGCAGCCCTCCCTGGGCAGCGTGCTGGGGTTTCCTGCCCTGTCCCTGTGCCCCTGCCATGGACCACCCTGTGTGGTGCTGGGATGCTGTGGTGCTGGGGATGCTGTGGTGCTGGGGATGCTGTGGTGCTGGGGATGCTGTGGTGCTGGGGATGCTGTGGTGCTGCGGATGCTGTGGTGCCAGGATGTGGCCTCCTGCCTGAGCACTGCTGGCAAGGGCTGAGTGCTCTTTTCTCGCTTGCATTAGCACAAGAATAAATGGTGCATTTTTTCGCCCTGGGAGCCCCTCTCTGGTTTCACCCCACTCCCCTTCGCAGCAGCCCTGCGCTGAGGTGGCCGGGCAGGAATGTCCCCAGCGCAGGAAGAGCCTCTTGCCCCAGGACATGTGGAGGAGCCTGAAGAGAGGAATTCAGGGGGGCCACCACGTCCCCTCCGGCTGCGGAGCCAGCTGGAGCCAGGTACAAAGCAGCCCCTAATCCCAGCACATTCCATGGGGCCGAGGGGTCTGAGTGCACCGGGAGGGGGGCCGAGAGCATCCTCCTGCCCCGGGCACCGGGTCCGTGCTGGGGCTGGGGATCGGGTGGGTGCTCCCGGTGGGGCTCCCGTGGGACACGGTGCTCTTCGGGATTTCAGTGTCCTCAGGAGCCTTGTCTGGGGGAAAGCAAAGCTGGTGTAAAATCCTATTTTTGGAAGAAGTTGGGGGTCTCTAAATTTCACCTGCGTTTTATGCTAAAAGAAGGGGTTTTGGCATAGTGGAGCACCTGTGCCCGTTACGGAGCCCCAGCACAAGGGGGTGAGTGCCAGTTGCACCAGTTCCACAGCCAGTGGGTGGTGACAGACCAGTGCAGCTCAATGGGGTTTGAGCAGGAGCTCAGCCGAGTCCCGCGGTGTCGGCTCAGGGTTTGGACCTGGAGCTGGCAAAGGCTCCGTGATGGCGGGCAGAGCCGGAGCGCCGCCTTGCCCACCGCCGCCCACTCGTGGGGCACTCGGGCACCCACCCGGGCTGGATGTGGATGCTTTTTTAGCTCATCCTGAGCCTGCGCTCAGCCCTCAGCCGAGGGTGATGGCACGAGGGTCCCGGGGGGGCCACGAGCTGGGCACCCACCGTGCCCACCATCACCGTGGCCAGGCCACGGCCACGCAGCCTTCCCCCTTCCTGGCCACCGCTAGTGGCCACTGCTGCCGTGGGCTGCCGGGAGCATCCGCGGAGCCAGACAGTCCTCGCAGCAAGATGGCTGCTCCCATGCTCCCGTGAGCGCGGCGCGGGCGGCAGCCGCAGGCTTTGTTCCCGCAGCCGCCGCGCTGGGGGCTGCAGCCGCCCCGTGCTCTGAGCGGGGGTGCACAGCAGCTCCCTCCTCCTGCACGGCTGCTTCATTTCTGGGCTTTTGTGGCTTTGCATTGTTTGCCTGGGTTTGGTTTTTTTCATTGGGTATTTTTTTTTTTTTCCTATTTAAAACCCCAAATCTGGGAAGTTTGCAAGCCCCAAAGCTTATGGCAGCTTTTAAATGGTACGTATGTAGGGGGTGGGTGTGTGGGTTGGGCACGCAGGGCTGGGTGCTGGGGGTGGGTGCTGCTCTGCTCACCCCCCCAGACGGGCACTGGGTGACCGGCAGCCAGGGCCGATGCGCCCGGGTGCGAGGGACGGAGCAGCAAGAGGCTTCTCCTCTTCCAGCAAACCCGGACCCTGCCCAGACTTCCCCACGGACAGTGCTCTTGCCCTGCCTGGGGGGAGCTGGTGGGGGTACGGCAGTGTCACCCCCTCTCCCTAGCCGCCTCCTTCCCCCGCACGCTGCCGGGTCCCCGAGGCGGGAGCGATGGCAGGGCGGCAGTGAAGGTGCTGAGGTCGGTGCCGACGCATGACAGGCGCTGCAGGACACAGAGCCACGGTGCTCTGCTCCAGCCCCAGCCCTTCCCAGCCCCCTGCGCCCCAGACACTAATTCCTGCTTTTTTTCCCCTTTCCAAGGTAACGGTTTTGGCTGGAGCGGGCGCCGGGGCCGTGTGTAGGTGGGGACAGGTTTGGGAGTGAAGGGGTCAGTGACAGGGGGGGAATGGAGGAAGCTGCCCCTCAGGGCCGTGCACCGTCCCGGCTGCAGCCAGGGCATGCCGAGCTCCACACAGGGATCGGGGTGGTGGGGCTGGGGCAGGCTGGCGTGTGAGGCTGACGAAGGTGGCAGAGCTGTCCCTGCTGCATGGGCACCTCCTCCGGCTCTGGGGACGAGCCCCGAGCCTCGCCAGGGCACGGCAGGGGCACCGATGCAGTCCCAGCCTTGGCAGAGCCTGCGTCCCCGGGGAACGTCTGACGGGTGCTGGCACCTGCAGGGGAAGCGGTCGGTGGGACAGCTCCGGGCTCTGCCGTGGCCAGGCCATCGCGGTTCCCCGGTGAGCATCCTTCCGCGGGGCCGCTGCGCCGGCCGGCGCTCGGTGGCTGCGCTGCGGCTCTTGGAGCAGCCCGAGGAAGTGGCTGTGTCGGGGTGCGGGGTTCGTTCCCTGGGGATCCCTGGGTGCTCCCGGCCACGCTGTGCCGAGGCGTGGGACCGGGCGGAAGCAAACCCAACCACGTGAGATGGGCTCAGGGCACGATGCCGAGGGCGCCGTGTGCTCCTCGTGAGGGCTTTGTGCTCCCTGCGGCAGGCAGAGCTCCCGCGGGGCTGCGTGCGGGGGCGTGCGGCGCTGGGGGGCTCTGGGGAACTGGGACACTCTCCGCTCCATCCCGCGGGCTGTGGCCATGGCACTGGTGCTGGGGGGTTCTGTTCTTTAGGAAAACCCGAAGTTCCTCCTGGGTTCTCAGCAATCCCCTGGCTCCTGCTCCTGCTGAATGTCCTTTTTCTTTCCTTTTTCCTCCCCATTTCAGTTTTCTCCCCACTCCCTGCGCTGGGTTCCTCCTCCTCTTCCCACCGCCTTTATCAAGGCTCGGGTTGGTTTCTCACTCCAGTTCATGTGAGGATCGGGCTGAGTGGGGCTGAAGTGTGGGGAGGAAGGGGATGGTTCAATACTTGTGCTACCTGGTTTACATACGTGTGTCAGTGCCTTGCAGCCCCGGGCTCCGGCTGACGTTGGGGTGCCCTGGCTGGGGGGTGCTGGGGGGCAGCCGCCCCTCGAGGGTCTGGGCCGGGGGACCAGAGCACGGCCCCGCTGCCGTGGGATGGGACGTGGCTCTGGCAGATTCCTGGGACAGAGAGGAGCAAGGGGGGAGTGAAAGCACACACGTGCAGACGCAAGCACGCGTTTCTGAGCTGGCTTCCACCGCATCCCCCTCCAGCTCCGGGTCGCTCCCTAATCCCTGTCCCTTGTGTCTCTTTCATCCCCAGTCGGACCAGGAGAGTTGTTATAGACCTTCTTACTAAGTTAAGTGTAGAGGCTGCTCCTCAAGGCCCGTTTCAGTTCCAGCGTAGCGTGTGACTGCCCGGCCGCGGCAGTATGGTGCCTCCGGGGAAAAAGCCGGCTGGGGAAACTTCCAATTCCAATAAAAAGTGTAAGCGGTATTTCAATGAGCACTGGAAGGAAGAATTTACCTGGCTGGAGTTTGACTATGAGAGGAAACTCATGTTTTGCATAGAGTGTCGGCAGGCGCTGGTGAAGAACAAGCACGGTAAAGCGGAGAACGCCTTTACCGTGGGCACGGACAACTTCCAGCGCCATGCCCTGCTGCGGCACGTCACCTCCGGCGCGCACCGCCAGGCGCTGGCGGTGAACCGGGAGCAGCTGGCATTCGAGACCCGCGTCCACGGCCACCCGGAGCTGCGCTCGGTCATCAAGGTGGAGGTGAACCCGGCGAAGGTGGCCGTCCTCACCACCGTCTACTGGATGGCGAAGGAGGAGATCCCGGATGAGAAGTGCTCCTCCCTGCTCGACTGCCAGAAGTTCAACCTGTGCCAGGCGCTGCTGGGCTCCGAGCACAGCGAGTACTACCAGCCCAGCAGCGCGCGGGAGATGCAGGTGCGTATGCCGGGCTGGGGGCTCGCACCCGCGTCCCACGGCCACCTCGGGGCCGGTCGGTGCCACGCGGCCGCCTGCCTGCGGAGCTGCCCGTGCCCACCGCGTTGGCAGGGCGGGTTGGGTGCCTACACTGACCGGCCGTGGCGGTTGTGTAGGACTGCCGGGTCCTCCCGGTGGCACAAGCCCGGCAATGCCAGAGCTGGGCACCGCGGCGGGCAGGGAGCTGGGGTCCCTGACCCCAGGCAGAGCAGGGGCTGGGGCCGCTGGTGGCTCAGGAGCACTGACAGCCTCAGCATCGACATTCGCTGGTGGGCAGCCCCCTGTCCCCGTCCGTGGGACCAGGGCACGTCCCTGTGCCCAGACTGTGCCAGGGCATGCTCTGGTCCCATGGGGAGCCGGGCAATGCTCCTGTTCTCCAGGATTTTTAGTGGAGACTGAAAGTTCCTCCACATTAGACATCAGTGTGGCACTTTGTTGGTGTCATTCCCTGGTCTGAGAAACCAGGAGAAGGTGCTGGGCTCCATGGAGGGACCCTGGGGCTCCTGCTCACAGCTGTGCTTCCAGCCTGCTGGGGACAAAGCTCAGGAGCTCACTCAGGATGCCAGCACGGTGGGTTTTTCCTCTTTTGCCCTAAACTGGGTGATCAGGAAGATCAAGTAGCCAGAGACTTTAGAAAGGATTTTCTTAATTTTACAAATGCTTCATGCCTGTTAAAATCAAATTAATTCTATAGTGGGTCTTGGCTGTTTGCCAGGCTTCATAGGCCTATAAAAAGCCTTATTTTGCTGCAGATAGACTAAATCCACTAATTAGATTTCTCAGCCCAAAGTGCTACTCGCAGCGTTCACACACACCGAAGGAAGCTTTCCCTTCACACTGGGATGTTTGCCTGAAATGGGGCAAACGAGGGAGAGAAGGAAAAGGTGCCGGGAGGTTTTGCTGCTGCTCCCTCCCGCGCTGGGCTGGCACAGTGCAGCAGCAACCTCGGAAGCTGGAACCAAGGCAGCAGCTTTTCGGCGTCTCGCCTCGCTCCCGGCAGGGGCTCGGGAGCCTGGGTGACGTGGGGACAGCTCGGTGCTGCCTGGTGATGCTCCGTGGGCTCCAGCCTGCGGCTCAGGGAGGGACGCCCGAGCTCTTTGCAGCTCCGCGCGGTGCCGGGGAGGAGACGGTGTGTTAGGGCAAAAGAACACGATTTCAGCTCGTGTCTGTACAACTTGCTCAAGGGCTTTTCTCCACTGGGGCCCTTGCACTGCTTTCGGGGAGGCCCGAGGGCAGGCGCCTCGCAGCTCGCTTTGCACCTCCCAGTGCTTCCCGAGTTCACCCGTGTTTTTCTTTCCCTCCCCGCCCGCCCCGTGCTCCTCCCGTAACCGGCTCAGGCAGCGATCGCCAAAGTCCTGCACAACGAGGACAGGCGCAGGATAAAAGCCTCGCCCTTCGTTGGGCTGGTGGTGGACGAGACAGTGGACGTCCTGGAGCACCGCAGCCTCGCCATGTTCACCACCACCGTCTCCCCTTGCAACGGGCAGACCTCCGCCGCCTTCCTGGGGAGCTTCGAGCTGCCCGCCGGGGAGGCCTCCACGGTGGCGGGCAAGGTGGGCGAGGTGATGCGCTCCTTCGGCATCCCCACCATGAAGATCACCTGGCTGAGCGCTGGCAGCGCCTCGCTGGTGGCCGAGCGGCTGAGCGGGGTGGGGACCGCGCTCACCTCCCTCTGCCCGCTCCTCATGGAGATGCACTGCCTGGCCCACGGGAGCGCGCTGCTGCCGGCCGAGAGCATCGTCAGCATCGAATACCTCCAGAAGTACGAGACCACGGTGGACGCCGTGTACAGGCTCTACTCCAGCGTCAGGGGGGAAAGCAATGCCCTGCAGGAGCTGCGGAGCGTCCTGGACCTCTGCAAGATAGACCTGGGGAGCCCCAAAGCCATCCACTGGACTTCCATTTTCCCAGCTGTAGAAGCCATCGACTCCTCGTGGCCCACACTGGTGCTGCTGCTGGAGAGCGAGGCGGAGCGGTCGCCTGTGGCCCACGGCCTCTGCGAAGAGCTCAAGAAGTTCCAGTTTGTGGCCTTCACCAAGATCCTCCTGGATGTCCTCCCCATCTTCCAGAAGCTCAGCCGCTTCTTCCAGATCGAGGACTTCGACCTGTCCATCCTGAAGCCCATTGTCTCCGCCATGGCCACCACCCTGCAGGCCCAGAAGAGCACCAGCGGCCAGAACCTCCAGGAGTTCCTCAATGAGATGAACAAGCACCCACGGGACGACCGGGAGGGCGAGAGCCGCCTCTACTACAAGGGTGTTGAGCTGGCCAACTGCTCTGAGGGGCACCTGAAGCACTTTGAGCACCTGAAGGAGAGCTACCTGGAGAGCGTGCGGGGCAGTCTGCTGGACAGGTTCCCCAGCAGTGTCCTGGAGGCCATCAGCTCCTTCTCGGCCATCTTCAACCCCAAGTGCTACCCCCAGTCTTTGGAGGACATTGGCAGCTATGGGGTCAGTGAGTTGAATTTCCTCCTGCAGGCTTATTCCCGGGTGGTGGTGAGTGAGAGGGCCCTGAGCGACTTCCCCCTCTTCAAGCGGATCGTCTTCAGCCTCAGCCAGCTCTCCTTCAAGGATCTCTGCGTCAAGCTGGTCTACAGCAGCTCCGAGATGCACGAGCTCTTCCCGGACTTTGCCATACTCGCAGCCATCGCCCTGGCCTTGCCACTGGGCTCGGTCCTCACCGAGAAGATCAGCCGGGGCCGGGAGCTGCTGAAGCGCGGCGGGTTGCGCCGTGCGAAGGGCGAGGGGCTCTCCAACCTCATGAAGATCGCCATCGACGGGCCGGCCATCAACGAGTTTGACTTTGCCTTGGCCATTGAGTACTACGAGAGCATGAGGGAGTCTGGCTTCATCGTGGCGCAGGTGAAGTGAGCGGCGGCGGGGGATGGCAGAGCCCTGCGGGCAGGGAGCTGGGTCCTGCGGGCAGCCCTGAGCGCCGCCGCTGGTCACCGCTGGGGCCGGGTGGCTCATGGCCCGTGGGGATGTGCTCTGTGCTGGGAAGAGGAAGTGGCATCAAAAAGCCGTGGCGGTCCCACCACCGCCCTCCCTCATCCCCCACCACCGCCCGAATTGGCCACAATTTAAAATCTCGGGGCCTCCTGAAATCCCCAGTTGTGGTGAGGTTTTCCCGAGGGTTTTGTCACTATTTTGGTTGAGGGAGATGAAGGCAAATCTTCTCTTGAGCTCAAACATCGCATCGCCTTTGCACGACGAAGCTTTTACTTAACTCTGCAGAAAGATGTGGCTGTGGTTGGTTTGGAGCCTGGCGGAGGGATGCAGGAAAGGCAGCGCATCCTCCTGGCCCGGGCACCCCCCAGCGCCCGGCACAGCACAGGGTCCTTTTAGCAGTGACATCGAGTCATGATCATTGCAAGAGCAAGAGCTTTAGGGAATGATGTAATCACTGAGGAAACTTTTAAATGCATCATTGTGTATATATGTGTATGTGTATATATATAAAAATATATATATATAAGTATATATATATGTTAAAAAGGTCTATCTTAATTTTCCTAGTGTTTAAAGGACAAAGATATCTAAAAGGACTTTTTTTTGCAATGACAAAATAAATTATAAGCAGGGGTCCAAAACTGCTCACTAGCACATTCCTGGTCTTTCCGAAGCGCCACCGCGTACGTTCCCGGGCACCCCGAGCTCTCCGTCTGCTTCTGGGCCGTGCCGCAGTTGCTCAGCTCCTGTTCTCCCTCTCCAGCGCTCCCTTTCCCACCAGTTTGCTGCGAACACCCACGGACTGGAAGGAGCCAGACTGCTTCCGTGTGAGTAACAGCTCCGGTCCCATCTGTCCCGGGCCGGCTGCGCCAGACGCTGTCGCGCGGTTCCCGTGTCGCTGTGCGCCCCCAGCCTGGCCCGGCCGCCCCCGGAGGGGGGTCTGGGGGTTCACACGTGCGCAGTGTCGGGGTGGGGACCTGGGGGAAAACCCGCTGCAGGTGTGCGTGTCGTCACTGTGAGGGGGACAGGCTGGGGCCGGCGAGCAGGCACAGTCCTGGCTGGGCTTGGTTGAATGAAGGACTGGAAAATGTCTTTAGATACCAAGGGACACCTCCGAGAGTCACGTGCCAGCGGGACAGGGGCTGGGCTGAGCTCTGGGGGGCTGGGAAAGGGTGAGCTGATGGGTCCGGGCTGACCTCAGGCAGGGGACGTGTGGCACCGCAGCGGGGACACCGTGTGCACCCTCCCTGCGGAGCTGAGGGGGGCAAAGGGACCTGGCCATTGCTCAGAGACTCAGTGGCCTGGCAGGGAGGATGTCCCCTCGCACAGGGACGGGCACAGTGACTCCCCTCCACGGCTCCGTCGGGCGCGTGCTGAGAGCCTGGCTGGGGCGTGGGGCAGCACCCGTGGGGCTCCCGCGGTGCCCCCTGTGCCAGCCCTCCCGAACGCTCTGCAGAGCCCCGCGCACAGCCCGGCCTGGCAGGACCTGCGGGGCTGGCACCGCGGTGTCACAGCAGCCGGCTTTGCTGCGGAGGTGGGGGCTCCTCTGCCGAAACAGGGGGAGACCCGAGGGCAGCGATGGGCAGGGAGGGTCCTGCAGCCCGAGCATGGGGGGTGCCACTCTCCAAAGCCCACCCTGCCGGTGGCCGTGCCCGTCACCTTGGGTAAGGTCGTGTCATTCTATACAGACCTGGGGGCCCTGCCACTCTCCCCTACGCAAATCCACTTAATGAAGTGTCTAATTAATACCTAAAAATACAGCCCGCAGCTGCTGCCGGGGTCTGCCCTGCAGCACAGGTGAGGCAGGGGCTGTGGTGGCACGGCCCCGTACCCTTGGGAAGGTGCCCCAAGAGCACCGTGCGGGCGCCCGTGCCCAGCGGGGTGCAGCGGCGTTGCCTGAGCTGCGAACCCTGGGTCCCTGGTGCTGGGGCAGTGGCGGTCGCCTGCCCCCCTCGCCCCTCCCGCTGGCCAGCGCGGGGTGGACAGGTATTGCTGAGGACACTGCCTGGTGACAGAGGCGAGCGGCACCTTCGCGGTCCAAGCCCTGTTGTGAGCGCCGCTCTCCGCGGGTCGTGGCTGCGTGGGTGGGCTGGGGGTCCCTGGGGAACGGCTCTGCCGGAGGATTTGGTGCAGAAATACCATTTCACGCCTCAGAAGGTTCGTTCTGCGCCGCTCCCCCAGCCCTGCTTGCTCCTGCTCCTTCCCTCGTTGCTGCTGCTGTCACGTTATTTATTTATTTTTGAAGAGTCCCCCAGATTTCCCTCCTGGGTGCCTCTGGAATGAACTCCAGCGATGCACGCCTGATGAAGCAAGCTGTAATGTTTCCCCGGAGCCAGGCCTGGCTCGGGGCCGGCGAGAGCCGCCCGCGTGCGCTCTCCCAGAAAGAGGTCGTTGCTGCCCACAGGGCAAACGCTCCCTGCTCAAATTCAGCAAATCTCTCAAACTTTGAATTTCAGATCTGTGCCTGGGGAGCAGGGGAGCCGGCGGGTCAGGGAGCGCATCCCTGGGGATTCCACCCAGGATACCTGTGGAGGGGCACAGCCGGGCACCCCTGTGGCTTAGATGGTCCCAGGGGCACCCAAAATTCAGCACTTTTGCAGAGTCCTCAGGGATGCTCGGGGCCAGGGCGCTCCTTCACCGCCGCCAGCAGCCAAAGCAGCACCGGCCCTGGTCAGGAGGAGCCGGCACGGGAGAGCCCGGGGCTGCGTGGGGTCCCGTGGGAGAGCCCGGGGAAGGGGCTGTGTTCTCAGGGGAGGTTTGGATGCCTTCGGGGGGTTCAGAGCGAGCTCCTGCCCATGTCACATGCTGACACAGGGGTGTCTGCGCTCGGCTTTGCGCTGGGATGCTGCTCCGAAGGGCGGGGGGGTGCCCGGGGCCACCCTGGCTGGGGTCTTCTGCTGAGGTGGGTCTGGAGCCCGGGGCAGGTGGCCCCGCGTGCCGTGTCACCCCGCTGCGAGCAGGGGCCACCAGCACTAACGCTGCTCTTTCCCCTCTGCCTGCCCAGGTCCCTCCGGACACAGCAGCCCCCTCTTAGCATCGTTGTCCATCCCCGGCCGTCCCCTTCACCCCCCCTTGGACATCAAGCACTTTCTGACCTTCAGGCTCAACGGGACGTCGCCGCTCAACCTCTTCCCCGGCTTCAACACGGTGAGTCCCCGGGGGCGGGGGGGCATCGGCTGACGGACCCCTCCTCCTCATCCTCCACCCCTCTTCTACACAGCACCACTCCTCGAGCCCCACCAGATAATTTCTGGCTTAATTACCAGGGTCTGGCTGCTGGGCACTGGTGCGACACAGCTCCTGCCCAGCCATCACTCTGAGAGACCAGAATTAAAAAATGGTTCATTTTAACCAAGATCAATTGGATTTTGCTCCTGGAATCAATAGTAATAAAGTAGCTCTGGAGAGCAGCTCATTGGCTGAAAAATAGATAAAGGAAAGGAAGAAAGGGAAAGTGCATAAAGATACAAGGAGGGTGGCTGGGGGTGTGGGGCCAGCCTGGTCGTTGTGGGACTTCTCCAAGGTCCTCAGCCTCCAGCCACTGGCCCATGTGCTTGGGTTCTGCAGTTCAGTGTCTCTGTCTGGAGATGTTCTGTCCTCTCCAAAGGGCTGTGGGTGCAGCCAAAGGCTCCGGGCAGCGGCTCGGGTGTGGAACGGCGTTTCCCTGCTCCGTGCCGCTCCCCCCGGGCTGCTCTCAGCCCCACCGGGGGGCAGCGGGACCAGGGCTGCTCCCCCTCTCCCTGTGGATGTTCCTGGGTTGGGTAAATGCCCATTTTCCCCCTCCTGAGCCCGGAAACAGGACTGCCCTGAGCTCCTTCCCCACTCGCGCCCCCGCCTTTTGTAAATGGTTTTGAGATTAATTGTGCTCGGAAGGTGCAAATTATCGCTGGGATGCTCAGAGGCGGCGGTGGGCAGCGAGTGCAGGGTTCCTGCTGCTCTCGAGGGCGATTCAGAGCTCTAAGCCTTTTAAGCTCTTTTGAAATCCCAGCTCCAGCCCGTCCCTCCCCTGCGCTAACAAGCAGGAGCTCGAGCGAGGAGGTTTTGTTGGCGCTGCTGAGGTTGCTGCTCTTTGTCTGGGCTCCTTTTTTCAGTCGCTGGAGTCAGTCGCTCACTTGAACCTGACCCCGTTGTTTGCTCTGCCTGGCCCCTGCCTGCCCCAGCCTCGGCACGTGTTCCAGCGCTGCCTGGCTCGGAACACAAGCAGTGATTTGGAAAACGAATGCTGGAGCTGCACAGCCCCATCGCGCCGTGTCCGCCCTCGGTGGGGACGCCCCTGCCCCGGGAGGGGTCGGGCATGGGATGGGGTGTGGGGGGAGGCTGTCCCAGCTGTAGGGGCCCCTCGAGCGCAGAGGAACAGGAGGGTTTGCCCCTGCATGCCCCACGTTGCTGGTGGTGCTGGCAGGACTCTGTGTGCAGTGGCTCAGCAGAACACTCTGCACTTTGAGCAGGTCACCAGGCTCTCACGAACCCAGCAGATGTTTTACTCTGCAGCCAGTGAAACCTTTCCCAGCTGAGCTCTCCTGCCGCTTAACGCCACAACAGCAGGGGAAAAAACAACCCCAATGCCCCACGGAAGGTGTGTGTCGTGCTGGAAAGGCCCTTTCCAGCTCTGGGGTGTTGCAGACCCCCCGGACGCAGCAGCGCCTCGCGGCGCCGCAGGAGCTGGTCCCAGCGGGTGCCACAGCCCTGGGCATTCCCCTCCTGGCGGCGCGGCCGCAGGGAGCTCGGCACAGGGAGCTCTATTTATGTCGGTAGGAACATCCAGGGATAAATAAAGGGATGGGAGTCAATAGGAATTGGTGGTAGAGCCCAGATGTTTGTTCTCCACGTGTGCGGTGCCCAGAGCCCCTCTGCTGTCGGGAAGCACCGGGAGAGCCCCAGCAGCCCCGGCCGCGGGTGGCTGCGAAGGTGAGAGCCCTTTTCCTTGTGAGGAGGAGGGTGCTTCTCTTGAACACGTGCGGTCGGGCTGGCAGCACGGGGCAGTGTCTGCCAGCCGGGGTGGAGCAGCATCTTCGCTGCCTGCAGCGTCCTCGGGGTCTCCGCTGCACCCCGAATGTCTCTCCCTTTGTATGCCAGGTGAGTGAGTAAAATTTCCTCGCAAACAGGCACTTCATTAATCACCTGCCTTTACCATTCTGCTCACTCCTGGGAAGGAATTTGGGGTCTTGATAATGGCTCTGTTGTCTGGGCATGTGCCTCGAAGAGTGATGCACCTGTCTGGGCAGCAAAATAGCTTTGCAGAGAAATACGATCGCCGCAAAACCCGCGGCTCTGCTGACAGCAGGACGCAGATAAGATAATCTGCCTGTGCCACGGGGCACGGAACAATACGCACATTATAGATTACAGCCGCGCTCAAACAAAGAGCTTATTCTTATTTTTCCCCTCCTTAATAAATGCATTTTGTTTAAGACAATTATGGCTTTCTGAACAAGTTTGCTGCCAGGGCTGAGGAATGACGCCGAGCGCCGGGGGGAGCTGGAGGCGGCCGGGGCTGTCAGCCCGCACTCACCTGCCTGGCCCGCAGCCCCCGCCGGCTCCCGCAGCGGCATGGCTCACCGCAGGGCACCGCTCCCTGTGCCGCGGCGCTGCCGGGGCTGCGCAGGCTTTGCCGCTCACCAGCCGTGGAGTTCACTTAGAGCTGGCACAGCACACCCCGGCCGGGAGCGGGGCAGCCCGCAGCAGCTCTGCACGGGCATCCCGTGGGCTGTGCAGTGTCCCACGGGCAGGCACAGGACCTTGGACTTTCACAGGGACACGACAGCTCCTGATAAAGAGCACGCGGAGGATTAATGGCCGGTTGCTCATTTTGGTCGCCTCTGCCCCCTGTTTTGTGTTTCTGCTCTTGCTCGGTGCCTGGGAAAGCTGCTCTGGCGTTGGGAGGGCGCGGGCAGCAACTGGGAGCTCAAACAGAAGCCAGTAATGTGCCACCTGTGACACCGGTGTCTGTGGTGGTGGGAGAGGGGCCAAGGGGATGTGCAAGGGAGCACAGCAGTGCCAGGGAGGATGGGGTCTGCAGTCTGTGCCCCCGTAGCAGACTCGTCCCCTCTGCCAGACCACAGTGGGTGTTTGGATGCTGCAGGTTTGGTTTTTTCAGTGATGGTTTAAAAAGGACAAGAACAGGCGTGACCGCAGGGCACTGCCCCGTGCCGGGGTCCCTCTGTGGCAGACGGGGCTCCTCTGCCGCCCCACACGTGGGGGTCAGCTGGGGGCAGTGCCGTGCCGGGGTGGCCATCGTGGCACGGCACCCAGCCGCCCTCTGCCTTCCCTCCCCTTGCAGATGGACCCGGTGCAGAAGGCGGTGATCAGCCACACCTTCGGCGTGCCCGCCCCGCTCAAGAAGAAGCAGTTCATCTCCTGCAACATCTGCCACCTCCGCTTCAACTCGGCGGTAAGGGGGGCTGTGCCAGCGCCTGTGCCCAGCGGGAGCACCCCGGGGCGGGGACACCGTCGCGCAGGCGGCAGCTCCGCGGAGCTCTGCGGCTGCCCTGGCTGATGTGGCTGCCCCGGCCAGGCTGGCTCCGCGCTGCATCAGCAGAGCCTGGGCGAGTGCAGCTCTGCAGCGTTTCTGGGCTGCATCACTGCACTCTGCAGCCAAGTGGCTCAGGGCAAACATCGCTGTCCCCGTCTGAGCTGCATCGTGGCTGGGAGAGTCAGTCCTACCCTGCTCTCCCACCGCCCTCGCAGGCACGCTGTGCTGCTCTGCCCATCCCTGCCTGTGTCCCCCCGAGGTCTCATCTGCATCCCAGCGCAGACCCTCGTGGAGCGGCAGCGGGGCCGGGTGCCCTACTTAGGCTGCAGCCCGGCCCCATCCCAGCCCCTCATCTGGGGGCCGTTTATTGTATTTGCTAATGAGGCCCCGTGCTCCGATGGGCCGTTTGCTTTCCCACGTGCACGCAGCCCGGACAGCGTTCCCAGCCCCTGGAAAGCCACGGCAGACGAGGGAGGCTCCCTCCTCCCGAGCACGGGGAGGCTCAGCCGGCCTCTGAGAACGCCGTGCGAATTAATCTGTGCTGCTCTGTGGCTCGGTGTCTTAATTCCTCCTGGCTTTACTTTCCATCAGCTGCTGAACTGTGGTTGTTCTGGGGGACAATGCAGCTCTGTCCCCGGCTGCGGAGCACACAAATGTGCGGGTGATTTGCTTTTGTGCACGTTTTTATCGGTTGGGCGCAGACACGAGCCCATCGACGTGCGCTTGGTTACCCAGTGTTCGCTGGAGGAAGGAGCTGTGAGTGTGAATGGTGTCACACACCCGCTGGGTTCCAGTGCGAGACGGGTCCTCCCCACCAATGCCGTTCTCATTTTATTTTTACAGCTAGCAATGCATTGTGTGTTCCTCAAGTCGTAAATTTTGCCTGAAAGCTTCTTTTAAGAGTGACTTGATGGATTTAATCAGGGCAGGGGCCTTATCTCGGCCGTGCAAGGTGGCGATGCTGTGGCGAAGGGATGTCTCAGCCCGAGGACACTGGTGTGCAGCGCAGTCTGGCGGGAGGGGGACGGTGGCTTTGTGATACACCCAGCTGGAAATGCCACGTCCAAGGTGGCCCTGGCCCTGGGGTGAATGTCACCAGGGGCGGTGGCTGCTCTGGAACTGGTCCAGGGCTGACCCCTTTGCCCGTCCTCCCTGTGTCTGGCCGTCTGTCTGGCCGCAGCACCGACGTGGCTGTCCCCTCTCTCCCTCCCCAGAACCAGGCAGAAGCCCACTACAAGGGCCACAAGCACGCACGGAGGCTGAAAGCCATCGAGGCCATGAAGAACAAGCAGAAGGCGGTGGGGGCTGCGGCGGCGGCCACCGACCGGGACAGCACAGCCGACTTCGCCCCCAGCCTCGGGGGCAGCGGGGAGCCCGGCAGCACAGGTACGCGGCAGGGGGTGCGGAGGGTCCCATGCCAGCAGCCCGTGACACCGGTGTGAGGGACCTGGCCGGGTCTGGGGGCACGGCGGTGTTTGTGTCCACAGCCCTGCCACGGCTGTGTGCCCTGAAGAGCCCGATTAAATCCCGACCCTCCGCGGGCAGCACCCGAGCATCCCGCTGCGGGCAGCTGCAGTCGGGCTGGGGAGGGCTGCGATTGCTGCGGCACAAACGGCACTGCCAGCACTAATGAATGAGCTTTTGTGCTCCACCGGCGTCCCCAGCGTCACTGGGCAGGGGCAGCGTGGCAGGGAGGGGTGGGAACCCAGGCGAGGTGCCTGGGCAGCCCCTGGCCCTGGGGGGACCCTGGTCGGGTGTTTGCCCCAAGGAGGGTTCGCACATCCCCGGGGCTCTGCCCCCACGTGGGGATGGGGCTGTAGGAGCCAGACCCCCCCCGTGCCAAGGCAGCACTGGGGCTCGGCCGGGCTGTCGTGCTGCCGCGGGGCGCAGATACAAGCACACGGGACAGACCTGGGGGAGAGGCGTCCTTGGGAGGGGGGAGTGGGGGCAGAGGGCACCCCAGATGCTCTGGGGAGGACGGGGGTGCTCACTGAAGAAAACCCGTTCAAGCACAGAGGACTTTCCCATTCTGCCCATCCTTTTCTTTCCCCATTCCCGTCCCCCCGCCAGCCCGAGCCGACGGCCCGCGGGAGCCCGAGGGTGAGAGCAGCAGCCTGGGGCTGACACCCAGCGCCGAGGAGTCGCCCACCGAGCTGCCGGGCATCGCAGCCCCGCTGGGCTCCCCGCCGGCCTCCGAGCTGTCGGAGGGGACCTCAGATGCCACCAGCGTGGCCTCTTCAGCCGCGCAGGCAGCCGAGTCGGGCAGCAGCAGCAGCTCAGCCCCCGAGAGTGAGAAGGAGGGGAAGAAGAGCAAACAGCACCTGTACTGTCCCACCTGCAAAGTGACCGTCAACTCCCTGTCCCAGCTGGAGGCTCACAACACCGGTGAGGACATGGCCGGGGTCGGGGGGACAGGGGGACAGGGGGATGGGCCCCTCGCGTGCCTGGCCATGCCCCAGCACCAAACAGCCCCGCAGGGAAACAGCGAGTGTTAATGAAGGTTGCTTAGTTAAAAAGGGTTCATTGAGGTGTCTTGCACAGGTAAGTGGTGGTGTCTTACCTGTGCTGCAGCTCCTGGGGGGAATTGTAGCGAGGTCAAATGCTCTCTTATTGTTCCTGTCTCTTAATTAAAGAGATTTTCAGGTACATTTAATCGAGTGGTTGGAGGGTGCAGTTGGGTGCTGCTAACGGTGCCAGGCCTGTCCTGGACCTGGGATCGTGCTCCCAAAGGCTCTGTGCTGCTCGGGGCTCACGGCCGTTTTCAGAAGCCCCTTGGGAGCCGAATGAGCTCTGGAGCAGCGAGCGAGGGCTCCTGGGCTGTGCATGGCAGCCCCAGGCAGGGGGGGGACAGCAGCCACAGGGCAGGGGACGGCCAGTGGGGTCTGCAGGCCCTGCAGCACCAGCTCCCAGCTCGCCCCTTTCCCCAGAGGATGCTAAACAAGGATGGGCACCCCCATCTCCAAGAGAAGAGCTGTCTCTCCCCCAGTTCAGCAAGAACTGGGAACCAGTTCCCCCAGCCCCAACGGCGGCGGCAGCCGCGCGCAGGGGTCAGCTCAGGACACCGCTGTGGCTTAGCTGCAAACGTGTCCTTTTGCTTTTGTCAGCTCTGGTTATAAATTTAGGAGCTGATTTGGGGAAAAAGAACAAACAAACAAACAGCCAGTGCGCAGGGCTGCGCTGCTCCGGGGCTGTCACCCGCGCTGCGCTCCTTGCTTAGCGCCTTAAAAAATAGAATGAATTAGCAGCGGCTCGAATTACTCGTGTCCCCCCGTCCCCTGGCAGGGGCAGGACGGAGTGCCCTGTCCCCAGGTGTGTGGGGATTTGGGGTTCCTCCTTCCCCGCCCCCCAACCCCGCTGAGCTATTCCTGGCTCCGCAGCCGGATCCTCTCTGACCTTGGGCACAGCTCGGATGCTGCGGCACGGCGGGTGACGCGTGCCCGGCTCTGCAGACTGTGCTAATGCCCGGGGACAGGGGACAGGCTCCAGCACTCGCTTAAAATAGCAGTTTCTCCGCAGGTCTGGCACACGGTGGGGGCTCGGGAAGCGTTTCTGCTCTGCCTGCAGCTGCCACGGAGCCTGGCTGGGTGTGGGAGGGGGCTACTGCATCCCTGGCAAGAGCCTTCCCGGGCAGCTCCCGGTGCCCGCTGCGTGCCAGCGCTGCCAGGCACAGGGGGGTGTGGGGGGGGGATGCACAGCGCTGTCGGGCGCGTTGCTCGGTGGCGTCCTTCCTCTTGTCTGCAACGTCAGGGTTTGCTGAGTGCCCCCTCTGCCCCCAGGCGCCAAGCACAAGTCGATGGTGGAAGGACACGGCGCCCAGCTGTGGCGAGGCCGGGGGAAGCTCCTCTCCCGCGCAGGGCACAAGGCCAAGCGCATCGGCAACAAGGGCAGCATCAACATCCAGAACAAGGCGTTCCACTGCCAGGTGTGCGAGATCTACGTGAACTCGGAGACGCAGCTCAAACAGGTGACGATGCCGGGCCCGGCGCCTGCCTTTCCCCGGGAGCGCAGGGGCGTGCAGACCCCACGAGCTCAGGGGAGGGGGTACCTGGTGGTACCTGCAGGAGGGTGATGGGTGTCCCCGAGGACCCGAGCCGCGCGGTGCCGTGGGTCTGCCCTCGCTGGCCTGGCTCCGGGTGATCCCGTTGTTTTCCTCTCGCAGCACGTGAGCAGCCGCAGGCACAAAGACAGGCTGGCGGGGAAGCCGCCCAAGCCCAAGTACAGCCCCTACAGCAAGCTGCAGAAGAACGCTGCCCTCGCAGTGAGTATGCTCAAGGTATCTGTCTGCTGGCACGTGTGCCACCCGCTTTGCTCTCGGGACGTCGCTGGCCGTGACAGCCACCTCCTGCAGTGAGACACGGGCGCTGCTTTCCTAAAGCCCCAGCCCTGCAGCCCCGCGATCCCCCCTGAGCTGCTGCCCTGGGGCAGGGCAGGCTGCGGGGACCAGAGGAGTCCTTGTGCGAAGGGAAGCGTGGGAATGGCCGAGTGTGGGAATGGCACCAGCATGGGCACCCTTGTGCTGGGAGGGCTGTGACGGCTGGGGGCCCGGGGCTGTGACGGCTGGGGGCCCGGGGCCGTGACCGCTGGGGGCCCGGGGCCGTGACGGCTGGGGGCCCGGGGCTGTGACACCAGAGTAGCACAGAGCAGGGCAGCAAACGTCGTCCCAGAGCACCAGGGGAAAGCGCTGCTGCAGGGAACAGGGCTCTGGGTGGGTGTGGTGGGGCTGAGGACCCCCCCAGGGAGGCTGTTGTGACTGGGGCGTCCCCGCGTGCTCCGACGCCGAGGGACCGGGGCTGAGGGATGGAGCGTGTGGCGGGTCAGGGCTAGGGGCTGTGTTTATCCGGGGACGTGCTGAGAGGTGAAGGTGGGCAGGGGCTGCCGCGGGGCTCCTGTCCGGCCCAGGGAGCGGGGCTGGCGCTCCCCCACAGCTCGCTGCCCTCACACCGTCTCCTCCTCCCCACAGTCCAAGCTGGCTTTGCAGAAGCATCTCACCAAAACCCTGGCGACCCGCTTCCTGCCGAGCCCGCTCACCGCGGCCGCCGTCTGCGCCGTGCCCGGCCCCCTCGCCCTGCGCCCAGCCGCTGCCACCACCCTCTTCCAAGCCCCGCTGCTCGGACCAGCCCTGTTCCGAACGCCGCCGGCCCACGTCCGCACCACGCCGGGCCCCATCGTCTTCGCGCCCTACTAGAGCCGCTCGCCCGCCGCGGGTCCGTGTGCCGCGGGGGCTGTGCCGCGGGCTGCACGGTGCGGGACGGCGCTCTTCTGGCTGCTGGGAAACCGTAGTCATAGACATCAACCCCGGCTTCTCCTCTGCTTCGAGTGGGCTCCGGCTGGAGGGAGGTGCCCTGGCAGAGCCCGGCCAGCCCCACCGTGCATCCCCGCCGCTCCCCTGCCCGTGCCAGCCCCACGCTCGCCGGAGGAGCCCATCCCATGGCTGCACGGCGCTGGGGAGAGACTGTGCCCGAGTCCTCAGGACTGTCTTGTGGGCAGGGGCTGCCTGTCCTCAGCCCGCTGGCTGCTCCTTCATCACCCCCCCAGTAACCAGACTGGAGGAAGAGGAGCTGGCTGGTCCCTGGGGGAGGGAGCATCCCTCTGGCCAGGCGGTCCCTGCCAGCCCAGCGGGAGGGGAACTGCGAGGGGAGTCTCAGCCCAGCTCTGACTGGGAGAAATGACCCCAGCACTGGTGGAACGTTGGCAGTTCCCCTCAGACAGGGCTGGCTGTGCCCTCGGCAGCCCCGCACTCCCCTGTGCTGGTGAGGGGTTCCCGTGCTGCTCACCAGCTCCCTACGTCCCCCAGCCCCCTATGTCCCACCAGCCAAAGAGCCCCTGCCGCAGCAGGCACCGGCCACACCGACCGCATCTTCACTCCGAGAGCAATAGCCGAAGCCCAGGGCTGGTGCCTCCTCCCCCCAGAAGCACACTGCCCCTGCCCTGGCCCCTGAGAAGCACAACTTGGGCACACGGCTGGAGACAGGCTCTGCTCCAGCCCAGCAAGGACAGGAGAGCCAGGCTGCCCAGCGTGGGGTCCCCGAGGGGGTGACCCTGTGCTTGGTGCCAGCTGTTTGCCTCTGTCCCAGCCATGGGGGACCCTGCCCCTACCTCCCGGGAGATGCTGTGAGGCTGAGTGAATGTCCCTAAAGCACTTTTGTTTCTCCAGTGCTGTTGGTCTTCTGCTGGCAGCCACCAGCCGTCCACCCCCATCCTCATTAGGAGCTTCCAGGGAGTCACTGATGACTCCCGAAAACAGAGGTGTCCCCAGCAGCCTGGACAGCCAGGTACGAAGGAGCCAGCGGCACCCGCAGCCTCCGCCCGGCGCTCTCCCTGAGGCTCCCATCGCAAGCTGGGCTCTGGAGGGACCCCGAAGCTGTAGCTCTGCTTTTCACTGTGCTCAGAAAGCCCAGCAACGTCCTGGTCTGGAGACTGGAACCACAGCGCTCCGGGTCCCCAGCGCGCTGCTGGGGACGGAAACGTGCCGGGAAGTGGCAACCGCAACGGACCTCACGCTGGAGTGACACCCACCCCATCTATGCAATCCCGGGGGAGCAGCTCGCCCGCCGCGTCCGTCTGCGTTTCCCTCTGGTGCTCGTGCCGGCGGCGCGGCCAGGGCGGGGGGCGGCGCGGGAAAAGCAGCGCAAGGCTTGGCTCTGTGCAGCCACGTCCCCTCCCGTCCCCGGGCCTGGCTCGGCCACTGCTGCGGCGCCCCTTGGGAAGAGGGGGTCGGTTTGTGCACTCGGAATCTGCACGCACACGGATCTGAGCAGCGCCCGGATTTCAGGAGGGTTTTGCCCGCGCTCCACCGACGCTGGGGACGGGGCCTGGCAACGGGAGGTGGACGGGAACCCGCCAGCCGGTAACGCCCAGAGCTGGAGCCTCGGGCGAGGGCAGGAACCTGCACAGAGGGAGCGGGATGGCCCCGAGCCCTGCGCCCGTGTCTGGAGCGCCCCTTTCCTGTGCCAGTGTGGAGCCCCTGCGTACGGAGCCGTCTGCTCAGGGCATCTCCTCTCTGCCCAGGGGCGTGGAGAGAGGGCACCAGGAGAAGGAAGAGCAAGTTTGGATGGAAGGCTGGGGGCAGACACAACCAGAAGGTCTTACCGTGGTGGTGGGAGACCTGGCTCAGAGAGCAGCCGAGGGAAGGCAGGCTCCCAGCAGCAGTGGCTTCATCAGGGACAGGGAGACAGTCCCCCAGCTCAGGGCACATGTGTGGCCTGGACCCCGCGTCCCCCAGGACAGGAGCCTGCGCTGGCTGGGGCCCGCGGGCGGCAGGAGGGATGCAGCGACGCAGCGACACAGTGCCACGCAGCCAGTGCTCAGCCCAGCTCCAGCCCTGCCCCTGCTCATCTCACTGTGCTGGTCCCCAGGCCGCCTCCAGTCACTCCCAGCACATCCCTCTGGTTCGTGCCCACCAGCCTCAGGAGCGCGGGGAGCCGGGAGCAGCCCATGCTCAGAGCTGCTTGGCACTGCTGGGTCCTTCCCTGCGTTCTGTTCTAAAAAGCCTGTGCTGGAGCCAGGCTGCTCCTGTCACCCCCAGTGGAGTCCTAACACACTCCTACACTTGGCACTTTAACCCCTTGAAAGCCATTCCTTCTAATAACAATAATACTGCAAGGAGCTGCGTAAGAACACACTCCCTCTCCCCCACCCCCTCCAGACCCCCCTTGCTCCCGTGCTATCCAAAGCATTTACTGCCTTTGACGTAGCGTCCGCTGTACTCGGTCGTAGGGCATAGTCCGTAGCGCTCAGTAACGTGTGCCCCTCTGTAAATAACCTTGGAGTGATGTCAACAGTTTGAGTCAAGAGAACAAAAAAAAAAACCCCACCAAAATGGAATAAGCAGACTCTAGGGACTTGGCCAGTACCCTCCTGTAATGTTCATTGTATATTTTTTTGATGTACTATAACTGTTGGAAAAAAAAAAAAAAGGAAAATATTTTGATAATCGAATCTCATCGCTTTATTGTGTTACTCCGTAAATAAAAGGAACAAGTACAAATGAGCCAAGGCTTTCTCATCTTTTTTTTTTCCCCTAGGCCTAAACTAGCTGAAGGGAACGTGTGGTGCTGGGCAGGACCAGGACCCCTTTCCCTTGTCTCGTGGTGGTTCTGAGGAGAGCCAGCACCGTGCCTGGGCAGCGAGAGGTGCCACAGCCCTCGGCGCCAGGGGTGCCGGCGAAGCTCAGCCCCAGCTTCTCCAAGGTCACGACTGAGTCTGCACTGGGGACGAGGAGGGCTGCGTGGTGGGTGTGGGCACCCTGCCCTCGCCAACAGCATCTTGCCCTGCTCTGCACTCTGCGTTCAGTGCGTGTGAGGAGCAGTGGGCACTGCCAGGTAAGGGGCAATCTGCGGGGACGGTGGCAGCACCGCAAAGCCAGCTGGGGTAGGAGGGGGAGCTGCTGACAGCGGCTGGGCTGGAGGCAGGGCCAGCAGATGGGCTCTTCTCAGGAAAAACCAAGCTGGAGAGAGGGAACTGCTTCTGTGGCCCAGCTCAGCCGTGGAGCTGATCCCCACCTGCCGGCCAGCCCCACGCTGTGCCTCCCTCCCGCAGCGCGGCCCTGCTGGCTGCCAGCCCGCGCCGCGGGCGACCCTGGGGGACTCCTGCCTTTCCTGAGGCACCTCCGACACCTGCAGGGGCTGGGCAGTGACAAGAGCAGTCCCTGTCCCAGTGTGGGGAGATGGGTCACCTCTCTCACCCTCAAAGACCACCCCCAGCCCTGGGACGCCCGTTCGTGCCACCGTGCTTCCCGCAGGCTGCAGGACACCACAGAGGCTGAGCAGGAGGTACAGGTGAGGGAAGCAGGGGGTGAGGGACAGGTGGCAACGGAAGGGAAAACAAGGCTCAGCCATCCATGGATCCGCTGCCCTTGTTCTTGCGACTCAAGGGAAAAGCAGACTTGCTTTGCGGCTGTGTCATCTTACTGGCCAGGTATATGAACGGCTCGATCAGCGTGCGCCGGTCAGCCACGGACACCTCCCACAGCTTCACCTTCTCGCCCTTGGCCCAGTGCTGGGCTGCGTCGTGGTCCACCCGGCGCTGCTCCTGCAGGTCACTCTTGTTGCCCAAAACCACGATGGTGACCTGTTCAAGAAAGGGTGAGAAGAACCCCTGAAGGGACTGAACACAGAGCTGAACGGTGCTGTGGGGAGACCCTCAGGGCCAGGCCCAGTCCTGCAGCCAATTCCACCTTTGTGCCAAGGCCTTTTCCAACACCACGCTTCCCAGTGCTCCCCTCCCGTTGGGGTCCACCTGCCTCAGACAAGCCCCAGGGCTGCAGGACCTATGGAGCAGTGCACACTCAGAAAGCATCCCCGGAGAGCAGGCAGATACAAGGGAGACTCTAACGGAACAGGGACCAATGTCACCCTCTTGTGACAAGCTAGAGAACAGGAGAATCTTTGGGTGAGAACTCGAACAAGGGGGGCTGATCCCACTCTGGGGCCCCTTCCCCGTGGGGTACTCGCCTCTTTCTTGTCTTTGGACTTGTCAATCTCCTTCTTGAGGAGCTCCACGCGCTTGAAGGACTCCTTGCTGTCAGTGCTGTAGACCAGCACGTAGCCATCCGTGCAGGAGAAGCAGTGCTTGGGGAGCTCCAGGCCGTCCCGCAGGCCCCGCGTGTCGTAGAAGCGCACTTGCTCGCGCACCCCCCGGTCCGTCTCAATGGAGCCCACGTAAATGTCCTCCTGGGTCTCGATCATCTCAGAGCCTGCCACAGGGGTGGGGAGGGGTGACACGGGGAACTGTCCTGTCGGGTGGCCCGGGGCGGGACTGCCAGGCTTTTCCTCCACTGCCCATCCCCAGTTTGCAGACAACACGGAGCTGGGTGGGACCTGCCCGAGGGCAGGGATGCTCTGCAGGGGGACCGGGACAGGCTGCACTGACGGGGGAGGCCAGCGGGATGAGGTCCAACACGGCCACGTGCTGGGCTCCGCACTCGGGCCACTCCAGGCCCGGGGAGCAGTGACAGCACGGCCCAGGGTGCCGCCGGCCAAGGAGCCCGAGGGAATCCCGGCCCGCAGCGGGAGCAGCGTGGCCAGCAGCGCCGGGCGGGGGTCTTCCCCCGCACCGGGCCCCTCCCGCCAAGGAGGGCACTGGGGGCTGGGGCGTGTCCGGGGCGGGGCACGGAGCTCGGTGTGACGGGGGGGGGACTGGGGGATCAGTGTGGAGGAGGCTGAGGGGACCCCACTGCCGCGCACAGCTCGCTGGCAGGAGGGGGCAGCGGGGCACGAGCCGGTAACCAAGGGACAAGTGACGGGGCGCGGGGCTCGGGCCGTGCCGGGGAGCCTCGGGGCGGCTCTCGGGGCGCACTCCCGCCCGGGACGGGCCGCCAGCCGCCGGGCCCGGCCCGCACTCACCCACCACGTGGTTCCCGTAGAGCAGCTGCTCCAGGATCGCGGTCTTCCCCACCGCGGCCTGCCCGCACACCACCACCTTGCAGCTCTTCCCCATGCCGGGGGGCGCCGGGGGCTCAGCCCGCAGCTGCCGGTGCCGGGCGGGGGCCGCGGCTGCGCCCACGGCCCTCAGGGGCGGCGGAAGGGGCGCGGCGAGGCCCGGCGGGACCACAGCGCCCTCTGCGGGCGGGCGGACCGGGGCCTACCGGGACCCCCGGGGCGGTGACAGCGGCAAGGGGCGGGGTCGGGCCTGGCCCCGCCCCGCCGCGCCCGCGCCGGTGCCCGCTGCCCCCGCCCGGTGCCGGTGCCGGTGCCGGTGCCCCATGGCGGACCGGACCCGCCCCCGCCCCGCGCCGCCGCGGAAGCCTCGCCCCTTCCGGCGCCGCCCCCGCCCGCTGCCGCCCCCAGCCCGGCCCGGCGGTAAGATGGCGGCGGCGGCCGAGTGCGATGTGATCATGGCGGCGCCCGAGGGACCCGGCGAGCCCGAGAGCGAGGAGGAGACGCGGAGGTAGAGCGGCAGCCGCGGGCCGGCCTCGCCCCGCCGGGCAGGGGAGGGGGCAGCCGGTGTCCCGCCGGGCGGGGCTGGGCTCCCCGGGCCGGGGCCCGCGGGCGGGTAAGGCTGGGGGAGCCGGGGCGGCCCGGGGCGGCGGGGAGCGGGAGGGCAGCGGGCCGGGCCGGCAGGGCCGCGGGGCGGGGGAGCCCGGGGGGAGCCCCGCGGGGGGCCGGGGGGAGCCGGGCCGGGCAGACTGCGCTCCGGGGGCTCCGGCCGGCCCCGGGAAAGGCCGCTCCTCCGGGCCGACCCCCACCGCAGCGGCGGCCGCAGCCCCCTCCGTGGCGGCGCGGGGCCGTGTGCGTGTCCCGAGCGCGGGGCCGCGACCTCCGTGGGACCGGGGTGAGAGCGCGGCCCCGCGGGGGGGTCCGGCCGGCCTCGGCCCGCTGCAGTGCCCGGACCGGGGCGCGGGTCCCGCCGGGCCGGGGGATGGAGCCCCGCGGAGGGGACGCTGCAGGCGCGGCGGTTCGAGCGCGCTCCGCTGCTTCGTCATCCCCGGTGCCGCTGCCAGGCCCGCACGGCAGCCCCAGGCCAGCGTTTGCCCCCGAGCTCCGCCTCATCGCCGCAGACCTTCCGCAGCCCCCGGTGACCGGCTCGGCCCTGCGGCGGGCTGCGCGCCTCGCCTGGGGGCAGGGGGTGCCGGGCACCCCAGCCGTGCCTCCGCGGCTTCTGCTCTGCAGCCAGCGCGGGGGGCTCCGCGGGCAGCCGGGGGTCACCCCGTGGCGAGGGGGGTCACCCCGTGGCGAGGGGGTCACCCCGTGGCGGCCCCGCTGGCGCTGCAGTGTCTGGCTGGCGCTGCGTGATCCCCCGGGAGCCGGGGAGGAGGGGACCGTTCCTGCGGAAGGTGAGGCGGTCGCCCCAAAAACGGTTCAGAGGATGGAACTAACAGGAGGAAGCAGAGCTGCAAGGCCTCTGAGGAACGGTATTTCCCGCTGCTGCCGCTGCCCCGCGGCGCTCGCTGTCCCCTGGAGCAGCCCGGTGATGCAGCGGAGCGAGGTGATGCTGGGGACACTGTGCCACTGGTGTGTCCGGCTGGTTGGGAAAGCCCTGTTTGTGGGGACCATCCCTTCCCCGGGGCTGCGTAAGCGCGGTGTCTGGGATGTAAATCTGCCCCGGTGTCAAACCCGGGCTGCAGGCAGAGCCTGGCAGCGCCCGCTGAGTTCCCCTGCCCTCGGCGGCGCTGGGCACAGGGGCTGAGCGGGCGGGGGGAGCAGGAGCCGTGGCAGCTCTGCGCTCGCTGGGCACAGCGGGGACAGCCTCGCGGCTGGGATGTCCCGGTGCCGTGAGGTTATTCCCGGGAAGTGCTGATGGGAGGCACCTTCACAGCATTTCCTTTTTTATTATTGGGAATAACCCTTATTTATTGTTTTACCTTGCCACAAGAGGAGTGTGTGGGTGGGAGATGATTATTCTGCTTCCAGTTACTCTCTCTGGTGGCTCAGAACGCAGAGCCCTCGCACACTCGTGCCTTTCACGGCTCCTGTGCGTTCACCCCTTCCCCAGTGCACAAGCTGCTGAACTTCTGCAGCTCAATTACCTCGTGTAAATGAGGGTGATGGTCCCTGTACTAGGGGGAGTAGTTGGAGGCTTAATTAGGTGCCTAACGTTTGTAAAACATCTCGAACCGTGTAAGGGCATGGCAGGCACGCCGCGTTAACGGGCACGCACGGGCGTTCGCTCGACGCCGATTTAGCGCAGCCTTTGTGATGTGGCTGGGCGAGTTTCAATAAAAAACAAGCAAAAATAAGTGAAAACCCTTTCTGAACCATTGCTATATATCAGCATCAAGGATCTCCATCTTCTGTGCCTCTCCCCAGGAATTACAATGTGACAAGACAGACACTGTGCTTCAGGACTCCCCTTTGTCTGGGTGTGTGGTTCTGTGGCTTAATAAAAACAAGGAAATCAGCAAAAGTGGAGATCTGTATTTCAGAGTGATTCTGATGCACTGAAACAGCTGAAAACATGCCCGAGGGCTCGCTGACAGGTTGCTGGAGGGACAGGAATAGAGTGTGGTCACAGGATAATTATTGTCTGCTGCTGCACAGATTGTGGGGGTCTGTATGGGACGGGGTTGATGTAATTGCATTAATTTTATCTGCTGGGCAGTGGTGCTGCTGGCGCCAGCTCCTCTGCTGGGGAGCAGGGTTGGATGGTTGTGCCAGGTCAGGTCCACCCCCAAAAAGTCACTTTAAAAAACCCCACAGCGTTTTACAGGTTTGTGACCTCTGGGGACAGTTTTTCCCTGGGCCCGGCTGGTCCCCGAGCGTGGGGTCCCTGGAGCTCTGCCTGGCAGGATTTCCCTGGCAGCTCCAGGTTCTGTCTGGTGCGTGCTTGGGGCTGGGTCCTTCTCCTCGTTCTTCCGCACCGGGGAGCGTGGGAGCCTCGTAGAAGTGGTGTCTCAGATCGGTCAGAAAGGCCCTTGTGCGAGGACCTGCGGAGCGTGGCTGTGCTGCAGCCCTGGGTGCCTTGGTGCCTCCCTGGGAAGCCACGGCTGCCCTCGGCCGTGGTGGCCCCGGGTGAACTGTGCAGGAGGTGTCAGTGCGAGCTGGACATGGGGTCACTGGCTCGTGACGGACGTTACCTGAGGCTGTCACGTGCTGTCATCAGCAGGAGTCTCTCTGCTGCTGTGCTGCGTGCAGCGCGCTGTCTGGGTCAGGCTCCCCGTGGGCGCGGCACGGGGCGGCCCCCCGGTGCTGCTGGGACCCTCGGTGGGCGAGTGTTGGCACGGGTGGCCTGAAGCAGCATCCCCTCTTCTGCTCGAGCTGTAGATCGCCACCGGAGTTTCCCAGGCTGTAGATCCCTGTTTACTGGTCTGGAATTACTGTACGCTCTTGCGATGACACAAGGGGCAGCCGGCGCTGCTCACGTCGTTGTTCGCTCCCCGTAGGTTTGCGGGGTGTCTGAGTGCTCTGAATTAGGTGGTGGAAAGCTGCTCAGTGCCTACAGCCCCAGCCTTTTTCCCTGACCCAAGGTGTGCTTTTTTGGGGTGAATCCTGTTGTAGGGGCAGTTGTTTTTCCATGCAATACTTGCAACTGGCTGGCTTCCTTCTGCAGGCTTCTGTGCAGTCTCTGGCAGGTTCTAGAGCCTTCCGTGGGTTCTCAGGACGGCTTTGGTGTGACCCTGCCAGCAGTGCTGTGAATTAGGGTAACGGTGTGCTCTGCCAGCACGCTGCGTTACATCACCGCGTGGTTCCAGCTCGGGGCTGTTTGCACGGTCCCCAGGGAGGGGCTGGGTTCAGTTCTGTGATTTCCTGGGGTGTGTTCTGGTTCTTGTGGCTTTTGGTCTTCCACGTTGGAGTTTGTCCTCCGGTACTGGGATGTTCTGGAGCGTGTCAAGGACAGTGTGGGGTTCTGGTGCCCTCTGGATTAAATGTCCACTGCTGTCTGCTCGTGTGAGAGGCTCGAGGCAGAGCTCTGCTGTTAGGTGTCCTTTGCAGGCACAGATCTCCCTGGTTTGGGGCCGCTGTGTGTAAATGATGTCATTTTCGTGTGTGCTGCAGTCGCAGCGCCGTGCTGGGTGTGCGGCGGGGGGTGCTGATGTGCAGAGCAGCGTGTGTCCCTCCAGCAGGACAGCCTGGCCTCGCCGCAGAGCGTGGGGGCAGTGTGTCCTGTGCCATTCTGGGGGCTGTGGCCAGGGACCTGCTTTTGCAGCTGCAGCCTCTGCCGTGCACCACAGACACTGCTAATGGGAAATATATATATCAGTCACTCTAAATCCTCAGCCAGGCTCGAACCTGAGCTGGAGGAAGGGTCTCTGAAGTGTCCCCTTCATACCTCAGTGGCCCACGTGGTGTTTGGCTTCTCTTCCGAGTCCTGAGAGAGGGGAGGGGAGAGTATAGTGTGTCCAGTGGTAAATATGACAGCTAATTTTAAGCTCTAGACTGCCTGCTGTAAACTCTATTGAGATCACCAAACTTATTTTACCCAAGCAGCTGAGTAACATCTGACAGCTGAGAATCTGGGCTGGATTTCAACCAAAAAAAGTGCCGGGTGAAGGCACTGTAGCCTATTAAAGAAAGTCTCTGCGAGAGTTGCTTACTAAAGGCAGATGTGTTCCTTTTGTCAGAGCATCCCAAGAAAAGCTCGCTTGGCCAGGACAGGATTTTGGAGCCTTCCTTAAATCCTAGGTTTTTATTTTTTTAATCAGTTTCGTAACAGAGGCAGGAAACGCCGTAGGAGTGAGGGTCGAGAGAGCAAGTCTGCCACCTGCTTCACTCCGAGTTTCTGTGGGCGGCGCCGCTTTGGGTGCGGGTACCTGTGGGCACAGGGGCTGTGCCAGCACCCCCGGACCTGCCCGCTGCTGCTGTGCACACCCCAGAAGTTTTCCAAGTGCCTGAGAAAATGAGGTGTGTTGTAAGGTAGGTCTGCATCCGTCTCGGCAGGAGCTGGAAGCCACGGTCAGTGCTGGAGCGGGGGCAGCGTGTGGAAGCTGTGAGGAGGAGGCAGGAGCTGTTACCAGACGTGGGATTGTGTCAGTGGTGCGCGGGATGGCTGCTGCTCACAGCACTTCTGTTCTGGGAACGAGAGGGGCTGAGCTGCCCGCAGGGCACGGGGAGCAGAAGGAGCCTTGTGATGGGTCCTTGTCCCCCAGGCAGGCAGCGGGCGCCTCGCTGCGTCCTCTGAGCCCCGGGCGTGCGAGGGCAGCGTCAGGACAAGTGGCTGCTGCTGCTGGCAGATCCTCTGGGGTGGCAGGGGCACTTGGAGAATTAGGGGTCCTGGCAAGTGTTAGAAAAACTGAGTGGCTTGCAGGGAGAGTTACTCCACACAGTCCCCTCCTTGTGAGCCCGGGGGGCACCACGCAGTGAAAGAGCAGCTTCTTCCCGAGGTCCTTGGTGTGACTCTTCCCTGTCCTCGGTGCCCGGCGTGGAGCAGCCCTGCGCAGACGCCAGCCGCCCCGCACAAAGGGACCCATTCAGCCCGCGCCGTATTTTTAGCAAAGCACGATTCTTCTTCAGTTTCAAAAGTAGCAAGTGGGGAGTGCAGCCCACATCAGTGCGAGTGCAGAATGATCTCATTCAGGCTGCAGCATCTGCTTGGTGCGAAACAATTGCAGTGATATGGGGAGAGCTGCGTTTTCTCTTGTTACAGCCAGAGACGGTGGTAAACAAGAGCTGTTTTCTCTGTGTGCTTTCTGTGTCAGGGGAGCACAACTGGGGAGAGATGCCCCTGCTCTGACCAGGCTCCCAGACCACCAGCCCTGTGTTCCAGCCACCACTGCTGTGGAGGCAGTTTGCTTTTTCTTTCACAGTCTTTCATCACCATTAAGCCATGCTGGCAGGAGCAGTGCCTGTGTGCTTCCTTTCTGCTGGTGTTCTCAGGTGCTGTGACTCGTCGCAGTGTCAATCTGTGCTGAAGCAAAAACCAGAGCAATAAAAAGGAGCAGAAGGCATCATTCTGGTGTCCGTGTGTTTCCTGTAGCGTCTCAGTGCTTTGGGAAAGCTGGTCTTGCCGTGTGTCTGCTCCCTCTCTCCCTTTCCCAGCTCTCCCCAGCAGCTGGCAGGGTGCACCCAGCCCTTCAGCTCACCCATGACACGATGCTGACAGGTAACACTGCTGAGGGACCTGTGGGGCAGGGCAGGTGTGCTGGGCAGGTCTCAGCTCAGTTCTGCCCTTAGGTCACCCTTTTCTTCAGACTGCAGCAGAGAGCTGCTGAGGGAGGGAGCTTCAATAGGAGCTGTGATTTTATTTTCCATTTGTGACTACAGAAACAAGAGCATAAAGGTGTGGTTAAACTGCTGGCGGTGAAGGGGCGGTGGGTGCGTGCGCTGACCCCTCGCCTTGCCACCCTGCTCCTGACCCTGCAGACAGACACGGCGGGGGGGTCAGCCCCGTGACAGCAGGGTGCTGCCACACCAGTTCCAAATGGAAGTGAAGCGCAGAGGGGTCAGCGGTGGCCCCGGCCACAGCTCCCTGTGTCCGCTGTGTTCCCAGCTGGCCAAACTGGGATGGTGCAGTGGAAACAAGGCTCTGCCTGAGGGCTGTGTGGGAATGGCCAGTGGCAGGGTTAAAACGTGGGAACTTGTTTCAACACAATTCCCTTTGTGCCTTTGCTAGTGGGCATCGCTCCCCTTCACCCATGGCCCCCCCTCGCCTCAGCTCCCACGCGGCCTCTGCCGAGGAGCCCGGGGCGCATCCCGGGGGAGGATGCTGCAGCTCGCGTTCGGCCGCGCCAGGGCTGGCAGCTCCAGCAGACACGTGCAGTTCTCCTCCGGGATCTGATCTCCAGGGACTTCCACCACAGAAATGCTAAGTGGTGGTCAGCTCTTCCACTCTGCTTTGCACCCTTGGGCAGCTTACTGAAATGCAAGTCTTGGCTGAGGTGTCTTCGAGTGGGGTGATGCTGCTTTTGAGTTGGCCTCATAGTTTTCACGTGTTAAGCAGCCTAGGAGGAGAAGCAAATAAATTAAATCACTGCATTTAATTCAGTGGAGCTGAATTAAACCTGGACACCACGGTACAAGTTCCCTCTCAGCCTGCTTGTCTGAAATGGTGAAGGTAGATGGGAGAAGAGAGAGAAGGGTTTAATTTCCTTCAGGGGAAACTTTGCTTTCAAGAGTTTAAGGCATGCTGCTTTAAACCATATGTTGTGTGTTTTTAAATGTCCTATGTCCTATACTGTCTCTGCAAATGTGTGCTCTTGAGTGTGAGGACTATTTCTGGACCTGTTGCCAAGGCAGTGCCAAGCTTCTGCTTGAGGCTTACACCCTTATTCCTCCTCGATTTAGCTCTCTTCTGAATTGTTCTTGGCCCTGCTTCTTGAGTATGTGGGACTGCTTCTGGAAGATAGACAGCACTTTGTTCCTTGGCTTGGCTGGGCGCTGAGGTGGTGCAGCACCCCGCAGGAGCAGGCTGGTGGGATTAACCACGTGCGGCTGTCTGAGCTTTGCTGGACTCCAGAACCTGGTGCATCTGAGGCTGAAGGAGGGGGATGCTCAAAGGTGGCTCTAGCCCGCTGTTGCGTTCCGGTGATGTTAGGTGGGTCACACCCCTGAGTGTCCCTGGTCCTGGCCCTGGAGAGGTACCCGAGAGACAGCAGGACACGAGGGTGCTGTTTTCTCCTGGACAGTGGGTGCAGAGTGCTTGCAGCAGCCAGCTACGAGCACTTCGGAGCACTGAAGAGTTACCCTGAGATTGCTTGGAGATCGTGGTCAGAATCTGTTCTGATGCTCCATCCCTCTGAAAATGTGGTGTTTTCCTTCCTTTCAGAGAAGCAGAATCATTCAAGGAACAAGGCAATGCTTACTATGCCAAGAAGGATTACAATGAGGCATACAACTATTACACAAAAGCCATAGGTGAGGACACTTGGTGATAATACTTGCTGAATGCCATTCTTAAAAATCAAAGCTGGTTATTGATTTAAAATACACCAGCAGGGTTTCTAACAGCACACACTGGCTGAAAACCTCCTGCCTGCTTTAATTACCTTGCCAAATTTCACCAGACTGATAAGGCCAATGTGCCAGTGGGGGTGGCTGCAGCAGTTCTGTTCCCCCCGAGCTGTCCCTCTCATGCAGGGTCAGCAGTGCTGCCAGGCTGAACACCCCAAACTTCTGTTCTGTGTGGGTGCATTCCTGTGGGTACTGTGGGGAGCAGGAGTTCTATGACTTGCTGTTCAGAACATCTGCTTGACCATCGTGCATCATCTTAAGCCACTCGGGTGATGTGATGAATTGGGAGGAAATGTGAGTTTTTAATAATAAGTGGTGTAGCTGCTAACAGTGAGTGCTCTTCCATCTTCTCCAGATACCTGTCCTAATAATGCCAGTTATTATGGCAACAGAGCTGCCACGCTCATGATGTTGGGGAGGTTCCGCGAGGCACTGGGAGATGCTCAGCAGTCTGTCAGATTGGATGACAGCTTTGTAAGGGTACGTGGCAAACTCCCTGCTTCTTATTCATGTCTCTGCCCTTGTCTCCACCTGTTGCAGCCTTTGCAGCTCCCTTTAACTGTCTTCTCAGGGCCATCTACGGGAAGGGAAGTGCCATCTGTCCCTAGGGAATGCCATGGCTGCCAGCCGCTGCTTTCAACGAGTTTTAGAACTGGATCACAAGAATACCCAGGCACAGCAAGAGGTAGGAGGTTCTTCAAGTGGAAATATCCCCAGTAGCTGGGCCTGTCCAAGGGAATGGATTGGTAAGCTCGTCCCTTCGGAATCACGGTCGTCGTTAGCAATGGCCGTTTGCTTGCTGTGAGGCAGCGGGAGAAGACGAGATGCTGTCAGAGTCTCCCTGTGTTTTTCAGCAGTGTGCCAGGTCCCATCGTTACCGCTGTGTGGGATTGTCTCCCCTGAGCAGGAGGGCAGGGAGGCTGCACTGGGCTTTCCCCCAGCTCTCCAGAGAAGTGGTGAACGGTGGTGAGGGGGAGCAGAAATGGGAGATGCAGCACGTAGAAGGCTGCTGCTGCTCTTGCAGCTCATTCATGGGTACATTTTTGTGGGCTGCCAGTTGGGTCACTTCATTTCAAACTGATTCCAATGCTGACAGAAATGTTCCCATTATCTGTGGTGTTGTTCCATGGCCTGCAGTGGTTTTTGCTCTGGCACGCTGGGGACTGGCTGCTCAGGTGCCCTGATGGTGTTCCAGGGCAGTGACTGTCCTGCAGCACTCGCTGTGTTCTCTTTCAGCTGAAGAACGCCAATACTGTGCTGGAGTATGAAAAAATAGCTGAAGTGGATTTTGAGAAACGGGATTTCCGGAAGGTAAGGCTGCCTCGATTGTTTCCTGTGGCATTTTGAGCTGACATACTGTACCTGGCCTGTCTCCTGCCTGGCATCCCCTGGGCCCTCCTGGGAGGTGCTGCACCAGGGGCCTTTGCTGTGGAAGCAGGGCTGTCCTGGGCACTGTAGGGGTTGTGACAATGGCAGAGCTCGTGCTCTCCTAGCACCGAACGAGCGAAAAGTGAAGAGGGTGACTGGCTCAGGCTGAGTATCTCCTGTTCCTGTGTGCTTTGCAGGGGGAGTGGGACCACGAATGAGCTGCTGATACCGACTTTGTCAGCAGCAGCATCCAATCACACTTTGCTCTTAAAATACACATTCAGGATTCTTCCTTCTCGAGTCTTTAATTTAAAAAGCCAAAGGAAAAGCAGCCTGCCTGGCAGTGTCCGAGCCAGGGTCACAGGAGGAGGATGCAGAGCTGCGTGGGGCGTTCCCCCTTACTGCGTCCCAGCCTTCTTCCCAGGGGCTGTGGCAGGGTGCAGCTGGCACTGACCCGGTTTAACAAGAACCGAGAGCGTGCGATGCGCGAGGCACCGGGCGCTTCTCGTGCTGCTGTTTCTGTTCGGGGGCGCGTGCCAGGCCACGTGTGGCTCGCGAGGGAGGTTGTCCAGCCCACTGAGCTCGTTGGTCAGGTCACTGACTCAGGCTAAGCTCGAGGTTTTGGGAGGGTAAATCCCAGCTTTGTGTCACCTGGTTATGAGGAGCAAATGGGGTGTGTGGTCAGCCTGGATCTCAGGCGGAGGAATGGCCCTGCCGGCGTGGCGTGTGCTGGGCTTTCTTATCTGTCCCCACGCTTCTCCTGTCTCTCTCCACTGGGGAGGCTCACATGAAATGGGATCTTTGTCTCTGGAGAGCTGCTCTTGCTCCTTCCTCACCCAGAAGCCACTGGTCCTCAGCCCGGAGCACAGTGCTTCCCACAGCGGGCAGCCGTGATGTCACGGCCGGGGAAGCAGATGAACCTTGGTGGAACAATGACCCTGTTCTCGTGCAGATGTCCCCACCAGAGAGGCAGAGATGGAAAAGACCTCTTAGATCACCCTGCCCATTGCAGTCAGACCAGTGTAAGATCAGGCCCTGCACTGTACTGTTTTGTGTTTGGTCCAGCCCAAACTGTCTCAATCTATTGAATTTCTGTCCCTCCCACGTGGCTTTACAACGTAGGGAACAGGGGCAGAATTGTCCTCCTTGGCTGCTTCTGCAGGGCCTACAGTTTCACAAGGGTCCAAGGGATGGACCTTCTGTAGGTGTCCTTGAGTCTCCTGTGTCATGGGGACGTAGCGGGTGCCGCACACCTCTGTACACAAAGCCCTTTCGAAGGCAAACCAAAACCCTGCAGGAGGAGGATTTTCTGGTGAGATGTGTCTCCAGCAGCAGAGGGGACGGGGGCTGCACACTTGTGCAGGGACCAAGCTCAGTGTGGCAGTGGTGCAGCCTTTGGCCATGTGCTTTGCTTGCAGCTGTGGTTTTTCTCACACCAGGTTGTGTTTTGCATGGATCGTGCTTTGGAGTTTGCTCCTGCTTGTCACCGATTCAAAATCCTCAAGGCTGAGTGTCTGGCGTTGCTGGGCCGGTACCCAGAGGCGCAGTCGGTGGCCAGGTGAGTGTCCCAGGCTGGGGGGGCCTGGCTGCCACGTCCTTTCCATAGCCCAGTGTGGGCGAGGGAGTATCAAAAAGGAGCGGTCCTTAATGCCAGCTGTGAGGGGAGGGGTGCCTGAGTTCACCCCCTTTGAAGCTAATCTCACAGGGCTGGGTTTGGGCTGGGTTCGTAGCCAGCGGTCTCACTGGGGCGTCCCCAGCCCTGGTGCTGTGGTCACATGAGGAGGTGTCCCCGGAACGGGGAACGGGGAGGCATTGCCTGTCTGAATGTTTTGCTGCAGTGACATCTTACGGATGGACTCGACGAACGCCGACGCTCTGTACGTCCGTGGCCTCTGCCTTTATTACGAGGACTGCATCGAGAAGGCGGTGCAGTTCTTCGTGCAGGCTCTCAGGATGGCTCCTGACCACGAGAAAGCGTGTCTCGCCTGCCGCGTGAGTCCTGGGCCTGGGGCTGCCGAGTGACCCGGAGCGCCTCGCGTGGCTCTGCTGCATCAGCCCCTGCCCCCTCCCTCACCGTTATCGTTCCCACACCTCCAGCAGCAGGGAGCATCCAGCCCTTCCCAAAGACAGCCAGCTGCTGCTTGAGATGACCCCGAGCTGCTGGAAGCTCTTTCTTAGGGGACTGGGATGCTTTGAAGGCTGCCTCCCTCTCGGTCCTCTTTGTCCCTTGGTCAGACACAGGAGCAATCAGTCTGGGTCTGTGAGTTCCAAAAGAACTTTGACCTTCAGATGCAGTGCTGGTGCCTGTGGGTTCACTTGCATTCAGACACTGTTCCTTTCCTGTTGCTCCTTCCCTGTTGTAGTTCTCTCACTGACTTTTTAAATCTGTTTACTTGTATAAGCGCTGAAAAAGCGAGGTCCCATTCCTGTTTGTTGGTTTGGGTTTTTTTAAATCCATAAATTTACTTCACTGTCATGGTCTCCCATCATCTTAAAAATCAGGCAGCCTTTGTGCTGTGGGGAATGCCTGCAGCTGGTGCTGGCTGTTCCTTAGCACTTTTCCTGGGAGAAGGCAAAATGCTTACAGCTCGTTTCAGCTGCTGGAGCAGGGCTGTGACTTTTGCATCCTGCAGTGACCTCTGAAACCAGATGAGGTTGGTTGTGGGGACCCTGGCTCAGCAGAACAAGGTGCTTGGTGCCCCTGAGCCACTTCCCTATTGTCCTTATCCTCTGTGTTCTTCCAGAATGCCAAAGCACTTAAAGCAAAGAAAGAAGATGGGAATAAAGCATTCAAAGAAGGAAACTACAAACTAGCGTATGAACTGTACACAGAGGCACTAGGAATAGATCCAAATAATATAAAAACAAATGCCAAACTCTACTGCAACCGGGGCACGGTTAACTCCAAGGTAAGAAATGGCCAGGTTGTCCTTCTCCATGTCCTCCCCACGTCACTCCTCAGCTGCAGGTGGGTTGTTCTCTGCCTGCTGGGCAGGTGGGTCTCTGTGGTGCTGCAGGCAGTGCTTGCACCACGACTGGGTCTGTTCAGAACAAAGTGCTGGCTCCTGGGGAAGGAGAACTGCAGTGCTGGGGCTGCAGAGTGGGAGAGGGAGGAGGAACATCCTCAGCCTTGCCTTGATCACCAGAAAGGCATCTCAGTTGTTTCCTTTGCAGTAATGAGATTTCTTTGCTCTTCTTCTTCTTGTAGATTGTCTGTTTTACTTTGGGTTTTGATCTAAAAAAACATGACCTAATTTGAAACCCCTGGACATTTTTTCCAGGTTTGCTGTTGCATTTCAGTCGTGCACTATCCAGAGAAGCACTCAGTCGTGTGATGGTGCTTCCCATTTCCACTCTGCGTTTCCTCCTCAGCTCTCTGTTGGTGCCCGCTCTGCCAGCATGAGGCTTTCCAACACCCCCACTTGGTCCAAGAGACAGAGGCTGCTCTCAGAGCCTGGGGAATGGGATGAGCTGGGGACAGCAGTGGTGGATGTTTTACATGGCTGTTTGTGTCTGAAAACAAACAATGCTTTTTTAAAAAAAAATTAATATTTTAAAGGGTTTTTTTCCTATCTTGGAATTAGCTTGGACACAGAATAACTTGGTTTTCAGATCATTCTTAGGAAGACTCTTGTTTCCAAGTGCATTTCTTAAAGAGAAGCACCACATAGTTGTACTGTTTCACTAGCCAAGCTTCTAATTTTTCCCTGGAGAACAAAAGCTCTGTGGTTTTGGGGGGCTGGACACACAAAGCAGTGAGATTTTTCTAAGATTCTTTGCACTTTTTGTTTGTCTGAAATTGTAATGTTATTTGCCAGAATCTGTTCTCTGCTTGGGATTCACTTCACTTCTGTCTGACGTTGTAGCTTAGGAAACTTGAAGAGGCAATAGATGACTGCACGAACGCGGTGAAGCTGGACGACACGTACATCAAAGCATACTTGAGGAGAGCACAGTGGTGAGTCGACCTTTCTAGTGGGGACACTGGGCAGGGTTGCAGGTGACTGACTACAGATTTATTTGCTGCTTTCCTCAGTACTGGTTGTTCCCCAGTTTGCCCAAAGCTGCCTGGCCCACAGATGAACAGAACTGTCATTGCAGCCTTCATTTTAACTTGCAGCCTTTAGAGTTCTTCTCAAGCTCCATCTCAGTAACTGCTAAATTACAGTGAGCCCTTAATGTGTGAGTGAGGCTGAAGCACCAGTGGATGTGCACACATCCCTCAGAGGTGCCAAGACTGTCACTTCTAACTGGTGTTGCTGGTGTGCAGCTCTGCACCAGCTTCCTTGAATTCGTGCTGGCTGGTACGAGTTCCCACGGCGGGCTGCAGTCTGGGGTCCAGTGCACCTCTTTTCCTAAACTCACATCCATCCCAAACCCCCCCTGTGATGCTTCCTGCCAGGTACACTTGGGCCACCAGTGTTTCTTTCCACAGTTACATGGACACAGAACAATATGAAGATGCTGTAAGAGACTATGAAAAGGTTTACCAGACAGAAAAAACAAAAGGTGAGCACACTGGTGTTATTTTTCTGTGCATAAGCTTCTCTTAACCAGCAGGTTTTTTGCTGTTGCTTTTGCTTGCTGTTTCCCCCCGATATGCTCTGGTTGGCAGCCTTTTACCCCAGCAGGACAGCACTGGAGAGGTCCTCAGGAGCGCTGTGCAGTGCCTGGCTCAGCATTGCATGCTGAGAAGATAATTCAGCTTGTAGCTGAAGCAGTGCCCTGGGTTCAGAATATCTGGTTATGGGTCTCGTTCTTAACTCTCATCTTGCTTTTTTAGTAGCCTGAAATGAAACCTTAGTAACCTTAGTCCTTGTAGTTGGGTGTCTAATACTGGTTTAGTAGCACTGAGACATTTCCATTCAGAAACAGCCTTAAGGGGAGTGAGAGGCTTTAACGAGCGACCTGGCTGCAAATCCAAGTGGGGTGGTACTTGTGGCACTTGACCCCACCAGCCCACATCCTCTCAGCGTGTCGGTGTTCGGCCTCTCTTGGAGCAGGAGGTTGTGCCTGACACTAAAGCCCTTTGGCATTGCCCTTCTTCCTAGAACACAAGCAGCTCCTAAAGAACGCCCAGGTGGAACTGAAAAAGAGCAAACGGAAAGACTACTATAAAATCCTTGGGGTGGACAAGAACGCCTCTGAGGATGAGATCAAGAAGGCTTACAGGAAAAGAGCACTAATGCATCACCCAGGTATGCACCAGCAGGCTGCTGCCAGAGCACGTGTCATGGCCTTGGTCCCTTGCTCCGTGCAGGTGGCTCTGCAGCCGCCGCTCGGGGGTAAATACAAGGGAAGGGGTTTGTGGTTTGTGGGTGGGAACAGCTCCTTGTCCAGGAACTGGGGCTGGGACAGGAGCTGGAATGTGCAGCATTTTGCACTTGCACTACAAACTGAAAGCTGCTTTCCTGCTTGTTTTGGTATCCCTAGACCGACACAGTGGGGCGAGCGCAGAGGTGCAGAAGGAAGAGGAGAAGAAATTTAAGGAGGTTGGTGAAGCCTTTACCATCCTGTCGGACCCCAAGAAGAAGGCCCGCTACGACAGCGGGCAGGATCTAGAAGAGGATGGGTTGAACATGGGAGGTGAGTGCTCCTTAGGATGCTCTGCCATGGCAGCCTTTGGAAAGACTGGGCTGTTTGGAGTCTGCCTTCTCTAAGCAAACCTCCTCTGTCAGTTGACTCAGTTTGGTCTCTGCACCGAGTGTTCCACATTGTCTGGGCTGTGTGGTGGGTGCTGGCCTTTGTGGGAAGTGTAAAATAGCATAATAGAAAGCTTGTGGGTCCCTAAATGCTGCTTGTCCAAAATTCTCAGGCTGCCCCTGTGGCTGAAATGATCTGACAGCTCTTGCCTCTGGCTGTTCCTGCCCTCAGCTCCCGTGTGCTGCGGGGCTGGGACACAGCGAGCTCTTTGTCAGCGGCTTTTTGGCCATCTCTAAAATGCTTCGTGGGCCCTCAGTTCAGTGACAGCTTCTAAACTGTGAAAGTGTGACTGGCTGCTTCCCTTCAGCTCACAGCTGCCTTTTCTCCCCTGCAGAATTTGATGCAAATAATATCTTCAAGGCCTTCTTTGGTGGGCCGAGTGGCTTCAGCTTCGAAGGTAGGTGCCGCGTTCCGCGGGCAGCTTCGGCCACGCGCGTTCCCGGCGCGCTGGGGGCAGCGCCGAGTCCCCCCGGGGACGTGCGGCGCGAGGAGAGCGTTTGGGCTGGTGGGAGCCCAGCCCTGCCCCAGGTCAGGCGCTGCAGGGTGGTGCTGAGCCCTTGTCTCTGCGTTTGCAAAGTGCTAATATCTTCCATTTTCTCTTTCAGCTTCTGGGCCTGGAAATTTCTTTTTCCAGTTTGGCTAAAAATTAAACCCACACATACCTGATCTGCTTATTTTAACCTTGAGTACGGACATACTTAGACTCCTTCCTTCATCATGTCTCATTGTACTTAGAGCAGTTTCATTTTTCTGGGTTGGAGACCTCTGTTTTGTGTGCTTTTGTGTGTGAAGAGGAAACCAGCTCGGGGAGGGGAAGGCTTGTGAATTTTGTTTTACTGTTAACTTTATTAAAAAAAAAAAAAAAATAATAAAGCTTTGAATCTTTTGGTCCCTCCATGCTGGCCCATACTTTCAGACTGTTCCTGCTCCTCAGCAGAGAGGATTTCCCTCCCGGAATCTCCGCTGGTGCGAGGGTGCAGTGATCTCCCGCTGTGCTGGGCGGCTCCGGAGCGCGGTGTGGCAGCATGGCACGGGGCTCTGGGACTTGTACCTCATCTTCAGCTGCTGGAAATATTGCCAAGACTCGATGAAGGGTTGTGCCATTGTGTTTTACCTGCCAGCTCTCCTTTTTTTCTTTACTCTCCCACGTTTCCACCGGAACGGTACGCTCGGGCATTAATGTGGGAGCTTAACGATTTCCTCCCAGCGGAATGGTTCCGTGGGGTGAGAACAGCAGTTCACCTGAGACTTCCCTGTGCTGCACCTGGCATCAAGGGCTTTGTGTTTCCACCCCAAGCACTGTCCTGTTGAAGGGAATACTGAATTTGCTCTGGCCTGAATTTCCTCACCGTACGTTTGGGTTTTTTTTAATTAATCCACTTGAACATTTAATATTTGTGCTGAAACTTGATTTTGTTGAGCTGGATATTTGATTTTGTGTTACTGCTGCGTAACGTGAATGAGCTCTCGCTGGCTCTGAAGAAATGCAAAGTACTGTTCAGGTGAATCATGGAAAACGGTTCCTGCGTGCGCGCGGCGGTGTGCTCTCCTCATGTTTACAGAGACTGTACAGATATGTGAAGCTAGTCGAGGAGTTTTCAAGTAGAAACAATTTATTAGCCCAAAGCAGCAAGAAGATGCCACGCCAGGCTCTGAGCTGCCCGTCTGTCGCTCGCTTCTCCCCGGTGCCGGGGGAGGAGCGGAGGGGCTGGGGCTGCCTGGGCTGCACCACCCCCCTGGGGCTCACAGAATCAGAATGGTTTGGGCTGGAAGGGGCCTCAAAGGTCACCCAGTTCCAGCCTGGAACGGGAGAACGTGGTGGTGGTATCGGAAACGCCGCGTGGTTCCTCGCCATGGGCACGGTGGTGCAGCGAGAGCTGAGCTGGGAGAGGCCTCTGGCTGCTGTGCTCCCCCCTCTCTGGCAGCGAGGGGCTCCGGGGCAGGCGCTGGCGGTGGAAGGGGGCCGAGGGCAGAGGTGTGGCGGCGTGGCCGGAGCCGCGGCGCGGGAGCTGCCCCGCGGGGGCTTCGGAGGGCTCGGTGCTGCCTGGCGGAGCCGAGGGGTGTTGGTACGAACAGGCACACGGCTCTGTGTGGAACACCTGATCTGACTTCGTACTGCAGGAACACACAGGGCAGTGAACTCATTGCATGAACCATCTCTGTCTTCCTTCGGGGGCTGCGCGGCACGGGCGGCGCGGGCTGCGGTGCCCAGCGGTGGCCGCAGGGCCGTGGTGCTGCCAGGGTTCCGCAGTCACTGACAATCTGCTCTCACAGAGGGAAGATTTAAGGGCTTAAATTTTAGTACTGCAGAATAAAGACAGTATTTTATAACTCGTTTGAAAGCCAGCTCTTAAAATGAGCCAATGTTGAGGAATATTTCCAAAAATCGACTCTGCAATGTTTATTCTGAGTTCCCTCTCCCGGGTGGAAGGTGACCGAGTTCTGTGGTGTCACGGAGAGCAGAGGAAGGTCCTGGCATCGGTCGGGCTCTCCTGGCGCGTTGGGTCGGCGTTCACGGGACTCGCTCCGCGGTGCGGTCGGGGCTCAGACGTCTTGTCCCGGTGTGGTGTTCCTGTGCAGGTTGGGCTCAGCCTTTTCTCACCGGGCAGGGACGTGTCTCGCCTCGACCGGTGGTTTTCGTTGTCGTCCCCCAGCTCGGTGCGGCACGCGTCCTCTTCTCCAGGCTTTGGATGAGGCCGTTCCGGGGAGGACGGAGTGGAATGGTTTTTGTCCCGAGGGAGGACGTGCACACATCAGATATTTGTCAAACTGTACATGGATGCATGATTTACTGTAGTTAAATATTTGTGTGGTGAGTGCCAACTTTCCTAAGGAGCGTCACGGTGCGACTCGAGGTGACGGCGCGCGTTCCCTTTTGCCCAGAGCCAGGGCGTGAGCAGCGCTCGGGGACCCCCGCCCCTCAGGGCAGCAGCGGTGCCATTGTCACCTCCATGTGGTGTCCCTGCACTGCTCCCAGGCACGGGGCTCTCCTTTGGGGCCGGTGTGAGGGGAGGGTGCCGGGGAAGGGGCTGCTGTTGGGG
This sequence comes from Podargus strigoides, assembly GCA_028020825.1. NCBI lineage: Eukaryota > Metazoa > Chordata > Aves > Caprimulgiformes > Podargidae > Podargus > Podargus strigoides. The sequence goes on along the minus strand of CM051647.1, from coordinate 6,624,167 downwards.
TGACGGAGGAGCAGCAGTGGGCTGCGACCCCCGGGGCTGGGGTGACTCTCAGAGCCTTGGCAAGGGGATGAGGAATTGTTTGGCTGTTACACTTCCCCTCTGAAGTTTTTTTGCCTGAGGTGATGCTTGTGGTGTCTGAGCTGCTGTAGGGAGAGCTTCAAAATAAACCAGAGGTAATGTCACGCTTTAAACATGAACACGTGTGGCAGGAGCGTCCGTGCCTGGGCGCTGCTGCGTGTCCGTGGGTCTGACCCCTGCGTGGGTTTGTGGGGGTTCACTGCACGAGTGGCTCCGCTGCCTGCAGGGGACGGTGAGAGCCCTTGGCAGGGGCACTGAGCCCGGGCACGGACCGGGCTGTGAAGGCCCTGGAGCTGCTCCCGGCCACTGCGCAGGGCAGTCCCCGGCCTCGGCGTGAGCTGGGGCTGTGGAGCTGCACCCTCGTGTTCTGTAAATACAGCGATGCAGCCTGAAGGGAGAAGGCGTTCAGGGCGGGCAGTGTTGTTACCGTGGGCTGTTGCAGGTCCCACAGGTCCCCCCTGCGGCGTACTCCCCATGGGGACACCGCAGGAGCCGCTGTTTCCCCTGCGAGAACCGGCCCGGAGCTGCGCGGGGCCCCGTCCCTCCCCGGCCCGCTGAGTGCCCAAAGCGTGGGCAGCACGCAGGGGTTTGCTCTTAAAATCCCTTCTGGGGGTTCAGTGATGACTGACGACCTTCGCTTCCCTCCAGGCGCGTGGTTTTCAGCCCCTTTAAATTTGTGCCTTGTACCCTCCCTCCCCTCCCTCGGGCTCGGGGTGTCGCAGCGGCCGTAAGGGGCTGCGAGGTGGCAGATGGCCACAGCCCCTCTGTGTCCCTCCCTGCTGGAGGCTGCCCTCCTGCAGCCCTGCTGTGTCCCCAGGTGTCCCTGTTGTCCCCAGTTACCCGGGCAGTGGGACTGGTGCTTGGCTTTGAAAGACGATGCGTAAAGCTTTGGCCATCCTGGACGTGCCCTGGTGTCCCCACTCCTGCAGTCAGGGACGGGATTGTCCCCTCTTTGGGTAGTGCCAGGCAAGCTTCTGCTCTAGCCTAGATCTGAGCTCTGGAGGAAAGCTCTGGCACAGCCAGGGTGGCTCGGGGAGGGCTGGAGGCTGCCTGTGGCTGGGGGCTGCAGCTCGGCCCTGCCATCGCTGCCCTGCCCGCGGTGACCCCGCGTCCCCCTTCCCGCAGTGGCTCAGGCTCTGAGAGCGCAAAGGGCGTGAAGCAATGGCCGAGGGGCCGAGTGCGAAAGAGCAAACCGAGCCCCTTCCCTGCATGCGTCGGCTTCGCCGTACCCACACCACGGCCTGACCCAGCCCCGAGCCGTCACCGCTGTGCAGCCCCCTTGGAGAGGACGCGCTGCAGCGCTGATCCCGCCCCAGGGCCCGGTGTTTCCCTCGGTGTAACCCCTGCCCTGCGGGCACCCCGGCCCCCGCGCTTCGCCCCTCTCCAAGCCGGCTCCGCAGCGCTGTGAACGCTTCCCCCGGCCCCCACCCTTCTAGGATGTGAATGGTAAAAATGTGAATATTTGTTGTTTACTTCATTAAGCATAATTCATAATGATGTGTTTATATGGAGACTATCACAGACTGAAGCAAAACCGTATGCAATTGGTTTACTTTATTATAAACTGTATATGATGTACAAACTAATAAAAACTCAAATGACGACAGACTCTCTGTTGTTCTTGAACAGGCACATAAAGGAGAGAGTCAGCTGTGCCTTCCAGGGCTGCTCCCAGGGGACAGGGGGTGGGAAAGGCGCTGGAAAAGTTTGGCTGGAACAAACTCACGTGAGATCCCCAGGCTGGGAATGGGGCACTGGGCTCCAGCCCCCTCCACACAACAGCTCCTCCAGGGCCGAGCCCAGCACAGGCTGCTCAAACACGGTCAGGATTTACACACGTTAATTCAGGGTTAATTCACTGTGCAGTTCAGCTGTAGCAGGAGTTTAAGCTGTGGTCCAGACCTGAATCCATTAGTTGAGCTTTGTGTTACAGTAAAGCGGCGACCGCAGGCGGTCTGGCTAGGAGCAAACCCATAAGTTTCAATAAAACAGACTTAATAACGGAATTAAGGTTTTTCCAGGCAGTGGTTTAGGTTACACAGTTACCTCCACTTATCCCTAGATTACAGTGTTACTGCCAGCAGGACGGGTACCCTTCACGAGCATTAGAGGGAAGCAGTAAAATCTTGCATGAAGTACAGGTCTGTACTTCAGACACGATTTTAGTTTCTATAAAACAAGACAGAAGAGACGTTAGTTCATCTCTTCCACTCCCTGCCACAGGGACAAGGACGGGACAGGGCTTGGTCCAGCCCACTCTGACATGAAGTGACGTCACTGGAGCCGCAGGACAGGACCCCAGTGCCTCTCCAGGGGTTCACTGGTTTCCCCTGAAGCACCGAGGGGCAACGGGCGTCCCTTCTGCCCCTCCCCAGCGCATCCCTTCCCCGCAGCCCTCGCAGCCGGGACACGGACGGGTGGAGCACACAGAGGGGCTCTGCCCGCGCTGCCCCCGCTCCCAGGCCCAGCACGTAAAGATCCAACGATTGTGGTTCAAGGGAAGCTGTGAGAGACCACAGCTGATCTTCCCCCGAGGAAGAAAACAAGCAGAACAGCAGGGCTCCTCCTCCCCAGAACCCCCACCACCCCTGGCAGTGCTTCAGCCGCTGACACTGGGTAAGTTTTCCTTCCTCCATCAGGAGCTGCTTGGTTTCTCCCTCGTTCTGAGGCCAATGAACTCTCCCCAGAGAGGCTTCGCACTGGGGCTGGCAAAAGGACTGACTTTAGTAACAGTACAACTATTTCTTTTTACACTTTTAAAGGTTACGGGGGTTACTTGCCTTTAAAACCACTCCAAGGGGGTGCCCCCCCGCCCCTAGATGATGGTGCAGGAACTGAAAGCAGAGCCCCGTTTGTTGGTGCTCTGCGTGGGCACGAGCTTCCCCTTTCCGTAATAACCCGAGAAAATCGCCCTCACGTCGATCTTCTTGGAAAGGACGAGCATCCACATCCCGTTCTCAAAATACAGCAGCTTCCCCCCTCCGATCTCCCCCACGTGATCCCCTTTGTTCCCTCCCTTCTCCAGCTTCACGAACTCCAGCAGATCCAGCCCGGTCTGGACGGCTTCGACGCCGTTGGCGCAGCCGAGGGTGATGTGTGCCCGGCTGCCCTTGGGCACGCTGTCGGAGGGCAGGACCTTATCGGCGTCCCCGGGCCACAGCAGCAGCTGCTGCTCGCTCAGCTCCACGCGAGCGCCAACAGTTTTTGTGGTGATGAACAGAGCCGAGATGGAGAGGGTGAAGCCTTTCCCGTACGAAGCCTTCACAGCCTGGGGAAGGGGAGACAAACGGGACACGGCTTTACCCGCCGGCGGACGGGGGCTGAGGGCAGCGAGCCTGGTGGCACCGGCCACAGCCTCGGGGTCTGGCTGCTGGTGGCAGCCCTGACAGAGCTGAGATCGGGTGTGCAAGCGCAGGGCCGCAGCCCGAGGGCCCCGCTCCAGGACTGGAGCTGCTTCCACCCTTTTCCTTCACGAATTCCAGGCTCTAACTTGGGCTCAGCTGTTTTCCAGTCATTCAGCTGGAAGTGCAAACCCCTGAACTCCTCATCAATCAAACCAAGCTGCTGGCGGTGGGGCTGGAAGGCGGGGGTGAGGGAGGCAAGAGTATATTTTGTTTGCAAATTAGCAGGAAATGGTCTCCATCTCGCCCACAGGCAGGACTGTCCTACTGCAGGGCCACCTGGACCTGTCCCTGCTGTCCCTGCAGCTGCCCCCTCAACTCCAAGCAACGCCGGGTCCCAGCCCACCCCGAAGGTTTGTGGATCCCCTGCTGGGAACGGGGGACCAGGGGGAACGGGGAGGCCGTGGGGAGGAGCCCCAGAACTCACTTCTTGCTGTGCGTACTCCTCGGCTCCAGCTGCTTTTCCAAAGTCAGTGTATTTCGTGGTGCAGTGCAAGACCCCGGGCGGCCTCTTCACAAAGTAGCTGGTGAGATCTATTTTTATTTTGGGATCTTCAATAGCAGAAGCAACTGCAAACACAGGTAAACGATATCACTATCCAAAAATGATCCCCCCGTGTCACCCCATGAGCCCAATTCCCCTCTCAGCTTCCTCCACCAGCCTGTCCTTCACATTTCATCCCTCTTACTGCTGGAAAGGACCAGATGGGTAAATAAAACCCCTCCTTTCCCCTGGCTAACAGTGGGTGGAACTGCAGGGCAGCAGCTCCTGTGCATGCTCGTGGCTGTTATCCCAAATCCCTTACAGGGTGCAGTGCTGGGGTAACCCTGGGGTAACGCTGCTGCCGCCCCTGCCCAGCTCCCTGCCGTGCCACAGCCAACGAACTTCTTAGGAAAACACATTTCATTGATTTTTACTTACAACAGCAACTTTGTCAGCTTTGGGGAAGGGATTAGTATCTTTAAACAGCTTTTCTTGTTGCTAACTTTAACTGGGAATTCCGTTTGGAAGCTGACCAAACTCATTCCATTTGCTGTGTTAACATTTCATCAACAGAGTAAGAACTTGGTAAGGTATTTCTATACATACAGTATTTACTCTCCTTTCTGAAGGCTTTGAGGCTTGCAAGCTCATCCAGGAAGGCCTGGCCAGCCTTCCTCAGGATCTCCGAGCTTCTTTTGCTCAAAAACCACCCAAAATACATGGGCAGGAACTCCTTCTCCAAGCTCGGCTTCATCTTTTTCAGCTCCTCCACCGAGAGTTTCCACTGGTTCTTCTCCTTCAGCTGCACACAATCCATTCGCCAGGGGGTTCTGGGCTCCGCAAACAGGACCTTGTACCGGTACTTGTCAGCGATATCGAAGAGCTGCTCCAGCCGCTCCCGCTCGTGGTGAGTGTCATCCAGAACGATAACGCTGGTGTCTCGTTTGCAACAGTCAACTAGCTCCTCGTCCACCTTGGAATACTCTTCAGGAATGGCGCTTCTCACGGCGGGTGTGATTTTATAGCTGTCAACAGAGATGACCTTGCAGGCATCCTTATACCGGTCCTGAATGGCCTGGGCGAGGGTGGACTTCCCGCTGCCGGGCAGGCCCCGCAGAATGAAAAAGGTTTTCGACTCCTTGACTGTGGAGATGGTCTCTTCGTCGTCCAGGAAAGGGAACTGCAAGCTTTCAGGCCTTTCTTTCGTGGATTGAGTAGACATTTTTCTAAATATTTTCGGCAGGAATGTGTGACTCTTCTTGGAGAAGCCTCTGTTCTGAAATGCAAGAGGAAAACACTTTGCAGGCTGGCAGCCCCGAGAGGCCGCGTGTTCCCATCGTGCAGGAGGGACCCAGGGACATCTCTGCCCCCACGTCCCCCAACCCCAGCTGCCCCCTGTGGCTTAAACCACCCCTCAGCCAGCCCAGCGAGTCCTGCAGCCCGAAGCCGTGCCCTGTCCCTCCGCCCCCAGCACCGTCCCTCTGACCCCAGGGTGCAGCTCCGGCCTCAGCCGCAGTCCTCCTGACCAGGAAGGGGAAGTTTCACCCGTCACGTGGCTGCAGCTGCACTCTTGCAGCACCACGAGCCCCACAGCCACATCCTTCAAGCACCAAATCTGTTCCTGAACGCTTCAATAAACACCTGTGGCTGCTGAGATAACCAGGGTGCGGCGCGGGGAACTCCGCCTGCAAACAGGAGACCAAAGTCCCCGGCGGCTGTGACAGCTGCTGCAGCCTCATCGCTTCATTGGAATAAAAACAACTGTGAAGGGATTTAAGGCAGCTCAGGGATCCTCCATCCCACGGGGACGGCTGCTTCCGAGCGGCGTCTGCAAGCAGTCTCTGGCGTGCGAACTGCTCCGGAGCACATCGGCACCCGAACGGCTCCGAGGGGCGAGTTTGGGCTCCTCTTGTGATGAAGAGCGACTGAAACTGCTTCCAGCAGAGCCAACCCCCTTCCCAGCACTGCTGAGCTGAACAGGAAAGCGAAACCACCCACAGAAACACTCCCTCCCCTCCTGCCAGCAGCTCGGGTCCCTGGCGTCCCAGATGAATTCCCAGCAGGGCCTGGGAAAACGCGGGACTGGGAGGGAACGGGGGTTCCTCCACCCGTGTGAGTGCTCAGCAGCACCAGTGGGGCAGGCGCTGGTTTTGGTGTCAATGTGCGACCACTCCACCTTCCCTCCCCAGTGCTGACCCGCTCGAGCCCCACGCTGGGCCGGCGGCCGTGGGAGCGACGCGGGAGGAATAAATTTTGCCTTGATGCAAAAATCGGGGGGGTTACATTGAAAATAAATGGCAGAAAAGCACAGCTGCCCTGCCAGGAGGGCGAAAACATTGCCTGAAAAACAACACTTTAGTGGATTAACTTTCTGTCCCTTATTCCAGCATCCGGAGCGGGGTTCTGGTTCCAAAGCACCGTGGGACCAGGACCAGGACCGGACCCCACTGCTCCCAGGGAGGCGCTGGGCAGGGAGCACTGCCCGCCCCAGGGTGGGCACAGCAGGACGGGCACCAGGGCAGCTGTGTCTGGTCCCCAAACTGGTGCCGAGTCCCTCCTGCGGGGATGGATGGGCCTCCGAGAGGAGCAAGGACCCCACGGCCCTCCTGGGACCCTGCCATCAGCTCCCCCAGGAATGTGGGGCTCCCAGGTCACGGCACAAGAGGGAGAGGGTGGCATGAGCCACCTCGGAGAGCTGCTCCTCACAGTCCCTGTGTCCCGCTTGCCGAGGGGGATGCTCGGTGGCTCCGGGCCGGGATGGCCTTGCTGTCCTCGTGGCCCCCTGTGCCAGCCCAGCTGCGGGGCCAGGCAGCTGCCAGCGGCCGCGGGAACTGAGGGCGCTTTTCAGAGGCGCGAACAAAAGAACAATAATAGAAAACACCCCCCGGCCCCATTGTTCCGCGGCCAGCCCGGGGGATAATGGGCGCCTTCATGGGCCGGGGCCACGCAGGGGCTGGCCGGACAATGGCCCCACAGAGCCCCGCGGCGGCGGAGCGCCGGGCTGGGGACGGACAATCCCCCATTGAGCCCCGTCCCATCCCCACGCCGCTCCCAGGCACGGGGGAACACGGGGCGATGCTCCAGGCACCGCGGCCTCGAGGACGCCCATGCCCCGGCTGTCCCTATGGCAGCCCGGGTCCCCCAGGACTGAGCTGCTGCGCTCCCAGTTCTGCCGTGGGGACCCCGGGGCCAAGGCCCGATCCCGGTGCCAGGGGCTGATCCCAGTGCCAGGGCCCGATCCCGGTGCCCGGCGGCACCCTCCGCCCCCCGGGCCCAGCACCCACATGTCAGCGATGCCGCCAGGCGCCTCCTCCCCTCCGGGAACCGAACCCTGCGCCCGGGAGGGGCGGCTGTCCCGGCCCCGCACTTACCATGGTGAGGGCAGCGGCCGCCGGTGCGGAGCGGCGCGGCGGGACAGCGGCTCTGGGGCGGGAGCGGCCGCGGCCCCTTTAAAAGCGCCAGCCCCGCCCACCGCTCGGCCCCGCCCACCCCGGTGCCCCCGCCCCAGCCCGCAGGCGCGGGGAGCGCGGGGTCACGTGGGGCGCGGCCGGAGGGCCGGGCCGGGCCGGCGGGGAGCCGGGCAGGGCCGGGCCGGGCCGGCGGGGGAGCCGGGCAGGGCCGGGCCGGGCCGGCGGGGGAGCCGGGCAGGGCCGGGCCGGGCCGGCGGGGGAGCCGGGCAGGGCCGGGCCGGGCCGGCGGGGGAGCCGGGCAGGGCCCCGCGGAGCCGGGGAGCGGCGGAGCGGTGAGTGAGAGGCGGAGGCAGCCCGGGCGCACCGCGGAGCGGCTCCTGTTCGCGACACCGGCCCCGGCACGACCCTCGCTCCCAGCCCCGCGCCGGGCCGGGCCGCTCAGCACCGGGCGCGGGTCCTCTCCTGCCCTGCGTTCCCGCCTGCCCTCTCCCCACTCCCCTCCTCCCTTCCCCCTCCGCCGTCTCTCCGCGGCTCCCTGCCCTTCTCGGAGCGGCCTCGTGCGTTCCTGGGGCCGGGATCAGCACCTGGGGAGGGAAATTCCGTCTGAGAGCGGTGTGCGGTGCTGAGCTGCGGGACCCGGGGGGACCGGGACCGGGAGCTGGGTGGCCGTGGGTACCAGGCCCGGGGGACCCTTGGGAGGTGGTGCCACCTCCTGCCCAGGCTCGGCACAGCTCCGAGAGGGGCTCGGCCAGACCTGCGGCCGCAGCCGACACAGGGCAGGACTGTAACGAAGAGTTTAACTCAGTCCTTGTCAGGAAATCAGTCCCTTTCCTCTGTGTGGCTTCTCAGATGCAGGTGATGTTTTTCAGGGCCTCAGCACTACGGATCTCGTTTATTCACAGCCACTTTCAGTCACGTTTCGTTTCTGACTGCGTGCTGGGCACTGGAGCTGCTCTCAGTGTTGTTAACAGCAGTTTTTTAAATGGATGGCACTGAGGAGTGAAACCACTGACATCACTTGCTTTGGTTTATACCAGCCCAAGATTAAACTACCAAAACCTGAAGCCACAAGCGGTACCTACGGCTCCGCCCAGCCGCCAGCTCCTGGCACGGGGCGCTAGCGCAGCACGGGGCTGGCTGCTGGGCACGGGCACCTTGGGCTCTGCTCCAGAAAGGGAAGGTGGAGAATGTTTGTATTTATGGGGTGCAGGGGTGTAAATGACAACTACCTTTAAGAAAGCAAACCATCCTTTCTTCTCTTCTTTTGTTCAGCTCCTCGATGAAGCTTTTGCTCACATAATCTAAGGCCTGAAAGAGAAAGGGCTTATTAGTAGAGGCTCTAGAAATGCAGTTCCATACCTAAGTTTTTCCTGTTTTCTTTTGATCTCTGCTGTCATCACCTGCTCCTTTCGTGCACTGGCTGTGCAGTGATGTGTTTTCAGTTCACAGCACAGAGACAATAGGTACAGCTAACTCACTGATGCTGCCCCAAGCTCCTCTCCCCTCTGCAACGAGCCACTTACAGTAATGATGGCCTTCTGAGCAGCTTCATTGTGAATAAGCTTCGCCTTCTCAAGTGCTTTTTCAAAGTTAGTGATTGCAGACCAGTAATCCTTCAATTTTACTGTAACAGACAAATGAAGACATCTATTTTAACCCAAGATCAAGAGAACAACAATAGTTAATCCAGTCTCTGATGAGAGGTCTTGATCTGAACAGTTACTTTGGCTGTTAAATCACGATGTTTTCACTAAGATACTGTGAAAGGAGCAAAATTTGTACTAATGCCTTTACCTTGTGCTTGTGCCACTAGTACTGTAGTGTGGAGTTGCCACTCAACATCTCCCTCTTCCTCTGCTGTCTGCAGTGCCTTCTGCCCGTAATTCTGGGCTGCTTCAGCCTTACTCAGCTCCAGGTAACATTGGCCGATTTCATGGAACAGCCAGGTCTTCTCCAGGCTGGATTTTGCCATTGGAATCTTCTCCTCCCAACTTCAAGCAGAGAATAAGACAGACAATGAATCTCCCTGGGTGCAGTTACAATTTCAACCACTGATTCTATAAGCAAAGTGTTCCAGGTGCTGTGGGTATGACAGGTTTCACAGCGCCCCCTGCTAGCAGTAAGAATAAACAAACTGAGCAGACAGCATCTATTTCACTCAAAATGCCACCTTATGCCTTTTCTGTTTCCAGTTTCACGTACATGTCAATGGCTCGCTGGAATCTGCCGGTCCTGGCGTAGACTCTGCCGATGTTATCGAGGGCTCTGGATGCGGCCTCTGGCAGGCTGCTGCGTGGGAAACAAAAAGAAATCGTAGCTGACACAGTCTTGTTCCTGTGCTCTGTTCAGCCTTATATATTTTATTCGGTGCTCAACTTCCTGAGAAGGAAGCGTGCACTGGAGGCTGAAGTGCTGAGAATGGGACCTGTGTTCCCTTGCTTTGCTTCAGCAGAGATTTTGATGTGCCATGTGGTCTAGATCCTTCAAAAATCTGCCTCGGTCTCCTTGTTTTGGGAATGGTGAGGACAGTAAGTCACTAGAGGCCATGGCACTTGGGCAGAGTCTGCATGTGTTGCCCTGCTAAATCTCCAGGTGAGAATTACAACAAATCCTGATGCTAAAACACCCTAACAGAGGTACTTTCCTCTTTTCCCCATCCATCTGAACTTCTCAGCACTTACTTCTGCCTGGCAAATTTCAGGTCCGTTTTATGGCTTTGCAGAGCCGCCTCCATCTGGCCCATCTCTAACTGAGCGTTTCCAATGCAGCTGTGGAGCTTTCCAATCAGTTCATTCTTGTTGGGAACTTCTTCCTCTGACCACTTTTGTATTGCTTTGAGCAGACACTCAGCTTTCTTGCAGCTTTCTTCATGGGAGCCACCAGTCAGCACTAGAGACAAAGAGGAAAGTTTAATGCTAGTGTGTGGACACGGTGATACTGGGGAAGTACAACTAAGTGCAGTTGTGTAAGCCTCAGACAAAGCTTGGGAGAGGTTGGAGCTCCTAACTCTTCACACATCTCCTACACTCAGTGGCCAACCTGGCTTTGATGTTGAAATGGGGTCCTGAAAACCAATCAGCAAGACCTCAAGTACAGAAAAAGCTGAGAAAAACTTGTGTTGAATTGTGTATCTAAGAAAGTATTGGGAAAGGTAAGGAATACAAAATACTTCCCAAAACTGCCTAATAGTGTTTGTTAATACTTGCACTGCTTCTGTGTTCTGGTCTGTATTTACTAAAGCAAATAATCACATGTGCCAATCATCATTTTCTTACTGCTTCCAGACAGGACACCTACACATATCAATCTCCTCCATACTCTTCGTGATGTATCTGCCAACCTCAGGTGGTTTTCGTTTGTCCCGGATCCACCCTTGCTGCCTGCGCTTGTGCTCTCTCACACGGGCATAAATAGGCTTCTGCTGCTGCCAGAATTCACTGCGTTTGTCCAGGTAGGAAATGCCACTCAAAACCAGGTCCCCTACTTTGATCCCCTGCTTCGTGCTGCTCTCCATCAAATCTGAAAACAAGATGGGAGAACCCAGGAGAGTATTAATGTGTACAATGGACAAAGCTGCAGTTCAGTGGGGGGCTGCTTGTGAACGTTTTTATGCTCTGATAGAGAGACAGTCCCAGCAATTACAGTCTTCAGTGCTGCTCAGAACTGATGCCATTAGGGGAGAAGTTCCAGAAAACTTGCTGTTACCTATTCTGTGTGTTTTAGTGAGCCAGAGCTGGTGTTCCCAGCCCCTGCAGTTGCTGCCTTCTCTCTGGTAAGAGCCAAGAAGGGACCCAGTGATGAGCGAGCGCCCGTCCTCCTGGACAGAACTGTCTGGGACGTTTGTACGGACACGGCGCTCTGAGAAGTGTTGTGGATTAGATTGCAAGATGGAAATTGAGAGGGCTTTTACATGCCTGCCTGGAAACCAGACAGCCCACATATATTATTAATGCTAGTGATACTGTAAAACCTGTGAGCAGACTCAAGTCTTAATTACTTCTCTATTACTTGGTAAAGTTCCCTAGAAAAATGACTACAGGGGAACCACCTTTCTGCCTAGTTCTAAACCAAGATACTCCTCTGAATCCTGCATCTGGATCTTAACAGCATTTATAACGAAACCACAAATGAGTTACAGTCTTAGGAGCAGTGCTTTGCACCTAATGCAAGTGTTAGTGGAATTTATCATGATGACAGAAGTTAATTAATTTGTAATGATACTGTTTCTGCTTTTGATTTCCTTAGCAGATTGCTCTGAGTTGATTTATTATTTGTTATAAAAGCCTGCCATCTAACAGGGAAGGAAATACACTCAGACATAGTTAATAATATTGGATCTGGCTTCAGAAATACCTTTACTGCCCAGACACCCGCCTCTCTCTCAGCCCCTGCAAGCACTGTGTGCTGCGTGAGCCCTGACACAAGCAAGGCAGAGCAGTCATAGGGGTAAGGAAGAAGAAAAGAACCTGCTTCAAAGGGACATTTAGTTAAATACAATGGAGAAAAACCTTCATCCTTGAGCAACTTTTCTAGGTAGGCCTTGTCAGGATAAAGCTCTCCAAGAAGCTGTCGCTGGGTTTTGTGATTCCTCACGGGCTGCTGTATCCTTGCACATTTTTGATCCTTAATCCGTTTGATTTGGGATTTCTGATCTGCTTTTTTGCTCTACAGGAAGAAATAACAAAGGAGGTTGAAGGAGATGAGGGGAACACTAGAACTAGCAGAATTCTGTTTACATTCCATATCAGCCAACTTATTTTTTAAACAAAAGCAAAAAGTCAGCATCTCACCAACTGCTTTGGTCATGAGCAACTGAAATTTTGCACCCAATTGTGCTCCCTCACTTCCCAGAACAGGAGGGGGCATTATAGTAACAGCAAGAATTAGTTCAGCTGCAGTGCCTTGTTCTGGAGGGTTCCTGGTCCGTGCTGGGGGGACACTGAGGCTGTGGGAAAGGCAGGTCTCCTTGTCCACAGTCAGAGAGACTGTGACAGCCAGGCTTCCGCAATGCCAGGAGGGTACTTCTAGAGTTTCACATCCAAAATCCCAACAATTACAGTGCTGATCTTTAGGCCCTTTTGTATAAACTGTTTTTACCACTGAGTACCCGTAATTCCAGCTGAAAGAAGCAATGAGCATTCACTGCACTGACTCCAAGGGAAATGTGTCCTGGCATCGCGGAGGAACAAGGCTCTGCTTCGATGGACCACCCCAAAATTAGGCAATCGAGAAAGTGTCCATTATCAAAAATGTGAACCTTAAACATCAGGTAAACCCAAAGTAAATATTGTAGATAAATGTACCCTGGCTCCGACCTCAGTGCTGTTACTTATTGCCCTTTGGTGGGTGATGAGCAACACCCAACAGGGACAGTCAGGCTGGCAGAGGAATCTCAAACTGGGCTGTGCTTCCCCATGGTTGCTGTTCCCTGCCCTTCTGCATTCTCCTTGAAATTTTCTGTACCTTGAGCCAGAACTACATGAGAAGTAGGTGCATAAATACTCTCACTACAGCTCAGGTCGTCCCTGTGCTCAGAAGGCACTTGAGGTCCCTTCCAACCCAAACCATTCTATGATTCTATTACAGCATTACAGTAAGTCATGAGCTTCTAAAGCAAGAACTCTTCAGACTGTACCTCTGCCTGCCTGCTTATAAAGCACAGATCCTCTTTATTCTCCAGTTTAACTGAGGATGGACCTGCAAATACAGGGAAAATACTTGTCAGTGTTCAAGAATACCAGTGCAGAGGCTTTAGAAATTAAAATTACCATAAATATGCCAAGCCTATAACATCCTGTTTGAAATAAAGCTGTATACTAATTCTTTCACATGAAATATGTGGATGTTGGTGTGTTCTGTAAGCAGGGAATGCAGCTCATAGATGCAGCTCCTCTTGGGATTTTAATTGCTATTTTGACATGGCACCAGGGGGCTCCCATCACTGTGCTGATTTCCTGCAGAGACCTGCTACAGCCCACATGGAAACAGAGGAGGACAAAAGGATGGCAGGTTCTCCTGCAGGATCACAGCTGCTTGGTTTTTAATCTGTACATTTGCCTATAGTCCAGGTACTTGAAGGCATTTAAAGCTCTTAGCTCAGTATATCAAGCACGGCAAGCATTTCAGCTGAGAGCTGCAAAGATATCTGGGCATTTGTATTAAGCTAAGAAAGCAGCAGTAATGGAGGAAAGCCAGCCAGATCTGGAAACCTTCCCTGTTTTGTTTTAGATAAGTAACATATAGATAAAGATCTCCAAGTGGATTCTGTAATCAGTGGGGCTGTAAGCAGATGAGCTGCTTTGTTCTTTGTAACCTAGAACGTTTTCATGGTGACTTTGGAAATTTCAGTTAGTGTCGTAATTCATTACATCACTGAAGTTATTGGACACCGTACATGAATAAGCATTCAGCCAAAAAATTAAGAATAAAAACCCCAGGGCTGTGCTCTTTTTGCTGCTTCCTGGTTTCATCCGAGGACAGCCACTGAGCACATGAATCCAGAAGCCAGGAGACTCTTGTTGTTGGTCCTTGGGTCACTTGCAGAGCCCATTTGCCATCAGCTGTCCACCCAACAGCTTCTAGCTGTGCTTGCAGGGGGCAGAGGATGACAGAGCTTACTTCCAATGCAGTTGACAATCGCCTCCTGGGATTTCTCGATACCCAGCTTGAACTTCTGTAGTTCCGGACGCAGCCTGTGGCCTCGATGGTAAAACACTAACGCAAATTCAAAATCTCCCATGGTATATAATGTCTCAGCCTTTTGGTAAAGTCCCTGAAATGACATTTGGGGGAAAAAAAAAAATAAAAAAAGATGAAAAAAAGCTTCAGAGATCTCGATTAACTCCCGACTAGGCAGACGTGAGAGCTCTGCGCTATCGCAACCTCCAGACAGTAAAACCCCATCCTGGAGCTCGTTCTCAATTGCTGCCAAGCACCTCCACTTCTCTGGAAGCAATAAAAGTGTCAAGGGAGTGCTTAGAGCTACTTGCTCCTACCCAGCACTGCCTCCCAGCCCTTCGCAGGTAAAACACCCGTCCTCGGCCACCCCGACTCGTCGCTTCGTGCCGTTTACCTTGTAGAATGTTTTGTCATTTTGGAGAGAAGCTTCAGCATCTTTCAGGGCATTCTCCGTGTCTCCAAGTTTCAGGTAACACTGTGAGCGGGCAACGAGGCCGTGCTTGTCTCCCGCTCTCAGCTCCAGCGCCTGGAAGGCAGCAGACACGGGTCAGTGCTGGGCTCAGCAGCACGAGGACGTGCGAGCACAGACATTTGGTGCCACCTGCGCTGTCCCTGTGTGGGTTTTGGGGATGGATGAGGATAAAAACACATCTTTGCTGAAAAAGGGATTCTCTTGATGTTCGCACGTTCCCTCTGCTGCAGCGGCCCCACTGCAGACAGGGGCTGCACCGCCCCGAGCCGCCCCCTCCCTTCACGCTGGGACCTCCCCTGGGGACACCGCCCTTCATGCCACCACCTCGGCGGGCCGGCTCTCCTCACACAGGAGGGGGTGCCATGTTCCTCCACCTCTGCCGGCCGCCCCCACGTCCACGGCCGCCACCCCGAGTGTCACCTCGGTGTCCCCTCGGGGCCACCCCCCGCCCTCCTCACCCCCCGGCCGCGGCCCGCCCGGCCCCCTCACGTTGGCGAAGCAGGCCATGGCCTTGGCGTACTCGCCCCGCCGGCACAGCAGCGTCCCCTCCGCCATGTAGCTGGGGAAGGTGCAGGGCGGCACCGTGCCCTCCGCCTCCGCCATGGCCGCCGCCGCCGTCGCCTGGCAACCGCCCACTTCCGGCGCGGGAGAAGCTCCGCCCAGCCCGTGACGTCACGGTGGCGCGACCGGGGAGGGTCTCCGCGCGGCCCCGGTGCTCCGGGAGCGGCAGCCGTGGGCCGGGTGCCTCGGGTTTCCGCTCCCCGCCGTTTCCGCACCCGCACGGCGCAGCGGGCTGGCCGGAGGCGCGGTGTGAGCGGGGCACGCGTGGGCGGCGGTACGTGCACGTTCTCCACCGGCACGCGTGCGGGCTCAGACCGAAGCGGGCCGGGGCTTCACACCGGGTGCCCGCGGGGCCTCACGCTTCAGCTCTCCTGCCCCAAGCGGTACGAACAACGGCGGGTCCGGTGCCCCTTGGGGTTCCGTTCTTCCACCCGCGTTTCCAAAGCCCTGCGCTGGAGGCACGGCGGGAAAGGGGGTCGGTAAAACCGCTCTGCGAGAGCCGTGGTGCGAGTGCCTTGGGCCCTGCTCAGCCCGGTCACCAGCCGGGGCCCACCCGGGGGTTCGCCAGGCAGCCCCCATCTCCGCAAGGAGCACAGCCAGGGCTTTGGGGTGTCTGCTGGTAGCCCCGGCTCCTGGTTTGATCCCTGCAGTGCCCGGTCCTGGACACACAAATGATGAATGCGAGATGCTGCTGGTTCTCTCCTGCCAGCGCCTTTAGGCTTGGCTTTATTTCATCCGTGGGTAAGACCCTGCCAAGAGGAATATTCCAAGCAATTTGTCCCTGCCGAGTGACTCAGAGGGGGCGTGGGGTGTCTGTCCTGCTCACCAAGGCTCCTGCTGGGAGCCTGGGAGGCTGAACCTCACCACAGGGAACATCGCTGCTGCTGCCAGGTCGTGGACGAGCTCTGGGGTGACGGGGCCCGTCCTCGCTCCTGGGACGGGGCTGGCACCGCGGCGTGGGAGGGAGGCTGGCTGTCACCCACGGGCGGAGAGGCAAACGCCCACTGAGCCCTGGAGTGGGAGGCCGTGACACACCCCTGTCCCAGGGGCGCAGGCAGGGCATTTCAGACAGTTTTAGGTTTTGGTAACTGCTTTCCACAGGGCCTTTCCCCACCGGCACTGGGTGTGACACGCTCTCCCCAGCGAGGCAGGCGGGAGCGTCTGCTCGGTGGCTGTGGCAAGTGGCAGTGCTGATGGGCACTTCAGTCACAGGCTGGAGATACCGGGGGACAGATGAACGTGCGATGATGGTTTCTGGCACGCGGAGGAGACGTGCTGCCTGCCGTTAGAGGCGTGCTGGAAACGGGGCAGGCGGCAGCAGGCGGGGGACAGCCGTGTCCTGCCCGAGGCCTTGGGAACCTCTCTCTGCTCTCTGTGTCCGGGCTGGATCCGCTGCCCTCGCAGGCGCGAAGCTCCCGCTGGCCGCGGCCCTTCGCTCCGGCCTGGCGCCAGCGGCGCTGCCCGTTGTGCGCCCCCAGCGCGGGGGTCACGGTCGGGGGCGGGGCGAGGGGCGGAACTACGACTCCCACAAGGCCGCGCGGCCGCGCCCCACCGCCGGCAGCCAATGGGCGCGCGGCCGCGGCTCAGGCAAGGCCCACGTGGCGGCGGCGGCAGCCAATGGGCGGCCGCGGGGCCCGTAGGCCGATGGGCCGGGGAGGCCGCGCCGCGCCGCAGCGAACAAAAGGCGGCGGTGGCGGCGCTGGGCAGGGCGTGGGGTAGCGCGGCCGAGGGCGCTCGGGTGAGTGCCGGGGGTGGCTGTCCCGCGGAGCGCCGCCGTGGTGGGGCCAGCCCCGGGAGGGTGCTTGCGGTTCTCTGGCGGGCGGCGGGGCCTTGCGGGGCGCCGCTCCTGCTGGGACTGCCGCGGGCCGGGCGAGAGCGGCGGCGCCGACGCGTCTGCGGCGGGAGCGCGGCTCCCGCCCCGGGTGGGAGGTGTCTGCGCGCCCCGAGCCCGAGCCCGGGGGAGAGCAGGCGCCGGTAGCTGCTCGGTGGTCCCGGCCCCGCTGTACCGCGGGCGGGCCCGGCCCGCAGCCTGCGGGAAGCACCGCGGTGTCTCTGGAGCAGCGGGCCCGCCGCCGGGAGCGGAGCGGAGGCGTCCCGGTGCAGGACAGAGCCGCAGCCCCGTGCTCCCTCCCGGCACCGCTCGGCCCTGGCCTTGGGGGAGGCGCCGCCTTTCAGCCGGTAACGGGGCTGGGGGGTCCGGCGGAGCGGGGGGGTCCGTGCGATGGGCACGGCCCGGGTGTCTGGGGGGGGAAAGGGCTTTGTCTTTGCACGGTCCTTCCCCTCATCCCGGGGGGTTTGCAGCGGCACCCGTGCCCCTTCTCCGGAGCGGGGGTGCCCTGGAGGCAGCAGCCCCGTGCTGGGGTCTCCTCCCGTCCCGGGGGGCGAGCAGCTCCGGCAGTCCCGGGAGCCGCCAAAGGGCCCTTGGTTCGCTGCCTGCAGACACCTGCTGTTTCCATCCCTGCTTGGGAAATTCTCCTTTTGCTCGGCGTTCTCTTTCTGTTGGGCTGCGGTTGTCGTCTGCCACAGCCCCTGCGAGCGAGAGCCGGGTCCGGGGCTAGGGGTGTCACCGCTGCTGCCTGGCGCTGTGTTCCAGCCCCGTGCACCTTTCCACACGTGAGGTGTGTGTGTGTGAGTGTGCAGAGCGTGTTCTCCATCCTCCAGCTCGCGCTGCTCTGGCTGCCGTTAGCACCCCGGGGACAGCCACGGGCTGCCCGCTCAGCCCGGCCGGGGCGCACGCTGTCGCCTCCGCAAGCGATGCGGGGAAGGATTTAAGGAACAAACTTGTTCCTGTCCTTCCCCAGGCTGCAGAGTAAGATGGTATTTGGAGTCCTGTCTTTAAAGACCCCCCTTCTGGCACTAGGTGCTTACCAGGGCGCTTGGAGCCTGTCTGCTGCTCCGTTAGCTGGGCATAACTCTGCTCGGGGCCTCTTCCCCTCCCTGCCTGCTGCTCTGACCTCAGGGGTTCCACGTTGCAGGGCACCTTCTCCACCACCGGGCATTCAAGGTGCTCGCTGCCTCCGCGAGCGCCCCTGCTTGCATCACGCCAGCGCGGTGCCAGGCGTGTCGCAACGCGCAGCGCTCGGGTACGGTGACCCGCGGAGCTGGCCGGCTGCTGCAGCCCGCTGTCCCCTGATGGAAGCACGCCTGTTTGCCGGGTGGAACCTGACGTAATTTTTCACGCTGCTGTGGGCTGAAAAATACTGGCTGCTCTTGAACTGTGTTAATAAATGACCCGGGGTGGAGGAGGAAGGTTGCTCTACAGTGTGGTTTTGTTGACATAATTCTTGGGAGAGAGGGCATGAAATCTTTACTGGAGAGGGAGTCCTTTTCTCCCCACAAAAGCATTGCTTGGGTGTGACTGGAGTCTGGTACCCATCTGGGTCGAAGCAAACTGCATCCCGTGGCTGCCGTGTTCTGCATGATCCCAAACTGGTGAAGCTCAGAAAGGGTTTAAAGAAAAACAGTCCAAACCAATGTCTATTTTTCCTTCCTCCCCCTGCAGAGCAGAACGTATTGCGCTGAGTAGTGCCACATCACCCGGTCTCTTTGGGAGTCAGGGGGACTCACCCAGGTTCTGCTGTCAAGAAAGCCTCTTCTTGTCTCCCATCTCTTTTCCTTCGGGTTGTATTGCGTCTTCCCTTCAGCGGGTCCCTGGTGTCACAGCAATATCCAGCTCTTTAATCCTTGCCACTCCCCCTGTGTTTCTGTGGTTGATGCACTCCAGAAACTTTGCCCAAGCACACTCTTTTTTTCATCTTTGACAGGTGAAGTTTTGCTTCTGGTCCCTTGAAAATGTGATCTAATCCATTTCTCTGACTTGCTCTGGAGTTGCTAGTGAAGGCTGAACACCAGCGCTCTTTGATCAGTGGCTGTGGATGAAGATGTAAAGGTCTCTGTTGCTGTTTTAGAGCCCCAGTAAATGAACACAGATCATTCATGGAAATCTGTGACACTTCCAGAAATAACTTGTTCTTACCCCAGCAGCCCAGTGGTCAGCCCAAGGCTGGGTGTGTGGCAGCCGTTCCACAGAGCTCTTTGTGGAAGAAGCAGAGGACAGCATACTTCAAAGGCAGGGATGGTCTTTGTGACCCGGGCTGACTCCAGAGCTGCTTTCAGTGACCTCCCGAGGCCCTTCTAACCTGAGCTGCTCTGGGATCGCTGCGTTTTAACTGGCAAGTTCATGGCCTGTACTGTAGGAAATGCTTTAAAGTGGCAGTAGATTGTCCTTTGGCCGGGGACGGGCTGCGTTTCCTTCAAAGGGACCGGGTCTGACGGGCCGTGAGGACGCGGCACGGAACTCGCAGGACGCCCAGCAGATCGTCGCCCGCAGCCAGGGAGGTGCTGCAGGTTGGAAACTGTCAGTCCTGCCTGCCCCTGGCCGAAGTCTTGAGCAGTGGAGGGCATGTGTTAGGAGCAGGCTGGAAGAGGCATTTTGTGCTGCTGACGAGTGCCGTTGTGTGGTGGCTGCCAGACTTGGGGCCTAAAGTCGTACGAAAATTGCAGTTCAGTCCGAGTGGATCCTCAGCAGAGCAGGGGCTGGGAGTGGGTCAGTGCAAGAGAAAGTTACCCCGTGGTTGTACGTGGTACAGAGAGAGGGGTTCTGTTTCCCTCTGTCTTTCCCAGGGGTGCACCCTAACTCTGGCCAGCAGGGTCGGTGCTGAGTGTGACTGCAGGCAGGGTCATCCCTGGGATGAGTGCTGGTCATCCCTGGGATGAGTGCTGGTCATCCCTGGGATGAGTGCTGGTTATCCCTGGGATGGGATGAGTGCTGGTTATCCCTGGGATGAGATGAGTGCTGGTCATCCCCGAGACGAGCACTGACCTGCCTCGCGCTCGGGGAGCTGCAGGGGTCCCCTGGGAGCTCTGTGCTGACCCGTGGGCCCCGTTCCTGCTCAGCATTTGCAGAGCAGAGGGAAGGGGTTAATGAGTCTGCTCCCATTGTGTCTCTGGTTGATGAGGGACCTGCACATACAGCTGGGAATTGCTGATGCCCTATGGATTTTTTTTTTTTTCCCTGCTGATCTTGTAGCTTAACAATTCAGCAGACTGAAGCAATTGTTTTGTGCTGTCTGTCCCATGGCAAAGGCAGGTTTGGAGCCTGGAAAAACTGAGTGAGGGGCGTAGTTAAAGACTTGCTAATGATTAGGAAATAATCACTAGCAGATAAGGGTAGAACCCTGCAGTTCTGCTGCCCTGACATGAGCATTTTGTCACTTTTCATCTACTGCTATTGTCATAATCCTCTAGGTTTCCTTTCTCTCTTTACCCCAGTAGTGTTATTGCAAAAATGAGGTGACGAAACTGGGAGAGAAACTGGGGGAGCAGCAGCATGTAGTGGTGTAAAGGCAGGCAGTGAGGTTTGGGAGAGATGAGCAACTCCGGAGCGCTGTGCCCAGCGGGAACGCCCCTGTTTTCTGTCCTCAGGTTTGAGCAATCCCGCTTACGTCACTCTTGTTCCCACTGACTTTTTTTCCAGGACTGTTTTTAATAAGACTGGAGGGAGGTCCTGGGTCCAGTTCCCCATGGTTGCAGGCAGTTACATCGTGATCATTGGCATAACTGGCATAAGCTTGATTGTTTTTATTTGTAAATGTGGCCTGGATATCTGCAGTATTCTTCAGGGGCTCTGTGTCACTTTTTTCGTGTTTTAGATTAAGAAATGTGATTGCCAATTTTATCCATCTGCTTCTACTGCAGTGAAATGTGACCCTTTTTCCCTAGGACTGGCCTTTAGCAGACTGTAGAGTAGGCAGATGATGGATTTCTAAGGACTTTGGAAGCAAGGGTATTCCAGCTTCCTCCCAGGGACAATAAATAGCTGCAGGTAACTCTGGAGCAGGATTTGCTCTCAGAAGCAGCACAGATGATGTACTGTGGTGTGTGCAGCTGGGGGCAGAGTGGTGGTTATGGGAATGGACTCTGTCTGTGCATGCTTCACAGTAAGGTTGGGGTGGGGTTTTTTGGTGGTGTTTTATTTTTTCCTTACAGCTCTGCCAACTACCATGGTGCTTTTAACATCTTTTGCCCTTTCTGTAGCTTCTTCTTTTCTATTTTAACACTTGAATTGCATTTGAAAAGATGTTAGCAGCAAATCTGACAGTTCTTCCATAAGAGTACTCAGTCCAACCTGTTCCATTCTAGAGGCACACAGAGAATGCAGCCTGCCTCCTCCTGCTGTCTTCTGCAGAATAAATATTTTGGCTTTTTTGGAAGGGATGGGAAGGACCAAACCTCTTTCTTCCTGCTCTAGGGCAAAAGGGCTTTATTTCTAATGATGGCTAATTATTCCCTGGCGTATTCTGTGCTTGCTTACAGCATGAATAACCCAGATGATTGCTAATGGTTATTACCCAGAAGCTAGCACAAGAAATAACTGTGGGATTTTTAAGCTGATTCCCTCTGGGTCTGAAGCGGGGTGTCTGTGCTGCAATGGCATGGGCAGTCAGTCCTCCTGAGCTGTTCAAATGCTTCCCTGGCCAGATACTCATGGAATTTGAGCTCTTCTTCCCTGTGTTGGTGCCTTTCTGCTCTGCAGCTCTCCCAGAAACCCTCCTAGGCATGCTTTTGTGTTTCCTGCCCCGCTGGCTGTGCTGGGGGAGCAGTGCCATGACCTCTGGTCACTCAGGATGCAGCACGAGGCACTGCTCGAGCGTCTGTCAGCAGTCTGAGCCCTCAGAAAAACCCAGACGGCTTGGTGACCCTGGCTGGTGGCAGCACTCTGTTCTGCTGTTTGACACATGCAGACAGGTTCACTGTCACAGGGATGAAGTGTTCATTTAAATGCTTACTGCTGCTAAAAAAGTGCAGCTTTGACACCTATGACTTTGTTGTTGCATATCAGAAAAAGTTACAGCTTTGAGATCAGAAATCATTGACTTACATCAGTTTGGAATACACTCTAAACCAGAGGAAAGCCATCCCTGGGAGAGGGGTGACATTAGGAATGATTTTTCTTAAAAAACCCCAAACTGTCTTACTTTAATCTTCTTTGTTGTCCTGAGTGTCTCATTCTGTAGGGTGTGAAGCTGCTTCCAAAACATCTAGGTTCTGAAACACAAAAAATAAAGCGATGATGTAAATGCATTCTGTTTTGGCAACACTGGCAACATTTTCTTCTCCCTTTGGAAAAGGGAATGGGGGGCTGGCAGTTTGCCTGCAGTCAGGCTCAGACTGGAAATGTGGCATGCCATCAGGAAGCAAGTGGGAGGGAGGGTTCTCCTCTCCTCTCACCTGGTCACTCCCTGGTACTGAACTAAGAGACGTGGCGAGTGTGTGGCACAGGTCCCACAGCAGGGCTGGGGTGCTGGGCAGTGGGCGGTGACACGGCAGTGGGCAGTGACACGGCAGTGGGCAGTGACCCGAGCGCTCCCCTGGACATGGGGGACGCTCGGAGCTGGCAGGTTTGGTGAAGGCACCGGTGGCTGGGACAGGCTGCAAGGATGACACCTTTCCCTGCAGGCAAGGCTGGAGAAAAATAATGTTCAGGGCAGTGGAATGGGGTAGAGGTTTTAAGCAACACAGAACAGTTCTTGCTTATCGGGCGAGTTTGATAGTGTTGTTTATAATGAGGAGACAGCCCCAGCTCTGTATTTGCTTTGGTTTTGCACTGAGCTGGGTGACTGGGAGCTTTCTGTGAGAACTGGGCTCTGTTCCTCATTACTTTTCTCTCCAATTCAGACTAGGCAGCCATGTCAGCCAAAGCCATCTCTGAGCAGACGGGGAAGGAGTTCTTGTATAAGTACATCTGCACATCCTCTGCCATCCAGAACCGCTTCAAGTATGCCCGAGTCACCCCGGACACTGACTGGGCACGACTCACCCAGGACCACCCCTGGCTTCTGAGCGAGGTAAGGAGAGTGAGCTGCCTCTGTGGTGGTGAGCCCCAGACAACCCCTGCCCACCCAGGCTGCTCCCTGCCCTGCTGTGACAGGCTGTGAGCAGAACTGAGCTCCAGCTCTTTCCTGAAGGACCGGTCGCTGCTGCTGCTCTGCAGCATTCATTTGCAACACTGATGAAGAAACAAGCCTTGCTCTGAGGCTGCTGTATCACCTGCTGGGGGGCTGACTGTAAAAGTCCCGTGAGGACTGTGAAATACATGAGCAGAGAGATCTGCTAATAACCACACAGAAGGTAAAGGAGGCGAACTCGGACAAAGCCAGAGCCTGCTGATGTCAGTCCCTGTTCTCAGACCCCTCTGACTGGGGTCATGGACCACTCTCCATGGCAAGCAGACACTGCTTCGGTTTCCTGCGTCCAAGCGGAACGTCAGGGAGAGCTTCATTTTGGGCTCTTTCTGTGCCAAGATCTTTTATATCTCTTTGTGTTTCATAGCCATGCACTTTCTGTGGAGAAAACATATCCAGAGGTCTTTTTATTATTGTCCAGGCTGGCTCTTTTCCAGTGGTTAATTACATTAAGTCATTGGTAGAAGATGGATGTTTCACAGCCATTTACTGCCTGACTGATAGAAGCTCTACACCAAGTAATTAAATGTTCCATACTCAAGTGCATGAGCAAACTGCTGGAAGATATCAGCAGGGCTTCTGAAAAGACTTGCAGAAAGCCAGAAGGGAGCAAGGACGTTAGCTGTCCTCTAAGGCAGAGATCTGTAATGCTAGAGAGGGCTACGGGGTCCAGCAGAAAGACCACGATCAGTGTTCTGTACTGCAACATGTGCTGTGCTGACTCTACACTGTGAGTTGCTGGAGTTCAGGACATATCAGCTGCACAGGAGAACTGCACCCATGTCTTATTTAAATAAATATATATATATATTTGCAGGCTAGAGCTTAGTGTGTTACCTAGGAACAGCTGTCCATTGGCATCTCACAAAGAGCCACCTTCAGTTGCCCAAAACACACAGAGCCCTGGCCGTAGCTGGTCACTTCTGCAGAGCAGTGACAGCAGGAGCTTCCTTTGTGAGCAGCTGACCATGCTGCTGTGTCTCTGACAGTTCCTCCTCAGGAGCCTCTGCTCACACAGAAATTTTAATTTCATGGTGCTTCTTGCAAAGACAGTTTGTGCAAAACTGATGGGATGCTGCATGCTTTTCAGTGTGATTTTTATTTCCTTAATTACAGAAAGTGAGTACATACACCCCATCCTAACAGCTGCTTTGAAAGGGTTATCAAAAATAAGGCAGCTCTTCGCAAAGTATAACATAAAAAAACCTGCAGGCACGTTGGTGCCAGGAGATGGGTTTGCCAGGAGACTGAAGAAATCCTGCAAGGACACTTGCAGTACAGAATCTATGGAAGTTCTTGTTTTGCTGTCTGCAGAGAATCGCTCGACCAAAAGCACTTTCTGATGCTTCTCTTTTCATCCCTCTTGTGCAATGTTGCAGCGTTTGGTGGTGAAGCCAGACCAGCTGATAAAGCGCCGCGGGAAGCTCGGACTGGTCGGGATTAACCTCACTCTGGACCAGGTGAAGGTTTGGCTCAAACAGCGCCTGGGCCAAGAAACCACGGTGAGTGCCACCTCAACAACAAAAGCATCAGGCTCTGTTTGTTCTCTCTCCTGCCTGCTTGCATGATAGAAGCTGGTGTGCAGAGGTTTCTCTTGCTTATGGTGGTGTGAAACTCGTGTTGTGCTGGTGCCAAAGCCAGTGAGAAGCTGTCCCATGGGGGAGCTTCCTGCTGGTAAATGGCACACCTCGACAGGGAGCACGGCTCAGGGCTCCCTCTCCCCTGCTCTGCAGGCCCTGGGTGGTGGGAGCTCAGAGGAGTTAGTGCCATGTGGAAAGTCCCTTCCACTTGGGAGTCAGCAGCTGATAGCACAAATGCTGTGTCTCCATGGCACAGCTGCTTCACTTCCATACCCAAGGCAGATTTAACCAGGCAAGTATAAAAGCTGTCATAGAATTGTCCTCTTACTGTAGCCAGCCAGTGTGTTTTGGCTGATGACCAAGTGTTACTTCAAGTCCTTATTTTAACTCGGCGCTGGCTTGTAATATTTATCTCCTGGGAGCGACACTGCGGTGCTAATGATAAAGAAAGGCCTGCCATCCCAGCTGCTGTGCCTGGGGAGCTGATAGAGCTCTGCCACAAGGAAACTGATGCCTCGGCCGTGCTGGGGTTGATTTGCTGCTGGCTCCTGCACCAGGCTGTGCAGCCGAGCCAGGGCGAGTTCCCTGGAGGCCACTGCACCTCGTGTCTGCCTGTCAGGAAAGCCATGGGTGTCGAAACTGCTTCTTTAGCACAACACAACAACTGCATCTGAAGGAAGGGCTGTGCCAAGGACTTGTGACCCGTGATGTTCGCTCCTGAAGCAGTGTCCCCAGGAGCAGGGCTGTCTCCCATGGCCTGTGCAGGAGTGTCCCCTGAGCCAGGAGACTTGGTTTGGAGAGCAGGAAGGTGCCCATGCAGGACAGTTCCTGGGACCTTGCTGTAGCTGTCTCTGGGAAGAGGCTAAGGGTGCTCGTGCTTTCCGTGCTCACTGACACCACTTCCCTAGCGAGTGCTGGGCAGAGGCTTCTGCTCCTGCTGCTCCCTGACCAGCTCAGGAGCTCCCTCACTCCTGACCTTTTCTGAGCTCCAAGAGCAGCTCGAGCTGTCGCGGTGCACACTGCAGTAAGCAGTGCTGTCGGGGAGGGGAGGGGAGGAGCCCTTCTGGTGTCATTCAGAGAGCTGTCTGGTGTGGAGAGGTGAAATACTTGGGAGGAAGTGATTTCAGAGCTGTGTTGATGAATTCTTGAAGCTTGCCTTGTGCTGTCATAAATGTGGATATTGGACAAGCATTTACTGGTGTTTGTCTTGTTTTCTGCCTACAGATTGCTAATGCTAAGGGAATCCTAAAGAATTTTCTGATTGAACCCTTCGTCCCTCACAAGCAGGTTAGTGCACTGAATAAACCATCAAAAAGTGCTTCTGAATCTCTTCTGTCTTGCACACAGCTCAGATGGGTTGATAGGGGAGAAAGCAGAAGTTTGGGAGCCTCTTCAAGGCCATTTCTGTGTGTGACTTGCTAATGTCTGTGCAGGAGGAAGAGTTCTACGTGTGCGTGTACGCAGCCCGTGAGGGAGACTACGTGCTCTTCCACCACGAGGGGGGTGTGGACGTGGGAGATGTCGATGCCAAAGCTCAGAAGTTGCTCGTGGCAGTGAATGAAAAGCTCAGTGAGTCGGATGTAAAGAAACATCTCCTGCAGCACGCGCCAGCAAATAAAAAGGAGTAAGTGCAGGTGCCCAGCTCTGGGCAATGCCAGCCACCCAGAAGCTCCTCCGTGATTTCAGTGCAACATCCCTTCCTTCTGTTTCACCCTAAAGCTTGCTCTCCTGCCCTTCTTGCTGCTACCAAGAATGTGCCATGCATCTTAAATCCAAGTTTTTTGACCTTTATCTGAGCCTCTTATAAAACTCAAAATAAATATTACTAGAGCTCTGAGCCTTCACTTGACAGGAACACATCTCAGTCTGCTGGAGTTTTGACCTCTGAGGTGTTGGAGACATGTACTGAATTTTGATCCTTCGTGCCAGCAGAGAAGAGTTTCCTGTATTTAGTAGAAATGGTGATAAGACGTGAATCTGGTTGCTAATTCAGAAATGTGCTCTCCCTTACTCTGGCCCCTCTCTCACTATTCCTATATGTACTGCAAACTTATCTGCAGACCTTAAAGCTGCTTCTGCATCTCCTTTAATGCAGCTCCTTTGATTAGATGCCTATAGCTAGTTACCTTAATACGAGTCATGATCTTTGCAAACATAACGTACTCCCTGATGGCACTGCTCACCCCTGAGAGGCTGAAGAAGCCTGTCACTGATACAGTTTACTGCAGTCTCTTCCCCATCCCAGCTAATGAAGCTCCCTTCTGACAAAGATGCGTATCTGGCAGCGAGAGACAATGATGCATTTCTGTCTCAGTGAGTTTAAACAGACAGAACGTCTGTATGACAGCTGTGAGCAACTGTGCTCTCAGGAGAGTTTGGTGGAGTGTAATTAAGATGAGTCATCAAGGTCTTCCTTTCCTTGAGTCACTGCCTTGGCTTCTTCCAGAGAAAATGAATGAGAGTGAAAGAAATGGATACAGAGGAGATTTGCAGATTGCCACTGATATAAATGAAGCCAAGCAGGCTGTGCTTTATATTTGGCTGCTTTAATGAATTCATGTTAAATTTTTTTTTACAGCATCTTGGCTAGCTTCATCTGTGGCCTGTTCAACCTTTATGAAGATCTGTATTTCACATACCTCGAGATCAATCCTTTAGGTAAGAGAGATTTTTGGCAGTGGGACTTCCTGTTCTGAAATACCGAAATGTGTACTTTATCCCTCTCTGCTGTGTGTGCTTCACAGCAGTCCCGGGTGGCACGTGCAAACGGACACAAGTGGCTGTGATGTGTCTTGGAGCTGGTAGTTGAGTGGATCAAAAATGAGGACTCCTTGTGGGTGTTCTGTTATCTTATTTCCTGGTGGAAATGAAAAATTCCATCGGAAGGGGTGTTCAATCTGAACTGAAGAACATTGTTCTGTTGGGTCAGAACAAACCAGCACCTGAGCCGTGACCACGGTCACTGGTTAATCCTTAGGGGTTTGCTCAGTACAACTAACTGGCCCATGTGGAGGAAGGGGGACACAGGTGACCTGCCTTCTGGAGTGATGTCCATGTGGGATCAGTTGTATGAGTCAATCTAACATGTCTTTGTACAGAACAGACCTAATTCTGGTACTTGTGTTTATTTCAGTCGTGACTAACGATGGTGTCTACATCCTTGATTTGGCCGCAAAGATTGATGCGACTGCTGACTACATCTGCAAAGTGAAGTGGGGGGACGTGGAGTTCCCCCCTCCCTTTGGCAGGGAAGCTTACCCAGAGGCAAGTAACGACCCGCTTTGGCCCCAGCCCCTCCGTCGCCGACTACGGGATTAATTCCTCACTGCTTGCACGTCCTTGAGGTTTTCCAGTGGAGGCTTACGTTTAACTTCAGTCAGCTATGTGCCAAAGTTCTGTCCTTGTACAGCTTCCTCAGTGCTCCTTGCCTGCACTGCTGCCCTGTCAGCATCCTTACTTTTTGTGGGAGCTGATTACTGCCAGCCTCGTGCGGCCGATGCCCCCTCGGTGTCGGGGTTACAGTGTGAGAGCAGAGGAGCAAAATCCACATGCAGGTGTGAATGCAGAGAAAATAATTCCCATCTCCCAAACTTCAAAGTAAAAAGTTGAGTTGTACTAACATCTGTCTTCCTGAAAGGGGATGACCCAGAAGAGGCCTGCAGGCAAACTGTGTTGGCATTAGAAATGCCTGTTTCCTCAGAACTCCCCGGGTTTGCACTGCTGGCTGTGAACACGCTGCTCCGCACGTGCCCTCCCAGCAGCTTCCACAGCTCTGGGGAGTAGAGCTCTCCCCAAATCGTTCCGTTACGTATTCCAGGTGTCTGCTCTGCTGTCTCCAAAAGGATTTCTGTCCTGACTTTTGCATTTAATAATTATAATTATGCTCCAGTTGGGGAAGTTTTTTGTAACATGGCCAGGAAATCCATTTAGCTGTTTCACTCCATGTAGCTTGCTGGATGCCAACACTTAACTCAATTTGCTCTTTAAAAGATTAGTTCAGTTTTGTCTCTCTGAATCATCCCTCTGCAAGTCACTGTGAAGGTTATTACGGCAGTGTCCCTGCTGAGAATTGTAATGAACTCCCAGAGAAGTGCTTCCCACCGGTGGGCACAGCGCTGGGGTGGTGGCTGCGTTCCTGGCTGCAGCACAGCCAGGGAGCCTGCAGCCATGGGTGTGCTGAGTTTGAGATTTCCTCTGGTCTCAGGCTGCAGACAAGGTCAGAACAAGAGTTTCAGTTCAGAGGCATTTGATTCCCTGCCTGTAGCGTGCAGACCCAGGGCTGGCTGAGCACTGGGGGGAAAGGCCCCCCCCATTCATGGAATGGCCAGTGTGGTGCAGCTCAGTGAAACAGCCAGCAGTCAGCTCCATTCCCAAAGCTTTTGTGTGCAAACAGGGAGAATCTGTTTCTGAATCTGCACTCTACAAATGAAGTAATATCAAATTTATTTATAACAATCACTTGTGGCTTCACCTGAGACAAGCCAGCAGGCCTTATAAAGACAACGTATTCTTTGGAGGGTGTGATTTTGTTTCCAAGCAAGAATCAAGATTTGAGCATGTGCTCGGATTGATCCCCTTTGAATCTGTTAGAGAATGGTGCAAGCTGTCTGTATCCAGTCCAGTTTGAGTTGTGTCTGGGAGAACATTAACACAAATCAGTCCTGGCCCCTGAGAGGTGAAGCTCCATCTCTGTCCCGTACAGAAATGGTGTTTGTAGCTCTGCTCTCCCTTCAGTTGTAGCTGAGGGAAGATGTGAGAGCTCTGTGTCCAAATGGGCCCAGCACTATGAACCCTCTGGTCTGGAAAAGGAGGGTGTGGAAGGGAGTTTAAATTGTGTGTGGCTTTCTCTGCAGGAAGCCTACATTGCTGATCTGGATGCAAAGAGCGGAGCCAGCTTGAAGCTCACTATTCTCAACCCCAAAGGCAGGATCTGGACCATGGTGGCTGGTGGTGGTGCCTCTGTGGTTTACAGGTAACAGGAACAAGGTTTCCAGGGAGGGGGGTGGATTTACAGTGCTGGAAGAAAATCCTTGATGCAGCCTCTGGACAGGAGGCTCTGCTGAAGCGATCCTTCCCACGCCATGACTGCCTGGGACCTCTTCAGAATGAAGATGCTGTGCAGGTTTCTCACCGAGGTGTGGAACCTAGCACCCCTGGAGATGAGAATTTGATTCTGGGAGGTTGAGATATGGTTTCTTTTTGACTTGGAAAGAAACAAGCTGGCTGACAGCTGTTCATGGTGATGTCATTGCTGTGGTAGTTACTGAGTTCCCACTGTATCTAGAAAATACAACTAGGTGAATCATGACTGGCACCAAGAGGAGGGCAGCTTTGTTTGCAGCAGACAGCATGATTTTCTGTGACAAGTCTCACTTCCCGTGGAATTTGGAATGCCTTAAGACCTTTGTAGTGACTCAAATTATAACTAATCTCTTAAATAACATGTGTGTTTGTTTTCTTACAGTGACACCATTTGTGACCTGGGGGGTGTGAATGAACTAGCTAACTATGGGGAATACTCTGGAGCCCCCAGTGAGCAGCAGACCTATGACTATGCCAAGACAATCCTCTCCCTCATGACGCGAGAGAAGCACCCTGAAGGTAAGAGAGCTGCTGCAGTTCCAAAGCTGTGAAGCTGCATATGGGGAAAACTGAACACATCTGGGCTGTAACTGTGCTCGGACCTCCCTGGCAGAGCTTTTAATGCCCTGCTGCCTTCCGAGTGAAGTGGTGCTGGATTTCTGCCAGCTCTGCCTTCAGACAGGACTTGTGGTTTGCCACGTGACAAAGAGCAAATGTGGCTCAAGAGGCTCTTATCAGAAAAACTCGTGCTTTGTACAAAGCTCTTATCTTCAGGCTCTGCTAAACACAACTTAATGCAAACTATTGGCCAGCCTGAGCTGCAGCAGTTTCACTTTGTCCTAAACAGCTTCAAGTTACAGTATGTTGTGGCCTCAAAACAGCTTGATTTTTGCATGTTTTACTTCTGCATGTTTCTCCCCTCAGGTAAAATCCTGATCATCGGAGGCAGCATTGCAAACTTCACCAATGTAGCAGCCACTTTTAAAGTAAGTGACTCTTGAAGTGTCAGCAGATGCCCCCCGGCGTTCTCCCCAGCTGGGGGTTGAGCTGGGGCTGATGCTGCCTCAGGAGTCCCGGAGGTGATGGGACAGGTGAACATCTGGCTGCCCAGCTCACCTCCTGCATGTTTCTTCTAGGGCATTGTGAGAGCAATTAAGGATTACCAGGGTCCTCTGAAGGAGCACGAGGTGAGGATCTTTGTACGAAGAGGGGGCCCGAACTACCAGGAGGGATTGCGTGTCATGGGAGAAGTTGGTAAGGACCAACCAGTTCCTTAAGTTTGGTTCTTGCATCTTGTTCCTTCCACCTGCTTTCTGCTGAGCCTTCTCAAGGTTAAACGCTTCGCTCCAGCAGCTCATCTCGTTCTTTTTTCCACCTGCAAGGCTGACTGTTCTTGTGTGTGTACACAGGGAAGACCACTGGGATCCCCATCCACGTCTTTGGCACAGAGACCCACATGACTGCGATCGTGGGCATGGCGCTCGGCCACCGGCCCATCCCCAACCAGCCGCCCGCTGCAGCGCACACCGCCAACTTCCTCCTCAACGCCAGCGGCAGCCCCTCGGTCAGTCCCTCCCCTCTGCCTTCTGCAGGCACCTTCCCCTGTCTGAACTGCTCAGAAACACATCTTGGCCACCACCGTATTTGTACAGAGCTCTGGGAAAACTCAAGTGACTGCATGGGTGGTCAGGATGGGCCCTCCCAACGGCCACCTCACTTCTGCAACAAA
Source organism: Podargus strigoides (assembly GCA_028020825.1). NCBI lineage: Eukaryota > Metazoa > Chordata > Aves > Caprimulgiformes > Podargidae > Podargus > Podargus strigoides. The sequence continues at coordinate 6,592,728 of CM051647.1, read as the reverse complement.
TTATGACCCCTCAAAACCAATGTGGTTTTTGCACCTACTGGGAACTCGGTCTTTTAGGAGTTTTCCCTTGCTTGGACCATTTCAGTCAATCTCAAAATTAACTTTCTTTGGGTTTCTTTGTAGACTATCATAGCCCAAGTGGCCATCTCCTCCAGGCTTTACCTGGCACGCTGTCCCTTACTGACTTGGCTTCTGAATCTTTCAGACTCCAGCACCAAGCAGAACGGCTTCCTTCTCCGAGTCCAAACCGGATGATATTGCACCAGCCAAGAAAGCAAAGGCAACAGCACCTCTGGGTAAGTCAGTCCAGCACTGGAACTGATTGCCATCAGTTCTCTTCAGCTCTAAAAGAGAGAATGTGGACCTGAGTAATACTTTTTCTGGATATTTTTTATATTTTTATATATATATATATTTTTTGTGGTACCTGTCTATCTTTGGTTTGAATTTAATTGGCACTTTTAGAATGTTGTCACTTGTGCTGTTGGCTCATACACAAGGTGGGTCAGAGCTGCTGTGCTCTGGGATGTCCCTTTGAAGGGAACAGTGTGGTTTGAGAACTCCAGCTTTCCCACATCCCCTTACATGAGGCCAGTGAACAGCAGGTTGGAGTGCCTGTGCTGTGGCTGCTGAACTGAGGCATGCTTTCCAGTTAAGGACCTGGGGGGTATTCCCATGGGATGCTTTGGCAGCTTTTTGCTTGTATTTGTTGTAAGCCTTCTTGAGTAAGAGCATGTGTGGGGATAAAAGAGTGGCAGAATTGTGCAGGGACAGAACGTGGTCGTGTCCTGATCCTCCCTTGAATGTGAGGAGATAGAGGCCTCACTTACAGCAGGTGATGTGAGCACAAGATTCGGATCCAGTTCTGATGAAACACATGACAGACCCCACCACTGCTCGCAGTCCCTGTGCACAGCATCGTGCCCGTGCTGCGGAGCCTGCGGCGCCAGCACCGCCGCCTGAACCCGAAACGTGTTTGTGCTGGGGTGAGCAAAGAGTTTCTGGATGACAAAAGGCACAATTTGCTGTCTGGCTGTTTGGAGAGGAGGTACAGCAGAGAGTGCTGCAGCCCCCACAAAGGCCTGAGTGCTGTGGGGAGGAGGGAGCAGCGGCCGCCGCTCTCAGACCGTGTGTGAGTCGTTCTCTCTTCAACAGATTCAATCCCAGCTTCAAGACCTGGTTCAGGTAGGACATGTGTGATGAGCTGAATGTGTCTGGCCTGGCTGGCAGCTGACTTTTTGAGTTCTTGGTTTTGTTGCTGGTTTTTCTCTCCAAAAGTTTGCAGTGTTGTCTGGTCATTCCTCTCCCTCCTGCCCAGCACATTTAGCTGTCCCCATACGGACTTCTCATCGGTTTTTCCAAGCGCAGGTCGCATACTCCTTTGCACAAAATCTTATTTCTGGGGGAAGAGAGGGACAGGTCTCAAACTCTAACTTCTTCCCTTGCCCCACCCAATCATTATGGAGAAAAACAGACCTAGGCATCTTGTGAACAGCCTTGTTCTCTCTGCTTTCAAAAAGAAGAATCGCTAACTGTGCCTAATAACTGGCATTTTGTTTCAGAGGGAAACAAATCAGTGCAGGTGCCGTGCTAATGAGCCTTGAAGGGCACAGAAAAGCCACTGAATGAGCTAAATGTTCTTGTTGCCTTATCGGTTCAGCAAACCATTAAGGGACTTTAAGCACTCTCTTGAGCTCTGTGCTGGATGAGAATAACCTGCTGAATCGGGGTCCAAGCTGAGTTTCAAGCCATCTCCCCATCGTTAGAGGAGGGGCAGTACAAGGGGAACTCGGATTCTTCCGTGTGTGAGCATCGCCTTTCCAGGCCTGCATTGTCCTGTTCCTGTGAACACCTCCTTGCAGCACCTGCAAGATGAGCAGAATTTTCCAGGACTGGCAGTTTCCTAATAACAAGTCATGAGGCAGTGCCTCTAGACTGTGAACGAGTAGGGCTGGAGAACAGTGACTGATTTCTTGTTAAAGCCAGAAGAACAGTATCCTGTTTAACCCCTAATGCTGTTTACCTTTGATTTAAAGCCAAAAAGAAATAAAGCCAAAAAGAAATTAGCTGTAGACTGAGTTGGGATCAGCAGTTGGATCAGCTCTGAGTTCTTGAGTTTTAAGATGAACTCTGCCTGGAGTCAACGGGAGGAGCTCAGTATTTTGCTATGACAACTGGTGTAAATAAATGTTAAGCAAACAGTCCATCCTCACGAGCTGAACTGTTGCCTTTCCTGTGACTCTGTCCCCAAAAGCCAAGTTTTGGGCCATATATAAATTCTTGAAGCTGTCAGGTTTGTGTTGGATTCTGATCATCAAAAAACCCCTGAGAACAAAAGCTGAGTATGTAGAGCTCCTTTGCTTTCTTTGTCCCCTCCACTTCCTGCTTTTCTCTTTATTTCTTATCATCCTACTGGGGTGCCCTGACAAACACAGGAGGCAAATCTCCTGTGGCTCTCCCAGACTGCAGGACAGACATAAACAAATAAAAAAAAAATTCAGTTTCCCTCCTCTCCAGCCTTGCAGAACAAAACTCAGGGAGGAACATGAACAGCCTGTGTGAGAAGAGGCAGTTTCACTGATGTCTGTGATTAAGCACTCGCCCATTTTGTCAGACCCAAAACGTGGCTGTTGTGTTCAGAATCCTGGGAAGGGAGATGCTGCTTCATCTGCAGTTTCTTCCTGAATTGGGACACTAAGTTGTAGTGTCCTACATCCTGCAGTTGGCCTGGTGGCTTTGGGAGGGAGGGGAATGTGCTCACCTGGGAGCAGGTGTTTGGCGAAGTTGTGGCTTTTGTCTTGCGTAGAAGTACACTGTGTGTGTTTTGTTTTTCCCCTCTCTCTGAGCAGGTAAAGCTACAACCCTGTTCAGCCGTCACACCAAAGCCATCATCTGGGGGATGCAGACACGGGCTGTGCAAGGAATGCTGGACTTCGATTATATTTGCTCCCGGGACGAGCCTTCAGTAGCTGCCATGGTTTATCCCTTCACGTAAGTAGCCTGTGTTGACTGCATTGTTCTTCTGACTGCTTCCCTCAAATTCTTCTGTTGGCTTCCTCCTCTGCCAGTCTCTGCTCTTTAGTGTAGCTCTGCCCTAGCTACATCTCTGCTTTAACACCTTCTCCTGTGCTCCCTGCACCGTCAGGCTGGCTGTGCAGACTGCTTCCCCTTTCCCTAAGCCATCGACTGAGGCTGCTCTGTTGAAACAGCTTGATGTTAGCTGCATAATTGAAGTCCCACTTCATGCTCTTTCAAAGGGCATCCAAATTCTATTCCTTCCCTTGGCAAGTAAGGAAGGCACGACTAGCTGGGCTTTCTTCACCAGCCCACTGGCTTAGCAGAGGCAGTAAGGCTATGCAAGGTTTTTTCCACTCATCTTCTGTTTGCTGTGTGCATGTCCAAGGCATCTGGATTTGTGCCTGCAGCAGCTGGAATTTTCCCCTCCAAATATTAGCCAGAAGCAGAGCAGCTCTGCCAGTAGACCTAGAGCAGTCTGTTATGTAGCCAAACAAAGTCTAAAACAAATAAAATCCTGTTCATCTTGTTCGTACTCTTTCCTATAGTGGCAATAGTTTCTTAGAAGGCAGGAAGTATGTGGAACCTGCAGTGCTTCTCTTGTGGTATTCACCCTCTAACCTTCTCCCCACAGCCTGTGGGGCTGGCAGAGGTTATTGGGGATTTCAGATGCCCTCAGGAGGAGCCTCTGGAGCACAGCAGTGCATATGTTGGCTTGTTGTTACACCTCACAAGTATGTGGGGGTCTCCCTGTCAAACAGGGCAAGTAGTGAGAAGGAAAGGAGGGGCTGTCTGGCTGCTGCCGGACAGTGAGAGGGGAGCACGTACAAAGGGAGGAGGTTTGTTTCATTTCTGTGGTATTTACAGACATCCAGGACAGCTATGTCTAATCAGCCTCTGTCCTGCAGAGAATTTTGCCTCTTGACAATGAAGTACCTTGTGCTGTTAGTCTGCGGCTCTGATGATAATTGCAGCTCTCTAATACCTGCTCAGCAGGTGCAAACCTCAGGGTGCTAAAACTGAGTGCAGGCACAGTCACATCTATGGGTGAGTGGCAACCCCTTGCAGTGTCGCAGTTGTTTAATGAAGAAAAAGCAAAAGGGATTAAAAGTTTAAGGCTGCTTGTAATTACCTGATTCTGCATGACCTCTTGGAGGGAGCCCAGCTGGCCAAACCTGGAATGTTCCATTACAAATGTACGATCCAGGAACGCAGCCAATATCCCCAGACTCCTAACTCTGAACAGGGCAGACTCCAGTGAAGTTCCAGTCGGAGCATCCAACATATACAAAAGACAACACCTACAGTGACACTTTCCTGGGGGGCTCTGCCTCGGTGCACACGGGACAGGGTGGGGAGGGTCTCGCTGTAGCAGAACTGGAAAGCTGGCTGGCCCTCACATTGCTCTCCTGGCTGTCCTGACAGATACTGGTTTCCTGTTGCCCCAGTCCGGTATTTGTTCCAGCCCAGTGATGCAGCTTTGCATGCACCTCATTCATTACTCTTTCTGTGCCTCATTCTGTCTTCCAGCTTGGAGTAGAATTGAGGCTCTGGTAACTTCACTGTGGGAGAGCTTATTCATCTTGCTGGATGCCTCTGTCCCCATTAGCCCGTCTCCTTCCATATGCTGCTCTGTTCTATACTCTGAAGAACCTTCTGCTGTTAGTATGGTCCCTCCCCATGTACGCTCACTTGCTAGTGAGTCTCACAGTCAGTCTTGGTGAAAATTGGGGTTTCTAAACTCCTCTGTCTGCATGCACTGTATCCTTTTGTCTTAACAGTAGCCTTAAGAGTCAGGGCTCTTTTGTCTTCTGCTCCATAGTGGTGACCACAGGCAGAAGTTCTACTGGGGCCACAAAGAAATCCTGATCCCAGTCTACAAGAACATGGCAGATGCCATGAGGAAGCACCCCGAGGTGGATGTTCTCATCAACTTTGCATCTCTGCGCTCTGCTTATGACAGCACTGTTGAAACCATGAATTACCCACAGGTGAGAGAGAAGAAGGAAGATCTTGTCAGCAGGGTACCAATGTTTCTTAAAGCATGGTGGCATTAGCAAGTTGGCTTGGTGGTGATGACAGTGGACTGCAGCTCCATGCACTGGGCCTTCCTGTCCAAGTGCACGTGATGCCCTCCGGGGGCTGACAGGAGGCAGGGGCTGGTCATGCCCTGTGAGCACCTGGCAGCACTGGGGGGCACTAATGGTTTTCTTTGTCTTCCTGCAGATCCGCACCATTGCCATTATTGCCGAGGGCATTCCAGAGGCCCTGACACGAAAACTGATCAAGACAGCTGATAAAAAAGGAGTCACTATCATCGGGCCTGCAACTGTAAGAACTGGTGACCATTTTCTCCTCTTGTCCTTCTGTCTTAATCTTTAGCCTGGCTTTCTCTGAAGGATAAAGTATATCCTACAGTCCATCTTCTCTTTAGTCATAGAAAGTGCACTTTAGTTTCTTATCTTAAGGTCATGTTACTGTCTTCCATTGTTTCTATAAATCCTGGCAAGACCGTTTTACAGCAGTGTTCCTAAGTTTCGTGTATATCTTACAGGGCTTTTACTTTCTCTAATTTTCCTGTAGGTTGGTGGGATCAAACCAGGTTGCTTTAAAATAGGCAACACGGGAGGCATGCTGGATAACATCTTGGCATCCAAACTGTACCGTCCTGGCAGCGTGGCTTATGTGTCACGGTCTGGAGGAATGTCCAATGAGCTCAACAACATCATTTCCCGAACCACTGATGGGGTCTATGAAGGGGTGGCCATTGGAGGGGACAGGTAGGTGTCTGCATCTTCAACAAAGACAGGCTTTTTTTTAAGTCAGTCAACAGAATTGTTAGTAACTTGAAGGAAGAAGGGCAGGTTGGCTGTCAATTTTTCTTCCAGAAAAGTTTATGAAACACATTTCTACCATTTTCCCTGTATTTTACCCAGATATCCTGGTTCAACTTTTATGGATCATGTCTTGCGTTATGAGGACACTCCAGGAGTGAAAATGATTGTAGTACTTGGAGAGGTGAGTGAGACCAGTTCACTCCTGCCTGAGCAATACCCAAGTAATGCTTCCATGTGCATCTCTGAGCTGGTTTCTACAGAAGTGCAAAGTTTTGAACCAGCTCAACTCTTTCTTTCTGCAGATTGGAGGCACAGAAGAGTACAAGATCTGCAGGGGTATTAAAGAAGGTCGGATCACCAAGCCAGTGGTGTGCTGGTGCATTGGGACTTGTGCCACCATGTTCTCTTCAGAGGTACGTGCAACAACGGGGGCAAATGCATGAAACAAGTACATATCCACAACAGGAAGAAATAAGCCAACTTTTCTCACTGTGCCTAAACCTTCCAGCATTGCCAGGAGGAACTTAACATGCAGGAGTTAATAAATATAAATGGTGAAAGCTTTTTGTGCTTCTATAGTCTGCCACTGGAGATTTCCAAGGGTTTCTGCATACTTGTAAAGGGATATCAAAGACTCCAGGGAATGCAACAGATTCAAATATCCACCTGCTTCTGGAGTGGGAATGGGAAAAGTGCATGTTCAGCAGGTCAGGGAGGTGGGATGTCAATGGAAGAACCCAGAGGGACTCCAGAACACGCCCTGCGTATCGCAGTGCTGACTGTAGTTGCAGCCAAGAGTTCTGTAAGCCCAAATAAAGCAGATTCCAGTGGTCACTGGAATTCCTCTGTCACCAGTTTCCCAGTCACTTCTTTATTCTGTTTTACTCTCTGCAAGTAAACTGCTTGTATTCCTTACTGCTGTCTCTTCTCTGGTTTGTAGGTTCAGTTTGGCCATGCAGGAGCTTGTGCCAACCAGGCCTCTGAAACTGCTGTGGCAAAGAATCAAGCCTTGAAGGAAGCTGGTGTGTTTGTTCCCCGGAGCTTTGATGAGCTGGGAGAAGTCATTCAGTAAGTCACATTAACCTTCAGCAGAGGACAAAAGCTGTTAGGGTGCTGATTCTGTCCTGACAAAGGAATGTATTCCTGCTTAAGGACAGCAACTTCTATTTATTCAGGGGTTTTAAGGTGTAGATTAAGACTACCTCACTTGTACCTCTTAAAAGGACTCAAGTTTACGAATGAATTCTCTCCTTAGGTCTGTCTACCAGGATCTTGTGGCCAAGAGAGTGATTGAACCGGCTGAGGAAGTGCCTCCTCCAACTGTGCCAATGGATTATTCCTGGGCAAGGGTGAGCTGGGCTGTTTTACCTGCTTTTTGGCTCCTTCGAAACCATGCAGGATGTTTGCTGTGCCTCTGGATGCTTATGGTGATAGCGGCGTTGCCTTGGGGTTTTATCTTGGACTTTATTGTGGTACCTGTGAGCTCACTGGCTGCGCTGGTTCTAGGCTGTGGGAGCTGCTCTGAGAGCAAGCCTAAGGCACTGGTGTCTGCTCTGTCTCCTGCTGCCCCTTGCTTCTAATGGGGAATGTTTAAAATCCCATCTTTATGCGACGATTTCAGGAGCTGGGTCTGATCCGCAAACCGGCTTCCTTCATGACCAGCATCTGTGACGAGAGAGGTCAGGAACTGATTTATGCTGGGATGCCCATCACAGAGGTCTTCAAAGAAGAGATGGGAATTGGAGGGGTTCTGGGCCTGCTCTGGTTTCAAAGGAGGTGAGGCAGCTTTTTGTGAAAGCTCTTGTGGAAACTGAATGAAAATCTGATCTCTGAGAAGGGTACTACGATGCACTGATGGGTACTGTGGCCCTGCAGCTCCCTCTCTCTGTTCTGCTTCTTTCAAGCATACACCTCAAAGCAAGGTCACTGTCCAACAGAACACCAAGTGTCAGTTTCCTTTACAGTAAATGACTTCAGTCTCTTCCTCGCACAGGCTGCCAAAGTACGCGTGCCAGTTCATTGAGATGTGTTTGATGGTAACAGCAGATCACGGCCCTGCTGTGTCTGGAGCCCACAACACCATTGTCTGTGCGAGGGCTGGGAAAGATCTCGTCTCGAGTCTCACTTCAGGCCTTCTTACCATTGTAAGTGCTCCATCTCCAGAAGATTTAGCTTTGCTGCTCATTACTCTGTGCATGCTGACACTTGAGTGTCAAACAGATGCTTTATCTCAGGTGCCTGCCTGACTTTAATTTCATGAATGCCACACTGATAGGCAGGGTGGAGGGGGAAGATAATCTTGTGCTTGTTTTGTACCTGAACTGTGGAGTCTCTTGCTACAGTTCCCTCTGTGTATTGCCCCCAGGGTGACCGGTTTGGTGGAGCACTGGATGCTGCAGCTAAAATGTTCAGCAAAGCCTTTGACAGTGGGATTATCCCTATGGAGTTTGTGAATAAGATGAAGAAAGAAGGGAAACTGATCATGGGCATTGGGCACCGAGTCAAATCGGTAAGGCAACTGTGTTAGTGCAAACTGGAGGTTGGTTAGTTTCTTTAGAGGGGTGAGGGGGAGGAAAATACCCAAAGGCAAGGCAACATTAGTGACTGTAATGTGTTCTGAACTTGCAGATAAATAACCCAGACATGAGAGTTCAGATTCTCAAAGACTACGTGAAGCAGCATTTCCCTGCCACCCCACTGCTGGACTATGCACTTGAAGTAGAAAAAATTACAACTTCCAAGGTGAAATGCACTGTGTTTTTCTCCTCTTGAGCACTTACTGAGGGTCAACTGACGTAAGGTTAATCCTGTACTGTAATTGCAGTGCTTCATAAATTGTTGCTGGGGTTTTGTTTTTCTGTGATAGACACTGGGCCAAGGACAACTACAGTTTGGTCAGGCTGAAGACATTTGTTGGACACTGGGGAAATGCTGGACAAATCAAACCCCGTTATCTGTGTCGCTCACAGTGTGTCTGGAACTGCTGTACTCTAAGTCTGAGGCAGAGCTAGCACACATGATGGGCTGTGGCAGATAATCTCCATGGCTTGAACCAAATGCAGGGCCATTGTTTGGGTGTTTTGCCATCACTTGCATGGCTCTTGCTCTAGTTGCTAAACAGCCTTCTGTGTCGCTATGCTGGTGTGCCCACAGTCATGGACAACCCTCAAATTACCCCTGGGGATGGAAGCTGTCAAGTGAACATCACTTGCCACTGTCAGCATCTTTATTGGGGTGTGTTTGCATTTCCTGCAGAAACCAAATCTTATCCTGAATGTAGATGGCTTTATTGGAGTTGCCTTTGTTGATGTACTCAGGAATTGTGGCTCTTTCACACGGTAAGTAGGTAGTGGGCTGCTTCTCTTATGTCATGTATAAAAATGATGGGAGTTACACTGTCAGGATTTCAGAGGGACATTGTGGAGGAAATGTAGCCTGGACTTTGGGGGAGGGAAGCTTTGTCATGAGTTTGGTGTTGCTGCTGGCACGAGAGCAGACTCGGCCCTTCTAAGAATGATCCCTTAAATAGATCACTATGAGGAACTACCTAATTTATTTTCTCTTGCAGGGAAGAAGCAGATGAATACATTGATATAGGAGCACTTAATGGCATCTTTGTACTAGGCCGGAGTATGGGATTCATTGGTAAGTTTGCCATCTTTGTGCCCCTTCCCTCCTCCTGGGGCATGCCCTGCCACCTGAAGGCGAGACACGTGAAAACACTGGTTGTAGGAATACAGAAATCACAGTTGTTTTCTCTAGGAGCAGAAATTCTTTACCACAAACCCACTTGTGTTTCAGGACACTACCTGGATCAGAAGAGGTTGAAGCAAGGTCTGTACCGTCACCCCTGGGATGACATATCCTACGTCTTACCAGAGCACATGACCATGTGAGAGCCGGCAGTGCTGCCTCAATGTCCCTTGGAGCAGGCAGACCCGCACCGAGGACAGCCACACGTGGGACTCTGATGGATGAAGGCCACTGGTACCCAGGCCTTGGGCTGCCTGCTCCAACTGTGCAACGCAACTGTTTTATAAGGATAGGAACTTACTCTAATAAAAACCAAAACTTGTGATATTCCATATGTTACCTGCTGTATTTAATACTGTCTCTCACCCTTTTATTTTTTCTACTCTTGTTTCATTTTGTTTCCAGAAAAGACTGTAATGGTTTGGGGGGGTTTGCTGTTTGGTGCAGCAGATCCATCACTCTGGTACCAAGCTGTAACTTTTCCTGACCCAGGGGACAGTGCTTGTCATTCCCAGAAGCCAGGACTTGGGCTTTTGTTGTTGTTGGTTGTTTTTCAGTGTGTTTACTGTGTTTTCACCCTGTCTGGCTGTACCCCGAGGCGCGGGACCACTGCTGATGTATAACCGATGTTACTCAGACTCTGCTGTAGTAATTTAAAGTGTAAAGTTGTACCATACTGCTGTTAAACTGTGAAACTATGTCTGCTCCGGTGTATTTATGCAAACAACTCGCTGTCGGAGTGCTGGTGTGTGAATGTCACTCCTGTTAGCCGCAGCTCCAAAATAACCTCAGTAACGGCTCCACTGTCCTGCTCGTCCCTGTGCTGTGACCTGACTCAAATAAACGACACACTGCTCCTCTACTGTCCCTGTCGGTCCTGGGCAGCGTCGGGGGGGACGGGACGGAGCCGCTCGGCACAGCTCCCCCGGCAGCGGGGGAGGGAGGGAGGAGGCCCCGGCGGCTCCCGGGGGGAGCTGCAGCGATCGCTGCCCTTCCACGGCCGGGCCCGGGAACCCCCCGGCTCTCGGGCCGTCACAGCGGGGCCTCCCGGCCCCGGGGCAGGCCCGGCTTCCCCCCCGGGCGGGCAGGCCCGGCTTCCCCCCCGGGCGGGCAGGCCCGGCTTCCCCCCCGGGCGGGCAGGCCCGGCTTCCCCCCCGGGCGGGCAGGCCCGGCTTCCCCCCCGGGCGGGCAGGCCCGGCTTCCCCCCCGGGCGGGCAGGCCCGGCTTCCCCCCCGGGCGGGCAGGCCCGGCGGCCCAGTGCCCCGCTGGGAGCGCGGGCCGGTGCCCGCCCCCTGAGCCCCCGCCCCGCGCAGGCGCCGTGCCGCAGCCGCCATGTCGGACAAGATGGCGGCGGCCGCGGCCTCCCCTCAGCCGCAGCCCGGCCCCGGCCCGCCAGCCGTGGAGGCGGAGGGCGGGGGCCCGCGCGGCGGCGGGGCGGAGGGGGAGGCGGAGGCGGAGGAGTTCGGGTGCCCGGCGCACTGCTCCGACCTGGCCTGGCGGCAGAACGAGCAGCGCCGCCACGGCCTCTACTGCGACATCACCCTGGCCTTCGGCGGCGGGCGGCTGGGGGCGGCCCGCGAGTACCGGGCGCACCGCTCCGTCCTGGCCGCCGCCACCGAGTACTTCATGCCGCTGCTCTCGGGGGGCTTCGCGGAGTCGCGCTCGGGCCGCGTGGAGCTGCAGAAGTGGAGCTCGGAGGGCGGCCCCGACCCCGACACGGTGGAGGCTGTCATCGGGTTCATGTACACCGGCACGATCCGCGTGAGCCCCGGCAACGTGCACGAGGTGCTGGAGATGGCGGACAGGTGAGTGCGCGCCGGGCCGGGCGCGGCCGCGGGGGGCGGCGGCCGCCCCAGCATCCGCTGTCGGTTTGCTCCGCAGGTTCCTGCTGACCCGGCTCAAAGAGTTCTGCGGGGAGTTCCTGAAGAAGAAGCTGAACCTCTCCAACTGCGTGGCGGTGCACAGCCTGGCCCACATGTACTCCCTGAGCCAGCTGGCCCTCCGGGCGCAGGACATGATCCGCAGGAACTTCCACAGAGTCATCCAGGACGAGGAGTTCTACACTCTGCCCTTCCACCTCGTCAGGGACTGGCTCTCGGACTCGGAGATCACGGTGGACTCTGAAGAAATCCTCTTCGAGACTGTTTTGAAGTGGGTTCAGAAAAACCCTGAGGAAAGAGAGAGGTACTTTGAAGATCTCTTTAAGCTGCTTAGGTTGTCTCAGATGAAACCCACGTACCTGACCCGCCACGTCAAAGCCGAACGGCTGGTGTCGAGCAGCGAAGCCTGTGTGAAGTTGGTGTCCGACGCCGTGGAGAGCCACGCCCTGCGCTCCGAGAACCTGCAGTCCGGGAACCTGCAGCACGCCGCCTGTCCCGCGGCGCTGCTGCCGCGCTTCGGGCAGAACATGGACGTCATTATGGTGATCGGCGGTGTGTCGGAGGGAGGGGATTACTTGAGCGAGTGCGTAGGGTATTTCATCGACGAAGACAGGTGGGTGAACTTGCCGCACATACACAATCACCTCGATGGGCATGCTGTGGCTGTGACAGAGTCGTACGTTTATGTGGCTGGCTCCATGGAGCCGGGCTTTGCCAAGACAGTAGAAAGGTACAATCCAAACAGAAACATTTGGGAGCAGGTCTCAAATCTGATAACCAGGAAGCATTCTTTTGGCCTTACTGAAGTTAAAGGGAACTTGTACAGTATTGGTGGACATGGCAATTTCAGCCCTGGCTTTAAAGACGTGGCCATTTATAATCCTGAGCAAGACAAATGGCTTAACCTGGAGTCAGCACCAAAGATCCTTCGGGATGTCAAAGCTGTTTCCGTAGAAGACCGGTTTGTGTATGTTGCTGCTCGTACCCCGGTTGACAGCGATAGCGAAGATGGTTTGAGGGCAGTCATTATCAGATACGATGCTGAAACGAGGCAGTGGCAGGACGTGGAGTCTCTGCCGCTCATTGATAATTACTGCTCCTTTCAGATGTCTGTTGCCAACACAAACTTTTACCACACAGCATCGTGCTGCCCCAAGAGTTACCCTATAGATAATGAGGAGGCCAAGATAAAGATCTCGGGCAGGGCCTCAGATGAAATACTTGAAAGTTTACCCCCAGAGGTTCTTAGCATTGAAGGAGCAGCTATTTGTTATTATAAAGAGGATGTTTTTATCATTGGGGGGTGGAAAAACAGCGATGATATTGACAAGCAATACAGGAAAGAGGCCTATCGTTACTGTGCGGAGAGGAAGCGCTGGATGCTTCTGCCTCCCATGCCTCAGCCTCGCTGCAGAGCAACAGCCTGCCATGTGAGAATTCCCTTCAGGTGCTTGCAGGGAACACAGAGATACCCTATGCCACAGAATTTGATGTGGCAAAAAGATAGAATAAGGCAGATGCAGGAAAGGCAGATGCAGGAAATACACCGACACTCCCTAAGCTTACGGAGAATGCCCCGCTCGCAGATCGAGTGCTAGTTTGTGGAGTGTCACTCCTGATGATTCTGGGAAATACTGTGCTAAACCATTTTCTTAGGCTTGCTCTGTCTTTATGAGACATGAAGGGGTTGGTTGGATTTGATGCAGAAAAACAGCAGTATTACTGAGTGGTGCCCAGGGGAAAACTGCAGCCTGTAATGGGCTCTGAGGTATCTCCGGGAACATTAAGTCTGTTATTTCTCTCCTCAGATCTTTGTTTTCAAGGATTTCTGTGGAGTTATTCTCTTAACGGTTCTATTTTGAAAATCAGAGATCTCAGTCTTAACAATTCCGTGGTTACATTTGTGTGTGCTCGACAGCACCTGTTTTATTTGCACTTACCTATTGACATTCCTTTGATTCTCTCCTTCTCAGTGACTAAACTTCACTTATAATCGGTGTTAGTGTGCTTAGCGTTCCCGAGTGGGAGGCAAGTGCTATAGCTATATATGAAAACAAAAGCACAATCTTTCTTTATAAAATTACTTCAGGATGTTTCTATGTGTATTAAATATTTTGTATCTGTATGTTGTAGAGAGGCTGCAGAGCTTGTTCATACATGGATGATTGGTACCACACGAGACACTTGCTGAAACAGAGAAGTTAAGGCAGTAGATTTTTTTTCAGGTGTGTCTGAAGATGCTTTGAGTTTCTCTGTCAGCTGCATTGGAAACTTGGGTCAACACTCAGCCTGGTGAGAGGAGTGAAAACCAGCACAGCAGCACCCACCCACAGTGACTGTTCACTTCTGACAGCGCGGATTAGTGAGATTGGGGTTATTTCACAGTAACAGACTGAAACCTGAGCTACTTGTAGATCCTTCCTCAAATGTTGCGCGTGCTTTAATTCTAAAGAAAAAGTGATTCTGTGGCCTCCCCGAGCCTGTTCCCAGCCTTTGACAATCAGTACCCTTTGCCTTCGGTGTGCTCTCCCGAGGTGCGTACAGGAGCTGTGCTGCAGTGCTCCTCAACAAATCGCGCCTGGGCTTCCTCTTCAAGTGAGGTACTTGAGTTTTCATAGTCCCTGAATATTTTAATTTCCCCACTTACTGTGGTGGTAAGGTTGAAGCTGATTTAAATACCTTTGGGCGTTTTGAGGTGGTTTTAGGTGGCCCAGTGCCCTGGCTGGCTCTGGGTACTGCTGTGCTCCCGAGGAACAGAGCGGGGAATGTTTCCTTTGGAGTCTCACTGCCTCTCAGATAGCTGTCCCACTGAGCACTCCTCCTCCTTCATCCCAAGAGCTCCAGGACAGTTTTGGTTACCAGGGGGTTCAGTGCATCCTTCCTACCTCCTTTTCTTCCCCATCCTTCCCTTTGTTTGAATGTTCCAGGTTTTCACATGCACCCTAACTCAGGATCGTAGGGAAGGGAAAGGGAGGAGTAGCCAGGGTGTTCCAAGTCTGTGCAGACCAATGTTGTTGGAGAATCTGTTTACTGTCTGTGGTTCATATGATGGTTTTCTGGTGGTTCTGATGTGGGTAACTTCTTTGCAAAAGCACTTCTAAACAGTTTGTGGGGGGTTTTTTTTGTTTTGTTTTTTAATTGTTTAACTTTCTGAGCTGATACTTCTCATTTTCCAGTTCAGCAGGCAACCTAGATCAGATCTGAAACACTGGGTAAGTCTTTCAACCACATGGTGTCTAAAGGTTTCTCTGATGTGTACGTCCCACAGTGCTCCACTTCGCAGGTCGCTTGCCACTTTTGATACCAGTAGCTTGTCTTTCTGTAATAAAGTCCTCTAGCCTTGTTTAAAAAACCACAAACCTTGAAAATCTTAACAGTTTAGTCTCAGTTTACTCATCTGTGGTAACCATGTTGTATTTTATTTGCCTGTTGGGTTGTTATGCAGGGGCAGATTAAACTGTACGCTGCTGGCCTGCTGTGAGAGAGGAGATGGTAACCCTGCTCGGGTTCAGGGCTGGTGTTCAGGAGTGGCTGGTACCAGATCAGCCCGTGCAGGGCTGTAAGCAAGGGGTTAATTAGAGGAGTTTGGCCCATGAACTCTTGCGGATTTGGCTGTAGTAGTTCAAGAATGAGTGCCCCTCCAGCAGGGTTTGTGAATAGCAGTGTGAAAACGCCTCACAGCTTTAGTCCTAAATCCATTGATTTGACGTAGATCTGTGGGAGCTGGTTTTCAGATCTTTGCCAGCCCTTGCACAGAAGCAGCTGAGGAGAGTCCACGTACTCCGTCCCCCTGCCCTTGCTGTAGGGATTTTTAACCAGCAGTGGAAGGATGGCAGTATGTCTGCTCACCACAGCTCTGTCAGCAAGCCTGACAACTTGTAGGGAGAAGCCCCCAGGTTGTTATTTCAGTCGGAACACGAACGGAGCGTGGCAGCGTGCCGTGAAGTTAGATGCAAGAACAAACTTCTTGCCGTCTTTCTTTTTCTAAGCAAAGTTGGTGTTGCCCTTGCCATGAGAACTTGTGGCTGACATACGAGCTGTGTAGTTTGCTGAAGACATTCCCTCAGTGCCCGTCACATCAGCTCTGGACAGCTTCACTTGGGAATGCCAGCCCTGGTTCTGTGTGTGATGCGCTCCGTCTCCGTATGCTCTGTGTGCATGGTGAGTGGTGGGCACTGTGAACAGCACTGGTTTGCTCTAACTTTTGCTATGCCAAATCTGTGGAATTTTTAAGTAGTTGGGGTGTCTTTTTAGCCTTGACTTTAAGTGGACCAATGGCATTGCACATGGTTTTTAACTGACAAGTCTAACTCTGCGTTGTGTCACATGTAGGTGTTTGGAAGAGTTGCATTGTTGACACTGGCTGTCGTGCAGCCCACTAACGTGTGAGGCACACACCAAACTCCTTGTGGCCCTGGACTGCCGTAGCTTGCTGGGTGTTTATAAAGTGTTCCTATAAACAAAAGCCTGGGAATTCTTTCAGTGTGTTTATAGTGGCCAGTTACTGTCAGTAAGATCCTAGTGTGTATTCAGTTCAGCAGCAGAAGGCTGACTTCTGGCCTTCCTCGTGTAAAAGAACATCAGGTGGAGTCCTCCTCCTTCTGACAATCATACCTCTCTGCCTGTACTGATATGTGCCACAAAATGCATGCTCCCTGTCCTGTTTCTGCTCAGCAGTGTTAGTGGAGCGGGACACGTCCCGCCTAGCGCTCGCTCTCCTCGTGGTCGTTCCTAGATGCCATGTGTGTACGTGTTTTTTATAACTACCTGAATACTCCGTTGGTATGCTGGGTTTGTATGGATTTTTAATAAGACTTTCTCTTGCACATAGTAGGATACCACTCCAGAAATGAAGAAAACATGCCAGCTTTTTAGCATGCATTCCAAGTAACTATGCCAAGCATTCTGCTGTAGAATTTCAATATCCTTTTTCCCCATTACAGTAAATGTGCAGATCAGAACTATTGGCTCAACTCGTGTCTCACGGAACAGCCTGACCGCTGCTGACAAACCCAGTCACAAAGAACTGCAACTTTTTAGGCTATTTTTAACACAGCCTTGTAATAGTGTGCTGTAACATTCAGTGGGCAAGTTTGAAATACGTGGTTTATGGCTTTGATTTCTTTTCAGCGGTGTCCACATTATGTTAGGGTATAGATCACATCTCTAATCTGACAGCCCTGAGTGGAAGTCTGATAAAGCAGGTGCTCCTGGGGATCTAATCCTGTTACTAATATGAATGTAAAGGGTGGAACTGACGAGATGTTGATTAATAGTCAGATACTCCTCATAGGTCCATGTCCCTGTGGATCATGGCAGCTGTACTCTCCTGTCGATATTAGTGGAGACTCCAGCAGATTGCTCGGGAAGCAGCGCTCCCGTACGTACTTCCCGTAAGGTAAAGTAGTATGTGTGTCTAGGCTGCTCCAAACAACTGTCGTGTTCTTTACCTTACACTCACTGTAGTCAAATTGATTGTCATAAGGGAGTTAATGACAATAAACCTTTTATTTCTGTAGCACTCTGCTGTATCTGGTATTTTTGAAGTTGCTGTGTAGGCTGTGGCCAGTACCCGGTCTGTGGTGCCACCGAGGGAAAGCTGTAAAGACTGGTTGCTCTTTGGGCCTGTATCAATTGTTTTTATGTTGGAATAAGTGAATGCATGTGCCTCCTGCTCAGCAAGCTTTATTAGCGAAGTGGAGCTGTCACATGGGCAGGCTGCTTGTTGCAGTAACGATCTTGGCTTCGTTTGAAGCGTTGTCCATGGAGTCTCGTCCGACGATGTAATCCCTAACGTTGGGTAGAGCTGGCACCACGCAGCAGCTCAGGGCGCTCCGGTTTATGCCCATGTCCTGAACATCGTACCAGTCATTCGTGGTGGCGCTGTAGCACTCGACCTCGAAGGTGGTAGTGAACCCGTCAAAGCCGCCGACCACGAGTAAAAGATCGTCCACCACGCCGATGCCAAAGTTGCTGCGCTGGCTGAACATGGAGGGGACGCTGCGCCACGTGTCGGAGAAGGGGTTGTAAGCCTCCACGCTGCGAAGCCGGCTGACTCCGTTGAACCCTCCGACCTGGAATGCGAAGGGACAGAGCTGAAACGGGCCTGTCCTCGCCCGCTGCGGCAGGAGCATCCCTGCGCACACGCGGCGGTCGCTGGCCCTGCCTCACTGCCCCCCCTCAGCACTGCTGAGAGCCTGTGAGCTCAGCTCTCCAGGCTGCTTAACAATTGCCCACACACTGTTCCTAACAAAGTGTGCAGGTGATGGTCTCCGGGGGTGGATCAACCGTTCTGGCTCTGACCTTCCCTAACTCCCCCTTACAAGCAAAAGGCCGGCCTGAGACTCCAGGAGATGCAGCTTTGCAAAAAGAAGCAGTACAGGTGCTGGGAGCGTCCCCACAGAGGCACCGCTTCTCCCTTACCACGTACACCTCGTTGCCATACGCAGCCACCCCCAGGCCGCTTCTGCTGCTGTTCATCGGGGCTATGGCGGTCCATTGGTTCGTGGTGGGGTCGTACACTTCAGCCGTGGTCAGGCACTCGCTCCCGTTGAACCCCCCACAGATGTACACCTGGGACGGGAGAGGAGAGAGGTGCGCGCCGCGGTGAGGCTCTTGGGAGAATGTGTCAGGCAGAAAAGGAATTGGGGGGCTGAGTGAGTGGGGATGGTCCTGTTGCCCTGGGTTTGGAGTGGTAACAGTGTGGTGAGTTCTTTGGGGCAGCAGGATTTAACCCCCCATTTCCTGAGCTGCAGGTAGCCACGGTGTGGCACTTGTGGCCAGGAAAAGGATGGACTGGCAGCGAGGGGCTATCGGTGATGGCAGCTCTGGGAGAGCACTCCAGTCGGCATCGCCGCACCAGTCAGCCGCTGCCTCTCAGAGAGCTTCCAGGCTGTAGCTCCAGGGTTTAGTGAATAAGGTTTACATGAGCTTTCCTCCTCTTTATTTTAAAAGATCCATCAGTGGGAGCATTCGCTGCTCCCGCTGCTCCTCTTTTCTCTCCAGGTGACGAACTGGGAGCAGCAGCGGTGTTTTATCACTGGCTGAGCTCCCTGCAAGTCCCTGCCTCGGTGTGTGCCGTGTGGGACAGGCAGCGCTCACCGTGTGAGGCTGTGCACCCTCTGCTTGGTCCCTCGTCCTGCTCCCCGTGCTCCCCCAGCCCATTTACCTTCTCCTGCAGCGTGGTCGCGCTGGCGTCGCTTCTGCGCTCCTGCATGGGGGCAATCAGCGTCCACTGGTTCGTCTCTGGCTCGTACCGCTCCGCGGTGCTGAGGCGCGCGTGTCCGTCAAAGCCTCCCATGACGTAGATGAAGCCGTGCAGAACGGCCACGCTGACGTAGCAGCGCTGCCAGTGCATGGGCGCGACCTCCTGCCAGGTCTTCTTGAGCGGGTCGAAGCGCTTGCTGCTGCTGAAGTAATTCAGGCCGTCGAAGCCCCCGATGACGTAGATGAAGCCTTTTAGATAAGCAGTGCCATGATAGGCAATGGGGCTTTCTTGCTTGTTGGTGACGTTCAGCCACTGGTCTGCACGGCTGTCGTACGTCTCCACGGTGTTGGTCGGGCCCCTCCCGCTCCAGCCGCCGATGGCGAAGAGGAGGGCGTAGGGCAGGCGAGGCCGGCTGAGCGGGTTGGTGAAGGCGGAGGGCTGGCCGTCCTTGTAGAGGCTGTACATTTCTGTCAGCGTGTCGATGATCAGAGCTTTGCATTCCTCGTTGTCCTTCACGTACTCGTGTGCTTTGACGTTGTTCATGAAGTATTCCACCTGCAGCAGTGCCAGTCGGACCTGGAAAACCCAAAAAGGAGGGTGGAGGATGACTGCGGGTGCTTTACACCTCGGTGTCCTCCGTGGATAGCTCCGATGCTGCAGGGCTTTGCTTTTGGGCAACACCGTTGTCCAAAGCTTATTAGGGAAGCAGAGAGTGAAGCGTGGGGTTTTAGCTAGCTCTGAAAGGGGTGTGCAGGGTCCCTCGTGCTCATGGCAGGGCGGTGCCACGCTGTGGCACGGGGCTTCCCTGCGCGCCGGGCAAACACCCGGCAGCGTCTGTGTGCAGAGCAGACGCTGTCCCCCTGAATTTGGCCCTGCCTGGGCGGGAGCAGCGGTTCAGCTGTAAGCAGCAGGAGCTGACGTGCACTGACCTTGCTCAGCAGGACTGCCACGTGCTGCCTCCTGGCACGCGGGGCGTGAGCGATCCACTTCAGGATCGCCTCGAACACAGCCGCTTCTTCCTTCGTGTTGAGCTCGTCCTTCTCGATGATGTGTATGAGCTCGTTGACGGGGAGCTCCAGAAACTCCGCAGACACCTTGGCCAGCTCCTCGAAGTGATGGAGGATGAACAGGGAGGCTGCTTCTCGCAGGTCAGGACAGCAGTAATAGTCCGTGATCCTCCAGATGCCAATACAGTTCTCCAGGCAGAGCTGGGACTGGAAGAACTCGCAGCACATTCTGACAATGCCTGTGATGTGGAACTGGTCCCCTGCCGCTAGCAGGTCCTCAGCATTGTCAGCTGTGATGGGCAGTGTGTTGGTGTAGGCGTACTCGATGATGAGCTGCATTATTGCAGAGCAGATGCCGGGGATGTTGTACACTCTCCTGTCTGCATTGTTCCAGCTGCTGGTAAACAGAACCCTGAAAAAAACAAAGCAGCGTTGGGGGCAAGACCAGCTTTGCTGGCCGTGCTGGGAGGCCGTGTAGTTCATTAATTACTGCTTGTTTTATAAAGGACTCACAGCCTCGGGCCGCGGGCAGAGAGCACCAGGGTGGGCGGCCACCCCGCTTCGGCAGGAACACCGGGGAGTGGGGGTGTGTGGAAGGAAAACTGAGGGCAGGTGAGCTGGGCTGGCCACGCTCCCAGCCCTGCCCCCACCCGGGGCTTCCTCAGCCACCACGCCAGAGCCGCTGGTGGAACTCAGCGGTGGGTTGGTCCTGGTGCCCGGGTGGGTGCCAGGGTGCGGGTGACTGCTGGAGGGGAGTTCAGAGCTGATGTGAGCCCTGGGGCTGCCCTGAGGCTGTGACACTGGCCGGGAAATGCTTTGTCCCCATCCCCTGCTGTTCCGGGCTGACCTGAAGTACTCGCTGCAGGTGCAGAGGACAATCTTGTGAGCTCGGAATTTGGTGCCCTCCGCAATGATGGTCACATCACACAGTTGCCCTTCCAGGCGAAGCTCGTTGAAGATGTTCCAGGCCAGAGCACTGATGTCCCTCTGCAAGGACTGCCCGGCAGCCCCCGAGGTCTCGCCCATGGTGAGGGCTGAGGCAGCGGCCAGCGGCTCTGAGCTGGTGCTGTGCGCTGCCCTGGCACTCCGAAAGGTCTCTGGAAACAGTTGTGCCCGGTGCTTCCAGAGCGTGCCCTGTTGTGACATCACGGCTGTGAGTCCCCCCCACACAAGGGAGGCCTGGTCCTCCCTCAGCCTTCGCCTGACCACAGCCTGGGTTACGCTGGCCCAGTACCCCCAGCGCGGCGCTGGCAGAGCCACCCCGGGCGTCCGTGGGCACCTCCTGGTCCCAGGGCGGCCGAGGGAGCTGGCCCAGGCCACACGCGCTCTGTCCCTGTGCTCGTGGTGGGGAGGGGACAGGGCCGGGAGGAGACTGGGGGGACAGGGAGTCCCCTCGTGGGGTTCACTCGTGGCCAGTGCTTCTGAGGGACGCGGCTGTGCCGGTCTCGGCGCAGCCTGGGGACAGTTTGGGCTTTCTCACGTTGCCGTCGCTGCGGGGTTTGAGTTCAAAGGGGGGGTAACGCCGGGGGGGCACAGACAGCCCCTGGCCGGGGCTGTTCGAATCCTCCGCCGTCCTGGCCCCTCCCTGCGGCCGCGGCGGGGCCACCGCAGCTGCGGGGGGGGCGCGGCCCCGGGCGGGGCGGAGCTCGGGGCTGGGCCCGGCTCGCGGCTGCGCGGCCCCGGCGCGGCTCGGCCCGGAGCGGAGCGGGGCGCGATGGTGAGTGCGGGGCTGCGGGGCCGGGGCCGGGAGCGGGATTCGGATCGGGACCGGGACCGGGACCGGGATCCGATTGGAGCGAGGCCGGCTCGGGTCCCGGCGGTGCGGGGGAGCGGGGGCCGGGAAGGGGAGCGGGCGGTGGGGCCGAGGGCGGGTGAGGCTGTTCCCGGCCGGCCCTGGGGACCGGGCCCGGGAGCTGCGTGGGGCGGCGGGCACTAAGGGGGGCTCTGCCCGCAGGTGCCCGAGCTGGAGAAAGCCACGGTCCGCATCCAGCAGCCGGAGCGGGTGATGGGGACAATCCGGGCCATCAAGGAGCAGGGGCTGGCGAAGCTGCAGGTGCGTTCCCGACACCCGGTCCCCGTCCCCAGCTGCCCCCCTTCCTCCCCGGCCCAGCCCGTGTGCGGGGGCAGAGCCCCAGAGAGGGAGCACGGGCTGGTGGCTGCCCCGGACGGGCCTTTCCCTGCCGGTTCTGCCGGCACGAGCCAGGCCCCGGTCGGCAGGACGGGGCCGTTTGGTGCCGGTGCTGGGTGGCTCCCGAGGGGACATCTGCCTCACGCCTGGCAGGAGCGTCAGCGTCCGTCGGTGCCGTGCCCCGCTGTGACACGGCGGCAGCACCCTCGCGTGTCACCCCCAGCTGGGTCACCCCCAGCTTTGGTCTCCTCTCGCCTTCCAGGTCATTTCGGACTTCGACATGACGCTGAGCAGGTTCAGCTGCAATGGCAGGCGCTGCCCCACGTCGCACAGTGAGCTGAAGCCGTTGTTTGTCCTGTGGCTCGCTGTTTGTTCTCTGTGTGTGTCCTCAGCCTCTGTTGTCCTCCGCCTCCCCCCTTTGCCAGCTCCGGGCTGTGGCCACGGCCAGCAGTGGCTGCTGGCCCCCGGGCAGCCCCCAGCCCACTGCAGAACCTGTGCCCTGGTCTTGGGGCTTCTCCTTCCGACCCTTACATCCCGCAGTGCCCCGGGTCAGGGTGTGCTGCGGGTCCTGTGCGAGCCCTGTGCTGAGGCCCTGCAGGGACCCTGTGCCACACGGGGCTCGTCTGGGGAAGAGCTGGCCCTGGGGACCTGGGAGAGCTGCCTTCTAGGAAGGGGTTTTGTGTTTCTGGGCTACAACACTGGCATTTTATTGTCTTTGCAGATATCCTGGATAACAGCCGTGTTATCAGTGAGGAGGGCAAGAAGAAGGTGAGTGCTGTTTTGTAAGGCACTGCTCCTGGGCTCGGTGTTTTTGTCCCTGTCACCCATCGTCAGGAGGTGGTACTGGCTCGTGTGACAGCTCTCCGAGCTGCGCCCTGCTGCCAGGACAGAGAGGGGGGCAAGTGTCCAGGTGGCTTTTCCACCACCGGTGATGGAAGGAGATGTTAAAAAGGGGGATTTATTTTGTATGCTTTTGGGTCTGTCGGGGCGCGCGGTGTTTGGAGCAGGGTGGGCGCCGGCGAAGCTGCCGGAGGGTTAACGCTCCCTTCCCACGCCGCCGGGTCTGCTCGGAGTGGAGCTGCGTGGTGACGTGGGTTTGGCTGTGTTTGCTGTTGGGAAGTTCAGAAATGCCTTTTTTGTTGTTTGCAGCCCCTTTAGATGTGATATTCACTCTGTTCTTTTTCCACCTGCACCACGCTCCAGCTGAAGGATCTGCTGCACTATTACTACCCCATTGAAATCGATCCCAACCGGACCCTGGAGGAGAAGCGACCCCTCATGGTGGAGTGGTGAGTGCTCGTGTGCGATGAGCTTGACCTCGTCCTGGCAACTTCTTGCCCCCAAGGACTACAAGACACAAGGCTTGAGCTGTCTCTAGGCTGGGTGGCAACACCAGGAAGTTTTAGTTGCTGTTTTTCTGACTGCCCTAAGGTCGCTGCCCAGGAAGCTCACTCTGCTGCCTTTCCCTAGGTGGACCAGGGCCCACGAGCTGCTGTCGCAGCAGAAGATCCAGAAGGCTGACATAGCCCAGATCGTCAGAGAATCGGACGTGATGCTGAGGTACGGGCTCGGGGTGCAGCCCTTTCTCTCCTGCCGCGGTGCAAGCGCAGCTCCTTGCTGCCGCCCGGATCTGCGCGTGGTCTCTGCAGCGTGGCAGATGCAAATCTCCCTTCCTTCCTGGGCCGAGCTCTGATCGTGAAAGAGCTGACAGCCAGTGGCACCCTCAGCTCGCTCCCTGGCTGCAGGCTGCTCCGTTCGTGGCTCACTCCTTCCTGCTCAGAAACCACTTCCACCTCCCCTGAGCCTTGGAAGGAGCGGCCGAGGGGACGGGTGATGGGCAGAGCTCCCTGTTTGCTGGGCAGGGGGCAGCCTGCAGCTCCCCTCTTCCAGGAGAGATTTTCTCTCCATGTGCTGTAACTGCTGAGCCTTACCCAGGCCCTTGGCTCCGCATCAGATTTCACCCACACCACAAAAATGTCCGTTTTTTGCAGAGCTCGCGCGTGCATTCCTGCTGGGGAAGTCCCGGGCAGGAATACGAGCCTCACAGCCAGGCTGGGGGCACTCCCAGCCCGCAGCACACCGGGCACCTGGCTGGGAATGTCCTGCTGTGTAACACACTCTTCTGCTCTAGGGATGGATTCAATGAATTATTTGACCAGCTGCACAAGTACAACGTCCCCCTGTTCATCTTCTCTGCTGGCGTCGGTGACATCCTGGAAGAGATTATCCGTCAGGCCAACGTCTTCTACTCCAACGTCAACGTGGTGTCCAACTACATGGACTTTGATGATAACGTGAGTTTGTGCACTGCTGGGCTGGGACCGAGGGCTGCAGTGCCTTAACAGAGACCCCGCTGGGTTCAGAGCTGCCCAGTAATATTTCTCAGTGTTTAATCCCTGTGGATGGAGCTGACCCTTGGCTGGGTGACAGGAGGGCTCTAGGGGCTGCTGGTGCCCTCCCACCCCATTTGCTCTGCCTTCAGGGCTTGCACCCTGCTGCCACCTTAGCAGCCCCCTGAGCTGGGGGTGTCAGAGGTTCCCCTGCCCTCACCCGGAGCTGGGTCGGCAGCGGGAGAGAGCAGAGGGTGGGTGAGGTGGGCAGGCAGAGCGTGGGGACAGCTGAGGGTCTGCTCATGATCCCGGGGACTCCTCGCCTTTCACGCTTGCTTTTCGGTGGCAGCATCCCCCCCGTTTACCTACCGAGGCTGCGGCGCAGCGGGGGATTGCTGCGGGACCAGTTCGTCTCTCCTCTTTGCACAGGGAGTCCTCAGGCGTTTCAAGGGACCTCTCATCCACACCTACAACAAGAACAACAGCGTCCTGCAGGGCACGGAGTATTTCCAGCAGCTGAGCACCAGGACGAGCATCATCCTGCTGGGGGACTCCATGGGTGATCTGACGATGGCAGACGGCGTTCCCAGTGTGGAGAACATCCTCAAGATTGGCTTTCTCAACGACAAGGTGGGTGTGAGAAGCAGTTGTTTTGCTTGTGAAGACTTGGGGGGCAGCAGAGAGGGGCAGGCAGCTGCCTGAGTGATTTAGGGGGTGCAAGAAATTCGTACGAGCTCCTGTGGGGTGTGCGGAGGGAGCTGGGGGTGTCTGCTGAGCTCCCAGTGCACCTGGGATGTTGTCAGGGTGGTCCTGGGCCCCTCTTTTCAGTAGCATCAGGAGTTGCAAGGGCTGTGAGTGCAGCATCTTCCTTCTCAGCTGCTGATGTTCACAGTCCCCTGCTCTCCACCCTGGCGCTGCAGGTGGAAGAGCGGAGGGGGAAGTACCTGGATGCCTACGACATCGTGCTGGAGAGCGACGAGACGCTGGACGTGGTCAACGGGATTCTCCGGTACATCCTTATCGAGACATGAGCGGGGCACTGCTGTCCCAGCTCCAGCGCCTTCCCTGGGCAAAGCTGGACTGGACTCTCTGGTCTCTGCTGGGCGCCATCCCAGCACTGGGTGAGCTCCCTGCCCTGGCTCTCTGTGTCGTGCACATCCCGACCTCACTAACGCCCTTCAGGCAGTGCTGGAGCAGGAGGGGTGAGAGATGGAGGAAGCTTCTCCACTCCCTTTACCCCATCTGTGCCCGGCTCTGCAGCTTCCCACTCAGACTTCATCCCGCTCAGACTTCATCCCACCCAGACTTCATCCCGCTCAGACTCCACCCCAAGCAGTGCCTGAGGCCACACAAACCATTTCACCTTTCGGGTAGGCATCTCCTGCGCGTGCTTCAGCGGCCGAGCGCAGACACGGGGATGGTTCGCCCTGAGGACAGCCCTGGTTTAGATGGAAGCTGTTCAGTTTTACTGTGTTCCTGTCTAAGAAAACAAGTCTCTCTCTTGTCCTGTTTTCTGTGGGCTTCAAAGTGCCCGGGCTGAGCTCTGGCGGTGCCATGGGCTGCGTGGCCCTGCCAGGAGTGGCATCGCCCAGCCCCGCGTGCCCCCAGGACCCCGCCGCCCCCCGGCCCCATGCCAGCCCCACTGTGTCCCTCTGCTCCGGGACAGCTCGTGCCGCACAAGCGGCTGCTCCAGCCCCCCCGGCGGCCCCGCGGGGCTCAGGGGTGCGTTTGTGTGTGCTGGGCTGGGCTGGGGGCCGGGGGGCAGCAGCAGGGTGCGTGGGGCAGCGGTCTGGGTTTTCAGGGATGTTGTAGCTATCCGTGTGTCAGTCTGACTGCAAACCCCTTATTTCTGTGGCACCTCGGCGGTGTAGGGAGCGAAGCTGTGGCAGCCCTGGTTCAGCAAGGCGCAAACTCCGTCCCTTACGTGGGAAATTGCTTGCTTGTCCTGTTCTGCTGCCTGTGCTGGTGCCGGCTGAGCTCCGACGCGGCTCTTTGGGGACCGTTGCTGGCGTGGCGTGGCACGCACAGGTCACAGCCCCTGCCCTGCTGCCTTCGGACGGGGCAGCTCTGGCTGGTGAGCTCGGGGCTGCTCCGGGTCTGGGCCTCACTGCTCTCCACGTGATGGATGAGTAAATGTGGCTTCTGAAAGTGCCAGCTCCATTCTCCTTGTGGAAATAAAATCGTTGGCTGAAGCTTGGCAAGGGGCGGATCGTGCCCAGTGCCAAGGAGCTGCAGCTCAGCGTCCCCTCCTCAGCTCCAGGCCATCCCCATCCCCGCAGCCCCGCCGGGCGCTCTGTGCTGGAGCTGGAGCACAGCCCATCTGCTGGAGGATCCAGGAGCAGAGTGTTTTCTCTCTCCTGCCAGAGCCAGCAGGTGCTGGAGCCCGCAATCCCCCGCGGCACCGCGCTGCCGGGGCCGGGCAAGGCTTGGCTCAGCGCCGCTGCCCGGACACGCACGGATGTTTCACGGCAAAGGGACCTGACACAAAGGCAAACTCCTTGGAAACCAGTAGGAATGATTTATTTGGTGGAAGGGAGAGGTCGCTGGAGGGGTTCACTACGACCCTTCACACTGCTCTGTCCTTGCGGTTTTTTATCTCTGCACAACACTGCAGAAGCTTTCAGAGGCAGTGGGAGGCGATGGAGCCGTACTGGTCACAACTGACAAACCTGAGCGTGCCCAGTTAATTAGCTGCATCATCACAATAAAACTGGGCTGATTTTCCTTAACCACTGAGGGCTGTTGCTGCGGGGCAGGGAGGGTGAGGATGGGGACGCTGCTGTTCCCCAGGGCTTGGGTAGGAGAGGCTTTCTGTTTTCCTTCTCCCAGGTGCCAGGGGGTTCGCCAGGTCCTGCCCCCACTGCCTCGGGGTGCCAGGCTTTCCGGAATGGCAGATGCCTGTGGGGTGGCAGGGTTTCGCCCTGGGAACCCAAGTCCCCTCCAGCTTCTTGTCCTGGGGAGAGTGGCAGTGAGGAGCAGCACGAAAGGCTCCTCTTTATTTCTCATCATCTTTAAAGAATTTTCTATGTGTATATAAAAAAGCCCCTCCTAAACCCAATCCTAAACTACAAAATGCTGTGGTAGGAGCGGAGGGGAAGCTCCCCCCCGCCCGCCGAGGCTGGAGCAGGACGTGCAGTCACTGGCTGAGGACAAAGGGGCTCGGGGAGGGGATGCCAGTGCCCCAGCCCTTCTGTGGGGAGCTGAGAGCAGGGGGTCCAAGCAGGGTTTGGCAGCAGAGTGGGGCTCCAGGGGCATCCTTGGTCCCGCTCCACAGCAGAGGTATCGCCTGCAGAGCCGGGGAGCGCAGGGAGACGTGGGTGCTGCCGTCCCCATGGGGTATGGGGACTCAAGAACGTGGGTGTTTCCCACCTTCTTGCCTGGGTCTATTAGCTGGGGGTTGGTAAGTTTACCTGCCCAGGAGGAACACATCAAAAAACCCTCAGTTAAATAATGGGGGGGGAGGAAATCAAAATGCACCCCCCCCAGGGCTGGGGAGGGGCAGGGGCAGATCCCGGGGCAGCCGGGGGGGAGACCGGCCCTGGCACGGCCAGGACGAGTCCTGTCTGCAGGGGACAGCGGGGTCTGCTCCTCAGAGCTCCTCATGGATCTTCTCCTGGTCCTCATCCGACTTCAGCTTCAGCTCCTCGGGGGTGATCTTCCCGTCCTGGTTGCGGTCCTGGTTCCTGAACATGTCGGCGATGACTTTCTCCGGGTCAGAGCTGGGCATGAGGCGGCCTTTCCCTTCCGCCACCTGCGTCTTGATGAAGGTGGAGAACTGCGGCAGGGAGAGGGGAGAGATGCTGCTGTGCTCCGCAGCTGGCACCGGCCACTGGGCAGGGACCGGAGCACCACAGCTCCGCAGCTGGCACCGGCCATGGGCTGCCCTCGGTGCCCCTGCCCAGTCACAGTTCTGCCCGCATCCCGCAGCGATGCTCTGGGCTGGGGTGCTTTTCCTGCACAGCTCTGCAGGCCCCCAAGTGCCCAGGGACAGCAGTGCCCTTTGGGTGCTGCTCCTCGGGGTGGGGTCCCCTGCACCCCCATTTCTTCCCACACCCCGTAAGCCCATGGGTCTGGTGGCGCTCGAGGCCCTCGCTCACCTCCTCGCTGGGGATCTCCCCATCCTTGTTCAGGTCCATCTCCTCGTAGAGGCTGCCCGGCGGCTCCCCGTGCCAGATGAAGAAGTACCCCTCGGGCACCCCCTCCTCCATGGTGATCAGCTCCACCTCGAAGCGGAGCACGGCGCTGCCTGGCACCCCCCGGGCTGAAAAGAGAAGTGAAGGTGCTGCACCACGAGGGAGCCCCGCGAAGCGCCGGGTGAAGGGGTGAAAGCCTCCCGGACCCCGCCGGGGCGAGGCGGGGAAGGAGCCCAGCGGCGGCTCAGCGAGGCAGAACCCCGGGTTTGCAGTGCACGCTCCCCACCTCCGCTCTCCCCGTGGCCCAGGTGGGGGGGGACGATGAGCACCCGCCTCTCCCCCACACACATGTTGAGGAGACCGCTGTTGAGGCCCTCGATCACCTTGTTGGCCCCCAGAGTCACCTCCTGGGGCTTCTCGTAGTCGTGGCTGCAGGAGGCACAGAGAAGACCACGCACTGAGAAAGCCCCTCGGACCCGGGGGTCAGCCACACCATGCCCCAAAATCCCCTGCCCCCCCTCCCACTGTGCTCCGAGATCCCCTGCCCTCCATCCCGCCATGCCCGGGTATCCCCCTCCCGATGTGCCCTGAAATCCTGTGCCCTCTGCCCTGCTATGCCCTGAAATCCCATCCCCCCCACACCACCACCCCCAAAACCCTGCACCATCCATCCCACTGTGCCCCCAAATCCTGCACCCCCACCCAGCCCCTGCTGCCCCATGGCCAATGTTCCAGTGCTGCCCGCTGCCAAGCGCTGATGCTCCGGGGCTGCTCCGGTGCCGCCTGCCCCCGGCCCCACGAGCACGCACGAGGAGAAGAGCTTGGTGCCATCCAGCAAGGAGCAGTTGTAGTGGTAGCGGACGAAGTCTCTGTCCCGGGTGGTGATGTTGCAGCCCTCGGGCCGGTACACGGTCTCGATCTCCACTGGGTCCGTGGGGTTGTGGAAGTCGATGATGTGGACGTCGAAGATGAGCACGGCTGAGCCGGGAATTTTGTCCCCTGGAAGAGGAGCACGAGGAGAGCTGCTGGGAGAGCTGCTGGAGTCCCACGGAGCCGGGAGAGCCTTTCCCTTCTCCCCATCCCCCAAGAGACATCCATCCCTTGGAGCCCTGGGTCTGCGCGTGCTGGTGGCAGCCGTTCCCCTGCCCGTGCCACCCCCTCCCAGCACCCAGAGCCTGGGGGATGGTGGTGGCCCCCGGGGTGAGGAGCTGGCCCCCTTGGCCAGCGCTGTCCCGATGTCAGACCCGCGATGTGGCGGTGCGCGGGGCTGGAGGAGGGGATGCTGCAGCCCCGGGCTGCGCCGTGCAGGCGTGCCGGGCCCCGCGGGGCTGCCCGGTACCTGCTCCGTTCTCCCCGTAGGCCAGGTGTGGGGGCACGACCACCCGCCGCCTCTCTCCCACGCAGACCCCTTGCAGGCCCTGGTCCATGCCGGGGATGATGAAGCCCTTCCCGATGTAGGTGTTGTAGGTGTGGTTGCGGGAGTAGCTGCGGCGAGAGAAGCCCCCAGTGCTGTGCAGCAGAGACTGACCCCTCAATCCCCCCCACACCTGCACCCCAACCCACACCCCTGCTCTGCCCGGCTCCCCCAGGACCAGACCTCTCTCCCAGGGATGCTGCAGACGGGTCTTGTCTTTTTTAGCCCATTTCACGCCTGTTACCACCCTCTCCTCCACCTGCCCCCCGTTCCCCAGCCTCTCCTCGCCGCGGGCTGCTGAGCTCAGGGCAGGAGAGGACCGGGGGATCCCCCCGGCTGCTCCCCCCCGCACCTGGAGTCGAAGGGCGTCCCGTCCATCAGCGTGCCGTTGTAGTGGTAGCGGACGAAGTCGCCGGTCACAGCCCTGCGCCTGCAGGACTCGGGCACCTCCAGGTGCTCCAGGGAGACGCCGTCCTTGGGGTTGTGGAAGTCCACCAGCAGCACGCTGAACACCAGCGACGCCTGCGGCGGGATCACGGTCCCTGAGGAGGGGACGTGGGTGAGCCCGGACGAGGGTCCTGGTGGCTGGGAGCGCTCTGTGCAGAGCTGGGAGGGAAGGGGCTGGGCGCAGGGGGGCGATGCCCGACTCACCGTAGCCTTTCTCCCCGTAGGCCAGGAACGGGGGGATGATGATGCTCCTCTTCTCCCCGGCACACATGCCCAGCAGCCCCTGGTCCATGCCCTTGATCAGCCAGCCGGTGCCCACGTAGGTGTCGTAGGTGCTGTCCTTGCTGTAGCTGGTGGGGAGGAATGAGGGGGGTGGCTCGGGGCCACCCCAGCTGCCCTGGCCCAAGCAGTGCCACGCAGGAGGCGGTTTGGGGGTCACGGAGCTGCACCGGCCCGGCTGGGGTGTGGGGAGGGAGCGCACAGGGGGAGGCTGCTCTGACCGGGGCGCGGTGTGAACCCCCGTGTCCTGCCCCTGGCCGGTGTCCCTGCCACCCCCGGTGCCCCCGCCCCAAGGTGCGCCCCGTACCTGGAGTCGAAGGGGGTGCCGTCCAGCAGCGTGCCATTGTAGTGGTACCGCACGAAGTCCGAGTTCTCCACGGTGCGGTTGCAGTGCTGGGGTTTGGAGAGGGTGGTGACCTGCAGCTTGTCCTTCTTGTTCCAGATGTCCAGCAGGACGACGTCGAAGTACAGGGTGGCGTCTGGGGGGATCAGCCCCGCTGAAGGGGCGGCAGCGAGCACAGAGCTCCTTAGGTGGGAGCAGCGCCGAGCCCAGGCGAGCCAAGGGCTCTGTCCCCTGCAGCCCTCCCGAGCCCGGGGCTGCTGCTGCCCACCCGTGCCACCCCCCGGGAAAGCACCAGGGCCTGGGGGGGCAGGACCCCTCACTCCGGGGAAGCCCTGCTTAGGCACCACTCGCCCTGGCAATGGAGCCACCCTTCGCCAGCGCCTGGCAGCGCCTGGCAGCTCCGTCCCCGCTGATGCTGTGCCCGGGGGGTTTGCTCCCTCTGTCCCCGCTGTGCCACAGCCCCTTACCCACGCCGATGCTGCCATAGCCCAGGTGGGGGGGCACGATGAGGTGACGCCGCTCGTTCACGCACATGCCCAGCAGCCCCCGGTCCATGCCGGTGATCAGCCGCCCGACGCCCACCACGCCGGCCACCGTGGCCCCTCGGTCGTAGCTGGGGTGAAGGGACAGACCCGTCAGCGGGCAAAGGGCGAAGCCCCCGAAGCCACTGGTGCTGGGGGTGCTCGGTGCCAGTGCCGAGGGCTCGGGGCGCGTCCAGAGCCAACCACGAGTCCTGCAGACATGGGGGGACAGCACGGGGCACCCCGGTGCCCACCCAGCAGCCTCCGAGCTGGCAGCTCCCGGCCTCTCTGCTGCTTCCAGATCATTTTGCATATGGCACATCCGGAGCTTTACACAGCCGGGGGAAAGATGTCCCAGGCCTCATCTTAAACTGCAAATTGGATTTTATTCTTAAATCTTAAAATACTCCAAGAAGCAACTGGGGCCATGTCAGAGAAATCGAGTCCCTCGTCCCCTCTAGCGTGCAGCCGGTGGCTTCTCCTGGCAGTGCCCTGCCACCAGGACAAGGCAGGATTTTAGCAGGGAATGTCCCCAGGGTCCCACGGCCCCGGGGCGCGTGGCAGCGGTGGCAGTGGTGGCTCAGTTCTTCTCTCCCCGTTCGTGCTCCAGAGGTGGGACACCTTTAACTGGAGCAGAATCCCTGTGTTTTCAGGGCTCTGGAACATGTCCCTCTGCAGCGGCGTTGTTCCTGCACGGGGCTGGGGCCCAGCAGCCATCTCTGTCCTTCCCTGTGTCCCTGCCTGTCCCTCTGCTCACAGCAGTGCGAACCAGGGTCGCACCGACGCAAGCGCTGGTTTACAGCGGGCATGGGCAGAGCGGGACCGACGCAGGGGCCGAGGAGAACGAGGAGCAGTGGGAGCGAAGGCTCTTAGGTAACGGGCGAGTTTCACCGCTGCCACGTCTCAGAGTGCTTCACACGTCCTCCCTGCCCGTGGGCACAGGCACACGCACGTTCCTGCGAGCGCAGGGTGGCGGCGGGGGCCCGAGTCCTGCCCCTGCCTGCCGCGGGCTTCTCCACAGCCCCCCGGTGCCCCGTGGGCACCCACAGGGCTCCGCAGGCTCCCGGCTTGGGGCCACGCCACAGTCCCCGGGGTGACACGTGTACAGGGGTCCCCGGGCTCCCCGTCCTCGCCCCAGCACCCGCCAGGAGCCCTCTGGGGGTCAGAGCTGCAGGGCGCGGGGGTGCGAGGGGCCGGGGGGAAGGCATGCAGGGAGCCCCTCCCGGGGGCTGCCGGGGCCACGTGCATTCCGTAAGGAGCCGAGGGCTATACCTGGAGTCAAACTTTTTGCCATCTTTAAAGGTCCCATTGTAGTGGTAGCGAATGAAATCCCCCATCTGGGCTTCCCGCAGGCAGATTTTGGGGATGTAGTATCTGTCTATCACCACGTCTTCCAGGGGGCCGGGGTCCCCCAGCCCCAGGGCCCCCAGGATGCTCGGGAGGAGGACGATGCCGGCGGGGGACATGGCGCTGCGGCGGCGAGGCTCGGCGGGGGAAGGCGCAGAGGTGGGGCCAGCGCGGCCGCCCCTGCTCGGGTGCCCGGCCCCGCACAGCTGGAATTTCTGTACACGTGGACCCGGGCCTGGCCTCGCCGCCGCGCTCCCGCCCCAGTCGCCCCACGGCACCGCCGGGACGATTCCCCCCGCCGGCGGCAGCGGGGCCGCCTGGGAGAACTCGCAGCACCAAAGCTCCACGGCAGGAGGGCTGATTTATTTTTTTTTCTCTGTGTTTTTTTTTTTCTTTCTGGGCAGTCCCTTCTGCGAAGGGAAAAGCAGGAGGGAGCTGTGTGGACGTGTGTGCAGCTGAGGTCCCGTCCCAGCGCGCGGGGTCCTAGTGCTGCCTGCGCCTCCCAGCAGCCTCCCCGCTGCCGCCATCGCCCTGCGCCGCCGGATGCTGCTGCTCCGGCCTCACATATAAATAAAGGAATTCACTGCTTTAATAACATCTGCTCGTCAGTCTGCTGCTGGCAGATCTGTCACTGAACAAAGTGATTAAAAACGTGAAACTGCCCCTCTAACAGTCCCACACAAACAGGAACGGTATCGAACGCACACACCCCCCCGCTCCCCCAAACCCATCGGCACGAGGCGGTCACCGTGGTAAGAGCCCCTGGCACGTCCCGGGTGGGAAACAGGACAGTCCATAAACCCAGCTGGAATCCTGGCCTGGGGGCTCAGCGCTACTGGAGAGAGCGAGAGCTCAAGCAAAGCTCTGCCGGCTCAGACCTGGGGTGCTCTGCAGGTCCCCAGTGCACTGCGAGTGGCTCGGGGGGACTTGGGGCTCCCCCCACATCTCAGTGGGGTCAGGGCCTGACCCTGGGGCAAGTGAGTGCTTACTCAGGGGCGCTGGCATCCCAGCAGTGCTGGGCACTGCTCCGCTGGAGAAACCTCGGCAGTGTCCTGGCTCCTGCCCCGCGCTGTGGCACCGCTCAGCGCCACTGTCCGGCAACAAAGCGCTGGGCTTGGGCCGGGGCCAGCGTGGCCGTGCCGAGGCCTGGCACGGTGCAGCCCTGGGACCTGGCAAGGCACGGGGCGTGCGGCCTCTGGCCTGGCACCAGCTGGCAGCAAGGCCAGCGCCGGGCACCGCCGGGCTGGGGGTCCCACCGGGCTGGGGGTCCGGGCACCGCCGGGCTGGGGGTCCCACCGGGCTGGGGGTCCGGCCGGCAGCCCCGGGGTGTGCGGTGTGACACTGAGCACGCAGGGTGCACCCCAGCACACCCCACTCTGCAGCGTGCAGCGCCCAGCGCATCCCGGGGCACAGCGCGGGGCGCACCCGGAGAGCGCGGGGTGAAGCGCGGGGTGATGCGCGGAGTGCGCATCTCTGGGCATCCCCTGAGCACACCCCGCTGGCGCTGCGCCAGCCGCGCAGAGCCGCACTAAGACCCTGCGCGCCGCGCTGCACCGCCCCTTCCCCGCCGCCCGCCCCCTGCGCGGGGCGCTGCGCGGGGCTGCGCGGGCAGTGCGCGGCGGCGGCGGCGGGGATGGGCGGCGCGGCGCTGTCGCTGCTGCTGGCGGCGGGGCTGTGCGCGGGGCGGTGCGCGGCGCAGTACGAGGAGTACAGCGTGCGGGGCTTCCCCGCGGCCGCCCTGGAGCCGCTGCAGCGCGCCTACGCGCGGGCGCTGGCGCAGTACGCGGGTGCGCAATGGGCGGAGAGCGCCCGGGAGCTGGAGGCGAGCCTGCGCCTGCACCGCCTGCTGCGCGACAGCGAGGCGCACTGCCACCGCCGCTGCGCCGCGCCCGCGGAGGGGGACCCCGCGGAGGGGGACCCCGCGGAGGGGGACCCCGCGGCCCGGGAGTGGGAGCGGGAGATGCAGCTCTTCGAGCGGCTGCTGCGCCGCGCCGGCTGCCTGCGCGCCTGCAAGCGCGACCTGCCCGTCTTCCAGCTGCGCTACCCCCCCGCGCAGACCCTGCGCGACTTCCAGCGCCGCCAGCCCTACCAGTACCTGCACTACGCGCTCTTCAAGGTGAGGCGGAGCTCCGCAACGTGGCGGAGAGGGGGGGAGTGAGGGGCTTCCCGGGGCGGGGGGCGTCCTGTGCCGCCATCCTGCATCCCTCTGCTCTGCCCCCCCATCAGGCACACCCCCATCCTGCACCCCTTGTTCTGTACCTCCTCTTTGACACCCCCATCCTGCATCCCCCCATCCCACATTCCCATCCTGTGTCCCAGCCTGCAGTCCCTGATCTGGACCCCCTGAACCCCACTCCCTTCTATCCTGCACCCTCTTGCCATGTGCTCCCCCCGTCCTGCTCCCCCCATCCTGCTCTCCCCATCTGGCATTCCCCCCCCACTCCTCCATCCTGCCCCTGCGCCGTGGCACGTCAGCATCATCTGGGATGCATCAGGCAGGACGTGAGGGGTGCACCCAGGACTGGGGGCCCCTGTGGTTGTGTCCCCCCACCCTGCCTCGCATTGCCATGGTCCCCCGAGGTCCCCCTGGCCGGGCAGAGCGTTGCCTGAGGATGGGTACGCAGGGGCTGCCCCAGCCGAGGGGCCCAGGCTGGGGTCCGATGCCACTGTGGTTGCTGCGGGACACGTGTCTGGATGCTCCGTCAGGGAGAACTCCTGCTGGGGCTCACGGGGCAGACGTGGAGGGAGGTTTCGTAAGGCATCGCCCTGCGGTGACCCTCCCCTGGCCAGATCTGCTCTGGCATGGGACACTCCTGTCCCCAGGCAGCGGTGCCAGTCGGGGTCCCGAGCTGTGCTGCTGGCCGGCTGCCGGTGCGGGTGCTGCTTTAGTGCTCAGCGCTGCTCCCCTGGCAGTGCCGGCGCAGCCTGGCCGGGGTCCTTGATGCCTTTTCCTCTTGCTCTGGCCGAACCCCAACATCTCGGGGGCGGTTCGGTTCCTCCAGCCCCCTCAGCCTCGGGGTGCAGCTGCAGCCCGGGAGCTCCTGGAGCAGCAGGGCAGGGGGCAGCTCACCCTGGCAGCGCCCCAGGAGAGCGGGTGCGTGGGTCAAACCTGCACCGCCTGGGTCGCTCCTGGCTGGACGTGGGGGCTGTGGGGGCCGAGCTGTCCCCACTGTCCCCACTCCCACCACGGGCACAGAGGGGGAGGTTGGTGTGGCTGTGCTGTCTGTGGTCTGTTTGTCACTGTCAGCGGATGATGGGGCTCGGGGTTGGCACTGTGGGTGCCCGGCTCTCCCCCATCCCCAAGGACCAGCCTGCTGCCAGGGTCTGCCTGGGTGCTGCGCCCTCGCGGCCGCGGGGGTGGCTCTGCTGTCCCCTGCTCCACCGGCGCTTCCTCCCTCCCCAGTCAAATAAGATCGAGAAAGCGGTGTCGGCTGCCCACACCTTCCTGCAGAAGAACCCCAAGCACGAGATGACCTTGAAGTACCTGAACTATTACAGGACGATGGTGGATGTGGATGAATACCTGGTCGACCTGGAGGCTCAGCCCTACGAGGTGAGGAGGGGACGGGGCTGGGGTGGCAGAGGGGCTCCCCACGGCTCAGCGTGCGCCTGGTCCTGCCGAACCCCGAGGGAAGGGGCTCTCCCTCGCTGAGCCCCGGTCACACACCTCCTGCCCCCAAAAGAGCATCCCCGTGGGTGCTGGGGACAGAGCTGCTGCGGGGAGAGGGGGCAGGTGGGTGCTGCTGGCGGGCAGAGCGGGGCTGTGGTGCCGGCGAGCAGGTAAGGGCACGCCCGTGGTCCCCGCAGCCGATATTCGTGCGGTCGGTGAAGCTGTACAACAGCGGGGATTTCCGGAGCAGCGCGGCCGACATGGAGCAGGCGCTGGCTGAGTACTACAAGGCGTACGAGGACTGCTTGGCCGGCTGCGAGGGCGCCTACGAGCTGCAGGAGTTCAAGGACTTCTACCCTGCCATCGCAGGTGAGGGGCTGGGGCTGGGGGCAGGGGGCGGGGGCCAATGGGGCGCAGCACCTGATGCCTCCCCCCCCAGACCACTTTGTGAGCGTGCTGCAGTGCAAGGTGGACTGCGAGACCGAGCTCACCCCCAACGTGGGCGGCTACTTCGTGGAGAAGTTTGTGGCCACCATGTACCACTACCTCCAGTTTGCCTACTACAAGCGTGAGTAGGGGAGTGGGGGGGCCATGTTCCCGGGGCACCCCGGGGTGCTGCGGGCCCCCGGGCAGGGTGTCACCCCCATGCCCCGGCACTGCTCCCCGCAGTGAACGACGTGCGGGACGCGGTGCGCAGCGTCTCCAGCTACATGCTCTTCGACCCTGGCGATGCCGTGATGCAGCAGAACTTGGTCTACTACCGCTTCCACCGCGAGCGCTGGCGCCTGCAGGACGAGGACTTCGAGCCCCGGCCGGTGAGGACCCCCCAGCCCCCCGTCCCACGGGTCTGCTGGTGGCAGAGGGGCTGACACAGCCCCACTCCTCCCCGTGCCCAGGAGGCCGTGCGCTACCACAACCGGACGGCGGCCCAGAAGAAGATGCTGGACTTCGCCCGGCAGTACCTGCAGGCTGACGATGAGGTACAAACAGCCCCGGTGTGGGGTGCAGCTGGGAGCTTTTGGGGGTGCCAGGTGGGGTGGGTGGGTGCTGTGGGTACCCTGGGGCAGGGTCCTTCCTTGGGGAGCGGGGTCTGACCCCCAAACCAGCCCTGGAGCAGAGGCTGTGGGCGCTGAGCCCTGCTGCCTCCTCCTGCCCGTCCCGTGCTGCAGATGGAGGTGGAGGACGGCGAGGGAGCGGAGGCGGGGGACCTGCCCTCCGACGGCGAGTTCGAGGGTGAAGGTGACTACGAGGAGGGCTTCTTCGCAGAGTGGTGGCAGGAGCCCAAGACCAAGGGGGACAAAGCTGACCAAGGTCCTTGACGCTGGGGCTGGGGGCTGTTTCGCGGGCAGGGGGTGGCTGCTGCCTGTGCCCTGGTGCCACCAGCCCTCTGTGTTTGCAGAGACCCTGCGATGAGCCAGGCAAAGGGGTGCCCGGCCCTGGCAGAGCGGGATGGCGGTGGCCCTGTGACACCACCCCAGGGACACTGGGCTTCAGGATCCCGCCAGCCACCGCGCAGAAACTGGGGCTCGCGGGGAAGGGCTGATCCTGCCCCCTGCCCTGCGGCACGGCCACCTTTGCCACTGGGACATCCGCCGCCCTGAGCGCAGCCCGGTTCCCTTGGTGGAGCACCGGCACTGCCGAACCTCCCTGCCTGCCCGGGAGCTCTGCCCAGGCCCCCCTGTCCCCCCTGTCCCCAGGAGCCCTGGCCACCTCTGGTGCCCCGCAGCACTGGGCTTTGCCGTGTCCCGCGGCGCCCCCCAGGAGCTGCGGACGGTGCGCCAGGAGTGACCCCAGTGTTGTGTGGAGGGGCTGGGGATCTGCCCCTGCTCGGGGTGCGATGCACGGTGCTGCTGGAGCCGGGAGCGCCCTGGTGCCCCCAGCCTGGTGCCCCCAGCCTGGTGCCCCCAGCCTCCCGTCCCTCCTGGCAGCCCCCAGAGCCCAGGGTCCCCTCAGACCCCCCGGCCCGGGGCTACAGCGGGGCTCCTGGTGCACCCGCATCCCTGTGCCAGTGTGTGGCTGCAGCCTGGTGGCCATGTGTGCCTTGGATTGTCCCCAGCCCTCCGTAGCCTCGGGCTCCATTAATTTAACACTTCCCAACTTGCACAGTCTTTTTTTTTTTTTTTTTTTTTTTTAATATTTACTGGTGCTGAAGTTTTAATAAAACCCAGACTGGTCTTTTCAGGGCTGCCTCCGCCTCGGGGCTCCCTGGGGCTGAGGGGCACTGCCAGGAAAGGGGGGTGCTCGGGGCAGGAGAGGCCGTGCCGGGGAAGGGGGAAGATGGAGGGCTGGACGAGGGGCTGGGTGCCCCTGCAAAGAGGGGCTGGGGGGGCCATGAGAGCAACCACACCCACACTTGGACCCTTATGGGGCTGTGGGACCCCCCATTGTGTGTGGCAGGCTGCCAGGGGGCATGGGGGTGCAGGGGGGAGAGGGGCAGCATGCCTCTCCCCAGGACGGGTACTTGGGGTGTGATGTGCCTCATTTGCTGGTTGTTTCGGGGGGCATCACCCTGCTGCTGGTCTGGGGTGCATTGTGCATCCCCCAGTGCTGGTCCAGGGTGGGACAGTGCCCGTCCCGCGGGGTCAGGCTGTTTCGGAGGCTGCCAACGTGCCCGTGCCTGCCCTGGGTACGGCGTGGGGCAGTGTGCGGCCGCGCCGCTGCGTTCCTGCTCCCGGGGGAAGTTGGCTGCGAGGACTGAAACCGAGCGGCTGAATCACCGCGTTGGCCCCGGGGGAGGGAAGGGGAGGAAGGGGGCGGCGGGGCGGCTGCCAGCACCCCACCCTGCCCTGCCCAGCGCCCATGTACCAGCTCTGCCCTCCCTGCGCGGGATGGGCGCTGGGATGGGGGACAGGGCTGAGCCCCCAGACCCACGGGCAGGGCTTGGCGCCCTGGGCAGAGCCAAGGGGAGGCACTGCTGACCACCCCTGCACAGGGCAGGCCTGGCCTGTCCCCTGGGAGGAGCAGGGTTTGTCACCGATGGGTCACGGCCACCCTTGGGAGGGGAGCAGGGTGCGGCCAGCGGTGCTTGTCCCCAGCCCAGCGGGGAGCGCTGGGCCCAGCGCGCTGGCGTTGTGGCCTGGGGGGCAAAGGCTTGTTTATCTTCCAAACCAGCTGGGCGAGGGTGGCACGGGGCCATGGGGCCTCCGCCCTGCTCCCACACGCGCCCGGGCACGGCGTCCCCTTGCCAGCCCCACTGGGGCACACAGCTCCTTGTTCCCACTCCTCTGCTGGCACCGGGCAAAGCGCGGTGTACCCCTGGGCTGCTGTCCCCAGGGTCCCCTCCCTGCTCCCTGCTGGGCACAGAGGTGCCACCTGGGCCTGGTGCTCCCGGTAGCACCAAACAGGAGCAGCTCTGCAAGTGGCAGTGTGACCTTGGCAGTGAGCTTGGCCACTGTCCCCCTGTGGCACGCGGGGCCAGCAGAGCCGGGCTGCGGGGAGGTGCCAGGGGTGCAGAGGGGGCTGCAGGGGCTGAGCCCCACGGGGTCACCCCACAGAGGCAGCGCTGTACTTCCCTGACCCCTGACCTTGACCGAGAAGGAATACAAATGCGTTTTTGCCCCTCATCTCAGCAGCGCCGTGCCGTGCCGTGTCACACTGTGCCATGTCACACTGTGCCATGCCATGCCATGTCATGTGCCCTTTTCCTCCTCGTGCTGGGAGGGCTCTCGCTGTGCGCTGGGTCCCTGCTCTGCACACTGCGGTGGGTTGGGGCCATCGCTTGCTGTGATTTCCCGATGAGGTGGCGCCTGCAGCCAGACGTGGCGGGGGACAGTGGGGGGCTGATGGTGGGGGGGCAGGATCTGTCCCCTCGCCCCATCCCCAAACCCGGGGAGCGGGAGGCCCGGGCATCCCCGCCATGGGCTGGGACGTGCCCTGGTGACTCGGGCGCTGCCCGGGGCCGGGGGAGCGGGTGAGCCGGGACGGGGTGGCAGCACCCGGCTGGACCAGTCCGGCCGGGGACGGGGGTGACGCAGGCGGCCGTCCGCCGCCCCAGCCCTTCCGCAGCGCCTCTCGCTGCCGGGCGCCCGCCCCAGTTTCCCCACCCGGCTGTGTGGAGCCCTCTCCCGGGGCTGGGCCGCGCGCCCCGCCCTGCCCAGGTACGTCCTGGCCCCGCCCCCTGCCCAGGGCGGGGTTCGCGGCTCCGCCCATGCCCCGCCCCACGCCGCCGAGTGACGTCACCCAGGTGGTCGCCCTCGCGGTCGCGCCCTTCCCCGCCCACCGCCGCGCCCCGCCCCCCCACCCCGCTGTCCAATCAGCTGCCGGCGGGGGGCGGGGCGGCCGCGCCCCTGCCAATGGAGAGCGGATAAACACGTCCGAGGGGGCGGGGCCCGGCGCGCCACGGGTTTGACGGGCGTGTCGGCGGCCCAATAGCAACCCGGAGCGGCGGGGGCGGGGCGTGCGCCGGGGCGGGGCGGGGCGGGCCGGGGCGGGCCGGGGCGCGGGGCGCTGCTCGCCTTTTGTTCGGGCAGGAGCGGGGCGGCCGCCAGTGTCCGCGCAGGGGGAGCCGGCGGCAGGTGAGCGGGGACGGGCCGGGGCGTGGGGGGCCGGAGCGGGGCCGGGGCGCGGGGGCACGGGACAGGGGGGCTGGGTGCTGCCGGAGCGGGGATAGGCGTCCCGGGCTGGGCGGGCTCCGCCGTGCGGGGCTGGGGAGCGGCCGCGCTCGGGGCCGGAGCGGGGAGGGACGCGGTGTCCGGGCTGGGCAGCACCGGGTCGGGCCCGCGCCGCAGCGCTCCCCGCAGGCGGCGGAGCCGTGTGCCGCCCCTGAGCCCGGCGCGTCCCGGGTGCGGCCGGGGGAGCACCGCGGCCGCCCAGCCCAGCCCAGCCTGCGCGGATCCGGTCGGGCGGGTCCCCGCTTGGAGCCCCCGCGGGCGGCAGAGCCGTCCTGGCCCTCGCTCCCCGCCGCAGGAGCCGGTTCGCAAATTCCCCCCCGCACCCCGCTGTCAGGCGGTGCCTGTGCCCCGGTGCGGCGGTGGCGGGGCTGCGGGCGAGGCCGCGGGGCTCTTGGTAAACCGTGGCCGCCCGGTGCCGCCGAGCCCTGAGCCACACCCGATGGCCGCATGTCGCCGGTGCTCCCGTTCGAGGCCGCACCCGAGCCCCCGGTGCCGGTGGCTGCCCCTTGCCCTCAGCCCGGGCCGTGGGGTGGCTCTCCCACGGGAGCTCCGTGCTGTGCGGTGGCTGCGGGTCCCAGTGCCCCAGAAGGGACTGGGGTCACTCCCGGGGGGTCACGGCTGGGCCCCACTGCCAGCAGCTGTCCCTGCGGGGACACGGGGAGAGCCCAACTCGGCTGTTGTCGTGTTGGGCGTTGGGAGAGGAGAGAGCACTCTAATTGTGTTTGCCGAGTGATTAGCTTAATTAATCAGGTTTACAGCCCAGATGAAAGGATAATGCTGAAACCTTACTGGGAGTTGCCGGAGAAGGAAGACGTGGGCCGCTGTGCGAGCAGCTCGGAGAGGGGTTTGTGCCGCGGGAGGAGCGCGTGTGTGCGCGAGGAGGGCTCAGCCTCCCGCTGGGGACAGCCCCCGGTGCCCTGCGCCGCTGTCGTCCCCGCAGCGGCCACCTGTGCCTGCTCCCCCTGGGCAGCAGCGTCCCTGCGCCCCCCAGCCGTCCCGTGCTGCTCTTGGGGTGCCAGGGGGAGCCCTGTGCCTGGGACCACGTTCCCTGTCACCTTCCCTGTGCCAGGGACCCCCACCCCGTGTCCCAGCTGGGTCCCACTCCCATGGCTGCTGCGCCTCCTGCTCCAGCCCACGCCGTGCTGGTTTTGGCGCTGGTGCCACTTGCCAGCCCCGACACCCGGCAGTCTCGCGTCCGTCTGCCGTCGGGCTGGCGGGGAGCCGGGGGCGAAGCGTCTCCCTGCCAGCTGCCGCGGGGACGGGGCTGGAGCGGTGCCGGCTGCCGGGGGCGTTCACTGGGGGCTGTCATTGGCATCCGGGGTGGGCGCGGTGCCCGCGGGGTCTGCGCCGCTCGCAGGGTGGGGGGAGCAGGCATCCAGCCTGGCTGGTAACCGGGCTGGGGGGGCTTCAAGGTCCCTTTCTGTGCCCGTGTCGGTGTTTTGTTGGAGTCTGCTGTGGGGTGCCCTCTGAAACCCTCTTTGCACATCTGAAGCCTCAACTCGTTCATCTCTTTGGAGGGTTTCCATGGAGTGTCATGAAAAACCCATTTTACTGCTAATTTGGCTTAAACGAGTTGGCTGTCAGGATGGGAACGCACAGAGCTCCTGACATCGGTGGCTGGGGGGTGTTGTCCCC
Organism: Podargus strigoides; assembly: GCA_028020825.1. Taxonomy (NCBI): domain Eukaryota; kingdom Metazoa; phylum Chordata; class Aves; order Caprimulgiformes; family Podargidae; genus Podargus; species Podargus strigoides. The sequence continues at coordinate 6,550,232 of CM051647.1, read as the reverse complement.
TCCAGGGCTGGCTCCTGTGCTGGTGCTGGGGGAGATGTGGGTCCCTGACGCTTGGGGGGTGCTGGGGAAGGTGGGGTGGCCACAGTAGGTCCCTTGCTTCCAGACAATGGTGTTTATGGTCTATTGTCTGGGCAATGTGACGCGTCCTTGCCGGCTCCAGGAAGCGTGTGCGTCCCTGGTGGGGCCGAGCTGGGCTGCTGGGGGGCTCTGCTGGGGCCTGCAAGTGACATGCACTGTCACTGTGCCCTGAGCCTCGGCCACCTCGGTGGTGTGGGCAGCTCGTGGCTTGGCTGCAGCCGGGGACCTTGGAGAATGTCCCCTCTGGTCCCAGCGCCGTATCTCGGTGTAATTCCCAGCTCTGCCCTAATCCCATTAACTCTCCCCTTTGTTTCCCCCACCTGAAGCCCTGCATGGCTCCCTTGGTGGAGGCTGCTCCCGTGACAGTGCCGTCCCTTCCCGGCTGCGGCTCGGGTGGGAGCGCTTGGTGGGCTCTGGCTCTTTATCGCACTTCCCCATCGCGGGGTTTCAGGCGGCGCTGCCGCGGGGCGCAGATGGTGGAGCCTTGGGGCGCGGAGCTGCCCTGGGCCCCGGCTCTGCGAGCTGGGGAAGCGGAGGCTCTTTGCAGAGAACTTGCAAGACTTTAATTGCAGCGTCTGCACCGAGGCTGCGCTAGTCCTGAAGGTTTAAATTAGCCTGGCTTCTAATTAACAAGTTAAAAAGAAATTTAATTTCTATTAAAACACTACGAGTCTACCTTAGACTTTGGCTTTTCCCTCGACTTCAGCTGGTGCTTCCCCACTCAGACAGGCCCTGTGGCGGGTGTGCAGGGCACCCAGTGTCACCCAGAGGTGGGGCTTAGGTGGTGGCTCTCTGTCCTGTGACGCCATGGAGTGTCCCAGGTCGGTCCGTGCCGCTGGGGCAGCAGCTCAGGGGGACACCAGGGCTGCAGCAGTACCTTGAATTGAGTGGGTGCAGCGTTCTCTGCTTCGGGGGGTTGGTTTTTTAACCCCTTCCCTGTGAACATGGTCTGGTGAAGGAGTAGAGGATGGCAGGGGTGTGAAGGCACAGGCACTCCCTCTCCAAAGAAGTCTTAAAACTTGACCCAAACAGCTAAAATACTGTCTGTGCTTACACTGGGTCGGCTTTGGAGCCACGCAGGTGCCAGGGTGGGCAGAGCCCCTCACCCCCTCCACTCCCACCCCTGGCACGGGAGCGCCGCACGGCTCAGGGCTGTGGGGGGAGATGAGGATGTTTCTAATTAGGCAGAGGTTTGAAATACCCTTCTAAATATGCCAGCCCTGATGGGGTTTGCTGCGGCTGCTGGCAGCCCTGGAGGCCTTTCGATGTGCCGGGGTCGCTTGGCTCCAGAGTGGCTCTGCAGGTGGGGGGGAGCCTCGTGCTGTGCCCGTGGGTGCTGGGGCTCACGGGCAGACCTGTGGCATCTGTGCTCCTCGGGCTCCTCCCGAGGCCCCGCGTGGGAGCGGGGCTGGGTGCAGGTGGAATGCTCGGGGTTTCCCGAATGTCCCACGCCTGGGATTGGACCTGCGGGAGGTGGTGAAGGGAAGCGAGCCCCAGCGCCCCCCTGGCAGGACCCTGCTCCGGCGCTGGAGGGAGGCTCTGACCCCGTGGTGTGGGGTGCAGCCTGGTCCCGGTGGGTGGCTGAAGTGGGTGTGCTTCACTGGGGGGGGAGAGCCCTTTGGCTGCCGTGAGGAGCCCTCCCGTGATCGCTGTGACGTGCGGGCAGAGCCCTGGTGACAAATCGTTAACCTGCTCCGACAGGCCGGCTGCTGACGGGTGGTGGTGATAATTTCTTGTGAAGCATCTGAACTTCGCGGCTGTAACGCAATCGGATGCAGAAATGCAGCTCCGCATCCCTCCCCGCCGCCTCGGCTCCTCCGGCACCGCCGGGGCCAGGTGGCAGCCCCGTGGCTCTGGACACGGTGACGGGAGCTGGGAACAGCCCACGAGCCCAACGCCTGCGTTTAAAGCCTGCAATTATCACGTCCTTAAAGGACAACTTGTTCTTTGTGCTCTTTAAAACGAAATAATGATTATTTTCGTTTCTTATCCAGATGGAGTCATTGTGATTAATTGCATCATGCCCCTTCTCCTTCCCGTGGGCAAGTGGCGAGTTCCCATCTTTCCCAGCAGTTTCTGGGGACGCCCGGGCCGTGGTTCGGTGGGTGGTGCTTTGGCACAGCTCCCGCACGAGTCCCGGGTGCCCGGCGGTGCCCAGGGCCGTGGTGCCCCTGCGAGGGCTCGGCCGCCCCGCGGTGCTGCGGGAGGGTGGGTGCGTGTGTGCCCGGTGCTGCGCGTGCGCTCGCAGCGGGGAGCGCTCCGTGGGTAATGCCGGGTCATTCGGGGGTGTGACGCACCAAGACATTGCAGCCGGGACTTGGCGTGTGCTGCAGCTGCTGGTCCGGGTGAAGGCGAGGCGCTTCCAGCGGCTCGGGGGATGTGGTCTGGTCCGGAGAGCATCATCTAGCGGAGCGGGCTGTGGCTCAGGCACTGCTCGCCGTGCTGGGGGTGCGGCACCCCCTGAGCAGCAGGAGTTTTTTCAGCAGCTCAAACTTACCCTCATCTGGAGCAGCTGGAAAATAAAAAGGTCTTTAGAGCCTTTTCCAGTGAAGGAGCCCAGGCCTGGAGAGCGGCTCCTGCACCCCTCGCTGCCCTCCCCGGGGGACCTGGAGTTGTTGGTGCTGGTGGGGTGGCCGGAGCCGCTCCAGACCTGGGAGCGCTGACAAACAAAGGCCATCAGCTCCTTTGTGTGCAGCCGCGCGCCGTCACAGCCCGCTTCCTAACGAGAAGCTGGTTGCCTGTCTCCTCCTCATTAAACTTCAAGCAGCTCTCGTTCCCCTTTGAATTCTTCCACTTCTCTGTGCTGTGAGCCCCATTGAAAGGGCTCCTGGCAGCGGGCTCCGACTCCAGAGCTGCACATTGCTGCTGCTGAGGTCCTGAAAAGCGCCTTTCTCTGCCTCCCCCTGCGAGCGATGCTCTTCAAAACCTCCGCCTCTCTGGCAGCGCCTGCGGGAGCTTCGTTAGCGGCTGCCCCAGCTTCGTTAGCTGTCACTGCAGTGCTGTCACCTCCGGGCAGGGGGCTGGAGGTGATGGGGGACCCTGGGGTGCCGATCTCCTGGGTGCCCTTCCCCTGGGAGGCTCCACTGTTCTCCCCAGCCTCGCTGCCGAGCCAGCGGTCACGGCTCCCCGGGCCGGGGGAGGACCGGAGGTCGCTTGCGTGTAGCCTGAGTGCTTCTAAAATAGTCTGGTCTCGCATCCCGTTTGTCGGATTGCCTTAACTGCCTCTTTCCCTTTCCTGAGCCCGGGTGACGGCCATTGCAGTCGCTCGCACGCTCTCGCACGGTGCGGCTGCTGCGCGGGGCACCGGCGGGGCTGGGGGGGTGCGTGTGAGGACGGGGGGCTGCAGGGGCCACCGTGGCCCCTCGGCCGGTGTCCCATATGTGCCGTGATCAGGGTGCCTGTCGCACCCACCCACCCCCAAGTCCTGGTGCCTGCTCCTGGGCAGTCCCTGCCTGGGATGTGGGACCTGGGGGTGCTCTGTGCCCCCTGCCTGCTCACTTAGGGGTGACCCCTGCTGGGGGCTGTGGCTGGTCACCCCAGGGACCCCCACTCCCCAGGACGTCTGTGGGCAATAGCTGTCATTGCACAAAGTGGCATTCGTGGCTTCTCTGCTGCTGTTTGGGCAACTGAGCCGCGTGCCCGCCGGCTGTGTCCCGCAGCGCGAGGCCGAAGGCTCCGGCCGGCCCGGGGCCCTTTGCCGGAGGCTTCGTCCGCAGCCGTCCCGGGGCGATGCTGCCGGGACGCCGATCAGTGGCTGCGGGGGCGGATGGCCGCTGGCCGGTGCCTCGCAGCCACAGGAGCTTCCTCTGCCCGCCCCGGCGTTCAGGGCTGCGGGAAGTGGTGGGAGAGGGATTAACCTCCTCCTGGCTGTCCCCTGCGCGGGGGCGGCTGCAGCCCCCTGCCTCCCCCTGGCTGAGCCCCCCGTGCTGCTCAGCCTGTTCCCCGTCGTGGTTCTAGGGCCAGGCTGGAGGTTCACCCCAAACCTGCTGTCCCTGCTGAGGGGTCCCCCACGTCTGTCTCGCTGTTCCCAGGGGTGAGTCCTGTTTCCCCGGGGTCCTGGCTCTGTGTGGGTGGGGGGCTCAGCTGGGGCTCAGTGGGACCACTCTGCCTGTGCTGGACTCTGCTCCCCACTCTGTTAATGACAGCCTGGTGGGAGCGAGGTAAGGGCCAGGCTCAGCACCAATTGTCCCACCACCAGGGCTGGCTGTGGAGGGGCCTGGAGCCCACCCAAGCATCCCCCATGCTCATGGCTTACCCCTCTAGGGCAGGTATTTTCACCTGTGTCTCCCTCCGGCATGGACCACTGGTGGGGTCCTGCCCCACTGCAGCCCTTCACTGCCAGAAGCATCACCAGCAAACAGCTCTGCTGAAGGTGAACCTGGGTGTCACCGGCATGACCAGCCCGTCTCGCTCAGATCCCAGAAGGATGGGTGCTGTGTTTAACGAGGTGCCCGGGGTCCCTTCTGGGGGCTCCTGGGGAGGAAACATCCCCCCCAGCCCTGTGTCCCCTGCTCAGACAGGTCTAACAGTGCTCATTAGCCTGGACCCACAGGCTCGGCCTGAGCCTGTGTCTGGGCTCCGAGGAGTTTTGCTGTGTTTGATGTCCCTGGGGTGCTGCCGGTGCCGACGGGGGTGGCGGGGGTGGCTCATGCATAATGCAGGGCTCTGTAAGAAGTCGGTGTCTGAGCTGAACTCACAGAGGTTTGAAGAATTAAGTGCCTGTCAAACGCCTGTAAATTGTAGAGCAGCCGTTGCTGGTCGACCCACGGCACAGACAGCACCAGCCCCTCCTGCCCGCTGCTGCCTGGGGGTCCCTGCCTGCCTGGGGGGTGCTGGGGGTCCTTACACCCCCTCTGTGGTGCAGGGGTCTAAGGCACCCTCTGCCCTTGGCTCTGCTCTCCCCTTGCCCACCCTGCCCAGGGGAGCTTTCCAGCGTCAGCCACGGGGTGCTGGGGTCCCTGTGGCTGCAGCCCCCCCGTCAGGGCTCTGCACAGCAGCTCCGGGCTGGGCCGTGCGATGGGGAGTCCCAGGCCAGGATTTGCTGTCCCAAACACCGACGCAACAGCTCGTGAATACACGCAGGAGTATGTGGCACTGGCACTCCCAGCTTGGCACAGGGGTTCTCCTGGGCAAACCCTGCTCTGGCACGGGGTGGGGACCAGATCCAGGCTCACCCCTCGCCCCCGGCGCCGTGCGTCACGCACCGCCCTGCTGCCCCAAGTGGAAGCCCCAGCTCCTGCTGTGGGAACGATCTGTCCCCACTGGCCTCCGTTAGCGGGTCCCTCTCCTGTGCCTCATAAACATGCATCCTGCCCAGCTCATTCCAGCCCCAGCAGCTCTCCCTCTGCACATTGCTGCCTGGCAGCTCACAAAATACTGAACTGGCAGGAGCAGTGCCCGGCTGTGGGACGGGGCTGGGCGGGGGGGACACAGTGGGGTGCAGGATGCGTTCAGTCGGGGGGGACGGGAGCGTGTTGGGGGTCCTGCTCCCACCCAGCTGCTGCTGTGTGTGCCTGGGCTGTGCCGCTCGCGGGGACGCGGCTGCTCCTTGGGAACAGCCGGCAGCGCTGGGGCGAGCCGCGCCAAGCCCGTGCGTGCCATGCCCTGCCAGGCTGCGCCGCGCAGCCCGCGTCCTCGGCCACCACCCGACGCCCTGACTCAGCCGCTGGCGTGGCGGGGGGCTGGGGCCAACGGGGGGCTCGTCCCCCAGGCTTCCTCAAGGAGGGTCCTGGGGCCTGAGGGTGCCACCCCAGCCTGGCTGCGCCCTGTGAGCCCCGAGCTGCGCCGGTGGCTGGAGGGGAGCCAGGGCTGCGCGGCCGTCCCAGTCCAGCGTGCTGCGTGAATCAGTGCTGGTGGAGGTGGTAATTACGGCTCTGCTGGGAAGTGCAGCTGCGCGAGTGCTGTGGCAGCTGCTCCCTTCGCTGCTTATCGCATCTGAAACTCTGAGTCATCCCCAGCCCTGCGCAGCCGAGGAGGAAGAGGCAGAACTCTCGGTGCCTGGGCAGTGGGTCAGGTGGGTGCTGTCTCCCTCCATCCCTCCCGGCCGTGCCGGGGCTGGATGCAGGGCTGGTGACTCACAGCCCCCGGGAGCTCCAGGGCTGTGCCATGAGCCACCCTGCTTCCCTCTGCGTCCCCAAATTAAAGAGGAGGGAACCCAGCCCTGCTCATCAGGCACCTCGTCTGGTTTGTCCCGAGGTTTGGGGTGGCATGGTGTTCGGCACAGCGCGGGAGGCACCCAGCCCTGGACCACGCCATGGGTGCTTGAGCACCCACAGGGAGCCGAGCCAGTGGCTTTGCCTGGTTATTTTTAGGTGCTTTAGGAGTGTCCCAGAGGGCTTCTAAAAAGGTTTGTTTTATTCTTAGAGCTCCAGCCTTGTGGCTGTCCCCAGCTCTCTGCCAGGTCCCTTCTCTGGAAACAGCTTTAAAAAGCCGGTGGGCAGCTGGGGGGGCCTGGAGCAGGGTGGGGGCTGTGGGGTCCCCCCACACTGGGCAGAGCCTGCTCCACCTTTGCTGCCGAGGCGGTGAGACACGGTGTGGCGCGGCGGGCGCTGGCTGAGGGCTCTGTCAGCCACGGTGGTTCGTGTCTGAACAGGAGCAGCAAAGTGCTGAGCTGTGGGTTCCTCATCCCGCTGCCGCCTTTCATCTCGCGTGGGGGAGGAGGGCAGATCCCATCTGCTCCAGCAGCAGGGGCCAGCCGCCACGCCGGGGTCTGCCGCGCCGCTTGGGGCAGGAGAGGGGCGGGAGGGTGCTGTGGCGACCCAGGCTCTGCCAGAGGAGTAACTTCTCCCCTCCCTGCCCCGCAGAGCAGCCATGGAGGTGATGAACATGATGGAGCAGCCGATCAAGGTGACGGAGTGGCAGCAAACCTACACCTACGACTCGGGCATCCACTCCGGTGTCAACACCCAGGTGCCCTCTGTCAGCAGCAAGTGCCTTGGGGACGAGGATGAGGTCTATGGGAAGCAGTACACCATCAAGAAGACAACCACCACGAGCTACTGCCAGGGAGGGAGCCAGGGCCAGAGCCAGGCACAAGGTAGGGACTGTGGGGCCAGGCACGTCTGTGGGCTCAGCTGTCAGCTCCTGCCTTCCTCCGCCTCCCCCGTGAGCCGTGCTCTGTCTGGGCACTCCTCCACGCCGCCTTCCGCACCCCGGGAGTTGTTACTGCCTGAAATGTGCTCCCTCCTGTCCTCCTTCCCTGCGCCGAGGCTCTTGTGCCGGGGCGGCGCGCAGCCAGCCCCCACTGGTGCCGAGCTGTGCGTGCAGGCGGGCGCCGGCGGTTGGCTGGAGATAGGAACAGCTGATCCCGGCCCACGGACCGGCCGCTGCTCTGCTGCCTGCTCGGGAAACCCGTCTGGGCGCAGCTGGCAGAGCTGCTGGCGTGTGCCATCAAGCCCTGCTGGCCGACGTCTCCTTGCTGCGAGGGGGGAGCAGAGAGACGCAGCCCCCAAACCCAAAGGAGATGCAGCCCCCAACTTCATCCCTGAAAAGAGGGATGGTTTGCTCCCCTCGCTTCTGCAGCTCCCCCATCAGTGATGGGCCCTGGCAGGTTTAATTGCCAGCTCCCCCGAGCCCTGTGGTCCCTGTGCCTCAGAGGTGGGGACTGCAGGTGGCTGCTGCAGCATCTCTGCCCCTCGGTCGTGATGGGGAAGGCCTCCATGTCCTTCTCCTGATCCCCAGTGCCAGCTGGTCCCAAGTTGCAAATATCCTTAGTTTTTTAATTAATGGGCCTTGTGTGACAACTGCCTAATCATGCTGCCTAATTGAGTGTTGTCTTATCTCCTGCTGCCGTATCTGTTTACACTCTGAAGCCCCAGCTCCTTGCAGAGCGTGCTGGGACTGCTGACGTTGCCGGTGTCGTTGCGCTAAGCTCTGGCTCAGCTAATTGAAATTAGGAAGCAGGGCTGGGAGCGCTCCTGGGAGGGAGCCCGAGTGTAACGCTGCCTCCCCGTGTCCCCTGCAGCGGACATGGAGGCTCAGCTGGCCATGACCCGGGCCCAGCGCGTCCGGGCCGCCATGTACCCCGAGACGGTGGAGGACCGCTCCCTGCTCATCACCACTCAGCTGGAGGGGCAGCAGACCAATGTGCAGCGCCTGGCAGAGCCCTCCCAGATGCTGAAGTCGGCCATCGTGCACCTCATCAACTACCAGGACGACGCCGAGCTGGCCACCCGCGCCATCCCGGAGCTCACCAAGCTGCTCAATGACGAGGACCCGGTAAGGACGCGAGGTTTGCCTGCGTGTGTCTCTGGGCTTTCAGCTGCCGGGCTCGCGGGGTGCGCTTCCCCAGCCGCGGCCACACCGCCGGGCTCCACGGCCACCAGCCGGCTCCTGCCTCTTGGCAAGGATCTGCTGTCACCTCCGCCCTGCGCCAGGACTGAGCCCTCCTTTGCCCACCCGCATCTCCTCGAGCCTCTCCCTGCTGCTCGGGCACAGCCCTCCTGCCCTGGCCTGGCACAGACACTGAGCGCTTCTTGCCGACCCTCAGTGCTGCTGCCCCCCCTGCTCCCCCTGCCCGTCCCTGCGGCACACTGGTGCTCCGTGGGCCCAACCGAACGCTGCCGGCTGCTGCCAACTGCAGCGTGGCTCCTGGAGCATCGGAATGGGGATCGTTAAAAATAGCGACTCCTGCCTGTGCCTCTGCTGGCTCTGGTGCCACCCTGCCCTGCACGATGCACAGAGCCCTGGGCCAGCGTCCCTCCTGTCCCTGCTGTGCTGGGCAGCAGTGGGACCCCTCCCACCCGCCGCCTTCTCCCCCCAGGTGGTTGTCAGCAAAGCGGCCATGATCGTCAACCAGCTCTCCAAGAAGGAGGCGTCGCGCCGTGCCCTGATGCAGTCGCCGCAGATCGTGGCAGCCGTGGTGCGCACCATGCAGAGCACCAGCGACCTGGACACGGCGCGCTGCACCACCAGCATCCTGCACAACCTCTCACACCACCGCGAGGGCCTGCTCTCCATCTTCAAGTCTGGCGGCATCCCGGCCCTCGTCAGGATGCTGAGGTATGAGGGTGCTGGAGAGGGTCCTGAGCAGGCAGCAGGGGACAGAGGAGGGGGCACTCATGTGCCCCTAATGTGGGTCCTCCTGCTCACGCCAAAACAAGGGAGTGGGAGACCTTGAGCCTTTCGGCCTGCAGAAGCCCCAGGGGTTTGCTGCATTTGGAGCCTGTGTGTGGGCAGGAGGAGTGGAGCGGCTCCCCATGCTTCCTTGGCCATGCAGATGGGGCTCTGCTCTGCCCCGAGGTGTCCCTTCCCCGAGGGCAGCCCCGGGGCCATGCGGCACAGTGGCCTCGCAGGGGTCCTGCCGCAGGGCGCTGGGTGGGAGTGGGGGCTTGGGGCAGCCCCCCGGGCTCCACTGGCAGCCTGGCGTGCCTGGAGGCAGCTGCCCGCGCTGACGTGGCTCTGTGCCGCCTGCCTGCAGCTCGCCGGTCGAGTCGGTCCTCTTCTACGCCATCACCACCCTGCACAACCTGCTGCTCTACCAGGAGGGGGCCAAGATGGCTGTGCGCCTGGCCGACGGGCTGCAGAAGATGGTTCCCCTGCTGAACAAGAACAACCCCAAGTTCCTGGCCATCACCACCGACTGCCTTCAGCTCCTCGCCTATGGGAACCAGGAGAGCAAGGTGGGCAGGGGGCTGGCCTGCCCCAGGGCACGGGGGTAGGGGGTGCGTGCCCACCCGTGCTCCTCGCAGGCAGAATCCTGGGCAGCCGGGGTGGGCGCTCGCCCCGTGCCCCCGCCGCAGCCGGCAGCGGAGCGGTTGTGCTGTCTGCAGCGCTGCCACGTCCCCGACAGCGCAGGCCGTCCCAGTCTGGCCAGTAGATCATCTCAGCTGGGTTTCTCTCCTGCCACTTCGGGCAGTGCCTCTGTCTGTGTCCTTTGGCTGCTCGTGACTTGTCCCAGCCTCACGCAGAGGTTTGGTCCCCGGCCCCGCTCTGGCGCTGGCGGGGGTGACCCGCAGCGCTCCTGCACGCCGCGGGCTTGGACCTCCGGCCTGACTCACGTTCTGGCGCGAGCCGGGGACACCAGAGCGGTGGCCCCAGCAGCCCGGAGCAGCCGCACTCCCCAACCCTGGCGCTTGTGTCTTGCAGCTGATTATTTTGGCCAACGGAGGGCCCCAGGCCCTGGTGCAGATCATGCGCAGCTACAACTACGAGAAGCTGCTCTGGACCACGAGCCGGGTGCTCAAGGTGCTGTCGGTGTGTCCCAGCAACAAGCCCGCTATCGTGGAGGCGGGTAAGAGGGGCCGGGGGGCTGCGGGGCCGGGGGGCTGCGGGGCCGGGGGGCTGCGGGGCCGGGGGGCTGCGGGGCCGGGGGCTGCGGGGCCGGGGGCTGCAGGGCTGCTGTCAGACAGGAGCACGGTGGTGTCGGGGTGCTGCAGCGGGGGGGTGAGGCAGGCAGGTGCTTTGCTCAGCCAGGTGAAAGCCCCTGCGTGTGGCCTGGGCCCCTGCTCGGAAAGGTGCCTGAGGTGTTTCCCCGGCCCCGTGTGTGGGCAGGGTCCAGCCCCGCCGGAGCTCTGCACTTTGCTGAACCACGGGGCCGCATCGTGCGTCGGGGGCCTCGGGTGGGTGGTGCCCAGCCCACGCTCCCCGCAGACCCGCTGTCACTCCCTTCCCTTCTCTGCGGGGCTGTCTGGGTGGTGACAGGGGCCGTGTCTCCTCCCCTGGCAGGTGGCATGCAGGCCCTGGGCAAGCACCTGACCAGCTCCAGCCCCAGGCTGGTCCAGAACTGTCTCTGGACCCTGCGGAACCTCTCTGATGTGGCTACCAAACAGGTGAGCCTGCAGGACCCTGGCTCTGGCTCCGACGCAGCGCTTGGGAGGTTTCTCCGCCCCGGCTGCCGGGCTGCCCCTTGCCCTCTGACTTCGGGGCCCCACGGGGTGGCAGCCGCTGTGGGGGTGACCCTGAGCTCTGCGCCGGGATTGCTCTCCCCAGCCCTTCGCTGCCTCCTGATGCATTCCCCATCTGCTGGGGCCGCTGCTCGGTGCAGATTAGTGCCTGATGCAGCGTGGAAAGTATTTGGGCTGGCGTGTAACCATCCCTGGCTCTGCGGCTTGAGGGGGGGACGCGGCCGTGGGGCCTTTAACCCCTTCCTGCCCTGCTGCTGGCTGGAGCCAGGGTCACTCCGGGACTGCTTGGGGAGCGCTGGCGGGTGCATTGTTTGCACTTCCCACCCCATCCCAGGGGAGCAGCTCTGGCTCCCCACACCTGGGCGGGAGACACGGGACGGGCGTGGGGCTGCAGTCCAGCTGCTGGCTGAGCCCAGGTCCATCGGGGGGGACTGATCCCACCTCCCGTCCCCGCTCCTGCAGGAGGGCCTGGATGGTGTCCTCAAGATCCTGGTGAACCAGCTGAGCTCCGACGACGTGAACGTGCTGACCTGTGCCACCGGCACCCTCTCCAACCTGACCTGCAACAACAGCAAGAACAAGACCCTGGTGACACAGTCGAACGGGGTGGAGGCCCTGATCCACACCATCCTGCGGGCGGGTGACAAGGAGGACATCACCGAGCCGGCCGTCTGCGCTCTGCGGCACCTCACCAGCCGGCACCCCGAGGCCGAGATGGCGCAGAACTCTGTGCGGCTCAACTACGGCATCCCCGCTATCGTCAAGCTCCTCAACCAGCCCAACCAGTGGCCACTGGTCAAGGTAAGGGGCTGGGGGGGTGTTGGGGGCTGGAGGAAGCCAGTGGCTGGGCTCAGGTGAGCCCCTGGCTGCTGGCCCATCGTGGGGGGGGGGGTTGCAGCTGGTGCTGTGCACGGAGTGATGCTGGGCTGCTGCAGCCCTGGTCCCTCTGGGCCACGTCCTGATGGCAGCTAATGGAGGAAATGGCTCCTGCGGCTGCCTGGGTGGAATCGATGCTCGCCCCGCGGGGAGGGAGCTGAAGTCAGCCTGCACCGCGGAGGGGGACGGGGTGGGACAGGCAGGGGAGGGGGGCCTGGCTGCCCGCCCCCACGGGGAGCACACGCTGCCCCCAGCCGTGGTTGAGGCCAGTCTCTTTGCCCTTCTGTCCCCCAGGCCACCATAGGCCTGATCCGCAACCTGGCTCTGTGCCCGGCCAACCACGGCCCGCTGCAGGAGGCCGCCGTCATCCCCCGCCTGGTCCAGCTGCTGGTCAAGGCTCACCAGGACGCCCAGCGGCACGTGGCAGCTGGCACGCAGCAGCCCTACACGGTGGGTCCCTCTGACCAGAGCCTCGCACCCCGAAAGCCAGCCCGTCCCTGGGGGTGGCCTGTGCCCACGCTCGCGTGGGGTGCCCCGGCTGAGTGCTTGTGCCCTGGCAGGACGGAGTGAAGATGGAGGAGATCGTGGAGGGGTGCACGGGGGCGCTGCACATCCTGGCCCGGGACCCCATGAACCGCATGGAGATCTTCCGCCTCAACACCATCCCCCTCTTCGTGCAGGTCAGGGGCCGGGGGGACACGGGGGCCGCGCTCTGCCGTGGGGGGCCAGGGAGCCGCGGTGCTCGGCTGGTGGCACCCGTGGGTGTCAGACCACGTCAGCTCCTGGCCGGCTGCTTCACACTGCCGCCCGTCTCCCCCGGCAGCTCCTCTACTCGCCGGTGGAGAACATCCAGCGCGTGGCGGCCGGCGTGCTGTGCGAGCTGGCCCAGGACAAGGAGGCGGCTGATGCCATCGATGCCGAGGGGGCCTCGGCGCCCCTGATGGAGCTGCTGCACTCCAGGAATGAGGGGACAGGTGAGCGCTGCCGTACCGAGGGCTGCCCGCCGCCGGGCATCGCCCCAGCTGCAGCCGGGCTGGTGCTTTGGTGCCGCGTGGCACCGGGCGCTGAGGCCGCTGCCCTCCCCCCGCAGCCACCTACGCTGCCGCCGTGCTCTTCCGCATCTCGGAGGACAAGAACCCCGACTACAGGAAGCGCGTCTCCGTGGAGCTCACCAACTCCCTCTTCAAGCACGACCCGGCAGCCTGGGAGGCGGTGAGCGTCGCGCCGGGCACCGGGACGAGCCCTTTTCCCTGGGGGAACCGGGAGCTTGTGGGATGGCCCCGTCCTGCCTCCAAAACCTGTCACCTCCGCGCAGAGCTCCGCTGGGAGCGGCCAGCAAACCGGGGGTGGGGGTGGAAGGGCTGTGGCCTCGGCTCTCGGGCAGCCCTGGGTCACGGTACCCACTGCCTGGCGTGGGACTGGGCACCACGTAGCCCCTGAGCATCGTGCACGTGTGAGCGCGAATCCCCTCTTCAGCTGTGTCCCCTCTTTCCTAGGCTCAGAGCATGATCCCCATCAACGAGCCCTACTCAGATGGTGAGTGCAGCGCCAGCGCTTCCTGCAGGGCCCCCCTGGGGCTGTGCTCTGGCGGCACAGACGCCTCGTGTCACCAAACCAGGCTGGTCTTACAGCCTTCCTGGAGTGGCTGCCAGCAAAGTGCCAGCCCAGGAATGCTCAGTGGGATGCTCAGCTCCCTGGGGACCACATGCAGCCACTCCCCGTGTGCCTGTGCTGGCCCAGGGGCTTGGGGCAGGGGGATGGCGGGTGGCCCTCGTGTCCTTGGCAGTGCCACATGTCACATGCTGCCCTGGGCAGGGGGACTGGGAGGGTGGCTGAGGTCTGGAGTCTCTCGCCGGCGGGAGCTGAGGTTGCAGTGTCCCTTCCTTGCAGAGCTGGACCCTGGCTACCGCCCCATGTACTCGGGTGACATCCCCCTGGACCCCATCGACATGCACATGGACATGGACGGGGACTACCCCATGGACGCCTACAGCGACGGTGTCCGAGCGCCCTTCGCTGACCACATGCTCGCCTAACACGCCCCGCAGCCCCCGCACCAGGTACGCGCTGCCGCCTGCCCGGGCTTTACGCGGGCGCTTGCTGGGGGGCGCTCGGCCCTGGAGCGGGGGACAGGGCTGGCCGCGGGGTCCCTGGCACTGCCGTGGGTCACATCCCCGTCACCCCTGGGCTCTGGTCTCCTCCAGACCCCCCTCGGTTGAGTAACGGGGCTCTCTGGCCGCCCGCAGGTGTTTTCTCCGTACAGAAGAGGGTGGCCCCAGAGCTGAGCATTCACGAGAAGGACTTGGGAGACAGAAGTGCCTGAGAAGACAAAACTTTTCCATTCCCACGAGAGGTTTTATTTTTCGATTTCTTTTCTTCGCTGTGGGCCGTGGAGAAGGTCCTTCCTCCTGGGACTGCTTCAAGCACCTCCTGCCACAGCAGCAGCCAAGATACTGTTTCTGAAGCTTTAAAACACACAAACCCCGTGCCGTTAGCAACCTTTCATTGGCAAAACAGGCTTTTCTATGAATATATATTTCTTTTTTATTTTTACTATGGTGCCAACGGCTTTGGCCGTCATTAAGTTTGTGCTTTCTCACTTCCCCACGATTTGTTCTCATGTTGGTGTTCCAGGAAAGGAATCTAACACAGGGAACCCTTTGCTCTCCGCGAACTCTCGCTCAGCCGGGCCGACGCGGGGTTTGCTGTGACCAAAGGGGCCGTGTCCCAGGACCTTCAGGGTGTCTGTGCTTTAATTCTCTCCGCTCAGCCCTTGGGGAGCTGACTTTGTGTCCCTGCCTGTCCTACCAGTACCCATAGAGGAGTGACTCCAGCATTAGGCACCGTGTCCTTGTACTGATCTCTGTTGCACATTTTAACCCGTTTCCCTTCTCTTTGGTGAGTGGTGTGTTTCCGTCCCCCCCCCTTATCTAACACATTTTTTAAAGAGGCTCTAGATCTGATGGTGGTTTAACGCTTCCACCGCAAAGGGATGGACAGTTACCAGAGTGTGGGTCAGGAATGGAAGATTTTATTATTTCTGTAAGTTGTTTTTGTATAGACCAAAGCAAAGAATAAAATAACCCCCCCAGCCCCGTGTTGCCCCGAGCCTCTTCTTCCATCGGCTGGGGGAGGCCAGTGGGTCCCTCGGGGCAGCGGGGGTGAAGGTGGCCACTGCCCACCTCGGGCCAGGCGCTGGTGGGTCCCTCCTGTGGGGCGCGATGGCCTTGGACAAGTTCATTCCTGTGCTCTGCACCCGCTGTACCTGGCCGAGGGCTCAGGGGGGACACGAGCAGGCTGGACCCAACCTGTGCCTGGGGGACGATGCTTGGTAAGACACAGGGCACCCCCTCACAGCCCCGTGGCACCCGCAGCCACACTCCCAGACTCGCTGCCAGCCCTCCCCGCTCCGTGGCATGCTGGCTGCGTCCAGGTGTCTGTCTGGCAGGAGGGGAAAACTCCCAGTAATTAAGCTGTTTGTCATTAGGCAGCATCACCAGCGTCTCCTCTCTGCTGCTGCGCAGAGCTCCCTGCAGCGAGCTCAGGGGGATAAACCGGGCAGCAGCGAGCTGTGCTGGCGGACAGAGCGGAGCCGCGATGGAGCCGGGAGAGGCCGCTCAGCAGAAGTGATTTTCTCCATCCCGCCTGGCTGCCACAGCCGGCTGCGTGCGGGGGCAGAGGGCAGGAGGGAACACCTCAGCTGGAGCGCTGGCTGGCGGCTGCGCCCGGGGAGGGCGGTGGGCAGGGGTGGTGCTGCCTGTTCAGTTACCCACCAGTGCCAGGCTGCCCACCCGCTCATCCCCACCACTCCCCAAGGACGGCCACCGCTGGCAGCTGCCTGCCCCGGGCTTTTCCACGGCACCTTTCCGGCAGGCAGGGGCAGGTGGGTGCCCACAGCAGCTCTGCCAGGCTCTGGGGTTTGCCTGCTGATCAGTGGGTGCCAGCAGCAGCTCGGGCTGGGGCAGGAGCGAGGGGGGACGAAGGCACAGGAGGGGGCCTGGGAAGCGGGGCTGGCCCTGGCGCTGTCCCGCTGCGGGGGGACATCCTGCGCTGAGCTCAGCGCTGCGGCCGCCGCCAAGCCCCGGTGCAGCGGGGATGCGGCCACGCTTCCTCCCCCAGCCGGGCCAGGGCCAGGGAGCAGCAAAACAACAGCTGCTTTCCGGGCGGCCCTGAGCGCGCTTCCGCAGCACAGCGGGGCCACGGCTGCGGGGGACAAGGCCGGGGGGCCGGGCAGCCCCTGCCACTGCAGCCACTGCCAGAACAAGAGATGGGTTGGTGACAGGCACTGGGACGAAGCCCCTGTGCAGGAGGGGCAGGCGGTCAGTCCCCACAGGCCTCGAGCACCCAGATCTGCATCTCCATGGGTGCTCTGCTGCGCTGCCCGGGGGGTCCCAGGGTGACTCGGAGAAGCCCCCACTCCCAGCCTGCACCATCCCTCCCCGTCCCTGTCCCCAGGGACCCTGGCAGAGCTGCCAGCACTTTGCTGCACCCACACATCCGTACTTGGGTGGCGTGGGATGTGGGGCTCCAGCCCTGTGAGCCCCGCGGTGGTGATTTAGCCATGCCCCCCCTCGGGGCTCCCCGCCAGCCCCACTGCAGGTGTCAGGGATGTTCTGTGTCAGATCAGCTGTCCCCGCGGTGCCAGCGGGGCTGGAGACGCCCTGGAGCATCTGCCCCAGGAGGGGCCGGGTCCTGTGGCTGTCCCCGGGGGGACGGCGCTGTCGGGGGGCACCGCCGGGGTTCGGGGGGGGAGCGGAGCCAGCGGGTGGCCGTGCCAGGACAGCCAGAGCCGCTCGCGGGGTGCCCCGGGGAGCTGCAGGAGCCGAGCCCCGGGAGGCGGCGGCACGGACTGCAGGTCCCGGCACGCCCGGCTGCGCTCCGCACCTGCCCGGGAGCGGCTGCTGTTACCGGCGGGGCCGCGGGAGCGATGTACGAGGGCCCCGCCGCCGCCGCCGCGCCGGGAGCAGCACCCAGCGGTGAGTGCGCACCGGGACCCCCCGGTGCACCGAGACCCACCGCCCCCCGGGACCCCCGGTGCACCGAGACCCACCGCCCCCCACGACCCCCGGTGCACCGAGCCCCTGGCTCGCCCGGTGTCGTGCCCCCCCTCCAGGGCGCACCGGTTCCCGCTGTCATCGGGCGAGCGGTGCCCCCAGCTCCCCCCGGTGTCCCTCTTGCCCCCGGGCACCCTGAGTCCCCGGGCATCGCCGGTGGGGGAGTCCCGGGCCGTGCCCAGCCGGTCCCCGCCGGTCCCCCGGAGCTGTCACGGGGGGAGGATGCCGGAGCCCTCGGGAGAATTTGCCTCGGCTCCCCCCGTGGCCCCATCCCCACTCGTGGGCTCTGACACCCGTGACACATTTCCACACTCGCTGCCAAAGCCTTCGCCCCTCGCCCGGGGGGGTTTTCCTGCTCCACAGTGTCGGAGGGGGGGGCCTGTGGCAGGGACGGGGTCCGGGGGTCCCGGGGGTCGGTGTGGCCCCAGCAGTGGCCGGGGGCTGGCCGCGCTTCACGGCCCCGGTGCCTGAACCAGGAAGCCTGCGGGAGCGGGAGGATTTTCCTGCTCTGCGGGAAGGGGCCGGCGCTGCCAAGGGCTCACAGGGGGAAGGGAACGGGGGGCTCAGCCATGGCGAGGCCTGCGGCTGGGGGAGGGCGTCTGGTGTGGGGGGGTCACGACAGCAGAGGCGATGGAGCTGAGCTCGGGGCTCGGGCTGGAAGACAGGCGGGGAGAACGGGGGCAGGAGTCCCCCCCCGAGGGCCTGGGGTGCAGGCAGGGACCCATCTCGGAACGATGCTTCGGGCGGGTGCTGCCCCCCGGGGTCACCTGAGCGTCGGGATGGGATCCAGTGGGATGAGAGCCAACGGGCTGTGGGCTGTGTCTGTGCCCTTCCCTGCACAGCAGCAGAGATGTCCCCAGCCCCGTCCCGGGGGGCTCTGCAGGGACCCCTCTGGGGATGTCCCCTGGGCTGGGGCACAGCACAACAGCAGTTACCCCCCTCCCAGCAGTGGGACTGAGCCACCACCTTGTCCTCACCCTCACCCCATACACTGGCCTTGCTGCTCTGCACCCCCCTGCTCGGAGCAGCCTCCCCTCCCCAGCCCCAGGCTGCTGCCACAGCAGCTGAGGGGAAAAAACAGCCCCGAGTGCGCCCAGCGCAGCCGCCCCAGCGCCCTCAGCTGCGGCCGAGCGTTGGCACCTGGCTGCGGGGTGGGGAGGGGGCTTCAGGTCGGGGCCAGCCCCCCAAGGCTGAGCAGGCCGGGAGGTGCCCGGGCAGGCGCTGCATGACGGCGTCGGGGCAGGGCGGTGGGTGCACGTCTGCACCTGCACCCGGGCACGGGCTGAGCCACGGCCACGCTTCCCCTGGCCCAGCGCCGCCAGCGGTGCCACGAGCCCAGCGTCCTCCTGCGCCCACCCTGCTCCCCGCCACTGCCCGCGGGGTCCCCGGTGAGCACTGGTGGCCGGGGGGCAGCGGGAGCCGGGGTGGCGGGAGCTGCTCACACGTGTCTGAACACGGTCTCCCGTGGGAGCTGATGTGCGCGCAGGAGCTGGGCCAAAGGGAGCCGCAGGGCTCTGGCAGCCCCGGCCGCGCTGACTCACCGGCCACGCTCCCTCCCGGAGCCAGCGGCAGCGCGGCACCTCGGCACGGTGGGTGCCCGTCCTTCCCTGGGGAGGGAGGGGGTCTGGGGGTGTGGGGAGCTGTTCTCTGGGCAGCACCACAGCACTGGGCTGCCTGGGTCTGGTGGTCCCCGCACCGTGGGGCAGAGGGCTGTGGGGCTGCGGGTGCGCTTCGGGGTGTCCCTGCTGCCTCGTGCCTGTCCCGTGTGCCAGGGAGGCTCCAGCCTCGCTGGGGGGACGTGCACAGCGTGGCCTCACCTGGCCGCTGCAGACGTGACAGCAGCCATGAGCACGTGCCAGGCGGAGGGCAGCGATGCTCTGGCATAGATCTGCTCCCAGGGTCGAGGGGCTGCTGGTGCTGCAGCCCCCCCTGCAATGGAGTGGGAGCAGGGGTGGAGATGGGGGCATGGGGCACGCGCGGGAGGCTCCTGCCCCACGGGGCAGAGGGGCAGCAGTGCCAGCAGTGCCTGCAGTGCCAGCAGTGCCAGCAGTGCCAGCAGTGCCTGTAGCCCGAGCCAGGGCCGCCGGAGGCGACCGGAGAGCAGGAACGCGCTGGGTTTATGGCCTGTCGCGTGACGTGTTTATGGCTGGGATGGGGCGGCCGTGGGTGCTGCCCAGCCCTGCCCGGGGCGACACGGCCGGTCCCCGCTCTGCATCCTGCTGCGGCGGGTGGAGGATCACAGCCGAACTTTGCTCCCCAAGGTGGGGCTCCCGAGGGCTCCCGCGAGAGCCGCTGGCACCACGGCCGTGGCCTCCCGCTGCCAAGCAGCCGTACAGCTCCTGCCCGCTCCCAGCTGCCAGCCTGGCGGGGCGCAGGGTCCCGCCCGATCCCTTCGGAGCATCCTGTCCCCTCTCCAGCCCTGGCGCTGATTCCGACATCACCGAGTGTTTGCTTTGGTGCTGAGCCCCCCCACATGACGTAGCGGCTGCTGAGCAGGTACGCTGCCCCGGTGCCGCCCCCAGCCCTCCCCACGTTCCGTGGGGGTGAGGGCTGAGCTGGGCTGCCTGGGTGCTGGCCGTCCCCGCGGTCCCCCTGTCCCCACAGCAGCCCTGGATGGGCTGTCCAGGTCCCCGCAAGCCCCTGGGCCTGGCAGATGCTGCCACTGGGAGGGGGTGACCAGATGGCAGGATGCTGGAGGACACAGGTGCTCGAGCATGGGGCTGGGGTGCAGGATGTGTCCCCAGGCCTCTGAGCATCACCCTAACAGCTCCTTCTCCCCAGACAGGGGCCGGAGAAGGGACTCCAGGGGAGCCAGGAAGGAAGGTGCTTGTCCCCATGGCAGCCGCCCCCCCCACGTGACACCAGCCAAACTGGACACCGCGGTCCCACGAGAGACCCCCTCCGGCCAGCACCCGCTCTCCCACTGCCTCCAGCCTGGCCTGGACTCGCCCGCTGCTGCCCTGCCCCACGCCAGCCCTGTGCCCCACGGGTCAGCCACGGGCGGACGCCGCGATGCCGCGACCATCACCGGTGGGTAGAGCCGGGCAGTGCCGGTGGGTGGCCCTGGGGACCAGGGTGAGGAGCGGGGACAGCTCTGGGCTGGTCCTTCATTCTGTCCCCAGCGTGTGGCCTGAGCTGAGCCACTGTCCCAGCATCCCTCGCCCCACACCACTGTCCCCAGCGCCACTTGGCCGGGCCGAGCGTGGCCAGGAGATGGCAGCAGGAGCCAGCAGGAGCGGGGGGGTGAGAGGGGAGCTGGGGAGGGCTGGGGCGGGGGTCCTGTGTGCCACCCCGTGGGGGGACCCCCACTCCCTGCACGAGTGGCTGTGGGGACAGACCCAGCTGGTGGCACCTGCCCCAAGCCCTGAGGAGACAGACTGGGCTGAGGGGTGCAGGAAGCACTCCCCTGCCATGGACCCCTCTGCACCCCCCTCCTCCTGGGTGCCCCCCATCCTTGGCTGACTCTGTGTCCCTCTGTCCCCAGAGCTGTGCAGCGGCGATGTCCCCGAGGTGGAGATCATCAGCCTGCTGGGCGAGCAGCTGCCCCGCTACACCCTGCGGGCTGACACCGTCTTTGGCTACGACCACGACGACTGGCTGCGTGCCACCCCCGGCCCCCCCGAGCCGCCGGCCCCCCTCACTCCCCAGCAGGTTGAGGAGACCCTGCAGTACTTCCGTGAGTGCCTCGTCCCGTGGGGCCGCGGAGGGCAGGGGGGTGCCAGCAGCATGGCCGCGCTGGGTGGGGGCCGCGGGGCAGCGCGGGGGCTCATCGCCGCTAACGGGATTGAGGGGCTGGAACATCCCGGCTAATTCTGGGAGCAGCTTCTGCTGCGCTGAGCCAGAGGCCGGGAGAGAGCCACTGTCATCTGCCAGGACCCCTGCACATCCCTCCGGACTGTGCCGGGGCTCCCTGGGGTGGGACACCGGCGGGGGCACTGCAGAGGGTGCACCGGTGGCCCCCGGTGCTGCTGCCCCTCCGAAGATGACAGCCTGGAGTGGCCAAGGGGGTGTGAGGCTGCTGCTGGCGGAGCCCCCGCAGCCAGGGGGTGCAGGGGCCAGGCGCAGGCACCCACAGCCCCCATGGTGGGGCAGGGGCAGTGCCCCATGGTGACGCAGTGGGGCCCGTTCCCGGCGTGGGGCCAGGGTTCAGTGGGGGGCACAGACGGATTATCTCTGCTTCGTTGCTGTGGCGGGGGCAGGATTAGAGCGAGGGGCTGGGGGCTGGATGTGGGGCAGTGGGAGACAGATGGGGCTGAGGGCTCGGCCCCGCTGCCACCCGGCTCCCACCCCCACCCCGCCACAGGCTGTGCTGGGGACAGACCCCGTCATGCCCTGTCCCTGCCTGCAGTGTTCCCCATCCAGCTGCTCCCTGGAGTGGGGAGCCCCAGGCAGTGGAGTGAAGCCCCCCCTCCATCAGCACCCCCCTGCCCTGCAGTGACAGGATGGAGCCCCAGGTCCCGTTGGTGTGCCACGGGGCAGGGAGCACCCCGCCCAGCAGGACCCCGCGCACCCCATCCCCTCTCAGTGGGGACAGCCATGCTCGGCCCCGGGAGACCCGCGGGTCACGTTTCTCGGTGCCTCCGGTGACGCCTGAGTGTGGTGGCATGGAGGGGGCCCCACTGCCTCATCCCTTTACCCAAACCTTTAAGCTGCCGTCAGAAATAGCCCCCCGTAATCTGCTTGCGCAGGGACGCAGGGTCCTGCCCGGAGGAGCAAATCCCTGGGCAGGGATTAGGAGGAGGTGGCTCCTGCCTGAGACACATGCTGGTGTCCTTGGGGTCCCGGGGGGTGCCCAGGTGAGCTGGCTGGGTCCCTGCCCTTCCCGGGGTGAAACACGGGTGCAAGGAGGCGGGAGAGGCTGGGAGCGAGGGTGCCTGGCTGCGGCCCCGGCTCTGGGAGGGTCCCAGCGGTGACAGCGGGACGTGGTTTGGGGCCAGGATCCCGGTGGGATCCCAGCAGGCAAAAACCAGCGTGGTGTGACACTGAGGGCAGCTCCAGCCCCAGCCTCATTCATGCATCGATTAGTTCGGCACTAACGAGGAACGGCACCGGGGCAGGCGACGGGGTCAGGCAGTGTGCATGCTGGCACTGCCAGCGCCGTGGTGCGGGGTCCTTGGCGCAGCCGCTGCCCTCCCGCCCGCCAGGCTCTTGCTACGTGCCAGGCAGCTCCTCCATAATTCAGCACGACATGATTTATTCAGCTCTCCTGCTTCGGCCCTGCCTCTGCGCAAGTGTGGTGTGGGGAGCTGGGAGTGCCAGCCACGGGGCACGGGGGACCAGGCTCGTGGCAGCCCCTGCTCAGAGCAGGGGGGTGCTGAGCAGGGCAGGTTGGGGGGGATGGCAAAGCCCTTTCCCTGCTCACAGACCTGGCAGGTCCCAGCACCACACCAAGCGTGCGGGATTTGCAGTGAGCGGTGTTGGTGATGATGGGGGGACCCAGGCCTGGGGACAAGGCTGGCCAGGGTGTAAGCACCACGGGGACCCCCACCCTGCACACAGACTGGGGTTAGGGTGAGGGACCCAAAACCGTTCCTTGTTCCTCCTGAGGGCAGAAGCTGTTTGTGTGTGACTTGCCTGGGGTGAGCCCTGCAAAGCTGCTGCTCAGGGACCGGTGACCCCCAGTGTCCCACCTCAGCAGCTGGCACTGCAGCAGCCGTGGGGTCCTGTGTGCCCAAACCACCCCCGTGTCCATGGGCTGGGGGCTGGGAGGTGGCACACAGACCCCAGCTGCACCAGCACCCCCGGGCTGAGCAGGACTGTCCTGATGGGTCCCCAGGGTGCCCCAGTGGGGACCCTGGTCCCGGGGTGCCTGACGGGGACCGTGTCCCTGGGGTGCCCGTGGGAGCCTGCAGCCGCATCAAGCCGATGCACGGCGCGGCGGAGCGGGGGGAGCGGGCAGCCCCGGCCAGCCCCCGGCCCCCCCGGCCCTGCCCCCGCCCCGCCCCGCCCCCGGTCCCGGTCCCGGTCCCGGCCGCGGGGGGACGCCCCCGGGCAGGTGCGCAGCCGGAGCGACCCTATAAACGTGGGGCGCGGCGGGCCGGGGGCGGCGGCGCGATGGAGGTGTGGAGCAGCCCCGCTGCCTTCGAGGAGCTGAGCGGGCAGGCGGAGCGGGGCGGCGGCGACCCCATCGCCCGGGAGCTGGAGGAAGGTGAGAGCGGAGCGGGCGGGGACCGGGACCGGGACCGGGGCTGGGGTCTCTCCTCGGGGGATGCCGTCGTTTTCCCGGTCCGTGCGTGCCCCCTCCCCGCCGCCCGCCCCGGGCATCCCCGATCCCGCTTGTGGCTCTCCATCGCATGGGCGCTGCCCCCTGGTCCCTTGGGGACCTCCCGGGTCACCCTGGTCCCAGGGAGGGCTGTCCCCGCTCCGGTGGCGGCGGGGAGCAGGCGGAGGGATGGGGTGAGGGATCCCTGCCAGGTCTGCGTGTGCTCCTGGGGATGGGGGTCCGCCCTCCCGTGGGGTGTGGGTCCCCCGCATTGCTCTGTCCCCGCACTGTCCCCGCACTGTGCTGCACTGGGCTGTGGGTGGGGTGGGGGTTGTGTTTACCAGCTCCGCAGCCCCCAGTGTCTCCCAGCGCCTGCTGCTTGCTCAAACTGTAACGATGCTCATGCTCTAATTATTTCCAATTAACGGCTCGACAGCCTGATGAGGTGCAGTTGGGGACCCCTGCGGGGAGCAGGCCCTGTTGGGCTGTGGGGAGGAGGGACGAGGCTGGCGTTGGCCCCTCTGCCTGCTGGAGTGTGGGGCCAGCACCCGGGGCAGTGGGGACGGGAGGGGGTGGCGGGTGGGGGCACTGCCGTGACAATGTGCACACCGTTACACAACCCCAGCTGGGGCGGTGTAATGGGATTTGTGTGGCTGAGCCTCTCCCGTTAACCCACTTTGTCTGGGGAGTGTGCATGGGGACACAGGTCAAGGCCCCCCGTGCCGCTCTGGCAGGGGACACTGAGGCACGTGCGTGCCCGTGGGGCAGTTGGGTGTCAGGGGAGCATCCGGGGCGGCTCTGGGGTGCAGCAGGGCCCAGGGCTTCGTGCTCGCTGCCGGCTCCCCCCCAGCACACCGCTCCGGTGCTGCCATCTGGGTCGGTGCCCGGTGCTGTCTGGCAGCTCCTGCAGGCGCAGTTGGCAGGATTGGTGCGGGGGGCACAGACGTCCCTGTCCTCGCACCACCTCTCCCTGCCAGAGCCCCAGATCGCGGCGGGGGAAGAGGCAGAGCTGTCAGTGGGCCCAGCCCGGTGCGGTGGTGCTGGGTGATGCTGGTGTGGTGGGCATCATCCTGCCTGTCACCGGGGCATCCTGCCTGTCACCGGGGGCATCCTGCCTGTCACCGGGGCATCCTGCCTGCTGCTGCCCCAAGCGCAGAGCGGGGGCCGCTGCGGCGCTGCAGCTGGAGGGGCTGCGGTGGGTGCGGGGGTGCAGCATCCCCAGAGGGTGGGCATGGCCCTGACTCGCCAGCATCTGCGGAGAGAAACTAGGGCAGGGCTGGCTTGTCGGGGGGATCTGGGGGAGGGGGCTGGGGACAGATTGGAGGGGATGCTGCCTGCGAGCCCAGCTCTGCACGGTGCCACCCACCGCGATTTGTACTGGAGCTCCAGCCTGCTTTTGGCTGGAGATGTCACCTCTAATGCTGTCCCTGCCTTTCCCCATCCCCGTGTGCTGCAGCGGGGCTGGCACCCCATCGGGTGGGGGGTTCACTGCCGTTCCTGCTGCCCTGAGGTGCAGACAGGGTTGGGGGGGGAGGTGGGAGCACCCCATTTCCCATGGAGCTGTTGTGGCTGGGAGCATCCCTGCACTGTGGCTGCCACTGCCAAGCAGATAAAAGCTCCTTTTTGGTGACCAGCGTGGAGCAGTTTTGTGCCACCTGCAGCGGCCACCTCCTGTCCCCTCCGCTGTGGGTTACTGATGGGAAGCAGTGACACAGGGTAGGAGGCAGCGGGGGAATGGTGCTGGTGCCTCTGCAGTGTGGGGGTTCACCCTTCGCCCCTCTCCCCCAGTCCTGTGCACTGAGCGGGTGGTCAGGATCACGAAGACCTACCACGACATCGATGCTGTCACCAACCTGCTGGATGAGGTATGCTGGTGCCCACCCTGTGCGAGGGCCGGTGGGACCCCGGGACACGGGGGTGGGCGAGGGCTGGGGTAGGGGGGACAGGGCAGGGTTTGGGCCCTGACTGACACGGACCTGCCCCTCGCAGAAGGAGCGGGACCTGGAGCTGGCGGCGCGCATCGGGCAGTCCCTGCTGAAGCAGAACCGAAGCCTGACCGAGCGCAACGAGCTCCTGGAGGAGCAGCTGGAGTTGGCCAAAGAGGAGGTGACTGCTCCTGGGTGCAGGGTCCTAGCCTCAGCCCCCCATGTGCTTGGTCTGGGGGCAGTGGGTGGCTGTGGTCCCCTCGGCTGTGTCCTGATGCCACTTCCCCTCCCAGATCGCGCAGCTGCGCCACGAGGTGTCCATGCGGGACGACCTGCTCCACTTCTACACCACCACGACGGAGGAGAGCGAGCCCACCTCCGCCCCCTCCACACCGTGAGTGGGGGTCCCTGTCCCACCGTCTGCTTGGGCAGGGCTGCTCCTGGGGGCCAGGCAGAGGCGGTGGGCAGGAGCCATCACCATCCCTGGGGCTGGTGCTCCCTTCCCTCCCACAGCAGCTGCGGGTCCAGCCCCACAGATCTGGGTCACTGCAGATGCCTGCCTGGGAGCTGGGGTGAGCCCCATCCTGCCCATGGTGTGGGTGCTCAGCACCGTCCCTGCTGTCCCCAGGCTGCGCCGGCACGAGTCCTCGCTGTCCCTGCAGCAGTACTTCCAGCACGACGCCTTGCAGCAGAAACTCAAGAGCCTGGAGGAGGAGAACCAGAAGCTTCGCATGGAGGTGAGCAGAGCTGGCGGTGGGATGCCCCTCTCCGTGCCCACCTCTGCCCCCCTTGCTGCGGGGAGCCTGCGCTGGCCCCCGGGGGGGTGGAGGTCCTGCTCGGTGCCCTCAGCTCCCCGGCTCTCCCCAGGCCACCAACATCGCAGCCGAGACGTGTCAGTACGAGGACCAGGAGCAGCAGCTGATGATCGACTGCGTGGAGCAGTTCTGTACGTGGGGCGGGGTCTGGGGGGCAGCTCCTCTCCCAGCTTGGGGTGAGGGGGCTGCAGGCACTGCCCAGCATCGCTGCGTGGGCGGGGGGGCCATGCCCAGCGGTGACGGACCCCGGCCCTCCCCAGCTGAAGCAAGCCAGCAGGTCGGGTACCTGTCGGACGAGCTGGCCCGCAGGGCGGAGGACACGGCGCGGCAGCAGGAGGAGATCAGCCAGCTGCTGGCACAGGTCGTGGACCTGCAGCACAAGTGCCGCACGGTGAGTGAGTCCCCCCTGTGCCGGGGGTGCTGGGGGCGCGGGGCACTGCCCCCTGACTGCCCGCTCCTGCCCGCAGTACGGCTCGGAGGTGGAGGAGCTCCAGCAGCACCTGGCCGTGGCGAAGGAGGTGCAGCAGCAGCTCCGCACGGAGGTGAGCCCGGGGGGCGCCCATGGGTGCCCTGGCTTGGGGGGGCCCTGCCTGGATGCCACCAGGGCCGTGCCCGAGCTGTGCCCGTGCCCGCAGCTGCGGGACCTGCAGGAGAAGTACGCCGAGTGCGGCGGGATGCTGCAGGAGGCCCGGGAGGAGATCAAGAGCCTGCGCAGCCGCAGCCTGCCCAACAGCACCGTCAGCCGCTACGGCGCGCCCAGCCTCCTGCCCCTGGTGAGCGGGGGGCACGGGCAGTGGGGGGGGCTCTGCTGTCCCCTTGCTGACACTGGGCCCCCCGTGTCTCCAGGACTCGCTGGCAGCTGAGATCAAGGGGATGATGAGGAAGGGGACAGACAGCTCCTCCTCGGACTACAGGTGAGTGCTGGCATCAGTGGCTCATGCCAGGCCATGCGCTGGGGGGTCCCTGGGGGCTGTCCCCAGGGTCCATCCCTGCCTCCTCGTGCCCTCAGGAGTTACGTGCGCGTCTTCGAGACGGTGAAAGCGGTGAACCAGGCGGCCAGAGCCAAGCCCTGCTCAGAGTCTCCCCACAACTTGCCAGGCTCCAAGCAAGCATCAGCCGCCCCCTCCGGGGGGACCAGCACCCCCCGCACCGGCAGCTCCGGCCCCGAGGGCGCCCAGTGAGTGCTGGGGGGGACAGAGCCGCTGCCCCTGCGGGTGCTCTGGGGTCCCTCACACCCGTTGTGCCGATCCACGCCGCGGGGCCGGGGAAGGGCAGGAGGGGCCGGAGCCCGCTGGGGTCGGGCACGGGGGGCTGCGGCGCGGACCCTGGCCCCCAGCGCTGACGCGGTGCCCGCTGGCAGGGCCGAGGGGGCAGCCCCGGGCCGGCAGGACCTGGAGGCCGCGGTGCAGCGGCTGTCGGCGCGGCAGCAGAGCCATGGCTCGCAGGAGCGCTCCTTCTTCGAGGCGGAGCGGGAGCGCAAGCTGTGGCGGCTGAGGGACGGGGAGAGCTCCAGCGGCTTCCTCACCCCCACCGAGAGCATCCTCTCCACCGGGACCGACCGCTCCGGGGGCTCGGAGCTCACGGCAGCCTCTGGCTTCTCCCTCGGCTCCCTCGCCTACCTGCCCGACAAGCTGCAGATCGTGAAGCCCCTGGAAGGTGAGGGGTGGAGGGGGCTTCCCTGTGTGCGAAGCTGGGGGTGCTGGGAGGGTCCCCTGGCCCCAGCTCAGCCCCCGGCTGTGTTCCCCCCCCCAGGCTCGGTGACACTCCACCACTGGCAGCAGCTGGCACAGCCCAACCTGGGCGGGATCCTGGTGCCCCGTCCCGGGGTGCTCACCAAAGACTTCAGGCAGCTGGACACCGACCTGGAGGAGGTTTACAGCCTCAACGACCTGGAGGAGGACGAGGTGGACGCCAGCTCCTTCCAGCTGCTCCCTACCTCGACGCCCGCCAAAGCCAAGGAGCGCCCCGGGGGTGAGCGCAGGGCGAGGGGGGGGAGAGGACGTGGCCCCCGGGGTGCCCCTGCCCAGGCTGCCCCTCGCACCCCCCTGCGCTCTCCCCTCCTGCAGCAGCCGGTCCCTGCCGCCCGTCCCTCCGCCCTGGTGGGGTGAGCCCTCGCCGTCCCCCCGTGCACGCGCCGCAGCCTGGCTCTGGGGAAGGGACAGACCTGGGTGACACCTCAGCTCACAGCCCCCCCATCTGAACAAGCACCAGACCCACTGCTGCTGGAGCTGTGCCCCATGCATGCAGCTTTCTGCTGGCAGTGGCCGCTCACAGCCCAGTCTTGGCTCCCCCGGCTGCCCAGAGCCCCCCTCTCTGCCCCTGTCGTGCCCCCCCCACTCCCCTTTACCCCCTCTCTGCCCCTGTCGTGCCCCCCTACTCCCCTTTACCCCCTCTCTGCCCCTGTCGTGCCCCCCCTCCCCGTTAACCCCGTGTCTCCTGTCCCTTCCAGTGTTCCTCTCTGTTAACAACCTCCCCCAGACCCCGTCTACCTTCACCATCACCACCTGCCACATCCTCCGCCCCACCACTGAGATCACCACGGTGACACCCAGGTAAGGCGTGTGGCCCCCCACCGCCTGCCCTGCCTGCACTGCCACCTGCGCCCCCTGTCCCCCCTCACCCTCTCCTCACCCCACGCCTGGCTCTGTGCAGCTCGAGGATGCAGCCCCTGGTGCTCCGAGTGCCTGGCACTGGACGTGTCCCTGTGTGCCCAGGGCTGTGCCCCCCCTGGGGCTGTGACCACCCCCAGCCGTGATGGGAGGCTGAGCCTTGGGGTGCCCGTGGCTGGGCTCACCCTGGGGAGCAGCTCCTGGGGCCAGGGCAGCGTTTGCTCCCGGGGCACGGAGCTGGGTTTCCTGCTCCCCGGACCCAGGCTGGGCTGGAGGAGCCCGGCGCGGCGCTGGGCCACAGCCTGCCTGCCCCTTCATTAATGAGCACTGTTGATTAATCCTAATGAGCCCCTCCAAGGCTTGTTGGGGGTTGGTGTGAGCAGAGTTCACTGTGCACTATTAGACAAAACCTCTGCACGTTTGGAAAACACTCCTGGAACAGCAATTCTGTCCCCTCCCCTCCTGGCTGTCGGGGAACTGGGGGGGGCACAGCCTCCCTCTGCCCCCAGCACTGTGGCAGGAGCTCGGGGTGCTCCGGCAGTGCTGTCAGTGGGGGGGGGTCTCTCATAGCCCGAGGCTCAGTGGGTGAATGAGCCTGTAGGAAGGAGGAAAGGGAGTCTGGTTCTGCCTGGGATGCAGCAGCATCCCCTGGGCCAGGGTCCCCCCCCTGACCCCCCACCTCTGCTCTCTCTCCCCCTCCAGTCTGTATAACGCCGTCGTGTCTTCTTGTGGGCCCCTTGAGGGGCTGAGCCTCAGCAGCCCCTCCCCAGAGCCATCGTCCCCTGCGCTGGCACCTCGCCCCGGACCCCCGAGCACTCCTGTGGGACTCGTCAGGCTTTTGCTGGTGCGGGGCATCTCTGCTTCGGTGCCAGGGCCTGGGGCATGGTGGGCCCCCCTGTTCCTCTCCCAGAACCCCCAGCACGGTGCCATCCAGCCCTTCCCTGCGCCAGGGGGGCCGGACAGACCCCCACCCCGGAGCAGCATCTTCAGCTTGAACCTGGTGGAAAAGCTCCAGCGCCTGGGGCTGGACAAGGTGGTGGCCAGAGGGGAGATGTCCTATGCCCAGGGAGAGCGCAGGGGGGCCCGGGGGGCACTGACGTGATGGCACTGTGGACACGTCCTCCATCCTCTTCATCGCCCGTCCCTGGGGAACTGGTGACGGGACAGGCGTTCAGCCTCAGCTCCTGGTGCCCACCAGGACACGGCCCCGCTCCCAGCGCCAGCTCCTGGGGGCTTTCCCCGGCGGCCGGGACCCAACCCTGTGGTGCTGTGTGTCCCCCGGGTGCTGCTCCCCTGGCCCTGTGTGACACAGCTGTGGGGGGCCCATGTGTGGGGTGATGCTCAGGGCTCTGAGGGGAGCCAGCTGTGGGGGTACAGACTGACCCTGGACCCACGGTGGGGGTACAGACCCTTTGCAGGAGCCTGTTAGCAATAAAAACTGTTCCTGCTCCTGCTGAGCCTCGCCAAGGGCAGCTCGGCCCTTCGGGGCTGTCGTGGCTGCTGCAGCGACGGGCGATGCTCGGGTGGTCCCGGGGGAGACCTCCCACCCTGGGCTGACGTTAAAGGGGCTGGGGGCTCTAACCTCTTCCCTGCCTGCTGAGTAGCAGCAGCACCCCTGGCTCGGGGGATGCCTGGGGTGGGTGGATCTCGGGGTGTAGCTGTTGCTTCCCCCCGCTGTGCCCCTCGCCCCAGGCTGTGCCCTCTCCCCTGACAAATAAATGTGAAGTCACGAAGCAGCTCCCGTGTGCCATCGCGTCTCTGCCCTGCGCGTCCTGGCGGGGCTGGAGGTGAATCCCACCTGGGCCCCCCCCCAGCTCCTCCCAGCACAGATGTGAGCAGCAGTGGCTGCAGTGCCAAAGCTTTATTGCAGGCAGAGATGTGCACCGAGCGTGCTGGTGCTCTGCACGGCGTCGCCAGCCCAGCCACTACGCGGCAGCGGCCGAGTCCTCAGCGCTGCGGCGGCCGAAGTCCATCCAGTCGGGGTAGTAGTGGTCGTGCAGGGCCGCCATCCCCTCGTCCCCGGGCGCGTAGCCCTTGCGGTCGCTCAGCTCTGCCAGGGCAAAGGCAGCGGGTCAGGGCTGCTGGGGGCTGCTGGGGGCTGCTGGGGGCTGCTGGGGGCCGGGCGGGACCCCTGCCCACCCCCCCTTCCCGCTACCTGTGAAGAGGTGGGGCAGGAACTGGGAGATGAGGTGCTTCTGCTCCTGGGACAGGGACTGGGGCCAGTCCCGCCGCACCAGTCGGGCAGGGGGCTGGGGGGGGTCCCCTGCAGCACCCGGTGCCTCCGCCGCAGGCCGGCACAGGCAGGCGCTCGCCGCGAGGAGGAGGATGAGGCTGATGCACACCTTGGCCTGCATGGCTGCGGGGACAGCGGGGCTGCAACCCCAAACTGGGGACAGCCTGCGGCCAGGGGTGACCAGTGGAGGGAGCAGGGTGCTCTTCCCCAGGGCACGGCTGGTCCCCATGTCCCCTCTGTCCCTCCCGGATGGTCCCCACGTCCCCTCTGTCCCTCCCAGATGGTCCCCAAGTCCCCTCTGTCCCTCTTGGATGGTCCCCATGTCCCCTCTGTCCCTCCCAGATGGTCCCCAAGTCCCCTCTGTCCCTCCCAGATGGTCCCCACGTCCCCTCTGTCCCTCCCGGATGGTCCCCATGTCCCCTCTGTCCCTCCCAGATGGTCCCCAAGTCCCCTCTGTCCCTCTTGGATGGTCCCCATGTCCCCTCTGTCCCTCCCAGATGGTCCCCACGTCCCCTCTGTCCCTCCCGGATGGTCCCCACGTCCCTTCTGTCCCTCTTGGATGGTCCCCACGTCCCCTCTGTCCCTCCCA